>OX031007.1:94327599-95063912 GCA_943735925.1 Pollenia amentaria
TTTCACTTTATTTTATTTAACATGAATTTTTATTTTGTTTTTTTCTTTGTTTTGATTTTTTTTTGAGAGCTAGTTCAGATAAACTAACGATAATTGTTATCAAAATTGGAGATGATAGTATATTTTTCCTGTTTCGCAACATGTTTCAAAATGAAACGACCTGTTTCGCTCTCAAAATTTTGTATGGCAAAACATGTTGTTTCAATCATGTTTGGGGCGCGAAACAGGAATGGGAGAGCGAAACACGAATATTGCTGTCCGTGTGAACATGGTATTAGTAGCTCACAAAGCTAACAACATGGTTTAAACCAGGGGTTTCCATTTCTTTGCACAATTGTGCACACCACTACTAACACATATTTTTATACTCTTCAATTCAGTAGTCGATGTGACTTCGACAAGTGTGCATATCTAGCGGATACTATATTATTTAGTTTCAGCTTACACTCAAAAAATATTGTGCGGTCAAAAATGCTTTTGGTAACATCCAATGCCTTGCGTGCAATTTTTATTTAGAGTTTAAATTTTAAGACTTAAATGTAGAATAATGTAACATTTCATAAGTTTACATGCAAAGCAAAGAACTTTGTAAAATGGTAATTATTTGAGATTTAAAAGCAATTTTTAATATTTCAGATAAAAAATTTCAAAATGTCTAACGTTCCTATGTGGAAGAAGCTGATAGTCACATTTATTATAGGTTTTATTTTACATACGTATATGGATTCGGTTCTTATAATTTTACAGCACTTTTTTATTTTTTCTTATGCAATACTAAAAATTATTATTATAAATTATTATCTGATCACTAATTCCACTAACACCGTGGTAATAGTTATAAAACAGATTACCCAGTTTTGGTGTTTAAAAATATTAATGTGTTCTTATAAAAAGAATTAAAAACTCTGCTAATTTTTTTCTTGAGTGTGATTAAACATTATGCTGTTAAAAAAATTATATATGTATTTGATGATACGTCATTTTTAATTTTGTAAATAACTTAAAATTATATAAAAATACATATGTAACGTAAATCCTAATCAGCAAAAATTTCAAATTTTCAAATCATATCTACATTGTTTTGCATTTAAGCTAACGATATGTGTTTAGTTTGTGAAAAAAATTCTTTGGTGTCTGTAAAAGGGTCCCTTTTTCTTTCGTTAAAAAGACGTACCTAAATGCAGAAATTATTAAGAAAAAAATAGCCACAAGAATTTGTTGGTATTTTGTGCTTGTAAAAATATTTTTGTTTCTGTACCAACCGCGTCGGTTGGTTTTTTTCTTTGAAAACACTTTTCTTAAGTAAGTAAAAATATTTAAAAAACAAGTTAAAAAAGTTTTGTTTTCCTACAATTTTTGTGTAAACCTATACACATAAAAGCAAATGTGACAGCAGGTAAAATTATTGGGTAAGAATATGTGTTTTATTGATGTATTAATGAAACTTTATTGTTTCGCACTATTTTTATTGCTTACTCTTTTATGCTACAATATATGACCGAGTCCAAAGAGTTAACCTTACTAATTTATGGTATTTATTTAACGTAACTTTGACATGTTATAATGACTTTATACATTTTTGCAGGCAAACTCAGGTGCGCATTTGGTATTTTGTAAAAAGTTATGATATACCATTAGCTAGAATTTAAATGTATGCACAGATGTTTGAAGTATGAGTAACCCAACAACGTGAATACCCTTTCTATTTTACTTACCACTATGAATACCCTAACTTTTTACTAAAATAACTTTTTCACGTTATAATTCTCATGTAATTTATTTTATTTTTGAATAAATAGACCAGGGAAATCCATTTCTATGCACAATTGTGTATACCACTACTAATACATATTTTTGTTTCATGTTAACAGAAAAAACTTTATTATGACACTTAAAAATATTGTGCGGTCAAAAACGCTTTTGGTAACATCCAATGCCTTATATGCTATGCAACATTTAAGGAAGGAACGGAATATGTTATTAAACGGCATTGCGATCGTTTTCATAATAATATAAATAATTTAAATGATAAGGAAAGAGAAGCCCTGTTTTATAAAAATAAAACAATTTTTTTAGAAAAATTGAAAAAATGGTTATTAGAAGAGGACATTTATGAACCAAAATCAGGTTCCAAATTGAAAAAGGAGATTTCAAGTTTAGTAATATTGGAAATTGTTAAGAAAGAAAGACCATTGTGGGATGGCGTTTTTATCAAACAATTGCTGAAAAAAATTGGGAAAGGCTTAATTATAATACTAAATTTATAGAGTCTCTTCCCCTGTCCAGTCAAACGTAGGCCGTCGCACTGTACCTGAAAATTGAATTTCAAAAGTCCAATTTTTTGTCATCGCCGATTTCAAAAATTTTAATGCCATTCGATAGCAAACATATTAGAACTAAGGTATCAAAAAAACTAGATTAAAATATTCGTAATTGTGGCTGTGGCATGCTGGAAACAAATATTTTATTTTGTTTTACAAAAAAAAATTAATTTCTGTAAATTTGATCAGAACTAAATTATGATTTCTCGCAAACCGTTTTCAATAATTGGTCGACATTTTTTTTTGTTATATTAATGGGATAGTCCAATGGATCATTACATCAATGTATCATTTATAGCTGATGTGTTATTATATGTTTCCCCAGGTTCTATATTTTAGTTAAGTCCGAATTTTAGAGGAGTAGAACTTGTTAGGGTCAAAAGGGGTCAAAGAGATTTTAGTACCATCAGAAAGCTGAAGGTTTCCTCTTTAACCCCATATATACTTGTGCAACTGTTTGGAACTGTCTGTTGAACACTTTTTTCATTTTAATGAAATAACTCGCAACATTTTTTTTTGCTCTTTTTATTTAAGCTGCTCATATGACTGAAATATAACACTATGGTTTACGAGCGTTTTGTTTGGAAAAATAATTTTGCTTCTTATGAACGGCTGAACATATTTGAATGAAATTTTAAACTATCATGGCCGGGTAGCTTTTGTGTTGAATTGGAAGGTCGGGAGAGTGACTTGTGGACCTCTAAAATTGGTAACCTCGGAAATTCAAACTTTTAAAAAATTCACCAAAAATATATTTATGGACTGCAAAAAAAAAATTTAACTGAGTTACAAAAAATATGCTTAAATGTTTAGGTTATCTCCTTTGCTTTTGGGGATATTCGGATAAAACGGATTTTTTGGCTTGAATTTTATTATGTTTTATGTCAAATTGTTATCAATAGTGGGTTCAACATTTTTATATTGGTAGTAAAGCAGTCTTTAAACAATGTTATGTTGTATTACTGTACCGATTATACCTGCTGTGTTATTAAATATTTTTTCAGGTTCTATATTTTAGTCAAATTGAAGTTCAGAAGAATAGAATTTATGAGGTCAAAAGGGGTTAAAGAAATTTTACTAGCTATAGGTAGGTGAAAGTATCCACTTTAAACCCAAATGCACTTTTGTACCTGTTTGGACCAGCCTAAAGAACACTTTTTTAGTTTGTGTATAATTATTCGCAACATTTCTTTTGCTCTTTTAATTTTACCTATTCATATGACTGAAATATAAGTGTACCAAGCCAAGTATTTTATATTATATAATTACCAATACCTGTGGGATTTTAAGCGTATTCTACCTTATTTTCCTACCTAGGAACACAGTATAACACAAGCTATGTATAAGCCAGTGGTATTCGAATAAAATCTCAGTTGTTAAGATATATCTAAGCAATAACAATCTAATTTTTTTAATATCTTTATACAATTTTTTATTTAATATTTTTATACAATTAGAACAGCAATGTTTTCTAATATGTCCATTATTTTCTAGAAAATTCTGATCAATATCGAGTGGTAAGTTGTATTGCCTTTTTTGAACAAAAAAAAAAAAGTTTAAAGTCGTTTTCCGGGATTGGGAATTTGGGTATTTCTTAATCAAAAAAGGGGATGTTTTTCAGTCCACTGTTTTAAGAACTTTTTAATCTACATACCTGCCAAAATTCATTATGATACCTTTATTCATTTTAGATTTTTAGAATGTCAAACATTAAAATTATTATTTATATAGTGTAAATGAATAAAAGGGCTTTCAACATGAGTAAAAAATAATAATTTTACATTCTATAAATCTGACATGAACAAAGATATATTAATGAAATTTGGCAGTTATGTAGATTAAAAAGTTCTTTAAACAGTGGGCAGAAAAACATCCCACTTTTTCAATAAAAAATACCATAATTCTCAATCTCAATCATTAGCATTTTCATACTAAATGCTAAAAAACATCAAAAGTTCAACTTTGACCTTAAATTTCTTAACAACTACTGAACCGATTTTAACAAAATTAACACCGCAAGTTCAAGAAGTCTTCTCTCCTGCAAAAAAAAAATTGCAAAATTATCTCTATCGGTTCAAAAGTTACAGATCTGTTTCATATTTGTTCCTATAGATGTAAACAAATTGAACTTTTTTTGATGTCAAAGGCAATATAAGGTACCCAAAGAAGAACAGGAGTTTTTGAGTGAGACGCGAGGGCGAGAAAGATTCGTATTGGAGGAGTAGTTCGAGATCTTCCAACTAAATTGCAAAAAAGAGCAGCCCAAGCACCGAATACAGAAAAAAACGTAAATAAAAGTCACGACAAAATTTACTTAAAACGTGACGACTCTTTTAATTTACCTTCCACGTCAAAGGCAGAAAGAAAAAAAATTTTAGTTTGCCTATACATATTGTCAAAAACTTGTAACCGTTACAGTGTTTCCGATAGCGCAGCGGCTGCTATTGCTTCGTCTGTAGTGCAAGATATCTGTTCTAGCTGGGAACCAACTGATAAATCAAAAATAAGACCGGAAAGAAAAAAAGTACGTAATGAATGTTTTCAAGACCAGAGGCAGCTAGACCTACTAGCTTTATACTTTGGCGGACGAAAAGATAAGACGCTTATTTAAAAGGGAGCTAGGAAAAATAGACAAATACTGATTGAGGAACTTGTATCTGTTAAGGAGCCAGATTCAGTTTATGTTGGGTATGCAACACCAGATCGAAGTACTTTTAAAAATATTGAAATGTCAGTTATTGCCCTTCCTTCGTCTCAAAAAATGAATAAAGAAAATTTGATGGCAATTGGTTGAGATAGTACAGTCACCAACACTGGGAAATTGAACGGTCTTATAAGAGTAATGGCAAAAAGACTTCAGCGCCACTGCAATGGATTAATTACATTTGAATGAATTGCCAGTAAACGAATTGTCAGTTAGTACGTAGTTTTAAGTTTTATCTTAACCTTAAAAACTTTTTTTTTTATTTAAATAGGTTTTTGTTACTTTTTTCCTAAACATATAAAAAATATTGTAAATTATAATATTATTATATCCTTTGTAATTAATTTTCTAAGTAGAAAAGGCTAATTATCGCCTGAACTCTTTAAATTTGTATTATTACTTTGTAAATATATATCCATGTTATGTAAATAAATAAATTGAATTGAATTGAATTGAATGAATTGTCCCTTGTTACCAAGGGACCATATTCGCATGCTGGTCCTATTGACAACTTATTAGAAAACTGCGAAAAACTTGCTTCTGTCGATGTTGTTGGGTGAAACAGTGAGAGAACTGGCAGCCAGACGTGTTCATGAAGCACGAAGCTCACCTCATAACTGAAAGCAACCTCGCGTCTTTGATGCCCCTTCTATAAATTTTGACGGAAGTAACTTCTTTGAAGTTATAAATTGGAATCAAAAGTTTTTCGATCCACCAATTCTTTGGAACATCACTACTGAAGAAATAAATGCGGCAGTTGAGTGTCAAGAAGTGACAATCTAATTTTTTTAAATGCCCATATTTTACAGAATACAAGCTTTTGTGACCAAAAAATAACTAATAAAATTTCGTGTTTTTATTGTTTTATGTTTTATAGGATCCAAAGTTTTATTTTTTTTTTATGTGTAATTAATAATGTGTTCAGTTTTAATTAATAATAAATAATTTATAGTAAATAAAATATAAACATTTAAAAAATGGCTTTTTTAAAATAGTTAATTCTTAGGAGCGCCGCACAGTGGCGCCCGTAGAGTAAGCGAGGTTGCAAAAATCAAAATTTTCATGAGTGCCGACGAAGTTTTGAATAAACCCATGTTATAGGAAACTTTTCAACGATTTCAAATATGCCGCTCTTAATAATATCACATTTTTAGTTTAGAAGATATAACCGTTCAAAGTTGACCGACTTTCGGTTTTCAAAAAAACACACAATTTTTAGTCAATTTGTTGCGATTTCAGGTGTTATATCACGAAAAATAGGTAACGAATCGCCTTATTTTTTGTTTGTATTGATTGATGTATTTATTAAATGTATAATGATAAAAAAAAATTAACTGTTTGCTTTATGTTTCTCCTGGTAAATCACTATTTAAAAACTATCCGTTTTTTCACTATTTTTCAACTTTGACGGAAAATAAAAAAAAACTATATTTTTCTATATTTGCCATATTTGCAAAACCTGTTCTTTGATTATTTCTTTACATAATTCAAAAGGTTTTATCTGCCCGTACGTGCCCGTTTGGCTTCTAGAGGTAAAAAATTCCAAAAAGACATGGTTGCAGAAATTGTATGGCGTCCATCCCTTATATGTTTTGACTGACAGTAGTTTGATCTAATAGTTTGAAAAAAACTACTCATTGAAATTAGCAGGTACGTACCTCACATAAGCAATACTTTGGCGTACAAATGGTCAGGAACAATATTGACTTATGGTCCCTACAGGTAGGCACAAATCTTATTTGGACACGTGCATAATATCAAAATTGCATTATTCAGCCTAAATCCATATGTATGCAGGGAACAGGTAAATTTTTAGGCATGGTAGCATAAGCCTATATATTGCAAAATAAGCATAATGCCTGGATTAGTCTACGCCTGAAAGTTGGCGCAACAATTACTGAAACCATTAAACAAATTAAGTACTGAAAACATGGCGTTGAACAATTTAAAATTATTTGAACTGTTTAGAAAGTCAACCACACCAAAGTTTTTCACGGAAGTGAAAATTCTTCCTGAGAAGTTGACATTGATCAGCAAATGGGGCTGCGATGGATCATCAGGACAAAGCGTTTATAAGCAAAGGATATCTTTCGATGACGCTACAATATCGGACGGAAATATGTTTATGGCATCTGTTGTTCCTTTGCGGCTAAAATCGGATGATTCCCTACACTGGAAAAATCCACGTCCGTCATCAGTGCATTATTGCCGACCAATAATGTTTCAGTTTGCAAGGGAATCGGCAGAACTCATAAGGACTACGGTGAAGGACATTGAAGAACAAATAAGCAAGATTAAGCCTACAAAGCTGCAAATTGGAGAAGGAAAATATATTGAATGAAATTACGAGTTCCACCTGACCATGGTTGATGGAAAAGTCGTAAACGAACTGACAGGAACAACCTCAACAATGCCCGATTTGCAAAAAGAGTCAGAAGAACTTTGGTAATTTAAACGATTCTACAAATGAGGAGAATTACGAATATGGAATGTCACCATTGCACGCAAGGATAAGGTGTATGGAATTCTTGCTAAAACTGGCATATACCCTACCACAAGAGGAGGAACACTTCGATGAAAATACATCAATAAAGGATAAGGAAAATATCAGAAAGAAGCAAATACAGGATGCTTTTTTTAAACAAGTTGGACTAAAAGTAGACTGTCCCAAGCACGGATACGGTAACTCAAACGATGGAAACACTTCTAGGAGATTTTTTGAAAATGATGAGGCAGTAACTAGAATCATTGGAATTGACAATCAAATCATGAAAAGATTGGGAACGATCTTGGATGTTTTAAACTGCAAAGAAAATGGCAATTCTACAAAATATGGAGAATATGCGTCGAAAACTGCATCTCTTTTAGCAGAAATGTATCCACAGAAGTTGACCCCGACCGTCCATAAAATATTGGCGCATGGCAAAGATATAATTGAGTACCAGTCTTTGCCAATTGGAGAGCTTTCTGAAGAAGCACAGGAGTTTTTTAACAAATTTTATAAAAAATATAGATTGCAGAACACATTCAAAGCATCAAGGGTAAGGCAAAATGAGGACCTCTTCAACATGTTGGCAGCATCTTCCGATCCACTTATTTCTTCCCTGCGGCATGTGAAGTCATGAATAGAGATACAAAATAATTATAGTTTAGAAATGGTTAGTCTTTTAGATATACCTTCTCTTAGGGCACTGCTACACGTTCAATAAATATCGTGATATTTCTAGTATCACGGTATTTATTGAACGTGTAGCATGCAATATTGATGGATCGCGATCCATATCGCATAATAGCCTAATTTGATGTGATCCATCAATATGGATCGCGATCCAAATATCACAATATATATTGAGCGTGTACCAGTGCCCTTACGAATTGTGATGAATATTTTACAGAAAATTGAAAAAATAAATTTAAGAAAAAAAATAATTTTTTTTTTAATTTGTTGGGTAATAATTTAAAACATAAAACCCTTAAGAAAAAAAATAAAAACAATCTAAAAATGTAAAAATAATTTTTTTTAGTTACCATAAAATTGATTTTTCTACTAATTTTAACTTTGATAACCCATAAGTAGGCCCCTACAAAGCGTAGCACCCTTTCCAAACGCTCATTTCATAGGCTGAACAGTTATCTATCATATGCTGTTTAAACTGTTCAATTATCTTATTCGGTTCAAAAGATATGATTTTTGCAACGAAAAAACTCAAATGGCGCCACTGTGCGCCGGCGCGGGCTCAAGATGTGACTTTTTTAAACTTTTTTTTAGCATTTATTATTTGTTTTAACGTAAGACAACAAAATATTGCTATTAGAATATGATTCGAAAAGTTTTATTTTTTCTCATACATCACTGACCCACCATAAAATACATATACCCTGCCTTCATTAATTCCAATAATTTGATTATTATTTTATATTAAGCGTTATTAAAAATGAAATAGCTCCTAAAAAATAAATTGAAATGATGGAAGAAATACAAAATATGTACGTTGAAAAATTTGAATACTGGAACACGCAAAAAGCACAAATCTCAATAGCGGTAAACATGTTGAGTTATTATTAAAAAAAAAAATTGACATTCGAATATTTGAGAGGATTGCTTTTTATTGTAGGATCCATAAAGATTCTGACACTCTCGGTATAGTTCATAACAAACACAGTTTTATTTATCTTGATTGTGTAAAATATCGACGATTATTATATAAAAATGAGCACAAAAATACGATTAGCAAAACATTCTCTTTAACATCTCTTTTTAAACAAAACGTCCATTTTTTCTTTTATTTAAACAAACCGTACTTTTTCAATTTAAAAGTCCTTTAATTTCATACATCTTTAACATTTATAGTTGCGACTTTTTGTGGTATGATGCATTTTATGATAAGAAAGGAATTTGTTATATTTTCTGGGTTCATGCTATAAAATAGTCGAGTGCAAAAATCCGATTTATAGAGGAGTTCTGCGACTCCTCATATATATTATCTTAAAGGTAAATGCTTTGTATAGATATTTTTTTTTTAAAGTCTTTAACAGAGGTTTACAAACAAAAATTTTTTATAATTCATTTAATATTACACAGTTGTTTAATGATTATATTGATTACTAAAATTTATAAATATCGAAAATAGTGATTTTTTTCTTAATTAATGATTGATTTAATTAAGAATATGATAAAAAAAAAACAACGTACGATTTCTAACAATGTGTTTATGGATTCAATTAAAAAATAATTTACGTAAAATCTATATTTTACTCAATAGCCTCAGTTGTTTTAAACTTAATAAAAAAATAATCAATATAGTTATTGAATAAAGCAAACCAGTAATTTTAAGATTCTATTAAAAGTTTTATTAAATGAATTAAGATGAATAATTGAAAGTTGACTTCGAAATTAATTAACAAAATCATTTTTTTTAGTTCACCAGTTAGTTTATATAAAGTGTATAAATTACACTACTTTATTTCGTTAAATCGTTCCATAAATTACCTTAGGTCCCTTGCCCACTCGGAACACGCTTAAATAAGCCTAAACCTGTTAAGAGTAAAGTTTAAATTTTGCATTTGGTGCACCAATGGAATTTTTTTTAATATATTAAGCAATTTCAATAAATAAAAATACATACATAAATTATTTATTATTTGGAGTTTATTAGTAAAAAAAACAACAACAATCCTTGATTAAAACGAGCAAACAAACAAATAGTTTATAAATATAAAATACATATTTTTTAGTTAATACATATAATAGTTAGATCATTTTATTAGTTATTTTAATAGTTTAAGGGCTTTAAGATCTTATAAAATAATCTCTCAGAAAAATAATTTGGTTTAAATGTTCAGGATTTAAGCGATTTCTTTAGTTTTGATAAAATTTCTAATTGTCTCCGTTAATTCTGCTGAAAGATTGATATAAGAAGATACGAAAAGAAACAAATAACCAAACACATACATAAAAAAAGTACGTAAAACAAAAGTTGTTGACAGTAAACACTTAATTAAAATGAAGATCACTGAAGATCAATGAAAAACGCAAAAAAATGTTATAATACTACAAAAGCTTAAAAATATTGTTACGTCGGTTAATCGACTACAATTAACCGGTTTAAAAAAAATATTTTCTAAATAGGTACATACCTTTTGTATATAAGACGAAACAAATAATGAAAAACGCAAAAAATGTTATAATACTACAAAAGCTTAAAAATATTGTTACGTCGATTAATCGACTACAATTAACCGGTTTAATCGTTAATCGAATATAGCAAATTTTAATTTAACCGATCAGTTAATCGGGTAGTAAATAATCGGTTAACCGGTTAACGGTTAACCGAATGAATGCCCTAGTATGTATGTATGTAGAATGCGTAAATACGTTCCTATAATTTAAAAAAAAGAAGGTGGTGGTAAATGTTTGCTCATCGAGGTCAAAGTGAAGGGAAAAGGCGAAAAAATCCACAAAATGTCACATAACTACAGCGGAAATACGCCCTTGAGGAATAAAATGTACGACCGACCCCCATTAATTTTTTGTAACCAACATTATTTCCAAACATACCTACACCCTATCTTCACTATTTAAAGAGGCTCTCATACAAAGTTCAAAACTTTATAAAATGTTATAAAATTGGTCCTAAAATTCTTCTAGGTGTGTCAAATGTATGACCAACCCCACTTTATTTAATTGACTTCATATTATAGTCACATATGATGGTAACGAGCAACTCTTGTGAGTGCCAAAAATACCATCAGGTAAAGGAAAAGGCAAACGTATTGCGGCCGCTTACCACTTTACTTTTTCACTTTTCAAACCGTAATATTCATATTTACCCACTGTAAAAGTATCGTGCTATTTTTTCTACTTTAAACGCGAAATCTAATAAAAAGGATTTGTCTTTCAAATGTTTAAACAATGCCTTAGTTTCGTTTGTTACATTTTCGTCCAAAAACGTTATGACTTCTTTACGAAGGCTAAAAAGTCTTTGAAGACAACGACCTTTGCTTAACCACCTTATTTCTGTATACATAACCAAACCTCCATATTCAGCATGCACGGCTTCAAGAAAATCTTTGAATTTTCTATGACTTAAGGCATTATGGCCTCCACGTATTTTGTTAACAATTTGAACGACTATTTTCATTGTATTCATTACATTCAAACTTTTTGAAAATAATGCCTGTTGGTGAGCAATGCAATGAAAAACATACAAATATAAATTGCTTTTTAGCAAATGTCCTACAAAACCCTCTTTTTTACCCACCATTACATTGGCACCATCAGTACATACAGAACAAAACTTATTCTTATCAGTAAAAGAAAGAACATTTTCATTCACGACATCAAAAATAAGTTTTCCTTTCACACTGTTGTGAAGGCCGTATAGGAAAAACATTTCTTCGTGTACGTCAAAATTTTCATTAACAGTCCTTATACAGATAATAAGCTGAGCTATGTCGTTCATATCCGTGCATTCATCTAAGCATATGGAATAAAATTTGTAATTATGCATTCTTTTCTTTTTTTCTTGATGTTTGAAAAGATGAATGCACTGATATGCTTAGTCCGTCGAACAATTGTGCGAGCGGAAAGGGGAATATCGTTTATCAACTTACGTATCTCTTCAGATTTTTCGCCAAAACATTCTAAAACATCGTTGCTAAGCTCTTTAAAAAAGTCGCCATACACAGTACAACATTTTTCAGTTAATTGATTGCCAACTCAATTCTGTGAACTGTATGTGAAATTAGACCCAAAAAGAAGAATTTCTGCATCATTCGTTTTGTCTTCTTACCTGCGATTTGAAGTTAGTATCGATTTGAAGTTAGTACTATCGTATAGGGGAATTTATCACGTTTTAGGCCCTGTTGTTTGACATAGCTCGACAACCACTAGCCCAATTTAGTTGAAATAAATTTTAAAAAATTAAGAATTACAATTCCCTTAATCTGTTCATATATTGTTTTCCTATACAAGTAACACTTTCGAAGTTAAAAATGATTGTATGAAGGGAAAAAATTATTTTTTGCCTAAAAATTTAAATTTTTTTTTTTAAAAATACATAAAAAAATGCAAAATGGAAAAAAGTTTCAAGTCTAGTTATTTTTTCGCAAAGTCACATAACCTATGAGCAAAATGAGACAAAGATCATAAAAATCGATGCACGCGTTTCGCTTTTATTCGCAATTGAGTAAATGTATGAATTTCAAAAATTTGCTCGAGATATGCACAACATTATTTGGAGAAAACATTGACACCTTTTTCATGATTCTGAGAGTTAAAAAAAAAGGAATAAACAAAAGGTTATTTGATTTTTATGATTGCGGTAATAAATGTACGTGGACAATTAAACGGAAAGTGGACCTTTTTATTATTTGGGTTTTTCCGGTGGCTACCTATATGTTTTTTTTACAGAAATTGCACCCACATTTAAGGGTGGTCATTATTTGGAAAGTTTTGCACAGTTTGAAACGTACAAGTGCTGAATCAGGTATATAGCCAGCCGCCCTTAAAATATGCGCCCATTTATAAGTACCTGGCAGTAAAATATTCAAAAATACGTAGTATTTATAGGTGTGCATTGATCGATTTTTGGCATTCAGCCAGTGCCGACGAACGCGAACAGTAAAAGTGATTTTTCTCCAGTTTTTTAAAAGTGAATAACAACAAAACATAAAATATATCAATATGGAAAACAACAAGTGCCCATATTTGGATGAATATTGTTACGTTTGTGGTCATATCGTCCGAAAAATACAGAAAAAAGATCGAAAAAATTTGTTTACTGAGCAATTCAAAACCGCGTATTGTAATTATTTCGATGAAGCAGATTTAAGTGGTGCAAATTTTACGCCGAACACAGTGTGCAACAGTTGTTATACTACCCTTCTAAAATGGATTCACGGAAAAAGTAGAAAGTTATCTTTTATGAAGCCAGTAATTTGGGTGGAAGACACAACTGGACATGATGAATCCAGGTGCTATGCATGCATAAATTTTCGTCCTAGATTAAACAGACAACAATTGAAAACAAAAGTATACACTGCTGCATTTACTGCCACACTTCCAGTGCAACGCCCTGCTGATACCGATGCACCTAAACCTCCGAGTGCGGATACTGTGTCCCTGCTAGCCGAAACCGTTTTCACCAATCCGACCGATTTGGATGATGCTGATTGGATACCCGATATTGAAAATAGTGCACCACAACCGCTACCACAAATCGAAATGGATTACATTGTGGCCAAGCTGGGACTATCACAACACGACTCCGAATGGCTGACATCATTTTTGAAGAGAAGAAAACTCACACAGCAAAATGTCAGCGCAACATCATACCGACAACGCCAAGCTGATTTTCAGAAATTTTATTCCGTTGACGAAGCAAATACGTTCACGTACTGCCATGATATCCCAGGTTTAGTGAAAAAATTGGGAATGGATTATATCGCTGGCGACTGGCGTTTATTCATCGATGGTTCAGTTACTAGTTTGAAGGCTGTGCTGCTGCACAAAAAAAATAAAAAACCATGCATTCCATTGGGATTCAGCACAACTATGAAGGAAACGTATGAAGCATTGGGCGAAATTTTGAAGAAAATCAAATACGATGAACACAAATGGAACATTTGTTGCGATCTGAAGGTGGTCAACATACTACAAGGGATTATAGAAAAGGGCGGATATCCAAAATACTTCTGCTTCCTTTGTAATTGGGATTCACGATACAAAGGAAATCAATATCAATGTAAAGATTGGAAAGGAAGAACTCCCGAGCTCAACAAACAATTAAAATTAAGCAATGAACCTATGATAAAGGACCTGGATGATATTTTGTTGCCACCGCTCCACATGAAACTGGGAATAGCTGGGAAATTCGTTGAAGTGGTGGTCAAAAAAGTTAACGGCGCCTTTGACTGTTTGAAATCCATCTTTCCGAAACTCAGTGATGAGAAAATTAAAAACGGTACGTATCGTACTCTGTATTTCAATATTGTCATATCTAAATTTGTTAATTTCTATACATTCGCATTACCAATAATTTTTTCGTTTTTCTTATGTATTTAAAACAGGTATTCTCAATGGACCTGATATTCGGAAATTGATCAAAAGTGATTCTTTCACACATTTGCTTTCAGAGCATCACGACCACCAACATGCATGGAACGCATTGAAAGAAGTAATAGAAGGCGTTCTAGGAAAGAACCGTGTCCAGCGAGAAGAGATACAGCAACGAGTGGACAGGTTGCTGTTTTATTTCGAAAAAATCGGTGCATCCATGACGCTGAAATTGCATTTCTTGCACCACCACCTCGATACTTTTTTGGCACAATCACCTCAGGAATCAGACGAACAAGGAGAGAGGTTCCACCAGGTGACCATGCCATTTGAAAAGCGGTTCAAAAGCAACAAATTGGATGCATTGCTTGCGGAGGTTTGTTGGTGGAGTTCCACAATTATGCAGTTTGAAGAAAGCACCGAAGATGAAGACATTGAAATTGGTGGACACAGTGAAAGAAACACGCCCTTGAATAGTATGTGTATCTCGAATGACGATACAGACTCAGACCATGAATATGAACAACCTACGAAGAAAACAAGATCATCAGAACCACAAGCGTCAACTTCTACAAGGATGGATATTGCCAATAATTGAAAAAATGTTCTAAATTTTGTTTTTATGCATATTATAATTGCGTATTAATTGCATATTATTTTATTTTCATTAAGTTTTTATAAATAAAGTTTTTTTTTGCATGATAATTTTTTAATTTATATTTTTATTTTAAGGGTGGTGGCTATAACTGATTTTTGAAATTCATACCTTTATTCAATTGCGAATAAAAGCGAAACGCGTGCATCGATTTTTATGATCTTTGTCTCATTTTGCTCATAGGTTATGTGACTTTGCGAAAAAATAACTAGACTTGAAACTTTTTTCCATTTTGGATTTTTTATGTATTTTTAAAAAAAAAATTTAAATTTTTAGGCAAAAAATAATTTTTTCCCTTCATACATTCATTTTTAACTTCGAAAGTGTTACTTGTATAGGAAAACAATATATGAACAGATTAAGGGAATTGTAATTCTTAATTTTTTAAAATTTATTTCAACTAAATTGGGCTAGGGGTTGTCGAGCTATGTCAAACAACAGGGCCTAAAACGTGATAAATTCCCCTATACGATAGTACTAACTTCAAATCGATACTAACTTCAAATCGCAGGTAAGAAGACAAAACGAATGATGCAGAAATTCTTCTTTTTGGGTCTAATTTCACATACAGTTCACAGAATTGAATTGGCAAATCATGTGTTGTACTGTGATATTCAAAAGGACGACAACGTTTAGCTAGAGACGCAGCAACAACGAAAGATGCCTTTCTCTTTAATGAAAAATCGACTGCTTCATTCGAGTTTAGTTCCGCATCAGCAATAAGTTTTTTATAAAAACTTTTCTTTAAATTAACAACAAGGGCTTCTCTTGCATCACCATTAATACTTTCGTATTCTTTGAGAAATGCTTGAAGATGCCTTTGCATGTCATGGGTTTTAATCCGTGACAAAGTACGCTGACAAACCAAACATTCTGGTTTGCCAAAATAATTTTCTGAAAATAAAAAATTCAATTCATATTCATCTACCATTTTAGTGGGGACAAATTTTTTTATATGGCAACGCTGATTTTAATCTTATTTTAAGCAACAAGCGATAACACGACCTGCCTTGTTGAATGCTCAAGCTAGACTGTTGGTTAATTATCTACTATGTGTGTGCACCAGTGATGCATATTGAGTTTTTTTGTTTTGGGCCAAATTGACGATTTCAAAGGGCCAAAATAGCTTTGATAGGGCCAAACTATTTTTGTAATAGCGGTTTGACAACGACAACAGGATGTTTTTGTGAATATTTAAAATTTTTAATTTTCATACAAACAAGCTTCTTAGGTTTTTTTAATCCTATCATAGATCAAACAGTTTATGCGTTTTTTTTGTCCTGAACAAACAAAACAATTTCTTAAATAAGTGTTCGAAAAAGTGAGAAAATAACATTGAAAAATGTATTGAACATCTTAAAGTAGTTAATTAAATTTGGACCTGAAAGGGCCAAAATAGATTTCCACAGGGCCATCAAACATTCAAAAGTGCCAAAAATGGCACAATTGTGCCACGTTTTGCATCACTGGTGTGCACACGTACAATTTGTGATGTCTTAACACAAGCAATAACGCCGGCAGAATAACTTCGACAAATTGCCAATGTGTTTTAGGTGGAGAACACGTAAATATCTTACAACATAAGTTTAAAAACAAGCTAAAGACAGGTTGTGTGTTATATTCATAGCGAAGAAAAAGTTTAGCGCTTATACATAATATACATCGCTTTTAAAATGAATTTATTTTCGGAAAACTTACTTTGCACTTTATTTTGCGCTTTAATTTTAATTATTTATCAGCCACGCGCGTATTTTTGACAAGTTGTATAAAAAAGTTAATAAAAAGCAACAAAAAAAAGCTGTCTGTCAAACTTAAACGTCAAGTTATGTTATAAAATAGCTTTCAAGACAGATTGCTTAACAGCGCTGTTAAAACACAAACAAAACACTAACATGAGGAGGCTATACCTAACACTAACATAATGTTAGTGTTAATGTTAACCATTTGATGTCAGTTGTAGCCTGGGTGTAATAAAAGAGAATAGAGAAAACGCGGCGCCCTGATTTTGCCGATGGCTGGTTTAAATAGAGTATTTTTCGGTAGTCGGTCAGCTTCCAAATTATTCTTTTTTTGTATTATTTTCTTCCACCTTACCTTATTCTTATATATTATAAAAACATCATAATTAGTATGATAGTGTCATTCTTGATGTTATGATCTCTTTTATACACATGCATACTTATATATTATTTACATTATTATGATTTTTCTTATTATTCAATAAAATGTTTATTTGTTTAGTTAAAATGAAATTCTAAATATATTTTAATGGGAAGGATATCTAAGGGAAATTTTAACAAAATGTAAATTAGGTACTTTAGTCTTCATTAGGGACAGGAACATAATAATCGGTACGCATTCTGTCAAGGTGTCTGTCAGTTTATCTGTCAGTAGGGTGGGAAAATTGTACTCCTTTGGCACAATATCTTGCCACATTAAGTTTAGGTTAATTTTCCAGCTTATTAATACAATAGGTTAATTTTACTTTTACTCTATGGTATTTCAAGGCAAATGAGTAAAATTATTTTATTTTGTTAAGCGTTTAAGAAACAGGGCTAAGAACCATATACCAATTTCTGAGCTAGCCAAATATCTTTTACTGCCACTTAACTCGTCTGTGTTCTAAAAACGTATAATTTCTGTCTAGGCGATTTTTTACCAATTTTTTTTTTGTTTTTCTTCGACGTATACGACGCACACTGGTTCATATTTTGAGAAGGCGATTTTTAAATTTTTTTATTCATGTGAAAGTAAATACTAGTGAACCTCGGGAGCCAAAAAATTTCAACCCTATTTCAACTATTTCATTGAGAACATGGTGGTCCCAAATAGACTTTCTCAGTATTTGGTTATAGTTTTGAATTTCTGAGTAAACTTTTGAAGTTGATATGCTCATAACTTTTTTGTTTTTCAAGATTTCTTGACAGAATAAGTTTTGTGTATTAGTTTGTCTTATTAGCTATACGTGGTTTAAAGCATTTAACTCTGCGACCTGTAGAACTATTTAATTTTATTTTTTTTTAATGTCAAAATTTCCCGGAAATTTCCTATTTTATAGAACATAAGTCCTGCCCGTCAAAACGCGTCAAAAAAAATCTATACTCTCTTGTAGTCCAGAATCTAACCTACATTTCTATACCCCATTGTACACACATCTGGATACGGTCTTGCGAACTACAGCAATTTCTGTGACCCAAGGTAAGATATTCGGTTCAAAAAATTAGTCCTGCAAGGAAACATTACTGAAATGAAAGAAGGTGACTCTTAAAGAATTTTCGACAAATAAAGCAGTTCAGGCCATTGTTATGAACTTATTGTGGGTGAACGGATGCTGCAAAACGAATAGACGACATAAATAGACTAACACGTTAGATTTCTGAGTAAGTAAAAAGGTTAAACATTAGTGAATAGCCGCAACATAAACAACATAGTTTAATTACCTGAAAATTGCAACTTAATTTAAAAAAATGGAAGAGCAGTTATATTTTACGTGAAAATTGCCTACATGTTACCTGTTAATTTATTGCCGGTATGTTATCCTTTTAAAAAGTGTGAAAACAGGGGTTTTTTTATGTTTCAAAGAAATGGTAATAAAAGATTAAATTTGTATTTAAAAAAGGGTTTTTAGGTTTCCAAGAAGTGGTAACAAAAGATCATTTAAAAAAACTTCTATCAAGAGTATAAAAATGGATGCATTCATAATTTTACCTTCATTATTGTTTAAGCAATGGCTAAGTTCAGTTATAAAGTTCTCGCAGATATATATTTTCAACAGAAAGATGAAAAAGATTTTGTGTTACACATAATAAATAATCCATTCTTTAAATTATGCAACGAACAAGAAATCAAAATTTATAAGATAAAAATTTTTCATTTACATTAAGAAAACGGTACCTTAAATGTTCTAGAAACAAGAAAACGTTTTACTTACGCAACGAAACTGGACATGTGGGTCGGCCCGCAAAACAAATTGACCAGTATGCAATTGAAACCGCAATTCTTTATAACAAAAAATACTCTTGGAGACATATGCCAACCACAGTTCATAAAATTTTATACCATGGGGAACAAATAGTTCAACACAATATCCTACCAATTGGAGATCTATCTGAAGAAGCGCAAGAAAAAAGGAACAAAGACTACAGATTCTTCCGCGAGCATAATACAAGAAAAATGTCCAGATGTTGTACTAATGATGATCTTATTACTATTTTGTTGTGCACATCAGATCCATATATGTCCAGTGTTCGACAAAAATGGAAATCAACCTCAATCGAATTAGAGGAAGAAGCTAAACAACTTCTGGAAAATTAAACCCAAAGCTATTAAGAAGAAATGTTTACTAATATTGTTTAATTTAAAATTGTTTATAGATTATAATTTGTTTTTGATTTAAGTATATATTTGTATTAATATATAAAAATAAAATACACATACATCTCAATCCAAAAATAAAAGTTGAATTACCTAAAATGTTATCGATAGCCAAGAATGCTATTTGTGCATTTTTCAAAATATTCCTTTTCAGTTTTATCCTTATAACAACTCGTCTCGTCCCAAAAAAGCCAACCTTTGGCCCCTGTGAATATTGGGACTAAAAAATTTACAGCGGCCAAATATTGGCATTTTCTGACAGGATCTAAGTTCGACAATAAAAAAATAAGAATCAGTTGTAAAATACAAGAGAAATAATGATAAATTATAAAAAAAATTCATATTTGAAATATTCAACATTTACCCGAAACTCAACAAAAAAATGAAAATTCATTTTGAACTCCCCATAACTTTTGCTCCTATCAGTCGATTTATACGTTTTATAGCAAAATTAAAGCCTAATATCGCACCTATCGAGCAAAAAAAATCGCATAAAAAAATACCGATCCAGTAGAAAGTTATGGAATTTTGACCGCCTTCTCGTAAAATTTCCCAATGTGCGATGCTTAACACACACAAGAATCCTTCATCGAAGATGACTAGAATAAGACTCGATTTATCAGACTATAATTTCTCGATTATCTACAAAAAAGGAAAGATGACATACTTAAACAAATTATACCACAAGAACATGACGAAAAAAAACAAGAGTGCTAGTAACAACTAGAGCAATATTAAAAAAGAAAATGAGGCAATTAAAATTAAGGAATTTAATAAGACGGATATTAATAAATTGCACATCTCAGAGGTCTGGCCAACTTCATATATGGGTATGCACTTCTATCAATGATATTAAAAACATGAAAAAATTGCAATTTAATAAAATAAAAGATATAGAAAATTTGAGTATATCAGGCCCATGTTCTGAAAATCACGTGATTTCAAATCACGCTGTGCTTTCAAATCACGTGGTTTATTTTTAGCTGTTCTGAAAATCACGCAGCTGTTCTTCGATTTTAAGCGGTAGAATCGTTCCAAAGAGTTATAGCAAACGACGTAAGTATTAGTATGGGTCGTTCGACATTTTGCAAGATGCTATGGAACATATTGCCTGCATTGGAGGAAAACTTGTGTTCGACCTGGATAAAAACGTTGAAGGCAAAAACACACAAAATGCTTCAAAATTACACTTTTATCAAAAGTTTAGTATCCCAGGCGACTTAAGAATTTATTTAATGAGTTAATCAAAAAAAAAACACAATTCAATTCTTTTTTGTTTTAATTAGTTTTGCATTTATTCATTTAACGTTAACCAGCGTCACAACAAGACTGACTTTACAACTAACTTATGTCTAACATTATACTTTGTAAATTGTTGCGTTAACATGAATTTGGTAAAGTGTAAAAATTGTCAATTTTGCACTTTTATTTCATTTAGCAATTCTTATTAAATTTATTGAAGATTATTTATGGGAAGGGAAATGGAATTTTTTTTATTTTAAATTTGTTAAGTGCAAAATTGTCAATT
Source organism: Pollenia amentaria (assembly GCA_943735925.1). Taxonomy (NCBI): domain Eukaryota; kingdom Metazoa; phylum Arthropoda; class Insecta; order Diptera; family Polleniidae; genus Pollenia; species Pollenia amentaria. The sequence continues at coordinate 94,348,738 of OX031007.1, forward strand.
TTGCATTTTTATTGCATTTAGCAATTCTTATTAAATTTATTTAAAATTGTTCATGAGAACGGAAATTTATTTATTCAAAATTTGTTAACGCATCAATTTTACATTTTGTTATGTTTTACTTATTGATTCTAAAAAATTGTCTATTTTATCAGGAGAAGTATTCCTATATGTAACTACTCCTCCCTTTAGATTAGAATTCTCCTGAATTCTATTGTTTATCTTTATTTTAATACGTTTATGTTTTGTTATGATTATTACAATTAAAATAAGTATTAGGTTTGTGGTTAAAATATAACAACTATATGTGATTCTCTTGTGGAACTTTAATTCTTTAATATTTTGAATATTATTTTGATTTTCTTCGTTAATTTGTTCAAGTGTTATTTTATGGGTAAAATTTTGTATAATATTGGTATTCTTATATATGGTTTTTTCTTCAGCAATTTCCAATATGTTTGAAAAGTAATAATCTTTGATTCTAATTGTACAGTTGTTAAAATTTATTATATAGTTTCCTGTTAGGACATTATCATCATTATTACAAGTTTGGTTTATAGTTATGTTGTTTGCATTTTTAATTAAAATAGTGCTTATGTCTAAGGGTATAATTTCCAAATCTGTGTTACTTATAAATTTGCAATTATTTTTTAAAATACAATGATTGCTTAGTTTTAATTCTATTAAATGTTTATTTTCTTCAAATTTGTAAGTTTTATTTTCGAATTCAAAATGTATTTGTATAGTCTATTTCATTATAATGAAATAATTATTATTATTGTCTGGTAATGGTACAATTGTTTTTAATTCAACTTATATAAATTTTTTGGGGATTTTTATACCAAAAATCAAAAATGAATTATTAAGATATGTTGTTCCAAGCTGAATATACTTTAGTTTATTGTAATATATTTCATATACTTGGATTTCGTTACTAGTTAAAATGTTTGGGTGTATGATACCATATTTTGCTGAAATTACGTTATCTTGTAATTGTTCTATTTTGTTTTTTATTAATTGTATATTAGTTAATTGTTCTAAGTACAAATTTTTGTTTTTTTCTATTTCTACAAATTTATTTATATCATTTAATTCATCTTCTATTTTTTTATGTCATTTTTTACAACATTCTTTAAATGACTTATAGTGGTATTAAAATAATCATTAATATGCTAGTTGAAAAAACAGACAAGCCGGGTACATGGCGTTTTAACATAATTCGGGTACGCTGAATCCAGTGGTGCCCACGGTTTTTTAAGATTAGCTCTGGTTTTCGAGATATACCGTTATTTCGAAAATGGAGGAGGTTGCACAACATATATTGGCGTAACTCAAAAACGGTTTAGTTTATTGAAATTACTAAAAAAAACCGAAATTCCGCAATAAAATTTCATTTAAGAAAAATGAAATAATTGAAACATAATTTTTTTTTTTTTGAAAGAAAAATAAATTTTTTTTATCAAAATTTCGAAATTTTTGTTTTTTAAAAATTCATAAAAAATTTAAAAATGCAGCTAGGCTTCTAATTTTTTGCAGACATATCAAAAACGAAGCTGCAAACAAAACAAGCCAGAAATTAAATCTGTTAGCAACTTTTGATTTTATTCACAAAAGTCGACAAATTTTAATTATTTCAAGAATTAAATTTTTTATTCAACATAATGTGTATATCGAGCCTTTGCTGCAATAGAGTATTAACTCAAAAACGCTGATTTTTGAGCTAATGTATTTAATGCCTTAGCTCACAGTGAAACATAGGGCCTCCTACTAGCTAATAATGTGGAGTTAAATACCATATCGCTTCTTCATATTGTGTAAAAATTTCATACAAATATCTTCTATATTCAACTCTAGAGAGAAGAATTAAATATTTAGATGCTAGAAATTCAAATTTGAGTTATGACTCTATTGCAGCAAAGGGCCGATATGGAGAATGTGCCAATGCAGAAAATTTATTTTCAATGACATTTAGACGTAAAATTTTTTAAATGCGGTTTTTTGTGCCATTTACAATACAAAACAAAAGAACAAATATTCAAATTTATGCTATTCCAAAGAAATATGCATGCATTATTACCACACTTTCACTTTGCGGTAGGAATTTTGGAAAATCCACAGTTACCGATTAAAAAATTCTTAGAATTAAGAAATAAAGTCATAAATGCTCCACATCAAACTGGGTATTGTAAAAAATTTTATAAAAGCATTGAGCCCAGATGGTGTTGCTTTTACCGAATTGCGCCGAATTTTTCCACGATTAAGCGGCATGAAAGTAAAAGAAGGTATGAACTCTAACTACTTTATTGAATTAGATTTCATATCATGTTTTTATTTTACAGGAACTCTTAATGGACCGGACATTCGTCGTCTTATGAAGGACCATTAATTTGAGGTTGCATTGAATGATATCGAGCTATTGGCCTGGAATTGTGTGAAATCAGTAATAGAAAATGTATTAGGAAATCATCGGTCCGAAAACAGGGGAATTTTAATCAAAAATATGCTAACCGCATTTAGAAACTTAAACGTTAGAATGTCATTGAAAATACATTTTTTGCATTACCAGGCCGAAAAATTTAATGAACATTCACCAGCCGAGTCTGATGAACATGGCGAGAGATTTCACCAAGTAACAGCCAGGCTCGAACACTGGTATAGCGGCAAACAACTTGATTCGCTATTAGGGGATATTTGTTGGAATCTGCAGGAGGAAGAAGAATAAATTTCTAGGCTTCACTCCTAGGGGGATAAAATGTATGACCGACCTCCAATGTCGGTCATACATCCTTATCGCCACTTCTTAGGGGGGCTCCCATACAAATATTGCGTTTTATGAAATTCTTAAATTAATCAAAAGTTGCAAACACATTTTAATCATTTATGTCTTGTTTTGTTTGCAATTTCGTTTTTTATACGTCTGCAAAAAATTTGAAGCATAGCTGCCTTTTCCAATTTTTTATGAATTTTTAAAAAACAAAAATTTCGAAATTTGGTTAAAAAAATAATTTTTTTTTCCAAAAAAAAATTATGTTTCTAAAACGACTACGTTTATTAGAAAGAAGTTTTACTTTTATTAAAAGAAATTTATATTTATATATATATGTGGAGAACTACATGGTACCGTCCAGTGTGATAAGTCAAAAAATTACCCTAATGTAAAAAAATGTAGCAACTGTGGTGGTAATCACACTGCCATCTATAGAGGATGTCCGGTATATTCGATTGTCAAGCGTTCTGTTGGACAGAAACTTAATCCCCCTCAAACGCAGGCATATCAGGCATATCAAGAAAACACTAACAGCGTTCAGATACCACAGCCAAATAATAACAGAACCTCGTACGCTAATGTATTAAAATCTAATCATATGCCATTGCAAGGTGATTTACCAAATAATGACGAAATTCCCATTTCTAATTTAACTCGGCTAGAAAAAACCATGGAAACATTAGTGCAAACCGTTAACAATTTTACCAACACAATGGGTAACATGATGCAAGAAATGTTAAGAATGCAATCGATGTTATTGCAAGCTGTACTAAATAAGCCATGAACTGTTTAAAAATTTGCTTTTGGAACGCAAATGGCATCCGCCAACATAAAAATGAACTAGAATACTTCCTTAAAAATAAACAAATCGACGTTATGATGGTTTCTGAAACTCATCTGACCTCGAGAAATACGTTTAAAATCAATGGTTATATATTATATGATACCAAGGACCCTCGAGGTAGAGCTTGTGGAGGTTCTGCCATTTTGATAAAAAACCGAGTAAAACACTACTTAATGTGCGATCATCGTGAAGATTATCTCCAAGCAACGAGCATTTGCGTTGAGGAAATAAATCGAAACCTAGTTATTTCATCAATATATTCACCACCTAGATTTTCAATATCAGAAAGCCAATATAATAAATATTTCAAATCATTAGGACCCTGCTTCCTGGCTGCTGGCGATTATAACGCTAAACATACTTTCTGGGGGTCATGACTTATTACGCCTAAGGGTCGTGTTTTGTTTAACACAATTCGTAAAATGGATCTAAATGTGGTCGCGAGCGGTAAACCAACATATTGGCCTACTTATCAGCAAAAAATTCCAGATGTCATAGATTTTGGAGTGGTTAAAAACATCCCCACAGAAACGATTTATGTTGGGGCTTCCTTAGAATTATCTTCCGATCACACACCTACAATTGTTACTATAATGATTCCAAATAGAATCGTATCTTGATTCCAAATAGAATCGTATCTCCGACTGGGTACTTATTGAAATCAGCCTCACAAATAAATTGGTTAAAATATAAAAAATATCTTAGTGCCCATTGCACAGAAAGTATTCCGCTAAGCACACCGGAGAGCGTGGATCTCGCTATTGTTAATTTTGACAGTTATCTCAAACTAGCTGTTCAACATTCCAGCACAACCCTCAAAAAAACCAAAAAAAATATCATATATTCTATAGATGTCGAGCGTCTATTGACTGAAAAAAGGAGAGTTCGAAGAGAGTGGCAATTGCACAGATCCCCCCAACTAGGCTAAGAAACTTACTGCAGTCCCAAAAAACTGCATCCTTTGAAAAATATCTTAAGGAACTTGATGCAACTCCACAATCAGCCTACTCATTATGGCGTGCAGCTAGAAATCTTAAAAGACCAGTTATCACTAAACCACCATTAAGAAACTTAGACGGAAGTTGGGCAAGAAATGATATAGAAAAAGGAAATCTTTTTGTTAATCATTTGAAAACCGTATTTACCGCTCACACATCTCTCGATATGGCGGTCGAGCTACCACCTGTTGCTGTTAGAGCTAGGGATGCAACATCGTTCCGAAAAACATCGATATTTAAAAACATCGATGTTTCCACGATAAGTATCGATGTTAAAAAAACTTCGGTACAAACACGATACATCGATGTTTTAATTTTTATTATTGAAAGACTTAATATGTACCCAACAAAGAAGTCAGTTAAGTAACCTTTTGAGGAATTTTCTTGACAAAATGACATGAAATGCAAAGTATTTTAAAATAAATATTATATAATTTCAGTAAAAAAAAAATATAAAAACATTTTAATTAAAAACTTCATGGAACTTAGCGCGTGTACTTTTTTAACAATAGCAAAAAACTAAAAATGCAATTCTTAATATTTTTCCATGCGCTACACGATTTTACCTTGGGAGAACTGATATTTGCAAAAAATTAAAAAAGTTATACCCTATTACACAGTCTCCAAAATTGTTTTAGCATTTCTTTAGTTTATAAAATGAGAACCACATATGTATACATATGTAGTTATACAATGCATATTATGCAGGTATGTACATACATACATATATACGTACTTTGTACACGCCGAGAAAAAACATGTTTAAATATGGTCACCTCCAAAAAAACTATTTTTAAAGAAAATTTTGAACATATTTTTATTTTTAATTTTATGTTTAATTTTACCATATTATTGACACCGACAACCATATTATTGTTAAATTAGTCCTCCATCAAGAAGCTCTATTGTTGTTGAGCATCGTTGTTTAGTGGTTGTCGATGACAATAATTTGGTTAAATAAACCATACTATGTTTACAATTTTATTCAAAAATAGTTTTGTTGAAGGTGACCATATTTAAACATGTTTTTTCTCTAGGTGTACGGCTATACTTTGAAATACACCTTTTCATATTTTTAAATGAAGGGTTTAATTGAAAAAATAAATATTTAAAATGGTAAAAATATTATGAAAAAAATTTTAATAAATGAAAATATTAAATAGACGATGTCGATGTTTTTTAGTTTTGAAGGCGATGTATCGCCGATGTATCGTCCATCAAAACATCGATGTTAACATCGGTGCTTATGACCAATAGATCAATGTTTTTTTAAACATCGATGTATCGTTTGCATCCCTAGGTAGAGCAGCTGTTCCACTAAGATTTGAGATAAGAGAAATCGAAAAGGCTATTCATGATTTAACCCCGAAGAAAGCCCCTGGTTTTGATAAGATCAGTAACAAAATGCTTTTGGAGCTACCCAGCATAGCAAAGAAAATTATTCTCTTTATTTTTAATGCTATTTTACGCCTTGAATACTACCCTCAGGAATGGAAAGTATCCCTAGTTACCATGATACCTAAATCAAGAAAGGATCCTACAAAAGTTGAGTCATATAGACCTATAAGCTTATTGTCTAATATATCAAAGCTGTTTGAGAAGCTGTTAGTGTCAAAATTAACCCCAATTTTAAATGTAAATAGATGTATTCCAAACCATCAATTCGGCTTTAGAAGAGAACATAGCACAATTGAACAAACCCATCGTATAGTAAACGCCATAAGAAAATCCTTTGAAGAAAAAAAATATTGTTCCGCCCTCTTCATCGATGTTTATCAAGCTTTTGATAAAGTCTGGCTTGAAGGCTTATTACATAAATTGAAGCTTAATTTACCAGTAAACACACACAAGCTGTTAGAAAGCTACTTAGTCGGTCGAAAGTTTATTATTAAAGAAGGTGCTTTTATAAGTTCTCCTCAGCCAATTGACGCTGGAGTCCCTCAGGGAAGCATCATGGGCCCACTGTTATACCTAATATATACCTCAGACATGCCAACAAACAACCACACCCTAACTTCAACATTTGCTGATGATACAGCTTTTTTAAGCGTACACGAAAACTGTCATGAAGCCTCTCGCTACTTGCAGGATCATATATTTAAACTGGAAAAGTGGTTATTACAATGGAGGATAAAGGTTAATGAGCAAAAATGCGTACATATAACATTCACCTTGCGTCGGGAGTCATGTCCTCCTATTAAAATCAATAATCAATTAGTGCCCCAACAATCGCATGTAAAATATCTCGGAATTCATCTAGATCGGCGTTTAACATGGAAATGCCATATAGAAGCAAAACTAACACAAATGAAACTAAAAGCAATTCAACTTAATTGGCTTATTGGAAGAAACTCTGTTCTTAGTCTCGATTGTAAACTTCTACTTTACAACTCTATCTTAAAACCAATTTGGTGCTACGGTATTCAGTTATGGGGCACTGCCTCGGCTTCTAATATCGAAAAAATTCAAAGGCGACAAAATAAACTTCTTCGAATAATCACAGCCGCTCCCTGGTATGTTAAAAACTCAAATATTCACAAGGATCTCAATGTGCCGTTAGTAAAAACTATTATTACGAAGTATGCAGTAAAATATTTAAAAAGACTTGAGTCGCACACAGCGGCCACTCTAGATTAAGGAGAAGAGATACAGCAGGACTCATCAGACAAGAAGAGCGCTAAACATCTACATATGTGAACAGAAACCGTGAAGAGAAAAATTTTCGTCTAGCATTGGCAGGACAAAAATAAAGTATTAGTATAAGATTTGATTAATTATTGTATATTTATAATATGAAGATTCAATAAATAAATAATGAGAAAAAAAAAAAATATTTATATAATATTGCGGAATTTTGGTTTTTTAAGTTTTTTCAATTAGCTAAAGGGTTTTTAAGTTACGCGAACATATGTTGTGCAACCTCCTCTATTTTCGAAATATCGGTATATCTTGAAAACCAGAGCCAATTTTTAAAAACCGCGGGCACCACTGGATTCAGCGTACCCGAATTATGTTACAACGCTAGGTGCCCAGCCTGTCACGAAAAAAAAGTGACAATTTCGTGCACAGTGTAATTATTTGCTGATTATTGTTTTCCGTTATTTCATTGATTCTAAAAAGATGGTTTTGTATCGTTTTTCTGTCCTCGTCATCCATAGTTCCAAACAACCACTTCGATAAACTACCTATACCGTTAATTAGTCCGCGTCTCGGTCTTGGTTGTTTTGGTAATAGTGTCATTAGTTTATTTTTTGCGTCGTTTATTTCAGAATTTAATATTTCTCTATTGTCAATATTCATAAAATTAATATTATTCGTTATGTTTACTAAAATGTCCTCAAGCTCTTGTATATTAATAATATGTAAAATTATGTCTGTTTCTTTAACAATTTCCTGTTCTCTTATGTAAATATCTATGTATCCTTTTGTTCCATTATTCGTTCAATTTTCATTAGTCCTGTAGTCTGTGTAATTCCTATCAGTATCATTAATATTGTCAGCATCTGACAATTTTTTTTATTTGTTTTTGCTTTTAACTTCTTTCAAGCGTTGGGCTAAGAATTCGAAGTCAATGTCATCGTCCACATTACTTACGTCCGAAAATTTATATGGTCTTTTAATATTACAAGCGTGTATATTTTTTAGTTTTGATTTCCTATATCTAGGTTGTTCTTTATGTCTTAAAGCCTTATAATTCTTTATATAACCTTCGTTCCTGACCTCCTCATAATCATCCCTAGATTTGTTTAATTTGTTTATTACCTTTCTTTGACATTCTTCTAAATTCTCTTTTACTCATTTTTCACCTTCTTTTCATTGTTGAACATCATTTGGTGTATATTTAGTGTTAGAATGGTAACGTTCATTATAATTCCGCATAGCCTTTTGGATAAGTCGTTTTATGGGGATGTTATTATTAGTTTAATATAGGATTCTAAATTTTTCTGATAATGTATTATGCATTCTTTAGACGTCTGTTTGGTTTGGTGATACGTAATTGGGTTATGCGCCCAAGGCCGCACCTCCACTCGGAGACCAATGAGGTCCATTGCGAATCCCTTCAGTAGAGGAAAAAAGAGGAAAAAGAGAAGTAAAGAAGAATAGTAGAAAAGGTTCGGTATATTTGTAGAAGCGCAGGACAAATTCCACCCTACGGCCCCCCCAACAAAAACAGCCGTCCTACTTCCCTGCCAAACCCCAGCAGATCGGTTGGATTACATCCAGCGATACACCCCAGTTCGTCGTGAAACCTAGCCCCTAGCCATTTCTCCCTGGGGCCGTACATCCTAGGACAGTGGCACAGTACATGCTCAACCGTCTCCAGCTCCTCGGCATCTCCGCACAACCTGCAGAAGTCCGGTCTCGCAATGGCCCATTTAAAAGCCCAAACAGAACAATGCCCCGTCTGGAACCCTATCAGAGTGCTGAGACTACTCCTATCCAGTCCTAATAGAACCCTGGTTGCACCTGCGTCCAATCCGGGCCATAAGGCCCTTGACACCCTGCAATCAGTTCTATCCTCCAGGACCGGTTAACGGCATCACGGAATCTTTCCCGTAACACCCCATAGTAGTGACATAAGGGGGGTTTTACCCCTCTGTCCCTTACCTTTAAGTCCAGATTCGAACCCCTCTCGCGAGTTCGTCCGCCACCTCGTTGCCATCCACCTTGCAGTGTCCTGGTACCCAACACAGCCTTATTGTAAATGCCAACATGAGCTCTTTCAGAGCATTCCTACACCGAGCAACCAGGCACGATCGCACCGTATGATTTGTCAATGCCCTTAGCGCAGCCTGACTATCGACGTAGATTGTCACAACAGATCCCCCACGATATGATCCAGTATCACTTCCGTTGCCCTCCAGATCGCTAGGATCTCAGCCTGGAAGACACTGCACTCATCCGGGAGTCTGAATGACCTTTTCACGTCAGTGTCAGCAATAAAAACACCAGCACCAGTGCCAGTGTCCATCTTGGACCCGTCCGTATATACTGCCCACCCCTCAAACAGTCCGTTGGATCCACGCTAAACTTTTCTATCCGGGAACTCCACCGGTGGTGTTACACCGAAGTTTAAGGTCTTACTCCTACGATCCGAGATTCCCCCGGAACCCTTTCCTGATTAAGCAGACCCACTTCGTATAGAATTCTTGTGTGGTCATCTCGCCTAGGTCTAATCAACGAAGACTCGTAGAGTCTAAGTAAGTTCCTGGCAGCCACACTCTTCACATAATGTTCAATGGGGGACAGATGTAGTAGGATGTCCAACGCCGCGTGCTTCTCCTTGCACCAGTGATGCCAAGTGATGCACTCCTCTGGGCCTTGTTGAGCATCTTCCTATAGCTGTCCACTCTCAACGCATCCCACCAAACAGTGCATCCATAGGTAAGAATAGGTCTAACCACCGATGTGTAAATCCAGTTTACCATATCCGGTCTCAGTCCCCAATCCTTACCGATGGAGTTTCTGCATGTGTAGTAGGCATTAAGTCCTCTTTTCATCCTCTCCTGGGTGTTTCTTCTCCAAGACAGTTTACAGTCGAGGAAGTTACCCAAGTACTTAGCACAGTCAGATAAAGTTATCTCGACGCCTTCCAACACTGGCCCCTTAAAATCTTCTATCCTGTACCTTCTGGGAAAAAGAACCAGCTCAGTCTTCGCCGGGTTAACTTCAGCCCTCTATCTTTCGCCCAATCCAAGAGTTCGCCCAACATCACCTGCATAATTTAACTGATCGTGGACAGAAACTTTCCCCTGACCAGTAGAACTATGTCATCCGCATAGGCGACGGCTTTCATATCCTTGGAATCAAATGATCTGAGAATATCGTTGACCGCGAGCAACCATAGTAGAGGAGATAGAACCCCCCCTGTGGTGTCCCCTGGTAACCTTCCTCCTTACTCTATGATCTCCCAGGCTCGAGTTTATCATCCTGCTGCCACGCATGCAGACTATCCACTCCACCAGAAAGCCCTGAACTCCCAGCTCCACTAAGGAATCCTTGATCGCCTCAATCCTAATGTTATTGAAGGCTCCTTCTATGTCCAGAAACGCGGCGAGAGTATATTCCTTATGCCTCAGGCCGTGCTCAATGCAACCCACCACCTCGTGTAGCGCACTCTCAACAGATTTATCCTTAAGGTAGGCATGTTGAGCGCTGCTAATGAGGTGGGTACCAATATTACGCCTAAGATAGAGGTCTACCAGTCTCTCGAGTGTCTTCAATAAGAATGAAGACAGACTAATAGGCCTGAAATCTCGCGGCTTCGAGTGACCTGCCCTACCAGCCTTGGGTATAAAAATTACCCTGACCTCTCTCCACCCCTAGGCAGATACCTCCCACTAAGGCATTTCCTAAATATATTCACTAACAGAAATAATGCGTCGTCCGGGATATTGCAGAGCATGGCCGGAAAAATACCGTCCGGAACCGGTGATTTATATGGGTCGAAGGTATTGACAGCCCATTCAAGCTTCTCTCTTGTGACTATTTCCTCGACGCAGGCGGACTCATGACTCGATATCACAGACATTCCGTTCCCTTGACTATCGTTCATACCTCCGTCTTCCGTGCACCCAGGAAAGTGCGTCTCCTTGAGTAAGGTTAGGGTCTCAGAGCTAGACTCAGTCCATGAGCCCTCATTCCCTTGGACATACCCCAGGGTACTAGAATCCTTGGATAAAATACGTCGGAATCTAGACAACTCGTTGACATTATCAATTTATTGACAGAACTGCCTCCATGAGAGCCGCTTTGCCATTTTAAGATCCGCTTTTACTTATTGAAATGCACCTCATGGGTGTTCCAATCACTCGATGCTCCCGTGAGCTTGGCCATGTTAAACAGCCTTCTTACCGTCGATCTTTGAACCTGAAATTCCCTGGTCCACCATTTGAGCTGTTCACGCCTACCCGGAAAAGTTACCGGGCAAGACAGCTCATAGCTCTCTCTTAGCAGATGAGTGAATCTGTTCACATCACCTTCCACATCAGTTGGCAGCAAGTCGCACAGGGCCCATTGCGCCAACCCAGAGCGGACCCCTTCTTTAAAGAAGTCCCAATTCGTCCTCCTCGGGTTCCTAAACGGATTAACCCTAGACAGGTCAAAATTCAGTGTAAAGGTTATACGGCTATGGTCTGAGAAAGTACAGTCCGTTGCTCGTCGCGGTTCACTAATGTCAGATCTATAACTGCCTGCCTATCCTTATTTCTGAACGTCGGAGTGTTACCCATATTACAGATAATAAGATTGTTAGTAGTTATAAAATCAAACATTAACTCACCCCTTTTGTTAATATCAGCGCTCCCCCATTGGTTATGATGTGCATTTGCATCACATCCCAAAACCAGGATGGCACCACTCCTTCTTGCATACGCCACCAGCTCTTCCACCTTTGCGCCAGGTGTTGGGACCCTCAGGAGCTTCAGCCGATGATGCACCCGACATCTACATAGATTTCCCTACTACCTTGGGTGTCGCACCTTTGCCCTCCGCAGCTCGTTCCAAAGACTTGAACGCCTTGGTCATTGGGGCAGCACCCTCTATGTTGCCTACCCTGCGGCAGGTTGATGAAGCCACCAGCCCTTTACTCTTCTGAGCAGTGTCAGGGTTGGAAGCTGCATCCACCTGCTTCTTCTAGGGAGAGGACCAACCCAGAACAGTACTGACAGGCCCGTAAATTCTTTCGAACTTAGCGACGCTTTATCGGTGCCGTCTCAGAAGGTACCTGTCCCTCGCGGAGAACGTTGAAAGATCTCTCTTCGCCATCTTATCCAGATACACCAGAGAATTCTTTGTCCCGCTCCGCGCCTTCTACTCCTTCGTTCGGCCGGTGTTGTTAATACCACGTGGAGGGGCATTTGGCATCTCCTCCACGGCGCCCTGCCAAACAAGTTGTGGACATTCTTCTCCCGAGTGTCCCCTTTGATGTCACCTGGCCTCACCGGTGGAAGGGACAGGCTCTGTAGTCTGACTGTGAGCAGATATACTTTCAGTATCCTGCTACTCGTCAGAGAGCAGAGTCAGCCGCTTCCACCCCTGAGTAGCCCCGGTTTCACCACAGAAGTCACTCGACAGTTCCAGAAGACTGTCCGCCTGTAGGTCGGTCAGCACTTGTCTCCGTGCCCAATGATGCTGTCATGAACAGCCGATAGGGTCAGACCCCCCACACAAGCACTGACCGACTCCCCGACCGTGACGTCCGATCGACGCTCGACTCTACCCTGGTCGATCACCTCGTCCGTCGCGTCCTCTTTCCGTCCTTTTAAATCAAGTTTATTATTTTCATCTTTTAATTTATTAATTTTTGTTCCAACAAGTAGGCCGTAAAGTCGGACCATCCGCACAGTGACGGCGTGCGCAGACTAGGCAACTGACATACAACAGCGCTTTGCCATGACGCTGAGGGGAGCTGTTAATGACTAGTTTTTTTTTTGCACTAACTAGCCACCCAGGCCCTCGGCACTGCTACCTTCACGTTGACCTTAAAAGTGCATATGTCGCGCACCCACCACTGGTAAAGCCCCCACCTTACAAGGGGCGAACCCGCGGGCTGGCATGACGTGATATATGTACTGATAATGGACCGGATAGTGTATAGTTACCACCACCGCCTCATTATCCTGACAAGATGAGTAACCTTTAGTCGTCCACTCCTTCAGTATTCATGACCTCCTGCGAAGACGTATCCAGATACATTACCTCAGTAGATCAGAACCGTAGAGTGCACTTAAGCCCTCGCATCTCGACAAGATTGTTACCCAGGCGAGGGTATGTGTCTATATGTATAACTTGATTTTTATATGTTGGTGTTTCTGTGAATTTAAATTTTTGTTTTATAGGATTTCTATCATATTTAACTTCCTTACAAAGGTCGCATTGGTTAATTACCATCTGTATTAATTCTAATAATTTTGGATAATAAATTTTGTATTTGATTTGGGTATATGTTTCCTGTATGCCGGAGTGTATACTTTATTTTACATGATAAAAAGAAATTTGTTTAACTGCTTCTATTTCTGTTTCTATATCCTGGGCTCTCATAGTACATTTGATGAATTATATTTGCTTGTCATTGGAGTACATTGCTATTAATTTTTCTTGGATAATATTGTAGTTATGTTCGGATAATTCGGAGAATATGCCTATTTTTCCTTTAGTAATATATCTTCTGAAAATATTTCCTAGGTCGTTAAAGTCTGACTTTGCCACAAAAACAATTCTTTTACCATTTATAATTTTCATTTATTCTACTTTATTGTTAGTTAAGATAATTTGTGTTTTATACTTGTTAACTATTTCCTATTTAATATAGAAATGATCCATCAAATTTTCTTCGGCTGAGTGAACTGTCAGCATCGATACATCATCTTCTTCTATATTATTTATGTTAAATTTTTTTTCTTTATTTGGACCTTCGTGAAAACTAGCTTTAACTTCTTCTGTTGAAATCTGCAACCCTATTCTCCTTGCCTTTTATATAGTCTTTTTCAAAATCATATTCTCCTAACTTTAGTAACCATCTCTGGTGTCTGGGAGATATATACTTCCCTTTATATTTTGAGTGCAAAAATTTTATTGGCTGATGGTCAGTCAGTATTTTAAATTTCCTGCCGTAGAGGTATGGTCGCAAATAGTTCACACTCCATAATATTGCAAGGAATTCTTTATCCGTTGCCGAATAATTCCTTTCGTGGTTGTTCAATGTTCTAGATGCGAAACATATCGGATGTCCTTCTTGTGACAGTACCGCACCAATTGCATAGTTAGATGCATCGGTGGTTAAGGTAAAAGTTTTTTCAAAGTTTGGATACCTAAGAATTGGGTGTGAGGTTATCAACGATTTTAATTTTTCGAATGCCTCTCTATACATCGGGTCTTTAACATTTATTTTTACTCCTTTCTTCAGATATTTCGTTATGAGTTGTGCCAACTTGGCGTACTCTTTCACAAATTTCCTGTGAGTCCTAGGTAGCTTTTTGTTTGCTTTTCTGTTTTGGGAATCTCTACTGCTTGAATTACGTTAATTTTGTCTGGATTGGGCTTTAGTCCTTTACTAGTTAAAATATGTCCTAAAAATTCAGTTTTTTTTTTCATGAAGTTACATTTGTCAATTTGGATTTTTAATTCTGTCTGTTCTAGTACTGTGAATATGTCTTTAATGGCCTTGATATGTTCTTTCAGAGATGTACAGAGATGAGTATATCGTCTAGATATACAACACAATTTTTATTAATATGATCCCGTAATGTCTCGTTCATTAACCGGTTGAAATGTCGCCGGCGCGTTTTTCAGTCCGAACGGCATTCTTATGAACTCATACAGTCCATGGGGGGTTACGAAAGCGGGGTGTGTCTGTCCTCTTCTTTTATTAAAATTTGCTGATACCCTTTTGCTAAATCTATTGTGCTCTGCCTAACTTATCTAGGATAGCGTCTATATTTGGAAGTGGAAATTTGTCATCGGTTGTCACCTCGTTTAATTTTCTATAGTCCACAACGATTCTGTATTTTTTTTGTCCAGAATTATCTAATTTTTTGGGGACCGCTATTAAGGGGCTTGAATAATTGGAATTACTTTTCCTAATAATTCCCTGCTGTTCCATCTCTTTTATTTGTCTTCTTCCTCATGCTGCGGAGGATATCTATAAAGCTTAGCATTTATTTGTTGATCATTTACAGTTTTTATCTCATGTTGAATACTTGGCGTGCTGGTGAGTTGATCACCCTCTTTGAAAAATAATTTTTTAAATCTTTTTAGAATAACTTTTATTTCTTTATACTCTTCATCATTAAGATGATCTAGTGAAAATCTTTTCCAATCAACTTATTTTGCTTCCAACGTACAGATCTCTAAGTTTTTATATGGATTTATCGAAAAGTTTGTAATTCTTGCATTAATTGAAATATATCCATCGTCTAAATTTATCATGGTTTTGAAACAATTAAGCAAATCAATCCCTTTTATAAATGTATACTGCCTTCCTTTTAAATCGGTCACTTTCCATCTAATTTTCATCCGGTGCATCTGTTAAAACTTCGTATTTAATTATATCCTTCTTATTTATGGTACTATAGTGAATTGGTTTTATTATTTATTATTATCCACTAACATTTGCTGGTCTTGCCTAAATTGTTTATCCACTTTACATTAGCTGGTCTTGCCTAAATTGTTTACAGTAATTTGGACTGCAATATTGTCTAGGGTTTCCTACCTGTTGCGAAAATCCGTGAACGTTATTAATTTATATATTATCTATTTCCATAGGTTCTCCTTGCCCTTGCCTAGGTTTATTAGTATTTGCTCCTCCATTCTTGGTCTTTTTTGATCAAAATGATGGGCTCTGTTACGTTCCTTGGTTAGCCACGAAATTTTTCTGGTAACGATCAATTCAATTAAAAAATTTACACACTTTTTTTTAATTAATGGTGTCCAATATGTTAATTGTTCACTGCATTAAATTTGATTTTACGTTTACTTAATTGCGTCCACTATTTTGTAATGTTAACTGAATTAAGATTTGATTTTATTTTTACTTAATTGCGTCCACTATTTTGTAATGTTCACTGAATTAAGATTTGATTTTATTTTCACTTAATTGCGTCCACTATTTTGTAATTTTCACTGAATTAAGATTTGATTTTATTTTCCCTTTTATAAACTGTGACCACTACTTTTAATGTTTACTGAGTTAATTTTGTTAAAAGTTTATTATATAAGGATTTTTTTTTCGAAGGATTCGCAAGATATCCTTTTATTTAATTGTTGATTATTCGTTGGTTCGAACACTGGATCCTGTCCCTTGACTTTGGATCCTACCGACTGCGCCACTTAACTAGTTATTTAATGAGTTAATAAAAAAAAAAAACACAATTCAATTCTTTTTTGTGTTAATTAGTTTTGCATTTATTCATTTAACGTTAACCAGCGTCACAACAAGACTGACTTTGCAACTAACTTATGTTTAACATTATACTTTATTAATTGTTGCGTTAACATGATTTTGGTAAAGTGCAAAAATTGTCAATTTTGCATTTTTATTTCATTTAGCAATTCTTATTAAAATTATTGAAGATTATTTATGGGAACGGAAATGGAAATTTATTTATTTAAAATTGTCAATTTTGCATTTTTATTTCATTTAGCAATTCTTATTAAATTTATTTAAAATTGTTCATGAGAACGGAAATGGAAATTTATTTATTCTAAATTTGTTAGCGCATCAATTTTACATTTTGTTATGTTTTACTAATTGATTCTAAAAAATTGTCTATTTTATCAGGAGAAGTATTCTTATATGTAACTGGCGTAATTGGATGCGTAGACGGGACACTAATTCAAATAATGAAGCCGCCAAACGATCATACCGTATTTTATAGCCGGAAAGGGCATTACAGCCTTAATGCGATGGTGGTATTTTATAAATCTACGTATGCTTTTATCTTTTTATTTATTAATTTAATTTCAGATTTGTGACTACGAAATGATTATTCTTGACGTAGATGCGTGAGTGATGCAAAGTAATACTATTCAGAAATTTATTGCGAAGTGGGCCGCAATTCTTGGCTCTTGGGTGATACGGGATATCCATTAAATATATATTTAATGACCCCGTACAAAACCCCAATTTACGGTACACCGCAACATACGTTTAACAAGCGGCACGCCTCTGCAAAAAACATCGTGGATATAACTATAGGTGTTTTAAAAAGCCGGTTTAGATGCCTTCAAACTGTTCTCTTATATATTCCCGCCAAAGTTGTTACAATAGTAAATGTCTGCTGTGCACTGCATAACATATGCAAACATTTTGCTATAGCATTTGAAGAAGTATTTCTTGAAAATGAAGACGACTATGATGAGCAGATAGAAAAAGTTGAAGATAATGAAATAGCCATAACAACAAGGGATAACATTGCCCGCTCTTTGCATTTAAACAATCTATAGTTTTTTATTAAAAACAAAAAATTTTTATTATTTATTTTTAAAAATACAAAACAAAACAAAAAAGAAACAAACTCAATTCAATTCAATAAAAAAGGTACATTCTGTTCACAAAATGAGATCACACTTTTCAGTTTGTAAAATGTTCATTAAAAAAGTTTTTTTAATGAATTTATGATGGTTTAATACCTAGCTTGATTTGCTCAATTTCCAAAAATTTTAACTTCATTTCGCTTTTTTTTCAAAGGGTTTTCTAAAGAATAATGGTGTCTAGTGAGCTCTTCCAATTCCTTTTCTTTCAAACGTTTGATGTCTTTAAGACTTCTGTGAGTTTCCTTCACATTTGCAGACACCTCTTTTAAATATTTTCTAGAATCATTTAGTTGTCTGCTAATATCTTCTATTTTACTAGATATTTCAGAAAAGTGCTCCGATTTCATGCTTAACACGTCCGCAATATCCGCAATATATTTCTTACGCTTACGGCTTCGGACTGCAGCTTATGTTGTTGGTGTTGAAGATGTGGATGCTGTTGGGGTTGTATTCAAAACAAAAAAAAAAGACAATTGCTGTTATTTTATTAATTTAATTTTTTTTCAACCTGGAGTGCTCCGTGGAGATCGCAGGTATTTTTATTGCCTTACTAATTACAACTTATTTTTAAAAACTATTCTTATCCACTATTTATACCTAGTTCTTAAAATTAAAATGCTGACTGCACTAAAGTCAGTATGTTCCTAAGGTGCTGACTCGCATAATTGAGTCAGCATAATTTTTCATTGTTTAATTCTAATGGCCAATTTTCAGGATTGACATTAAAATCCATTTATGTTTAAAATCATTTTAAGTACAAAATTCTCTTTTTCACTAAACACTTAAATGAAACTTAATTCACCGATGTGGTACATTTAAATTCAACTTAATTTTCCATTGGATTATCTTAGCAAGGTGAGCTCAATATCACAACATTACAACAACAACAGGCAAAGCAATAACAACCAGCTGTTTTTTGAGACCACCTTGTAAAGAGCTACACTTTATTTGTGATATATTTTTATATTTAGTAGTGCTACCATACTTCTGTCTTAATTAAATAAGACTTTTCAAATAAAACTCAAAAAATCAATCTGTATTTAAATACGATTTAAGTTTATATGAAAATTAACATAATATAGATTTAAATACTATCCTGAAAATTGGGCATAAATAAAATAAAACTTATAATTAAATTAAAATGCTGACTGCACTAAAGTCAGTATGTTCCTAAAGTGCTGACTCGCATAATTGAGTCAGCATAATTTTTCATTGTTTAATTCTAAATAAAATAAAACTTATAATGTACGAGGGTGACTCTCAACAATGCTACCGTATCGACTATAGGTTCATTTGCTAAGGTATCGCATGTAATTGCCGTAGGTGTTGGACTTTTTTTGTAAAGGCAAGTTTCCATTCGCAGCTTTTCTCTTACATTCTGTACCATTACTGTTGCTTTCACATACTTCTGCGGGTATTGAAATTGAAGTAGAAGGCAAGCTTTTTTTCCTCGTTTTCTGTTTGTTTTGAGGGCCGAAACTTTTTGTATTTTTAACGCGGTCGACAGATGTGTATAATCCGCAAATTATAGCCACTTGTTCATCAGTAGGAGTTAAAATATATTTGTTGAAAAGCCCTCCACCTGTTTTTCCTACTTCAACTTTGTTTTGAGGAGGTCCTGAAGCGTTAAGGTTTTCTGTTAATTCAGCCCACAACTGCTCAATTTCACATCTATCGCCCTTTGCAAAGCCTCTCGCCAAGTCTGGATGGTTTTCCATAAATTTTACAAAAATTTCAATTTGCGAATTGTTCTTGTGTTGGCCCCTGAAAAAAATAAAGAAATAATTAAATTATTTTCATTTAATTGCTAATATAATTATATCTACTTACATTTTTCCTTTTGAAAAAATAAATATGTTCTTATGTACGTTTTACCGCCAAATTTTGACAATAGCAAAAGAAAATATAAATACCAATAAGGTTGCCAGATTGAACTTTTAACAACTCCATACATTTATTGCTTTCTTTAATTAGATTTACAAAAGCAATCATACATTTTATGTGTTATTTTTAGTTTATCTAATAAAATAAAAGCAATGTTTTGTTTAAATCATGGCGTAAATTAATAATACTTGTAAAATTTTTTTTGTAACAAAGAAATTTTAATAATCTGGCAGACATTTTTAGATGTTCGAAAATTGTTAACAGCTGATAGAAAGAAAATCACGATTCAAGTAAAAAAAAAACAAAACAAAATTTTTTTTTACAAAACAAGCAGTGTCCTTAAAAATTTTAAAATATTTATGTTTTTGTGTACATAAAACCAAATTTCATTGCATAAATAAATACAAAACACATCATACTAAATACATAATAACATTTAAAGTCAATTCTCTTCAAATTTTTTTTTTTCTCATAATTTATTTATTGAATCTTCATATATTAAATATGAACTAACAATAATTAATCAAATCTTATACTAATACTTTATTTTTGTCCTGCCAATGCTAGACGAAAATTTTTCTCTTCACGGTTTCTGTTCACATATGTAGATGTTTAGCGCTCTTCTTGTCTGATGAGTCCTGCTGTATCTCTTCTCCTTAATCTAGAGTGGCCGCTGTAATTTAAAATATTTCGAGCTAGTGGATTTGGGTGCGCCTCAAGTCTTTTTAAATATTTTACTGCATACTTCGTAATAATAGTTTTTACTAACGGCACATTGAGATCCTTGTGAATATTTGAGTTTTTTGGCTGCGCATACATTTATTTATTTATTTAAATATATTTAATCAATGGACATTATCCTTACTGACTAATAACAAGATTGACTTAAAATTAAAGAATTGCATGAGGGATTTAAAAATGTACATAAAAAATTACTAGTTAAGATAAACAATTATTTTATGCTTTATAACATTTAAATTTAAAGAAAAATCAACAAATTGTGACAAAGAATTAAATTGTCGACATAACCTTGAAAAAGGATCAGCAATAGCGTAATTTACTCTACAAAACTTTACAAAAAGCAGATTATAATGACGAGTATTGCGACAAGGTATATTAAATTTAACAGAATTTAACAGAAATTCACAACAAATATTACCATTAATAAGATTAACCATAAAAGATACATTTAACATTGTACGACGACTTTTGAGCGATGGTAGTTTTATTAAAGCCAGTCTGCTAGAATAGGAAGGAAATCTTGTCGAGTGAGTCCATTGAAGACCACGTAAACAGAACAACAAAAATTGTTTTTGGACAGATTCAATATGAGAATTATGAATTAAAAGATTTTGTTTGTTGTGCTTAATTCCCTTTTTAAATAATTGATAAAAAATACTGAAATTTATTGTTGGAGGATAAGCTGTTCCTATGCGCATTTCACTGGTTGCTTAGGCCAGATCATCAGGAAACGTTCTCCTAAATAATTTTAGAAAAGCCAAAGCTATCAGCAAACAAAACTACAAAGGGAATGAGAATTACCTACAAACACTCAAAAAGTCTTGTTTGCAACGATATCAAAGCTTAAACAAAATACCAAACAATAAATCAGTGATGAGTTTTTATCTTTTTTACATTTCCCGCTACAATTAGTTGGAATTCTCCCAACATTAATTGTAGTTGTAAGTGGGTAAAGAAAAAACATATTAAAAACAAAAACAAAGTGCTTTTATTGTTTTCGCAAGAAATCAAAATAAAAACAATTTGCCAGTTCAGTTTTTTATGCACGTGCACTTGCTAAAATTTATTATCAAAGTTGTTTGCGGGAATACTATTATTTATTAAAAGATTTTGTTTGTTGTGCTTAATTCCCTTTTTAAATAATTGATAAAAAATACTGAAATTTATTGTTGGAGGATAAGCTGTTCCTATGCGCATTTCACTGGTTGCTTAGGCCAGATCATCAGGAAACGTTCTCCTAAATAATTTTAGAAAAGCCAAAGCTATCAGCAAACAAAACTACAAAGGGAATGAGAATTACCTACAAACACTCAAAAAGTCTTGTTTGCAACGATATCAAAGCTTAAACAAAATACCAAACAATAAATCAGTGATGAGTTTTTATCTTTTTTACATTTCCC
Organism: Pollenia amentaria; assembly: GCA_943735925.1. Classification (NCBI taxonomy): domain Eukaryota; kingdom Metazoa; phylum Arthropoda; class Insecta; order Diptera; family Polleniidae; genus Pollenia; species Pollenia amentaria. The sequence goes on from OX031007.1 coordinate 94,370,404, forward strand.
GCTACAATTAGTTGGAATTCTCCCAACATTAATTGTAGTTGTAAGTGGGTAAAGAAAAAACATATTAACAACAAAAACAAAGTGCTTTTATTGTTTTCGCAAGAAATCAAAATAAAAACAATTTGCCAGTTCAGTTTTTTATGCACGTGCACTTGCTAAAATTTATTATCAAAGTTGTTTGCGGGAATACTATTATTTATTAAAAGATTTTGTTTGTTGTGCTTAATTCCCTTTTTAAATAATTGATAAAAAATACTGAAATTTATTGTTGGAGGATAAGCTGTTCCTATGCGCATTTCACTGGTTGCTTAGGCCAGATCATCAGGAAACGTTCTCCTAAATAATTTTAGAAAAGCCAAAGCTATCAGCAAACAAAACTACAAAGGGAATGAGAATTACCTACAAACACTCAAAAAGTCTTGTTTGCAACGATATCAAAGCTTAAACAAAATACCAAACAATAAATCAGTGATGAGTTTTTATCTTTTTTATCTTTTTTACATTTCCCGCTACAATTAGTTGGAATTCTCCCAACATTAATTGTAGTTGTAAGTGGGTAAAGAAAAAACATATTAAAAACAAAAACAAAGTGCTTTTATTGTTTTCGCAAGAAATCAAAATAAAAACAATTTGCCAGTTCAGTTTTTTATGCACGTGCACTTGCTAAAATTTATTATCAAAGTTGTTTGCGGGAATACTATTATTTATTAAAAGATTTTGTTTGTTGTGCTTAATTCCCTTTTTAAATAATTGATAAAAAATACTGAAATTTATTGTTGGAGGATAAGCTGTTCCTATGCGCATTTCACTGGTTGCTTAGGCCAGATCATCAGGAAACGTTCTCCTAAATAATTTTAGAAAAGCCAAAGCTATCAGCAAACAAAACTACAAAGGGAATGAGAATTACCTACAAACACTCAAAAAGTCTTGTTTGCAACGATATCAAAGCTTAAACAAAATACCAAACAATAAATCAGTGATGAGTTGTAATATGGATCCCAAATGATTGACCCGTATTCTAAGATAGGTCTAACGAGTGACACGTAAAGTTGCTTCGTTATGTATGGATCGGTGAACTCTTTAGCCCAGCGTTTTATAAAGCCAAGAATACCTCTAGCTTTATTTACAGTTAACTTTATATGTGAAACAAAGTTTAATTTATGATCCAGTAGGACTCCGAGATCAAGAAATGAATTAACCAACTCCAATTGATGACCACCCAAAGCATAGTTAACAGCAATACAGTTATTTCTATAAAAACGCATGCATTTGCATTTCAATAGATTCAACTCCAACATATTATGATTACACCATAACAAAAATATATTAAGATCCGATTGAAGATAAAAATGATCAACAAAGCAATTAAAAGAATGGAAAATTTTTACATCATCAGCATACATCAATATATTGGCGAAGTTGATAACATTGGGCAGATCATTAATAAACAGCGTAAATAAAAGTGGGCCAAGATGACTGCCCTGAGGAACACCGGACGAAACATATATGTACTTGGATATACAATTATTGAATTGTACTTTTTGCTTTCTGCCAATTAAATAAGAACTTAACCAGCTTAAACTTCTACGGGATAAACCTAACAAATCCAACTTAGTAAGAAGAAGTTGATGGTTAACTTTATCAAATGCTTTACTGAAGTCAGTATAAACAGCATCAGTTTGTTTCCTTTGTGTAAATGCAGAGTTGATCAAAGTTGTTAAATGAAGTATATTGGTTGTAGTTGAACAGCCTTTCCGAAAACCATGCTGGCATGCTGCCAGCAATGACGATGTGTGATGGCATAGGAAATCAGCAACAAGTTTTTCAAATAGTTTTGGAATAGCACTTAATTTGGCAATCCCTCTATAGTTTGTTATATCCGATCTATTACCAGATTTAAATAAGGGTTTTATATAAGAGTCTTTCCATAATACAGGAAAATAACCACATATAATCGAAGCATTAAACATTAAAGTTAATGGCGTAACTAATGATTCAGCACATTGATTTAAAATACATGTTGGAACAAGATCAGGACCATGATTAAAAGACATCTTTAACCTTTTTAAGCTAACCAAAATATCATTGCTATTAAATGAAGGGAAAGATATTGCCTGGTTTGATGAGAGCAGATATGGATAACCATTACTATCATCGTATACAGCATCAGAATAAGTTGTTGCAAAAAAATCGGCAAACATATCACAAATGACATCAGCATCTCCAGATTCTTGGCAACGAAATTTCATAACGGATGGGTATCCATTAGATTTTCTTTTAGAATTTACAAATGCAAAAAAAGATTTTGGATCACGAACGAAATTGTTTTTCACCTTATTTATGTATTGATTATATAAAGCATGATTCAGCAGATTATATTCAGAACGACTGACGGAATATTTTCCATAATCAATAAATGATCCAGACTTTTTGAATTTCTTATAATTTTTATTCTTTAGATTTTTTAGCCTAGTCAGCTGTTTAGAGTTCCATGGCGGACCAACTGGAGTATAAACAGTTTTTTTAGGTACACAAATATCAAAAAATGAGTAAATTTTATTATAAAATGTAGAAATCATTACATCAATATCCAAGCTGTTTAAAGGAACAGGTAAGACGCTTCTCCAGCAAGTATTTCTTATTAATTGGTTTAATAAGACATAATTAGTCCGTTTGAAAATAAAAACTTTATCAACATTTAAGGGCTTTAATTTCACTTCAGATGGAATCGAAAAACAGACTTCAATAGTTGGATGATATCGATCTTCAGGCAACGTTATAGGATCAGAACGGGTAATAATGCAATCATCAACATTATTCACAAACACCAAGTCAAGCAGTTTACCAAAGTCATTGTATACATCATTCATTTGATAAAAAGATAAGCCAAGAATTTCATTTAAGAAGTCTTCATGACAATATTTATTTTTGAAAGGGATTAAATAAGGCGTATCAGACGTATGCATCCATGATATTGAGGGCAAGTTGAAATCACCAACAGCAAAAAAAGAGTCATCATTATAAACATTTAGCATAACAGAATTAATGGCTTGAACATGTTTTAAATAAATAGAACTTTCAGAATCCGGAGGAATGTATGAACAGGTGAAGTAAATTTTTTTATTTTTCAATTTAACCACAACAGCAATAAATTCAATACCAAGGGTATCAGTAACTACAACTTCAGATGGATATAAACAAGAGACCGCAATCAGAACTCCACCACCTCTACGTGCATTTCGATTATATCTAAATATTTGGTATTTATTAGAAAGAATTTCAGCATTATAAATATCATCATTTAGCCAAGTTTCAGTAAAGATAATAACATCATAGGTAAAGTCATAACTGTTAACCAGAAGAGTAGACAATTTAGTATTCAATCCACGAACGTTTTGATAAATAATATTCATACAATTCTTAGAGTCCATTAGTTTTTTGAAACTAATGAATTTCTAGGTGGCAAACGAGCAATATTTTTAGATCTTGGATTTTCCTTAAAGATATATTCACGAACAATGATATTAGCAGGCCAAAAACTTGTATCAATAATCTGATCATAGACACAAGCAGTAACAGCAATTTTAAACGATGTTATACTTCTGGGTTGAGAATACGAAAATTTGTTTATAACAATATCAACATTAGTACCGATTTTCGATTTAATGTAATAATTAATGTCATCTACGGTTGTATCGGATGCCAAACGGGAAATAAATACTGTACGTTTTGGAGGCACTACAATTAATGGCTTAGGGCCGGTAACGTTAGCAACATTAGTTGCGACACCAGAACCCGATGGACACGGACTGAGATCAGCAGCATTTTGAAATCTAGGTAGTGATGAAATTGAGCTAGAAAATCCAGTATCAGTATCGCCTATAGGAATGTTGCCCAGTGGAGGGATAACATGTACAGCCAAATTTGGTACAGAGGTTGCATTACTGTCACAGTGTTTAATGCTGGACCTGAGGAGTTAGTTACTAATGGTATAGCAGGAGATCTGGTAGATGTTTTCTTTCGTTTCGGGGATGATACTTTTGGTGAGTTAACAAATTTATCAAGGTTCGAAAATTTTGAAAACAATTCACCAAAACGGCACATTGAGATCCTTGTGAATATTTGAGTTTTTAACATACCAGGGAGCGGCTGTGATTATTCGAAGAAGTTTATTTTGTCGCCTTTGAATTTTTTCGATATTAGAAGCCGAGGCAGTGCCCCATAACTGAATACCGTAGCACCAAATTGGTTTTAAGATAGAGTTGTAAAGTAGAAGTTTACAATCGAGACTAAGAACAGAGTTTCTTCCAATAAGCCAATTAAGTTGAATTGCTTTTAGTTTCATTTGTGTTAGTTTTGCTTCTATATGGCATTTCCATGTTAAACGCCGATCTAGATGAATTCCAAGATATTTTACATGCGATTGTTGGGGCACTAATTGATTATTGATTTTAATAGAGGGACATGACTCCCGACGCAAGGTGAATGTTATATGTACGCATTTTTGCTCATTAACCTTTATCCTCCATTGTTTTAACCACTTTTCCAGTTCAAATATATGATCCTGCAAGTAGCGAGAAGTTTCATGACAGTTTTCGTGTACGCTTAAAAAAGCTGTATCATCAGCAAATGTTGAAGTTAGGGTGTGGTTGTTTGTTGGCATGTCTGAGGTATATATTAGGTATAACAGTGGGCCCATGATGCTTCCCTGAGGGACTCCAGCGTCAATTGGCTGAGGAGAACTTTTAAAAGCACCTTCTTTAATAATAAACTTTCGACCGACTAAGTAGCTTTCTAACAGCTTGTGTGTGTTTACTGGTAAATTAAGCTTCAATTTATGTAATAAGCCTTCAAGCCAGACTTTATCAAAAGCTTGATAAACATCGATGAAGAGGGCGGAACAATATTTTTTTTCTTCAAAGGTTTTTCTTATGGCGTTTACTATACGATGGGTTTGTTCAATTGTGCTATGTTCTCTTCTAAAGCCGAATTGATGGTTTGGAATACATCTATTTACATTTAAAATTGGGGTTAATTTTGACACTAACAGCTTCTCAAACAGCTTTGATATATTAGACAATAAGCTTATAGGTCTATATGACTCAACTTTTGTAGGATCCTTTCTTGATTTAGGTATCATGGTAACTAGGGATACTTTCCATTCCTGAGGGTAGTATTCAAGGCGTAAAATAGCATTAAAAATAAAGAGAATAATTTTCTTTGCTATGCTGGGTAGCTCCAAAAGCATTTTGTTACTGATCTTATCAAAACCAGGGGCTTTCTTCGGGTTTAAGTCATGAATAGCCTTTTCGATTTCTCTTATCTCAAATCTTAGTGGAACAGCTGCTCTAACAGCAACAGGTGCTAACTCGACCGCCATATCGAGAGATGTGTGAGCGGTAAATACGGTTTTCAAATGATTAACAAAAAGATTTCCTTTTTCTATATCATTTCTTGCCCAACTTCCGTTTAAGTTTCTTAATGGTGGTTTAGTGATAACTGGTCTTTTAAGATTTCTAGCTGCACGCCATAATGAGTTGTCTGATTGTGGAGTTGCATCAAGTTCCTTAAGATATTTTTCAAAGGATGCAGTTTTTTGGGACTGCAGTAACTTTCTTAGCCTTTTTGTGTACTCTTTTAATAAAGTCTTAAGTTGGGGGGATCTGTGCAATTGCCACTCTCTTCGAATTCTCCTTTTTTCAGTCAATAGACGCTCGACATCTATAGAATATATGATATTGTTTTTGGTTTTTTTGAGGGTTGTGCTGGAATGTTGAACAGCTAGTTTGAGATAACTGTCAAAATTAACAATAGCGAGATCCACGCTCTCCGGTGTGCTTAGCGGAATATTTTCTGTGCAATGGGCACTAAGATATTTTTTATATTTTAACCAATTTATTTGTGAGGCTGATTTCGATAAGTACCCAGTCGGAGATACGATTCTATTTGGAATCATTATAGTAACAATTGTAGGTGTGTGATCGGAAGATAATTCTAAGGAAGCTTCAACATAAATCGTTTCTGCGGGGATGTTTTTAACCACTCCAAAATCGATGACCTCTGGAACTTTTTGCTGATCAGTAGGCCAATATGTTGGTTGTCCGCTCGCGACCACATTTAGATCCATTTTACAAATTGTGTTAAACAAAACACGACCCTTAGGTGTAATAAGTCGTGACCCCCAGAAAGTGTGTTTAGCGTTATAATCGCCGGCAGCTAGGAAGCAGGGTCCTAATGATTTGAAATATTTATTATATTGGCTTTCTGATATAGAAAATCTAGGTGGGGAGTATAATGATGAAATTACTATGTTTCGATTTAATTCCTCAACGCAAATGTTTGTTGCTTCGAGATAATCTTCACGATGATCACTCATTAAGTAGTGTTTTACTCTGTTCTTTATCAAAATGGCAGAACCGCCACAAGCTCTGTCTCGAGGGTCCTTGGTATCATATAATATATAACCATTGATTTTAAACGTATTTCTTGAGGTCAGATGAGTTTCAGAAACCATCATTACATCAATTTGTTTATTCTTAAGGAAGTATTCTAGTTCATTTTTGTGTTGGCGGATGCCGTTTGCGTTCCAAAAGCAAATTTTTAAACAGTTCATGGCTTGTTTAGTACAGCTTGCAATAACATCGATTGCATTCTTAACATTTCTTGCATCATGTTACCCATTGTGTTAGTAAAATTGTTCACTGTTTGCACTAATGTTTCCATGGTTTTTTCTAGCCTAGTTAAATTAGAAATGGGAATTTCGTCATTATTTGGTAAATCACCTTGCAATGGCATATGATTAGATTTTAAGACATTAGCGTACGAGGTTCTGTTATTATTTGGCTGCGGTATCTGAACGCCGTTAGTGTTTTCTTGATAAGTTGCCTGCGTTTGAGGGGGATTAAGTTTCTGTCCAACAGAACGCTTGACAATCGAATATACCGGACATCCTCTATAGTTGGCAGTGTAATTACCACCACAGTTGCTACATTTTTTTACATTAGGGTCATTTTTTGACTTATCACACTGGACGGTACCATGTAGTTCTCCACATACGACACAAACAGGGGGTAAATAGCAGTATGGCCTAGTATGACCAAATTCTTGGCAGTTTAAACACTGAACGGGCCCATTTCTTTTGTGCGGCTCTTCTATCGTTATTTTTCTGTACAGGATGTATTTTAAACTGTAAATGGGATGCGTTTCATTTTTTTTTTTAGCTTAACGTCGCCGGGCTCTAACTCTACTCGAAATAGTGGTTGGGGATTTTTTCCCCTATTTTTAATATTTGTAACATTTTTAATTTTGAAACCCTTTTCTTCTAAAAATGTTTTTATTTCGTCTGGGTATACGCATGAGTCAATGCCCTTTATCACAACCTGAATACCTTTGCTGCTTTTCAGTTGATATGTATAGAAGCTTTTTTATGTGCTTCAAACTTATTAATTATTTTACGAAAATCATTCTCGTGATTAACCTGTATTTTTGTTTCGTTTATATTACCACGCTTGATTGCAGCTACGTAAAACGAATTTTCACCTATCACCGAGATTAGACTTTTTATTAGCTCACTTGAGTTTTGCTCTCTAAGATATATCGGGGGTGGCTTTGACGTTTTTATGACGTTAGGTGCTTCAGAAGATTCATCCTCCAGAATTGCAAAACGATTTTGTGAATTTATTCTATCAAAAGATGGAGCTTTCGATGCCGAGGCTACAGCTTTAAGCACTGTTACATACCTGTCCATACCAACTTGCACTTGTGGTTTTTGACAAATGTTTTCTTGTTTGTTTTCCATTGCGTCTATGTTCGAGTTTATGTTGTCAATGGTAACGCTTGTATTGTTTTCTGTTGTTGTATTTATTTCCACATTGCTTTCACTAGCATGAGTATCATTTATTTTTGTTGTTGTTTCATTGTTATTACTCATATAGAGTTGTTTTTGTTTTTTCACCGTTTTTTTATTTTTTTATTTTTGTTGACTGTGCTCTTTTTTTATGTATAATGTTGTTACACCGAGATAATAAAAGAAAAAAGAATAAATATTTTTTTGCACAGATTATTTGCAAGTATGTATGTATGTGCGTACATATGTAGGTATTTTTTTTTACTTGTATTTTTTTTTTCTTATTTTTTTTTTTTTTTTTATAGTTATTCTATTGTTCACTTTTATATTGAGCATCCAAATTCGCTTGTTAAACTTCTCTTCAAATAACATAGAAAAAATAGGCAAGTGATTTCAAATCGTCACTCATTTAGCTGGCCGGTTTCAAATGGCGTGATTTCAATATTTTTGGTGCGCAGAACACCTTTTGCGTGATTTGAAATCACTTTGACAAAAAGTGATTTTCAGAACACCCCTGTATATACGGAAAATAATATAGTGCACATAGGTCGGGATGATAATTCAACGAAACAAGTTTCGAATAGAAAGAAATTCCGTACCCACAATTACGAAAAAAATAAGCTAGCAAGAATCAGTGATAAATCAGCGAATGTAGATTCGTTACTGAAGAAACTGATTTCTAAAATGAATATAGAAAATATAAGAGTCATCACTCTCAAATGAAGATAAAATATTTAATTTGTATACAAAGGAAGAATTTAAAAGAGCATATACACAAATAGCCATCAACAAAAAAAGCCCTCAACTAAAAATATTGATTATCAAAAATTATTTTCGGGAATGAAATATTTTATTAATTAATTCATTTATTAATGATGTGCTAATAATCCCAATTTTTGAATGAAAACACTGAAATTTATTGTTGTGGGAAAGCGAGTTTCTATGCGCATTTCGCTGGTTGCTTAGGCCAGCTCATCAGGAAACTTTTTCCAAATACTTTAGAAAAGCTGAAAGTATTATACAAGTAAGACCATAAAGTGTGTAAGAATTTTAAAACACTCAGGTCTTACATGTAACAATATCAAAGCTTCAACAAAGACACAACAATAATCCTTCAATTTTTGTTTCTTACATTCCCCTACAATTGGCTTGTTTTTATTGATATTTAAGCCTCCAACAAGAATAAAGGACGACATAATCAAATACAAACTGATTGACGAATTTCACAGTTCCTTGAGTTCCGGACACTTAGGAATTAGAAAAAGTATCATCAAGTTAAAACAGAAATATATTTGGAAAAATATGACTAAAATGGCGAAACAATTTGTATCATACTGTGACAAATGCAATAAAACCCAACAGACAAAACACATTAAGGAACCACTCATACAAACATCTACACCCAACAACAGTTTTGAAGTTATTTCAATTGACACCGTAGGTCCACTACGCATATCAAACAATTACCGCTACATACCAACGATGCCATGCGAGTTGACAAAATTTGTTATCGCACATCCAATGCAAACAAAAGGCCAAATGACTACAGCTAAAACACTGGTGGAACAAGTAATTTTGAGATACGGACAATTCAAGGTTCTTAAATCAGACAGGGGTACAGAATTTAAAATGAAACAATGCGCAACATATGCGAACTATTACAAATAAAACAGTTTTTTTCAACCCCTTACCATTATGAAACATTAGGTGCCATAGAGAGAAACACAGGGTCCTTAATGAGTTTCTGTTAACGACATCAAATAATGATGAATGGGACACTTGTATCCCATATTTTACTTTTGCTTACAACACAGCTCCGCACATTGACACTGGCTATACACCATATGAATTAGTATATGGAAAGTTAGCATGCTTACCATCAGATACCGCTATGAATGACAGCACAGTCATATATAACTATGAAGACTATGTTAAAGAATTACGAGTCAGACTACAATTCGCTCTAATCAGAGCAAAAGAAATTACAAATAAAGTAAAACCAAAAAGAACATTGAATACTAAATATCAGAACAGCTTAAAGATAGAAATAGGTGACCTAGTATTACTAAGAGTAGAAAATAGAAAAAAAAACCAAAGTCCATATAAAAAGACTATATAGGATTATAGGTTAAAATGGAGTAAATACTCTAATAGATTATAACGGACAGACGAAGAAATTCCACAATAACAATTTAAACCCATATAAATATCTATAATTTTAAAATAACTAATATTTAATTTAAAATTTGATTATATATATTTCATAGATCTTAAGAACACTATATGTATATAATAATAAAAAATTTAAGAAAAATTACTATACACTATTTTATATAAAACAAAATAATACACCATTAAAATTAATGTAAACTTATAATTTTATATTTTTTTAGAAAAATTAAGTCAAAACATAACTTATAATTATGCAATATTTTTCCCCTAATTTTTCCTTCAGAGTCAGGATGTGGAGTGCCCTAATACATTTTACTAAATGCATGTGGCGCACCCTTATAAGTATAAATACAAAAAATAAAAAACATTAGCATTAAGGCACATGCATTTATCAAAGAACAGTGATCCGTTAAAAATGCAACATAGGCAGTTTGGTAAATGGAGTGACTGTTTTTGCCGTTTAACTCGATTTACCAAACTAATTATGATTGGTCAATTATTTTTGAGGGGAATTAGAATAAGATTTTAAGTGCAAAAAGGGGCTCACTACCCAAAATAAATCAGATTAAAGCAGAACTTCAAATCGGCATTAACTGCCTAGAGTTTCAATTGCATAAAATCTCCTTTTGCCCTCATTGAGTTGAGATCGTCAAAAGTCATAGCGTAGCCAGTGTCAAACTCTGCCGGTTACAACACCAGACAAAAATTGTAAAACCAATGGCGATTCTGTCTTTTTACAATACATACATACAATACACACAATACATACATACAGTTATACATACATACATACAGACATACATGCATACATACATACATACAAAACATACATACAAACAATAGGGATAGCTTTGGCAACCCTGTACTCAAAGTGTCAAATAGTAAAATTTTTCTGCTCCGTAATTTTATACAATTTTTATTGAATAATTCAAGTTAGAATATTTTTTACAAAGACAACCTACTCTTTTAACAAATAAATCGTTGTGTAAAGTGTTAATCTTGTGGAGAACTACTGCGAGATTCGTTATTGCTGTGTTTTTCAACATTTCCTTCAATCTACACTGGCGGCGGCTTTTATTGGCTGTAAACATCTTTATATTTTACAACATTGTGCCTTATATACAACATTGTACTTTAATACAAAAACTGCAGTTTGTACACTGCAAAAATTTCCTTTGGTGATATAATTACAATTATTTTAGTGTTTGCAGTATATTATTTTCTACAATTGGTTTGGTGTTTTTATTTTGTTAATAACACTGTGCAAGAAATTGACACTTTTTTTCGTGACAAGCCTGGTACCTAGCGTTTTAACATAATTCGGGTACGCTGAATCCAGTGGTGCCCGCGATTTTCTAAGATTGGCTCTGGTTTTCGAGATATACCGTTATTTCGAAAATGAAGGAGGTTGCACAACATATGCTCGCGTAACTCAAAAACCCTTTAGCTAATTGAAAAAACTTAAAAAACCGAAAATCCGCAATAAAATTTCTAATATCCGCAGTCGTTTTAGAAACATATTTTTTTTTTTTTTTTTGAAAAAAAAATAATTTTTTTAACAAAATTTCGAAATTTTTGTTTTTCAAAAATTCATAAAAAATTGGAAAATACAGCTATGCTTCTAATTTGTAGACGTATATAAAACAAAATTCCAAACAAAACAAGCCATAAATGATTAAAATATGTTTGCAACTTTTGATTTTATTCACAAAAGTCGACAAATTTTAATTAATTTAAGAATTTCATAAAACGCAATATTTGTATGGGAGACCCACTAAGGGATGGTGATAAAGGGAAAGTATAATTTGAGAAAATGTTTAGAACAAAAAACTAATGGAGGTCAGTCATACATTTTATCCCCATAGGGGCAACTCCTGGGCATTTATGGGACTTTTTCTTCAATATATTTCTAGTCTGCATTGAACATTTTGTATGGAAGCCCCCTTAAGGAATGGGTGGGTATGTTAGAAATAAATGATTGAGATGAAAAACTAAGTGGGGTTGCTCATACATTTGACCCATCTAATAAATAATAAAGTTGCGCTGGTCATACATTTGGCCCGTCTAGGGGTATCTCAGGCGCTGCAGGTGCAAAATTTAAGGCTAGGGTTCTACGCGTATAAAAAAACAAAGTTCCAAACAAAATAAGCTATAAGTGATTAAAGTCTGTCTACAACTTTTGTTTTTTTTTTAGAAAAGGTGAAATTTTTTTTATTTTTTATAATAACCAAACTTAAAAATTTCAAAACATTTATTTTTGTTGTTAATTAGTTAAAGTTAAAGTTTTTATTTAGATATTTATTGTTCTTCCTCCTGCAGATTCCAACAAATATCCCCTAATAGCGAATCAAGTTGTTTGCCGCTATACCAGTGTTCGAGCCTGGCTGTTCCTTGGTGAAATCTCTCGCCATGTTCATCAGACTCGGCTGGTGATTGTACATTCAATTTTTCGGCATGGTAATGCAAAAAATGTATTTTCAATGACATTCTTTTTGATTAAAATTCGCCAGTTCAGACCGATGACTTCCTAATACATTTTCTATTACTGATTTCACACAATTCCAGGCCAATAGCTCGATATCATTCAATGCAACCTCAAATTGATGGTCCTTCATAAGACGACGAATGTCCGTCCATTAAGAGTTCCTGTAAAATAAAAATATTATGATATGAAATATAAATCTAATTTAATAAAGTAGTTAGAGTTCATACCTTCAATTCGGTAAAAGCAACACCATCTGGGCTCAATGCTTTTATAAAATTTTTTACAATACCTAGTTTGATGTGGAGCATTTATGACTTTATTTCTTAATTCTAAGAATTTTTTAATCGGTAACTGTGGATTTTCCAAAATTCCTACCGCAAAGTGAAAGTGTGGTAATAATGCATGCATATTTCTTTGGAATAGCATAAATTTGAATATTTGTTCTTTTGTTTTGTATTGTAAATGGCACGAAAACCGCATTTAAAAAATTTTACATCAAAATGTCATTGAAAATAAATTTTCTGCATTGGCACATTCTCCATATCGGCCCTTTGCTGCAATAGCGTCATAACTCAAATTTGAATTTCTAGCATCTAAATATTTAATTCTTCTCTCTAGCGTTGAATATAGAAGATATTTGTATGAAATTTTTACACAATATGAAGAAGCGATATGGTGATTAACTCCACATTATTAGCAAAGGCTCGATATATACATACATTATGTTGAATAAAGAAATGCTCTATATAAATTATATTCTTCATATATATTGAAGAAAAAGTCCCACAAATTCCCAGAAGTCGCCCCTAGTGGTATATAATGTATGACCGACCTCAATTAATTTTTTAATTTAATTAATTTTTTGGCAAGTTTGTCTCAAGACATACTTGACCCTTATCGCCACTTCTTAGGGGTGCCCCCGTACAAATATTGCGTTTTATGAAATTCTTAAATTAATTAAAATTTGTCTACTTTAGTGAAAAAAATCAAAAGTTGCTAACAGATTTTAATTATTTATAGCTTGTTTTATTTGCGTTTTTGATATGTCTGCAAAAAAGAAGCCTACCTGCATTTTTTAATTTTTTATGAATTTTTAAAAAACAAAAATTTCGAAATTTTGATAAAAAAATTAATTTTTTTTTTCAATAAAAAAAAAAATATGTTTCAATAACGACTACTCACATTAGAAAAAAAGTTTTATTTTTCTTTAATGAAATTTTATGGCGGAATTTAATTTTTTTAGTAATTTCAATTAACTAAATCGTTTTTGAGTAACGCGAATATATGTTGTGCAACCTCCTCCATTTTCGAAATAACGGTATATCTCGAAAACCAGAGCCAATCTTAAAAAACCATGGGCACCACTGGATTCAGCGTACTCGAATTATGTTAAAACGCCATGTGAACGGCTTGTCTGTTTTTTCAACTAGCATAGTGTAATTGGCGCTCCGCTAACAATCGTCTGATTTTGGGGGAAAATGCCTAATTGTGTAATTTAAAAAACCGATGAATAATTAACGTACACTTGAAGCTACATCGCCTGATTACAGTGAAAAGAATAGTAAAAAAAACATTTGTCTTGTCAGAATATGGCTGAAAACAGTCAACCAGCATCCCAAGACGTTTTCTCGTGGAGTAGGTTTAGCGATCTATTGGATGATAAACTGAAAGACGTTGCTAGAAAAACAGACCTAGTAGTGATCCAAACAGAGATACAAGAATTAAAAAAAGAGAACATAAGACTTAATAATGATATTAAAAAGCTCTCATCACGTCTTGAGTACACTGACCGTAGGTCGCGTTCTTCTAATGTTGTTGTTGCCGGTTTGAGTTGTAAAAATATACAAACTGTTAGAGAAAAATGTACAAAACTATGCAGTGATGTATTAAAAGTCAACGCTGATGTGGTGTCAACCCGCATGATTTCTTCTGGAAAATCGTTTTTGTTCAGCTTAGGATCGAGTTCGCAGGCTTACAACGTCATTGCTGCTAAGGGCTTATTAAAATGGCAAGATGTGTTCATTCAAAAAGATTACACTGAAGATGAACAAAATGTGCGATATAACCTGAAACAATTAAGCAAAAATATTTCAAAAGCTAATGATTCAGTTAAAGTCAGGCTTGGTGAGTTTTGTATATTTATAAATAACAACAAATATACGTGGTCCAATGGCAAAGTTTGTGCTGATTCTGTTAATGATGCTGAGTACTTAAAAAATCTTTTATCAGAATGTAATTTCGTTATTGATGTTTGCATTAAGGATAGTATGAATACAGTAGATTGTAAGGTTAAAAATGTAGTGATTTCAAATTCCCAATAGCAATTTTATTTATGCCATTTAGTTTCATATAATGTAGCAAACCTTGAAAAATCATTAAAATTTAGTAAATTTATTACATATGATGAATTTCATGTAAAAATCGAGATGCATTGAACCCGACCCCCTCAGATATCGATGAAATTTTGTTCATAGCTAAATTTGATCAATACAAACAAACTCTCATTTTTAGA
This sequence comes from Pollenia amentaria, assembly GCA_943735925.1. NCBI lineage: Eukaryota > Metazoa > Arthropoda > Insecta > Diptera > Polleniidae > Pollenia > Pollenia amentaria. The sequence goes on from OX031007.1 coordinate 94,385,419, forward strand.
AATGACTGTTTTGCGATTTTTTGGGCGTGACACAGTGGGAACGTTTTCGAAAAAACGCGAAAATGGTCGAAAAGAGCTCCATTTAAACTACAATAACTCAGAATCGGCTAAACCGATTTCCATGATATTGGTATCATTAAAAAGATATTTTAACAGGCTTTATGACACGTTAAAAAAAAAAAGAAATACACTGTAAAAAAATTTATAACAAAAAAAATTTTAACTGACGAAAAAACCAAAAAGATCAAGGGTTTTTTTACAGTGTATTAATTTTTTAGAAAGGTTTATCCTTCATCTATATCATATCAAAAAATAAAAATGGGTTCTTTTTTAGTTTTTTTTATATAATTTTTTAAGTAGTGTCACTTCTAGTAATACGTACCGAAAGTTTTCGAAATAATTCGAATAACAACGAAAATATCTGGTCACATTCACAAAATAGTTCAACAATTCTAACATTTTTTAAATGTTTACAAATAAAAAACCATCAACAATTGTTTATATTATTTGCCATGTTTTTATTAATTTGTGTTTTATTTTATTTAAATTTTTTTTAAGTTAATTATTTGTAAGAAATTTTGCGCTGCTCAAATTTGGCACAGTCAGAATATCTGCGCACATGTACAAAAGTTTAATTTATCGGAATGAATGAATGAAAGCCTTGAGTTCCTGTTATAGTTTTAGCTTCTTTATATCTTGAAAATAGCTTTTCTTTAACGTTGTTGTATTCGTCAGCATCTGCGTAAGCAACTTGTATGGTGGTCTTATATGTTTCTGATGCCCAGTGATAGAGTTGCCTCGTTGTCTGGATTTCATTTTTATTTGCAATACAATAATTTCGAGCATCTCTCTTCAATGTTCCTCCGATTCCATCACATGCAGATTTTCCGTGACTGGTAGCATAAAAGTGCCATTCAGCGTCAATCCCAAAGTCAGATTTGTGATGGCATAAATTAATGCAGTTATATTTATTTTTATATTGTGCTCCTGCACTATCTGATACGTAAATGATTTTATTAATATTGTTGGTTATATTGGCCTTCACGAACTGTATCATTTTTGAAATATATAGATGAACTGCTATACTATCATGGGTATTGCAATCAGATATTATGGCGAAGCTTTTATGAGTTAATTTATCGTTATCTGAAAATAAACAAACAAAGGAAAAAAACAAATAAATAAAAATTATTAAATATTTTGATGAGTGTGGATGGATGTGTTTACTAATACCAAAATATTAAAATAATTACCTTTGTAATAAATAACGAACGGATGTATTGTAGCCTGATCATTATTCCAATGGTATCCTTGCACGGCATCTTGTACAAGAAATTCATCATTTTCAGCAAAGTCCATTTGAATTAACATTTCTCCTGATAACAGCGCCGCTCTTTTATTGCTGATAAATTTAGATTGTCGCTTTGCTATGAAATGATGCGGAATCAGAACTTTGATGTGTTCAGTAAAATCGCTGACAAATGATTCTGGGTTGGTGGTTAACGTTTCCAGAACACATCTAATCGTTGTATTCCACTTTTTGTATATTATTTCTTCAGTTTGGTTATTTTCAAAATGTTTTAGCATATGCGTTTTTAGATTATTTAAATTTTTAAAGCAGTGACCACACATTGAAACGCAACACTCTCTTTTTTCTATCTTACCATTACAAACAACGAATTTGAGAACATCTTTGTAGTCGGTAAATGTGCATTCTCCTTCAATACAAATTGATTTTAAGCCACTTTTTTCAAACATCAATTTCATATTCTGATGCAATGTGCATACATAGATATTTTGCTGGTTTCCAACTCCAAGTTTCATACAATTTTTTGGCCTTAACATTGTAAATTTTGTAAAACCCACTTTTGCCAAAGGATGTTTTTTTTTAAATTCGTAGTAAGATTCGCGTAGTGAAGATAACATCAGTCTTTTTTGAACTTTGAAATTAGCAAGTTTCCTTGTGTAACAGTAATTGAATCTTGCGATCCAGGCATCATTCGGCTAATTTCATCATCTTCATAAAATAACTTGACTGTGCTTAGAGTTTCGGTTGGTAAACTACGTCTGCTCATTTTAAAAAGATTGATATCTGCAAACTTCGTTTTATTCCTTTGGATATCTTTACTTTTTTTGATACAATCGTGAGATATATCATCCCCAAAACGATCTTTAATTTCTGCGTGACTCATATTGATTGGTAAGAGAGATAAAAGTTTTTGCTTTTCCAAAAGATTTGAGCTGTTCTCTATTTGATATTTGATGTTTTCCAAAATTTCTTCGTAAATGGCTTTGACGTTTTCAAGTTGCGCTGACAAATCAGATAATGGATCAGCTCCAAGTGAATCTGCTATATTTTCGAAAATTTGCAGTGATTTTCTATTTCTGTATGCATCTCGTTTCATATATATCCTTTTAAGAGGCGACATTTGGTTTGGTAAATGAGGAATAATATGATCATTTATATTTTCAATGACTTCCGTCCTTTCGATGTTTGCATTACGGCTGGTACAAGTTGGAAGTTCATTCAATTCTTCGCTAATTTCATCGCTGGGCGTTGTTGGTAAATAATTTGAGACTTTATTCTGCTCCACGTTGGATTCATTACGACTGCGCGCTTTTCTGTGTATTCCGGCAAGTTTCGCAAATACGGCTACAATGAATGTTGGCGACAGCTGGAAAATATTCAATTATATTTGCAGCCTCGTTTTCACTTACTAGATATTTTTCTGCATCTGTACTTATTGTTTGAATTCATATTCACTCAAATTTTTAAAATATACGCGTAAAAATTGTAATGGGATATCTTGGCTTCTCGAAACTTCTTATAATTATGAATTTCCGTACGTATCAGGTGCAATTATATAGCATTTTTTAAGGCAAGCAAGAACTTTTTGCGGTTAAAACATATTCATAATTTTCCTGGGACAATGTTTATTTATTTTACCTGTTAACCCTTTGTCAGGTACATATTTTGAGCCCTTAGTTCTGGCACATGGTGTCTACCTGAGGAAGAAAAAATAGACCTGAAAAAATCTTTGGAATGAAAAGGGCAACAATTGTTTTGTTCTATATATATTTTTCTTTATTATGGGTAAAGTAATAAATGTTTATGACAAAATAGAAAATTATTATGAAGAATACATTGATTTTTTTATTCAGAATTTTGCGGAATTACTAGAAGTGACACTACTTAAAAAATTATATAAAAAAAAATAAAAAAGAACCCATTTTACTTTTTGGATATGTTATAGGTGAAGGAAATACCTAAACGTGTCATAAAGCCTGTTAAAATATCTTTTTAATGATACCAATATCATGGAAATCGGTTTAGCCGATTCTGAGTTATTGTAGTTTAAATGGAGCTCTTTCCGATCATTTTCGCGTTTTTTCGAAAACGTTCCCACTGTGTCACGCGCAAAAAATCGCAAAACAGTCATTTCTAAAAATGAGAGTTTGTTTGTATTGATCAAATTTAGCTATGAACAAATTTTCATCGATATCTGAGTTGGTCGGGTTCAAAATTTCAGTTTTATTTCGATTTTTAAATGAAATTCATCATATATCAATAATTTTGATGTATTTTTTCTTTTTGAAACCCATGTTACAGCTGATAGACAGTACTTGTTTTCGTCATGTTTTAATAATTATTGTTTATATTGGATTACAGCTACGAAAACGCATAGAGCTGGTCGAGCGAGTGGTGGCTGTTTATATGGTTTCAAAAAAAATCTTAAAAATTCTTATGCTTTTAAATTTTTGAACATCTCCAATAATACGGTATTAAGGGCTAAATTTGAAGGTTATGTGTTTTACTTTATCCCAAGTTATTTAAACTGCACTAAATGGAATAATGAATTCGAAAAATTTTAAGAATTTGTGCAGGAACTTAATCATTTAAATTTTTGTATTGTTGGTGATTTAAATGCGAGAATTGCAAATGAACAAGTTTTAGATGGTAACTTTTTGAAAGATTTACCACATTTTAATAAAGCTAGATCTTCAAAAGGCAAAGAACTTAATGCACAAGGCAGAAAATTGATGAATCTTATTGAAAATGTCGTGGGGATTGTACTTAATGGTAGAATTGGTAACGATGCTCTAGGGGAATTCAGCTTTTGTGGAGTTATGGGTAGTTCGGTTTTTGATTATTGTATTTGTTCACTTAACTTTCTGCAATATGTCGATGATTTCTTTATTGCATCCAAGATGTTTTCTAACCACATGCCACTATGCTTAAAAATTAAATCATCGTGCCGTGTTGTTAATACAAATGAGAATAATACAATTCAAAGACTGCGTTAGAACAGTAAATTGTCTGATAAATACAATAACCTTTAATTACTTGCTAGCAATGTTGATCTACAGTCTAATGAAACGGTTGATGAATTGGTTGTACATCTATGTAACAAAATAAAGTTGGCTAATGTTACTAAGGTAAACAAACGTTTTTTTTTTTGAACCCAAGCAGAAATGGTTTGATTGGAAATGTGCTCGTGCTTTGAAACTTATGCTAAAGAAGATTAAGCGTTATAGGAAAAGCACAGTTCGGTAAACAAATCCCGATATTTTGCATCTAGAGCTTACTATCTTAAGATATGTAATAAAAGGAAAATAGATCTGTATAATAAAAATATTGACCAATTAAACAAGGTGAAATGTAGCAGTAATTGGTGGAAGCTATCCAACTCTATGAAATCGGGTTCTTATTCTGTTAAAGGTTCACTAAATTCCGACGATTTTCGTTCTCACTTTAGTTCGTTACTGCAGGCAGATGTTGATTCCCAGACTATCAGCTGGTCAATGCCATATTTTATTGATCCGATCCTAGACTCACCCATGGAAATGTGTGAACTTTTCTTCGTTTAAAAATCACTTAAGGATAATAAATCTCCTGGTCAAGATGGTATCTGTTATGAATCTTATAAAAATGCTCCTAATTCTTTTATTAATGAAATGTTATCTGTCTTTAACAAAATTTTCCTACATGAACAAATTCCATCCAGCTTCCGAAAATCTATTCTGATATCTCTTTTCAAAAAAGGTGATCCCAATCTCCCATTAAACTATCGAGGGTTATCGCTGATTAATACCGCATGCAAGATATTTAATACCATTAAACTGAATCGTTTAACGGAATGGATAGATAGTAGCATGATTCTGAATGAATTTCAAGCCGGATTTAAAAAAATTATTCAACCGTTGACAACATTTTTAACCTCGTTAATATTGTGTATTTAAACAAAGCAAACAATAATAACATATATGCTTTCTTTGTTGATTTTTCGTGCGCATTTGATACGATTCCTCGTAATTATTTATTTAACAAGCTCACATGCCTGGTATGTCGTCGAAAATAATAAGAATTTTACAGCACTTGTATGAAAATACGGAAAGTTGTATTTGGGATGGAAACTCCTATTCTGATCCATTTGCAGTTGAAATAGGAGTAAAGCAGGGTTGTTTATTAAGCCCTCTATTATTCTCATTATATTTTAATGATTTGGCAGACGAGTTACCTGGGGGTGTAAATGTTGCGGACGTTAATGTTAAAATACTGCTCTATGCCGACGACCTTGTTATATTATCGGATACTCCAACATAATTGCTAAAAATGATTGATTGTTTATACAATTATTGTTCAACGTGGCCCTTGAAAGCTAATCTAGATAAATCTAAAATATTGGTATTTCGTTCCGGTACTAGAATTTCTTTAAATTTAAACTGGGTTTTTGGTGGTGATAATATTGAGATTATAAACAGTTATAAATATCTTGGTGTAGACATTACATATAATCTCTCCTTTAGAAAACACTTGAACAATAAATTAGCAGGCTCGAAACTGGCGATAAACTTTACTTGATCCAAATTCATAAACAATCCGCAAATCTCAAAGAATAATAAAATATAAATATATAGAAGTTTGTTTAAAATATAGAAGATTTATTTTAAATGAATTTGTTTTTTAATTTTCCATGAAAATATTATATTATAATTTATCTTGTTATATTTATTAAAAGTTATATATAATCAATATTTTGTAAATAAAGTTTACTTTCCTAGAATTGTGCCAATCTGGCCTACAATAAAATTTTATGCCATATATAGATGTAGATATTAAACATATTGTAAATGAATTAAATCTATTAATAAATAATAATAATAATATAAACAATACATGCATACATACATACATACATACATACAATACATACAATACATACATTCATACATACATACATTCATACACACATACATACATTCATACATACATACATTCATACATAAATCCAATACATACATACGTACATAAATACATACATACATACAAATATCCATATATACAATAAATACTTATATACATACATACATACATACTTACATACATACATAGTAGCATGATTCTGAATGAATTTCAAGCCGGATTTAGAAAGAATTATTCAACCGTTGACAACATTTTTAACCTCGTTAATATTGTGTATTTAAACAAAGCAAACAATAATAACACATATGCTTTCTTTGTTGATTTTTCGTGCGCATTTGATACGATTCCTCGTAATAATTTATTTTACAAGCTCTCATGCCTGGTATGTCGTCGAAAATAATAAGAATTTTACAGCACTTGTATGAAAATACGGAAAGTTGTACTTGGGATGGAAACTCCTATTCTGATCCATTTGCAGTTGAAATAGGAGTAAAGCAGGGTTGTATATTAAGTCCTCTATTATTCTCATTATATGTTAATGATTTGGCAGACGAGTTACCTGGGGGTGTAAATGTTGCGGACGTTAATGTTAAAATACTGCTCTGTGCCGACGACCTTGTTATATTATCGGATACTCCAACATAATTGCAAAAAATGATTGATTGTTTATACAATTATTGTTCAACGTGGCGCTTGAAAGCTAATCTAGATAAATCTAAAATATTGGTATTTCGTTCCGGTACTAGAATTTCTTCAAATTTAAACTGGGTTTTTGGTGGTGATAATATTGAGATTGTAAACAGTTATAAATATCTTGGTGTAGACATTACATATAATCTCTCCTTTAGAAAACACTTGAACAATAAATAAGCAGGCTCGAAACTGGCGATAAACTCTACTTGATCCAAATACATAAACAATCCGCAAATCTCACAGAATAATAAAATATACCAAGCAGCATCCAGATCTATTATGTTATATGCAGCGCAAGTGTGGGGATATGTTAAATATGATGAGGTTGAAAAACTATTTAGATTTTTTTTTAAAAAAATGTTGTATCTACCGTCCGCTACACCAAATTACATTTTGTATATAGAAACAAACCTATAGTCTCTATACGTATCTACCTTAAGACTTCATCTGGACTATATTAGTAAAGTATTAAGTATGAATCCTCTCAGATTACCTCGTATTTTCTCATTAAAAATTATAGAACAAAATATTTGTTGGGCTAAAGAGTGGGAAAATCTTTGTTCACATATACAGTTTACCCCTGATAACGCAATATCTCCTCTTAGCAAACAGTGGAAACCTATTTTGGACCAACTCAAACTCAAGGAACGTAAGGATTGCATAGTAAATGCAAAAGGTTCACAGTTTCATGATCTATATTCTATACTGGATTACAATGTTTCATCATTATATACTTCAAATTTTTTCTCCACGTACAGTCAGTTTAATAATAAGGGCTAGAGGTGGCTTGTTAGATTTGAATGCAAGGTCTTTCAAAAATAACACTGTTGGTATTTGTACAATGTGCAATTTAGATGCTTCGGAAAATACTTTTCACTTAATTGTCCATTGTACAAAGAATTTAGAATACAATATTTTGGTAAAACCATACTATATTTGAATGAAGTTATATGTATACTAAATGGCTAAAACTTTTTCTCCCTGCATAAATATATAGAAATTTGTTTAAAATATAGAAGATTTATTTTAAATGAATTTGTTTTTTAATTTTCCATGAAAATATAATATTATAATTTATCTTGTTATTTTTATTAAAAGTTATATATAATCAATATATTGTAAATAAAGTTTACTTTCCTAGAATTGTGCCAATCTGGCCTGCAATAAAATGTTATGCCATATATAGATGTAGATATTAAACATATTGTAAATAAATTAAATCTGTACATACAAAAATCTATTAATAAATAATAATATAAACAATACATACATACATACATACATATGTATGTATGTACATACATACATACATACATACATACAATACATACAATACATACATACATACATTCATACATACATACATACATAAATCCAATACATACATTCGTACATAAATACATACATACATACATACAATACAAACAAATATCCATATATACAATATATACTTATATACATACATACATACATATATACATACACACATGCATACAATAGATACATACATATATACATTTATACAATACACACATACATACATATATACATACATACAATACATACATACATACATACAAACATACAAACATACATACAGACACACATACATACATACATACATACACACATACAATAATACACACATACATGCATACATACATACATACATTCATACATACTGTGACGATTCTTCTAGGCTGGGGTATAACTCGCCGGTTAACCACGGTCCAGTCACAATAAATTTCTTGTTTGTGACCTCCTATCAAAAAAACACACACACGTTTACTTTCAAACAGCGCTTTATTTACGAAATAAAAAGGTAAAAATATCTATGAATGCTTCTACACTGGACACGACCACCCTGGCTACACGGACACGGGGTTGGCCGTACGATCGGCACGCTCGCTTTACGACACGGGCTGGCGGTACGCTCGTCTATTTGGACAGTGGCAAGTAGGTAGCACGCGTTCAACTTACGCCCAGTGAAGCACAAAAACGACAGTGAATCTGCGGGATAACCACGGAAACGCTGGGTTCAGTGACTCGTAGTCTTACACCTGCGGGATAACCACGGTAGTTTCTGACTTACCTGCCACTGCGCTCGACACCGACTGATCCTGATTTCTCAATTCAATTCAATTCAATTCATTTTATTCATCCATATAATTTGTTTACAATTTACCAAAACTTATTTCTAGTCTTAATACTAATTTTTTTCAAGTCTTTTCCTTACATACTACGTATTTTTCAAGGACATTCATATTATACATATTCGTGTAGCTTTGCCACATCAATTTTAAATTAATTTTACATTTTTAAATATTTTCCCCAAAAAAGGATAAAAAAGGGAGTCATTTTCATTTGATCCTGATTTCTATTTGTGCTCGCCTTTTATACTTTTCCCGTCGTCGTATGTTTCAGGTGGTTGCATCAATCCAGCTGTTCAATCCAGCTGTTCTTTTTAGTTTGCTGCTGCTACTGGCCGCTAGTGGCGCGTGTGGTTGTACCTGCTATCTGCCGGTAGATGTCGCCCTAAATGGCCGTTAATTCAAACGCTCATACTTAAGTTAAATGCAAAAATTCACAGTATTAATCATACAACAAAGTTATACCAATTTAAGAAAAAAAAATACAAAAGACTTAATGCTTATGCTAGTAGTAACTATTAATACTACAAAATCAATTTACAAGAAAATTAAGGAAAGAAATTCATACAAAATAATCCAAATTCTTAAAAAGAAATATAAAAATATATAAAAAATATAAGTATATTATGTAGATGGTGTGGGTGGAAACAAGGGTCTCCGACTTCCATCGTCACAATACATGCATACATACATGCATACAAACAGTACATAATACATACATACAATATATACATACATACAATACATACATACATACATACATACATACATACATACATACATACACACATACATACATACATACAATACTTACATACATACGTACATACATACATAAATACATACATATATACATACATATATACCTTCATATAAACATACATACATATATACATGCATACATACAATACATACAATACATACAATACATACAATACATACAATACATACAATACATACAATACATACAATACATACAATACATACAATACATACAATACATACAATACATACAATACATACAATACATACAATACATACAATACATACAATACATACAATACATACAATACATACAATACATACAATACATACAATACATACAATACATACAATACATACAATACATACAATACATACAATACATACAATACATACAATACATACAATACATACAATACATACAATACATACAATACATACAATACATACAATACATACAATACATACAATACATACAATACATACAATACATACAATACATACAATACATACAATACATACAATACATACAATACATACAATACATACAATACATACAATACATACAATACATACAATACATACAATACATACAATACATACAATACATACAATACATACAATACATACAGTACATACAATACATACAATACATACATACAAACATACAATAGATACATACATACATTCATACATACATACATACATACATACATACATACATACATACATACATGCATACATACATACATATATACATACTTACATGCAATACATACAATACATACATTCATACATACAATACATACATACAATACATACATACATAAATACATGTGGGATTTGATGATCAGATGAGTTAAAAAAACACATGAGCACACGGGATATTTAATTAAAATACAATTCACTTTATTCTAAAATAATATGGGTTAATATTTAACTTATAATGATTTAATACTGTCCGGGTTATAACCTGTTAGCTTGGCTGCTGATTTCAACTCCCATTGTTTTATTTCTGTCTGTCCGATGTTCCTCTTCATTTCACAATCACTTCTACTTTCTCCATTCAGTCGCTCATCAATTCAACTGTTATTCCCTTACTCGCTGTCGACTACATTTTCGCCCAACCCTTGGCACCCCTACATTCGTCCAAGGCTTCATATACTCAGCAACCATGGTACATCTCCTAGACCCTTCACCCTCTCCAACCCATGGCTTAGTTTTCTTATTACCTTGTAGGGCCCTAGGAATTTCGGCTTGATCTTCAACCCAGAAAAGAACTGAGTTCGTTTGATAGCCACTAATTCATTCAGTTCGTACTCTCTTTCGGCATTGCGATTTCCGTCAAAGGATTTTTTATTCTCCTGTTGGATCTTAAGGATACTTTCCCGTGCTCGTTCTCTCACAGTATCACGTTCTTGGTGGAGTTCTCGGACTGCTTTTTTCTCCAAAAGGCTTTGGATATCTGGGTCTTCCTTTAATCTAATTTTGAGAGCAGTTACAACTTCAAATGGCGTACTCCCGGTACTACGGGTGGGTGTGTTGTTTATTGTTTTCTGCACCGCTTCTACGTGCCGGTACCAATTTTGTGGAGGTTTCTAAAGACACAGTTTGGTCAGCATAGGAATAAAGATTTGATGAATTCTTTCCACTTGGCCATTCCCTCGAGGTACCCCTGTGGCAATCATTAGGTGTTGAAAACCTTCTTCCTTGCAATAACTACCAAATTCATTAGAAGTAAAGGCCTCTATCAGTAATAACTCTGACAGGGTTGCCAAAAATGGCAGCTTGTTTCCGCAACCGTTCAACCACTTCACTTGCGCCCGTACTCTTTGTCGGAGTGAAGCTCAGCTTAGAGCATCGACATGGCGCATCTTGATACCCGATCGGTGTTCGATAACGTAATCATAAGCATGCAGGAATAGTGCCCACCTCGAAACACGCAATGGCACGTCACGTTTCTTCATCGTCATTGCAAACGCATTGCAGTCGGTGACAATCTTGAACCTAGTTTCCAAAACATATATTCGCCATTTCTTTAATGCCTCTACTATGGCCAACACCCTTAATTCATATGAATGATACTTTGCCTCAAATGATGTGGTTTTCCGACTCGACTCACAAACTGTATTGGATGTAGTTGACTATCCTCAGAGTCCTTTTGAAGTAATACGGCTCCATAACAGTGCTTACTGGCCACTTCACATCACATCGGTGTGGATTTCGGTTTCGGCGCTAGGGTTATACAGTGTTAAAGTACTGGCTCCAACTAATGCGGCCTTTAACTGTTGCACGGACAAAACTTCTTCATCACCTATCTTGAAAGTTGCATCCTTCTTTAATAAGTCCGACAAGGACTTGGCACCAATGCATAATTTGGTATAAATCGCCTTAAATAGGAAGTGAGTCCTAAAAACCTCTGTACCGCCTTTCGATCTTTTGGGATTGGAAACTTTTCCGCTGCTATGGTTTTCTCTTTCGATGGTAAAATTGTTGAGTTTTCCAATATGTAGCCCAAGAACGTTATCTTGCGCTTTAACAACTGGCATTTACTCCACTTTATGCGGAGTCCATTAGATGATGCAACTTCTACAACTTTCTTTAATTTCTCGAGGCCTTCTTTTTCATCCCTGGATGGGATCAGCATACCATCCATGTAAATAACAACCGTTCCATCTATTATAAGCTCATGAAACACGGCGCTAATATACCGACAAAACACAACGGGTGAAAATTGACCACGATGTGTCACGAAGGAGGTTTACTTTTGACTGTCTTCGGCTATTGGCACGTGAAAGAAACTACTTTGTAAATCCAGGGTTGTATACACTCGAGCTTCTTGCAAACGTTGCAAAACATCGTTAATGATTGCCATAGGGAAGTTGTGCCGTACAATCTTCTCATTCAATCTCCGATAATCGCAGCATAACCGTCTACAACAAACAAATACTACCGGTGCTGAATATTCAGAGCAACTTGGCTTCACTATACCATCTTTCAGCCATTCTGAGATTTGGCTATCTACGACCTGCTGATCAGCATACAACAACCAACGCGGATTGTAAACAATCGGGATTTCGTCTTTAAGCAGAATCTTCATTTTAACTGGAAATGACTGGGGCTTAGTCGGCTTATATTCCTTGACCATTTTAACTATGTCCTCGCGAACTTCCCGCTTTAAGTGGCCTACATCTACTTCATAAGGGTCTGAAATCACATAACTTTCTGCTAACTCTTTAAACACCTTTTCCATATTGTTTTCAGTGGCAGCACCAGTAGTCATAGCATACACATTACCCCTGCTACTCTCAACAACGCCAGCTTTTGGTTTCGAAGACTTTAATGAGAACTTCGCTCCGTGCGAATTTACTACAAGATCGACATGTTCTAAAATATCAATCCCCAACAGGGCTGCAAAATGAATGTCGCGCTCCCGGGCCACGTGAAATTTTATTGGGACATCCACACCATCTAAACAAACATTAGCTTCGACCGAACCAATCGTTTATATTTCTCTCTCTCCTATCTCAATCATTTTCCTTCTTTCCGCACTTAAGGTAGAATCTTTCGTCGTATTAATGGCATATATAATATGTACAATGGGCCTTATAGCTAGTACCTAACTACTACATAAACTTTATTAAATAACTTATTCTACGAAGTTCTACGATAACAATACTACTAGTGACAGGAAGCCACTTGTGGGAACAGGCGACACGAGGCCACTTGCCAGAACAGGTGACACGAAGCCACTTGTGAGAACAGGCGACACGAAGCCACTTGTGAGAACAGGCGACACCAAGCCACTTGTGAGAACAGGCGACACGAAGCCACTTGTGAGAACAGACGACACGAAGCCACTTGTGAGAACAGGCGACACGAAGCCACTTGTGAGAACAGGCGACACGAAGCCACTTGTGAGAACAGGCGACACGAAGCCACTTGTGAGAACAGGCGACACGAAGCCACTTGGGAGAACAGACGACACGAAGCCACTTGTGAGAACAGGCGACACGAGGCCACTTGTGAGAACAGGCGACACGACGCCACTTGGGAGATCAGGCGACACGAAGCCACTTGTGAGAACAGGCGACACGAAGCCACTTGTGAGAACAGGCGACACGAGGCCACTTGAGAGAACAGGCGACACGAAGGCACTTGTGAGAACCGCCACCCGAAGCCGCGATGAAATTTATTTGATACCTAACCCACAGGTTAAGTATCTTTTAAAAATGTGCAACCGAGTTCACTTTTGTGAAATCAGTCGGCTCTTCAATTGTATTTCCAACTTCCGAGACTTGTAGGGCGGTTTCTTGTCTTGTGAGAATCGCCCCTACTGTGACAAAACCTTTGCTACTTATGTCAATACACCGATAAACCGCATGAGAATTATTACGCTAGCTGTGTAACAAGCAAACACTGGCTTAACCAATGCACCGTCAATGCAGCAATGTGTGTTCGTGTGTATGTAATAACATGAACCGGTAATACGGTGTGTGTTTGTGTGTATATTGGTGTCACAGTAAGGGGAATCAATAAAATAAAATAATAAAAATGAACTAAGCTAAAAATAATAAACTAAAAGAATATCTATAATAAAATAAACTAATATAAGAGCTAAATTAAAATAAACTAAAATTATGAACCTAGTAAATTGTATAATATTTAATATATAAAAACAAACTAAACTAAAAATAAAAATAAACTAAAATATAAAGTAAAATTATATAAATACTTATATAAATACTTTTGTACGTGGAAATATAGTTATGAGCGTGGGAGCATAGATTATATTTCCACGTTACATCCCCCTCCCATTTCAGAGAGCGATGCTCTACTCGGGGATCCGAGCATTTCTTTCCTGTGTGGGCGAGTTTTGGTCCGAAGACCCGCACTACCTTGAAGGTAATATTAACCATCCCATGTGGGAGGCTCAGCCCCTAACTTACAATAAAACTAAACTTAAACTAAACAATAGGAGAATGGCTGTTCTACAGTCTTGATTTTTTTTCAATATTATAATACAGAAAATATAATGTATAATAGAAATAATTGCTGTTCTACAGCTTTGCTTCAGGCCGAACCAAGTTCATTGTTGCCCTAGTCCACCATCGCTACTATCTTTTGGTAGCCTTGGCACATCAACCGAACCTGCTGCCGGTCCAAGATCTTCACCTTGATTGGGGGAAAAGCTGGCCTGTGGATCAGGTATTGCATGTGTTTCGGGCAATTCTTGGGCCGATACATCACAACGTCCCGAAACACCTCTTCTTCGTTAAACCGGCGGTACGGCTGAGGCTTTTTCTTGCAGCGTTGACGTTTTTTGGGGTGCTGGTTGGTGCCGGTTTTGGCTGCTGCCGAGGTAAAAGGTTCCTCGGGTACCTTCGTCGGTACGACGACTTGGGAAGTCGGGGGTCCACTAGCGGTTGGTGTCGGAACTCCTCTTGCTGTGGTGATAATCGGGATCGGGTTGCCGTTTGTCCCTTCGTTTTTGAGCGGGGCCTGGATTAATATGTCGGTAATTAAGCGGCATCGTTCTT
The DNA here is from genome assembly GCA_943735925.1 of Pollenia amentaria. Classification (NCBI taxonomy): domain Eukaryota; kingdom Metazoa; phylum Arthropoda; class Insecta; order Diptera; family Polleniidae; genus Pollenia; species Pollenia amentaria. The sequence continues at coordinate 94,400,769 of OX031007.1, forward strand.
TTCCTTTCCATCTGAGTGTGTTCAGTTCACCTTTGCGACTGGTCATGTTACTGAAACAGACTTCCTTTTATATCATTTTGGGTTGCTTTACTAAATGAGAGTTGTGACGGCATGAAGTTACTTAGGATATGAAGGGTCGTACTACTTACGGGTTAGGGCTACTACCCCTTGCTGCGGTGTTCTGGCAACGTAGGGTTTTAGATCTTGTATGTTGGCTCTTGTTACCACCTTCTTCTCATCCTCGAGTTCGTAAATATTTGCCGCAAGGCACTGGACGATTTTAAAAGGTCCGCAAAATTTTTCGGCTAGTTTCTGGTTGAATTTGTTGGCCGCTGAGGATACATGTCGTTCCTTCCTCCAAACTTGTTCGCCTACGGTGGATTTTTTTCAGATCGGTTAGCGTTCGGCTGTCGTAGGCGCGGGTAAGTGCTTCCTTCAGGTTGTTAAATGCTTCCTCTTTGTTCCATTCCCCAACACCATTTACTGTTCTTCTTTAGCAGCATGTTTAATGGGGCGACCAGCTTGGAGAAATTGGGCACAAGCCGCCGATACCACTAGCCGACCACAAGAACTCGGCGTAGCTCCTTTATACTTGTCGGTGCCGGTAAGTTACGCATGGCCATTACTTTATCGGGATCGGTGTGGATTCCTTCTGGGGTAACCCCATGTTCAAGGTAATGCAAACTCGTTCGCACGTATTCACATTTGTCGAAGTTTACCAACATTTGGGCCTGCTGCAGATGGGTGAATGTTCGGTGAATGTCCGGCCTAACACGATTATGTCGTCGAGGTAGACGAATACGAGGGGGTATAAATCGAACCCGATGATTGTGTCCAGAGCGCGCTGGAAGGTCGCCGGTGCCGAGTTGAGCCCAAAGGGCATCACCTTCCATTGATATAACCCCCGGCCTAGAACGGTGAACGCGGTGCATGGCCGGGAGGTTAGAGTCAGAGGGATCTGCCAATACCCGTTCTTTAGGTCGAGCGAGGATATAAACTGTGCTTCCCGTAACTGATCCAGTATCGCATTGATCTGCGGCAGCGGGTATGCATCAGGCTCGGTAGCGGCGTTGAGGAGACGGTAGTCGATACACATTCGCCACCCTCCCTGTTTCTTCCGGGCGAGGACTATCGGCGAGCTGTAGGGACTTCGTGATGGTTCGATACGATCCTCCTCCAGCAGCTTATATATCTCTTCGTTAATGATGGCCATCATAGCGGGGTTTCTTAGCATGTATCGTTGCTTAATCGGGTTGGAATGCTTTAGTCGGATCTCGTGCTTAGCAATGGTACACAACCTTTTCACCTCGCTGAACTTCTCCTTATGGTGCCGCAGCATCGCCGAAAGTTCGTGGTTCTCCCTTTCCGACAGGAAGTCTTGAGTCGTTAGTGTATGTAGACGCTCGGGGCCGCGGCCGACACTCTGACGGGTGGGAAGTTCGCCACCTAGAATTAATTCCAAATTTAACGCACCCAAGAAGTCCAGTCAAAGTATTATCGGTTCTGCTAGCGAAGGTATTACGGAAGAGTTTAGGCATACTCTACTCGTCTTATAAATTATAGCGATGGGAAAAACGTCCACATACGTTACGAGGGACTGGTCAGCTATTTGGACGGTCCCCTCGGAGCAAGTTGGACTAACGTCCAGACTCACTAAATGGTCCTTCAACGACTTGCCGATGTATGTTCGTGAGGCCCCTATAGTGTCATCCCTGCCTACTAATTTCAACATTGTAATATATTCGTTAAGTTAAGTTAGGTTAAGCTATTGTTAAGTAGTTAGAATTATATAAATAAAGAGGAAGCTGCAAGAAGACAGCAGTCGATACAAAACACTTGAACTAAACATGTCTTTTTATTAATATCGGCTCCACATGGCGACCGAGACAGTGATAAAAGTGGATTAATAAAGAGTGGAAACAATTTAATATATAAAAAAAAAGTTTACATAGAAAGTGTTATAAATAATATTAAAAGAATACGCCTAAGTGCTTTTACTTGCTAAATTCTTATATTGTATAAAGTAAAAGTTTTTACAAAAAAAGCAAAACAAAAATTAAATACAATTTTGTTTTATCAAAAGAATAAATAAAGTATTTTAAATATTCAAATATTCTTGTTGTGTGAATTTATTATGTCTCCACATAAATGCTATAAAAGAAGTATTAAAAAATTGCAGTACTTAAAATAATTCAATTAACAAAACACACGACTACAAACATAAAAATATATAGAAACAAAGAACAATTGAAAACGGTTTTTATGTGAAATTTATATACCTAATTAGCAAAATAAACATCAAGTGCATTTAAAATATTTTGTGGTAAAAATGTTTTATATACCTACATATATGCATACCTATGTACTTAAGAAAATGAATTTTATTTTATAGTGATGAAGAGAAACTGTACCATTTACTTAATTTGCAATAAGCAACTTAAAAACTTATAACGGTAAAGTGGAAAAGGATGAGAAAAAAGAAACAAAACCAGCAACATTTAGAAATCAGTTATCAAAAGTGAAGAGAAAACATCAAAAACATAAAAAAAAGCTAATTTTAAATAAATAACACACGTTGTTTTTGTAATTCGATTAGTTAAACGACAAAATATATGGAATTAATTAACTTAAAATTTACATAAATAAAATCTTTTTAAACTAATAAGAATATAGACATTTCCTAAAGTGACCAACAAAAGCAACAATTTAATTTTTAAAACGTAAAATTTAGATACGAAAAAAAAACAATAAAACAACAACAATTTAAGTTCTTCGTATAATTGCGTTTACCTCATTTATGATCAGTAAATTAAACCAAAACACCCTCAAACAAAACAGGATAGTGGAAAAATGTATATACCTACATATGTTAAAATTTTAAAATATAAAAAACTTATGCCTTTATAATGAAGTGTCTTACATTTAATCGTAAAAGTGGTTGTTACATACATCCCAATCAATACCATGACGTTTCATGTCAAAGGAAAAACTTTTGCTGTAACAAAAACAAAAATAACAACAATTTGAGGGAAGTGAACTAAAAATAAGAAGAGAATTTAAAAAAAAAAAAAAAACAATCTGGTCATAAAAATTACAAAAATTTAGTTACAGAATTACAAATAAATAATTTTTTGAAAACGGTTATAAAAATTTGAAGGAAAAACAGTTACAAAATTACATATTTTTTTTTTTTTCTCATTATTTATTTATTGAATCTTCATATTTTAAATATGAACTAACAATAATTAATCAAATCTTATACTAAAACTTTATTTTTGTCCTGCCAATGCTAGACGTAAATTTTTCTCTTCACGGTTTCTGTTCACATATGTAGATGTTTAGCGCTCTTCTTGTCTGATGAGTCCTGCTGTATCTCTTCTCCTTAATCTAGAGTGGCCGCTGTAATTTAAAATATTTCGATCTAGTGGATTTGGGTGCGACTCAAGTCTTTTTAAATATTTTACTGCATACTTCGTAATAATAGTTTTTACTAACGGTACATTGAGATCCTTGTGAATATTTGAGTTTTTAACATACCAGGGAGCGGCTGTGATTATTCGAAGAAGTTTATTTTGTCGCCTTTGAATTTTTTCGATATTAGAAGCCGAGGCAGTGCCCCATAACTGAATACCGAAGCACCAAAACGGTTTTAAGATAGAGTTGTAAAGTAGAAGTTTACAATCGAGACTAAGAACAGAGTTTCTTCCAATAAGCCAATTAAGTTGAATTGCTTTTAGTTTCATTTGTGTTAGTTTTGCTTCTATATGGCATTTCCATGTTAAACGCCGATCTAGATGAATTCCGAGATATTTTACATGCGATTGCTTGGGCACTAATTGATTATTGATTTTAATAGGGGGACATGACTCCCGACGCAAGGTGAATGTTATATGTACGCATTTTTGCTCATTAACCTTTATCCTCCATTGTTTTAACCACTTTTCCAGTTCAAATATATGATCCAGCAGGTAGCGAGAAGCTTAATGACAGTTTTCGTGTGCGCTTAAAAAAGCTGTATCATTAGCAAATGTTGAAGTTAGGGTGTGGTTGTTTGTTGGCATGTCTGAGGTATATATTAGGTATAACAGTGGGCCCATGATGCTTCCCTGAGGGACTCCAGCGTCAATTGGCTGAGGAGAACTTATAAAAGCAGCTTCTTTAATAATAAACTTTCGACCGACTAAGTAGCTTTCTAACAGCTTGTGTATGTTTACTGGTAAATTTAGCATCAATTTATGTAATAAGCCTTCATGCCAGACTTTATCAAAAGCTTGAGAAACATCGATGAAGAGGGCGGAATAATATTTTTTTTCTTCAAAGGTTTTTCTTATGGCATTTACTATACGATGGGTTTGTTCAATTGTGCTATGTTCTCTTCTAAAGCCGAATTGATGGTTTGGAGTACATCTATTTACACTTAAAATTGGGGTTAATTTTGACACTAACAGCTTCTCAAACAGCTTTGATATAACAGACAATAAGCTTATACGTCTATATGACTCAACTTTTGTAGGCTTCTTTCCTGATTTAGGTATCATGGTAACTAGTGATACTTTCCATTCCTGAGGGTAGTATTCAAGGCGTAAAATAGCATTAAAAATATAGAGAATAATTTTCTTTGCTATGCTGGGTAGCTCCAAAAGCATTTTGTTACTGATCTTATAAAACCAGGGGCTTTCTTCGGGTTTAAATCATGAATAGCCTTTTCGATTTCTCTTATCTCAAATCTTAGTGGAACAGCTGCTCTAACAGCAACAGGTGGTAACTCGACCGCCATATCGAGAGATGTGTGAGCGGTAAATACGGTTTTCAAATGATTAACAAAAAGATTTCCTTTTTCTATATCATTTCTTGCCCAACTTCCGTTTAAGTTTCTTAATGGTGGTTGAGTGATAACTGGTCTTTTAAGATTTCTAGCTGCACGCCATAATGAGTAGTCTGATTGTGGAGTTGCATCAAGTTCCTTAAGATATTTTTCAAAGGATGCAGTTTTTTGGGACTGCAGTAACTTTCTTAGCCTTTTTGTGCACTCTTTTAATAAAGTCTTAAGTTGGGGGGATCTGTGCAATTGCCACTCTCTTCCAACTCTCCTTTTTTCAGTCAATAGACGCTCAACATCTATAGAATATATGATATTGTTTTTGGTTTTTTTGAGGGTTGTGCTGGAATGTTGAACAGCTAGTTTGAGATAACTGTCAAAATTAACAATAGCGAGATCCACGCTCTCCGGTGTGCTTAGCGGAATATTTTCTTTGCAATGGGCACTAAGATATTTTTTATATTTTAACCAATTTATTTGTGAGGCTGATTTCGATAAGTACCCAGTCGGAGATACGATTCTATTTGGAATCATTATAGTAACAATTGTAGGTGTGTGATCGGAAGATAATTCTAAGGAAGCTTCAACATAAATCGTTTCTGCGGGGATGTTTTTAACCACTCCAAAATCTATGACATGTGGAACTTTTTGCTGATCAGTAGGCTAATATGTTGGTTTACCGCTCGCGACCACATTTAGATCCATTTTACGAATTGTTTTAAACAAAACACGACCTTTAGGCGTAATTAGTCGTGACCCCCAGAAAGTATGTTTAGCGTTATAATCGCCAGCAGCCAGGAAGCAGGGTCCTAATGATTTGAAGTATTTATTATATTGGCTTTCTGATATTGAAAATCTAGGTGGTGAATATATTGATGAAATAACTAGGTTTCGATTTAATTCCTCAACGCAAATGCTCGTTGCTTGGAGATAATCTTCACGATGATCGCACATTAAGTAGTGTTTAACTCGGTTTTTTAATAATACGGTTTATCTTAATACATTAAAAAATATAAAACCTGCAAGCGGTGCCTCAGCGGCAAAAACGATTTTAATAAGTGATGAAAATATTACCCCCAAACCAGGCATGATGGAAAACTCAGCTCCACAAGTAAAAAGTGCTCAAAAGCCTCCAGTTCAAGTAGGTATAGATAGGTACATAACAGTGCTTAAACGGGGTCGCAGCCCAACCTCCTCAGCAGTTGCTTCGGTCTCAAAAGTCTTAAAAGATGGTACAGCTGATAGAACAAGTTCACAAAATCGTTTTGCAATTCTGGATGAGGAATCCCCATCAAATCAAATCTTCTAAGCCACCGCCGATATATCTTACAGAGCAAAACTCAAATGAATTAATAAAGAATTTGATCTCGGTAATAGGTGAAAATTCTTTTTATGTAGCTGCAATAAAGCGGGGTAGTATTAATGAGACAAAAATACAAGTTAATCGTGAAGAAGATTTTCGTAAGGTAATAACTAAATTTGAAACCCTTAATAAGAATTTTTATACATATCAACTGAAGAGCAGTAAAGGTCTTCAGGTAGTAATTAAGGGCATTGACTCATGCGTGGACCCAGGTGAGATAAAAACGTTTTTAGAAGAGATGGGCTTCAAAATAAAAATGTAATAAACATTAAAAATAGAGAAAAAATCCCCAGCCACTATTTCGAGTGGAGTTAGAACCCGGCGACATTAAGCTTAAAAAGAACGAAACGCATCCCATTTATAATCTTAAATATATCCTGTATAGAAAAATAACAATAGAGGAGCCGCACAAAAGGAATGGTCCCGTGCAATGTTTAAACTGCAAGAATTTGGTCACACTAAGGCATATTGTCATTTAACCCCTGTTTGCGTCCTATGTGGAGAATTACATGGTACAGCTCTCTGCGATAAGTCTAAAAACGACCCCAATGTAAAAAAATGTAGCAACTGTGGTGGTAATCACACGGCCAACTATAGAGGATGCCCTGTATACTCTATCGTCAAGCGCTCGGTTGGACCGAAACCTAATCCCCCTCAAATGCAGGCAACAAATCAAGTTTACATTAATGACGTTCAGGTACCGCAGCCTAGTAATAACAGAACATCCTACGCTAACGTCCTAAAATCAAACCATATGCCAATGCAAGGTGAGTTGCCAAATAATGATGAAACTCCAGTTTCTAACTTAAGTCGTCTAGAGAAAACCATGGAAACATTAGTACAAACAGTAAATAACTTTACAAACACAATGGGTAATATGATGCAGGAAATGTTAAGAATGCAATCGATGTTATTGCAAGCTATACTAAACAAGCCATAAACTGTTTAAAAATTTGCTTTTGGAACGCAAACGGCATCCGCCAACATAAAAATGAACTAGAATACTTCCTTAAAAATAAACAAACTGATGTAATGATGGTTTCTGAAACCCATCTGACCCCAAGAAACACGTTTAAAATCAATGGTTATATATTATATGATACCAAGGACCCTCGAGGTAGAGCTTGTGGAGGTTCTGCCATTTTGATAAAAAACCGAGTAAAACACTACCTAATGTGCAATCATCGTGAAGATTATCTCCAAGCAACGAGCATTTGCGTTGAGGAATTATCTCGAAACATAGTAATTTCATCATTATACTCCCCACCTAGATTTTCAATATCAGAAAGCCAATATAATAAATATTTCAAATCATTAGGACCCTGCTTCCTGGCTGCTGGAGATTATAACGCTAAACACACTTTCTGGGGTCACGACTTATTACACCTAAGGGTTGTGTTTTGTTTAACACAATTTGTAAAAAAAAAAAACCAACATATTGGCCTACTGATCAGCAAAAAGTTCCAGATGTCATAGATTTTGGCGTGGTTAATAACATCCCCATAGACACGATTCATGTGGAAGCGTCCCTAGAATTATCTTCCGATCACACACCTACAATTGTTACTATAATGAATCCAAATAGAATCGTATCTCCGTCTGGTTACTTATCGACATCAGCCTCACAAATAAATTGGTTAAAATATAAAAAATATCCGCTTAGCACACCGGAGAACGTGGATCTCGCTATTGTTAATTTTGACTGTTATCTCAAACTAGCTGTTCAACATTCCAGCATAACACTCAAAAAAACCAAAAACAAAATCATATATTCTACAGATGTCGAGGGTCTATTGACTGAAAAAAGGAGAGTTCGTAGAGAGTGGCAATTGCACAGATCCCCCCAACTTAAGACTTTATTAAAAGAGTGCACAAAAAGGCTGAGAAAGTTACTGCAGTCTCAGAAAACGGCTTCCCTGGAAAAATATCTCAAGGGACTTGATGCAACTCCACAATCAGATTACTCATTTTGGCGTGCAGCTAGAAGCCTCAATAGACCAGTTATCTCTAAGCCACCATTGAGAAACTTGAATGGAAGTTGGGCAAGAAATGATATTGAAAAAGGAAATCTGTTTGCTAATCATCTGAAAACTGTATTTACCCATAATATATTTCACGGTATAGCAGTCGATTTACCGCCTGTAAATGTTAGAGCAGCTATTCCCCTAAGATTCGAGTTTAGAGAAATCGAAAAGGCTATTTGATTTAAACACCAAGAAGGCACCCGGTATTGATAAGATCAGTAATAAAATGCTTTTGGAGCTACCAAGTACAGCAAAGAAAATTATTCTTTTTATTTTTAATGCTATTTTACGCCTTCAATACTACCCTCAGAAATGGAAGGTTTCCTTAGTAACCATGATACCAAAGCCAGGAAAGGATCACACAAAAGTTGAGTCATATAGGCCTATTAGCTTATTATCTAATATTTCAAAGCTATTTGAGAAACTACTAGTGGCAAAATTAACGCCGATTTTAAATGAAAATAGATGTATTCCTAATCGTCAATTTGGGTTTAGAAGAAAGCATAGCACAATTGAACAAACTCATCGAATAGTAAATGTAATAAGAAAAGCCTTTGAAGAAAAAAAATATTGCTCAGCACTCTTCATCGATGTGTATCAAGCTTTTGATAAAGTCTGGCATGAAGGTTTACTACTGAAATTGCAGCAAAACTTGCCAGCAAACATACACAAGCTGTTAGAAAGCTACTTAGTCGGTCGTCAATTTATTATTAAAGAAGGCGATTTTTTAAGTTCTCCTCAGCCAGTTAACGCTGGAGTCCCACAAGGCAGCATCCTGGGCCCTCTATTGTACTTAATTTATACTTCGGACATGCCAACAAACAGCTACACACATACCTCAACATTTGCTGATGACACAGCTTTCCTAAGCGTACATGAAAACTGTCAAGAAGCATCTCGTTACTTACAGGATCACATATTTGAACTGGAAAGGTGATTAAAACAATGGAGGATAAAGATTAATGAGCAGAAATGCGCACATATAACATTCACATTGCGTCGGGAAACATGCCCCCTATTAAAATCAGTAATCAAATAATACCCCAACACTCGCATGTAAAATACCTCGGTATACATCTAGATTGGCGTTTAACGTGGAAATGGCACATAGAAGCAAAATTAACTCAAATGAAACTAAAAGCAATTGAAATTAATTGGCTCATTGGAAGAAATTCTGTTCTTAGTCTCGATTGCAAACTTCTACTTTACAACGCTATCTTAAAGCCAATTTGGTGCTATGGTATTCAGTTATGGGGCACTGCCTCGGCTTCTAATATCGAAAAAATTCAAAGGCGCCAAAATAAACTTCTTCGAATAATAACAGCCGCTCCCTGGTATGTCAAAAACTCAAATATCCACAAGGATCTCAATGTGCCATTGGTAAAAACTATGATAACGAAATATGCAGTAAAATATTTAAAAAGGCTGGAACTGCACCCAAATCCATTAGCTCGAAATATTTTAAATTATGGCGGCCACACTCGATTAAGGAGAAGAGACACTGCAGCACTCACCCAATCAGATGAGCGATAAACACCTACATATGTGAACAGAAACCGTGATGACTAAATCTTTTTGTCTGGCACTGGCAGGACATAAAGTAAATATTAGGATAAGATTTGATTAATTATTGTTAGTTCATATTTAATATATGAAGATTCAATAAATAAATACTGAAAAAAAAAACTCGGTTTTTTATCAAAATGGCAGAACCTCCACAAGCTCTACCTCGAGGGTCCTTGGTATCATATAATATATAACCATTGATTTTAAACGTATTTCTCGAGGTCACAAAATTACATATGTATAAAAAATCTAGTGGTCAAAACAATTTTGGACAGTTACAAAAATTGAAAAAGCTTAAAGTACAAACATAGAACAGAAGGGTCATAAAACGGAAAAATAATATAATATAAAAAAATATAAGAATATAAAAAAAAAATAATATAAGATAAGGCTAAACTGTACCAAAATTTTAAAGAAATCATAAGCACAGAAATAAAAACCGTTAAAAACAACCGTTAAAAGTATATAAAACAAAAAATACAACAAAAAACAGCAGAATCCGTCAATATGAGCAAACTTGACGAAACAAAAGGCATTAACAATATAAAAGGAATAAAACGGAACAGAAGAGAAGAGAGAAGTCAACAACAAATTTTAGTAAGCATCATGCGGAAAATATTCATAAGTATTATATTATTGTGAATTTTTTTTTTATAAATATAAATTATATTCGTGTTTACATATAATATATAGTTATAAAGTAAATTATATTTATCGTTATAGGTATATAAAATACATATTTATTAACAAATATATGTAAATAATACTATACATATAAATTTTTACAAAATAAAAAGATACAATAAAAATTGATCGAACAAAATATGTAAACATTTAAAGGACAATATCATTTTTATTTAAGAGAAACAAAATGATTAAAGGGAATAGTGTTTAATTTGAGAAGAGAATGTACCATTTCACATTGTATATTTCTCTTATCAAGTAGGGAAAAGTAAAGCACTAAAATTTTGGAAATCATTTGGTCTCTCTTAATTGCTTACGGGAAAAAGTAAACAAAAAAAAAAAAAATAGCAACAGTGGTAAATAGAATTTTAAAAACAAAACAAGCAAAGGGCTAATCAATTATGCATGCCAAGTGAACATTTTGGCGAACTATGCTCCAATGGGAGTTAGAGGAACACATATATATATATATATATATATATATATAAGTGAACATTTGGACAAATAATTTAATCTTGAAATTTAATGAAAATTTTATCAATTCTACAATTTTTTTAACGTAAAAAATATGCAAATAAAATCTCGGATAATTTGATACAAATGTCTTCTTTTCTATAGCATAATTAATTGGTTTATAAAAAATTTTTATACAAATAATGCCTTTGCCAAATGCCAAATTTTGACAAAAATATTTTTGAAGAATTATTTCAACAATTTTATAAAGTCAACAAGAGAATTTTACAAAGAACGCCCTTGTCAACTAATTCAAATAAAATCGAAGAATATATTTCACTTCTGCGTCAGATTTAGTTAAATCTATTTTAGCACCGTCCACTTTTTCTGATCCAAAGGAGGTAATCGCAAAGCTGGTAGTTGAACAAACCAATGAGGCAAAAGAGAAACAGGTGTTAGCAATTAGACAGTATAATAATAGGGGTAGCAGTTTTCAGCAGGGACCGAGTTTCAATTACTCGGGAAACAGTTTCCGATATGGAAATACTCGTGGCAATTCTCGTGGTAGAAATTATAAAAGGGGTAATAATCACAGGTTTGACAGTCATCGGAACCAATTGAATTATCGTAATGACAATTATCGAAATCATTCAAATTATCGTAATGACCATTATCGAAATCAATCAAATTATCGCAATAACAATAATATAAATCAATCGAATTATCGCGATGACAGTAATTGAAATCAATCGAATTATATCAATGATAATGGACAACGGTCTTCGCAAAATGGTTATAACCAAAGATCTTTTGTTAGGCTTTTAAACTCGGAAGCCCCTCAACAAGCGTTGAGGGAGGAAGAGAACCAGATTTAGAAAAACAAAATAGCAAAAAATCAGTTTATAGTTTTAACCTCAACTATGCTGATTTCATTTATATAGGTTGCGTGGATACAGTAAGACAATGTACATTTCTTGTTGACACACAAGCTGATATCTCACTTATAAAAATTTCGTGTTTAAAACCAAATACAAGGACTTTTTGAAAAACAACAAATGTAAAATTAATTACGAAGACATGTCAATTGCAATGTCTATTCAAAATTCCATTTAAAGAATCCCCACACAGCATGGTACAAGGAATTTCACATGCATAATCCCTCCTAGGTGTGAAGTTTTCAGACTTTTTAATTAACAAAATATAACGGAACCTATGTTCATTGATTCACAGGAAAGTGTGAAAGGTGTTTTTATAGGAAAGGGAATAATAGACTCTAAAAATCCGGTTTTGCGCATTATAAACACCACCGATGAATTTAAAAGCATTTACAATGATAAAATTAGAAAGGAGAGATTAAGAAATTTTTACATATATTCGATTAACAATGAGAGGATAGATGGTGAGCGTATTGACAAGTTGAGGGACATTCTTCGAAAACAAATGCCAGAATATGTGAAGGGTGATTAAATGCCGCTTTGTGAAAAGTATGCTGATGTTTTTTCTCTGAAGGATGACAAGATGACGGTGAACAACTGCTATGAGCAAAAGCTTATATTACTAGATCCGTCTCCTGTATACATTAAAAACTACAGACTCGCACATACTCAAAGGGAGGAAATCAATAGGCAAGTTCAGAATTTGTTGGAAAACGATTGAATAGAACCTAGCACCTCAAATTTCAACAGTCCGTTAATCCTAGTGCCAAAGAAGAGTTCAGATGATCAGAAGGCGTATAGAATGTGTGTAGACTACCGTGGTGTGAACAAAAAATTAATTGCTGAAAAATTTCCCTTACCGCGCATTGACGACATTTTAGATAATTTAGGTCGCGCCAAACATTTTGCGATTATTGACTTGTTTTCGGGTTTTCACCAAATTCCATTACATCCAGATTCTAGCGACATAACCTCATTTAGTACGGATAAAGGATCTTTACGGTGGAAAGTTTTGCCGTTTGGGTTGAACGTTGTACCAAATTCATTCTCCAGAATGATGTCAATTGCCGTCTCTGGTCTCATACCAAACAAAGCGTTTTTGTATGTCGATGATATTATTATCATCGGTTGTAGCAAACAGCATCATCTTGATAATTTGGAGGACGTTTCGTTTTCAAGGTACTAAGGGGACATAACTTGAGGATAAATTCCTACAAGTGTAATTTTTTCCGATCGGAAGTAACTTTCCTCGGCCATAAATGTACCGCAAATGGTCTTTTGCCAGACGATACGAAAATAGATGCCATTAAAAATTATACAACACCGTATGATAAAGATTCCGTTAGACGTTTTGCAGCATTTGCCAACTACTATAGGCGCTTTATCCCAAATTTTGCTACTTTGGCAGCACCTTTGAATTATATTACAAGGAAGAATGCTATTTTTACATGGACTAAACAGTGCCAAGAGTCTTTTGAAAAATTAAAATACGCTTTATTATCACCTAAAATTCTACAATACCCTGATTTTACCAAACCATTTTTAATAACAGTTGACGCATCTAAACTAAGATGAGGAGCCATACTAAGTCAAAACTTTAACGGTAACGACTTACCAGTATATTACGCTTCAACATCAATTAGTCTTTCCGAACAGAAAAAACCAATTATTGAACTTGAACTACTCGCTATTCAGTTTGCTATTACACAATTCCGTCCATACGTTTATGGTACTAATTTTACTGTAAGATCAGATCACAGACCATTGGTCTACCTTTTCAATATTAAAGATCCCTCATCTAAATTAACAAGAATTCGACTCGAACTTTCTGAGTATAACTTTAACGTCGAGTATATAAAAGGAAAATCGAATGTGGGAGCAGACGCACTATCTCGAATTTCGATCAATGATTTGACACACAAAACTAATCAAATTCTCAATGTAACCACACGTTCAATGTCAAAAAAGTTGGATTAGAATAATACTACTTTAAATAATTCATTTAATAATGAAACCATTAACTTGCCAATTTATGATAAATTTTCATCTCAATTTAGTAAGAACATTGCAAGAATAAGAACGCAAATAGTTGATTACGATGACGATCGTAAATACTTGCGCGTAAATATATATCAAAAATTTAAGAAACTGCTATCTATTGAATTAGAAATTGTTAACGAAACTTTTAATCTAGATTACTTGCTTTCGAGGCTGTAAACCGAAGCCAACAATTTCGGAATATGTAGGGCAGAATGGCCGAAAAATGATTTATTTTTTACAATTTTTACAGTACAAACATTAAAAGAACACAGTTTAGAACTATTAAAGAATTTTACAATTATTCTTACGGAACCCATCGAAACAATAACAAACGAAGAGGATAAAGAGAAGATAATGACAATTTATCATAAAGACCCTATAATCGGTGAGCATTGTGGACAGAAGAGGCTTTATGCGAAGATTAGGACTAAATATTACTGGAAGAAAATGACGCGAGATGTAGCGAAATTCGTTAGGAACTGTTCTAAATGCAATTTAAACAAGTTAAAACCCTCAAACATTGAGAAACTTGTTCTGACGCCAACTCCTGCTAGGCCATTTGATATTGTCGTATTAAAAACTATTGGCCCATTACCACAATCTAACTATGGTAACAAATATGCGTTAACACTTATGTGTGACCTTTCTAAATACTTGGTGACAATATCCATACCAGACAAATCTGCGAAAACCGTGGCTCGTGCGATATTTGAACATTTTATTTAAGTTTATGGGAAGATGAGGATTATAAAATCTGATCTAGGAACGGAATTTAAAAACGAAATTATGTCCGAACTTTGCAAATTTTTGAAAATCGAAATTAAATTGTCAACGAGTTACCACCATCAAACGTTAGGAACGGTTGAACGCAACCATAGAGTTTTCAATGAATATATTCGAGCATACATCGGTGATAACATGGCCGATTGGGATACTTACCTGAGGTATTTTAACTTTTATCATAACACATCAATACAAACAGTTTTTGATAACAAATTCACGCCTTTTGAAATAGTTTTTGGTAAAAATGCGACAATGTTTAATGATACCAATTTCAACTTAGATCCAATATACAACATTGATAAGTATTGTAAAGAAGTGAAATATAGACTACAAAAAACTCACATTTTAGCGAAAAATTTTATTGAAAAACACAAAATAAGAAATAAAACTTTTTACGATTTAAATTACAAATTAACGATAAAGTCCTATTACGAAAGGAGCCGTATGATAAATTTAGTAGTATTGATGATGGTCCTTTCATTGTTAAACATCTAGATGGTGCTAATGTTACAATTCATAATAATTAAACAAATAAAGAAAAAACAGTACACAAAAATAGAAAACGAAAATTATGAAAACACATTTGAGTTTTATATATAAAAATTTTTATATACAAAAATAAGTAACATAACCTTTTATTACATTAAATTTTGTAAATGAAAAAAAAAAACAATTTATAATTTAAAATAAAAAAAAATACTCGTTATAATACCCTAACATTAAGAAATTATTGAAATTTAAAGTAAAAAATAATTTTATATTACACTAAAAAAAAATCATGAAGTAACCAAGATTGATCACCTTGTTTATTTCATAATTTTTTTTACAAAAAGAACGGAGGTATGTATAATATAAAAACAAGAAAATAAATGAAAAAAAATCTAGCTAAATTTTAAAATATAAGAATTTTAAAATTTTCTATAAAAAGGGAGGTATAGTGCCATCCCTGCCTACTACAATTCAACATTGTAATATATTCGTTAAGTTAGGTTAAGCTATTGTTAAGTAGTTAGAATTATTGTTTTGAATTGAATAAATCTCGATTAGTAGGACTCAGTTCAAACACATGAATTTGAACTGTACCAATCTTTTTCTTGTGATGATCTTTAAGCACTTGTTACTTAAAGACAGCCGTCAATAATAAAACACAATTGTTATTATGATTATCAAAAAACGACTTAACTTACTTTATTTTTTACTTTCTTTTATATACAAGTAATTAATGGTAAAAATGCTTAGATTAATAAAAACAACAAAAAAAAATTAAATTGCTTAACTTAACATAAAATCAATGACTTTGTTTATAAATAGTGTAACTGAACTTTATTAGTAAACAAATATTATGTGCAATGGTTAATGAACTTAAAATGCTGTGTATGCAGTTGACGAAAGTAAACAGAAATTAAAATATTGGGTAATAAATTGGTATGAATGTGTGTTCTTAACAGTAAGCAGAAAATAAACAAATGGGTAAATGTATGAATGTATGTTCTTAACATTAAGTAAGTAAACAAATGGATAAGTGTATGGATGTATATTCTTAACATTCTCCCCCGCGTTGAACGGTCGTTCAACAAGTAAAATTGGGTGAAAAGAAATGTTGAATTAAACAAGGCGGATAAAATAAGAACAATGGTAAAATAAAAGGTATAAAATACATTCTAGGTAAGTTATATATCTATAGTAAATTTAGTTTGTTGTCGAGACATCGGTAGATGTATTGTAGCTTGTGGTCGAGGCATCGGTATAGGTGTTGTTGCTTGTTTTTGATTTCTTGAATATTATTAGTGCTATTATTAGCGTGATGAGACTCAAGGAAAAGGCTAGGTAGCTAATGGTATAATAATGCCTTTGATGAGTACTTAACTTGTTAGGGAGTTCCATGATGTCTTGATCTTTTAGCGCTTTTTGTAATGTTTCAATATGTCTTAAATTTTCTGAATATAAACTCTCAAACTTATTAGGCCTTGGTTGGATGCTGTCTGCAAGATGAGTGTGAGGAATTACAAATGATACGTTTGAACCTGGGCAAAAGCTTGTGTATGATGAATTTACTGTGCTTGATATCGTTTGTCGACCATTTATAGTGGCAAAGTTGTGTTTTAGGATACATTCCGGACCCAGAGTGAGTAGTCCTGATCCTTTAAACAAGATAGGAATAATTTCTCTGTCACACACTGCGGTGGCCTGTGAAGGTGATGGACTTGCATAAATCCATTGATTCTTGCTGTTTAATGATATCCATCCTTGATCAGTTTTTTCAATGTTGCATATTGGCGAAGTTTTATTGTTGAATAGCTGTATTTCACATGCGCATATCTCTGATCCGTAGTTATAACGGATTTGAATGTTGGCACACAGAAATATGTTTTGATTTACTACTTCGCAAGTCTTCAATTGTGAGGTTGAGAGAAGAATAAATTGCTTTCGGTTCATACCTAAAACGTTGGTGCATGGTTTAATAGCTACTATGGTTTTGTTTACTATTTTAGGAACAGGGGTAAGATGGACTAGTTTAAACTCTTCATGTTCAATCAATGGTAAGGTTATTTTAAAAATAGCATGTTGACGCGAGAGTCCACCCTTAACCTTCATCAGCTTAAGTAATTGGAGTAGCTTATCTTCTTCTGCGAATGGCAGCCTTAGTGACGAAGGCAGGTGACCTTTTCATTTTTTAATTGTTGAGGAGCGAGAAGGAGTGGGCTGATTCTTCCGTGCTGACTGTCGATCAGTGTATCAAGGATTGATGATTGTATTTTTACTAAGTTTGTTGAAATGAGAGTCAATTCAAGTACTGCAGAATTAAACAGTTGAGACAATTGAAGTTGTGTTAGCGTACTACTTATATTGTCAGTGTAAAGTTTTAGTTCTCTTTCTAAATATTCAAACCTTGCACTTGCTGCAATTTGATTTGGTTTTATAACATTGATTGTTGAATCGATAATTGATGTTTGGTTTTTTAATAATTTCAGCATATATGACTCATTTTCATTAACCCTTTGTATCGTTTCTGACATTTGATTTGCGTATTCAGAATCCAATACGCCAATTAAAGGATGTGCAACGTTGCCTACCATGTCTAAAGCTCCCCTTTTAGTACGAAGCAGCCGATTTTCAAGTTGCAAATCACTTTCCATATGCTTAAAATGATCAATGATGCCAATACATGACGAATTTGGTCGCAAATGTTCAAAATGAATTCCTAACTGATTACCGAACTTCTTATTTTCGACAGGAGCTCCGAACGCTAGTTGAAACATAATTAGTTTCGTTAGTAATGCCAGGCTAAGATGATTTTTTTGGAACCTTTGTTTCTTAGTTTTGGGTTCTCCATCTGAGTTGGACGTATCTTCGTTTAGTATTTCATTATTGTTGATTGTGGTAGTGGTTGGTTCGGAATTTCGGTCAATGGGAAGAAGAGCTAATCGGTGAATTGGGCGTTTAAATAGTCCCTTGGATGTTTTGACTTCTACGACCCTAACTATTCCATCATCACCAGAAAATACTTGAGCAACTCTGGCAATTGGCCATTCCATGACTGGCACGTTGTCCTCTTTTATGATTACCATATCTCCAACCTTAAGGTTGGTGCCTTGTTTATTCCATTTATGGCGTTGCTGTAATGCAGTCAAGTATTCCGAAGACCATCGCTTCCAAAATTCTAGTTTGTGATGAGATAATAGCTTCCAATGTGACAGACTCGAAGCTTTGCTTGAGGATGTGGCTCTACTGTATATTTGTGAAGTAAGGGCTTCGCCTATTAGAAAATGACCAGGGGTCAATGCATAAAGATCGTTTGGATCATTAGATGTTGGAGTCAACGGGCGAGAATTAAGTATTGCCTCGATTTCTATTACGATTGTCTCTAGTTCCTCTTGTGTTAGGGATGCTGTTGAAATGCTGCGTAACAGAAGGTATTTTGCTGATTTTACAGCCGCTTCCCAAAGTCCTCCGAAATGTGGTGATCTTGGTGTAATAAAGTGGAAATGTATTCCAATTTTACTGGCAGTAAAGATAATCCTTTCGTGACCCTTTTCAGAATAAATAGTCTCAGCTAACTTTGATAGCTGGTTCTTAGCGCCTACAAAATTGGTGGCGTTATCTGAATACATGTTTTGACAGCGACCGCGGCGACTAATGAATCGTTTTAGTGCACCAATGAATGCCTCGGTTGTTAAATCGGAAACCAATTCAAGATGGAGGGCCTTTGTTGCAAAACAGCAGAATACAGCTATATATGCCTTTGTCTGTTTTTTACCTCGGACCTTGTAATGTATCCAAAATGGACCGCAGTAGTCAACTCCACTATTAATGAAAGGTCGTACTGGAGTGACCCGAGTTTGAGGTAGGTTGCCTATGAGTTGTTGACATAATTGGGGTTGTGCCTTGACGCATCTAATGCATTTTTGAACTGTAGATCGTGCCATTATTTTTCCTTTTATCGGCCGTATTAAATACAATAGAGTTTGTGGTCCGCAGTGCTTATTTTCTTCATGAACCATGATAAAAAGTAGTTTTATGAGAGGGTTATTATATGGGACTAACATAGGATGTTTTGCATCGTATGGCAATGTGGAGGCTTGGAGTCGTCCTCCAACTCTGATAATCTTTTCCTTATCGAGAAAAGGTGTTAGACTGATAATTGAGCTTTTTCTATCGATTTCAGCACTCCTCTCAAGCATTTTGATTTCCGATGAAAGTCTGCTCTTTGAATGGTTTTAATGATTATGAATAACGAGTTATCTAACTCGATTGGACTCAAAGCCTTGTGTGTTGGGCGATCTGTTTTTTGAATCCTTAGGTTTTTAATGAATCGAATAACGTTACCTAGTATTTTGTAGTTTCCTGAAGGAATTTCCATGTTGAATTTTGTAAATAAGCTCCTCGGAACAGACGATATTGATTGTAATTGGATTTGCTTTCTTCCGCACTACATCGCAACTTGTTAGTCGAGGAACATTAGATGGCCACATTTCTTCCCTTCCGTGCAGAAACAATGGCCCGTAAAACCATAAATTGCATGTACGAAGTTTGTCTGCTGGTAGACCTCTTGATAGAATGTCGGCGGGGTTGTCCTTTGATGGAACATGGCGCCACTGATCAGTTAAAGTTAGGGATTGAATAGTGGCTATCCGATTAGCTACAAAGGTATGATACAAGGTTGATTGTGTGTTTATCCAAGATAAAACAATCTCAGAATCGGTCCATAAATAAATTGGTTGATTTCTAATATGAAGATCAGTCTGAATTCTTTTGGACAGTTGAGCTGCTATGACTGCGGCACAGAGCTCAAGGCGAGGAAAAGTTTGTTGCTTCAATGGAGCAACCCTGGTTTTGGCACAGAGTAAATGTACAATTATTCGGCCATCTCACAGAATCGCACGAAGGTATGCAGCTGCACCAAATGCCCTTTCGGAGGCATCCGCAAATATGTGTAGTTGAGTACTTGTTGGAAGTTCTCCCTTGAAGATATGTCGCACAATCTCCATGTTGTTTAGATTGTTAAGGTCATCTCTGAATGAACTCCATAAACTGTTCAGATTTTCTGGAAGTGGATCATCCCAATCTACTTTTTGTTGCCACAAATGTTGAATGAATATTTTTGCTCTAACAACAACAGGTGCTAATAGTCCAAGAGGATCGAACACCCTTGCTAGATCAGATGTAGTAGTACGTTTTGAATTATATTACAAGGAAGAATGCTATTTTTACATGGACTAAACAGTGCCAAGAGTCTTTTGAAAAATTAAAATACGCTTTATTATCACCTAAAATTCTACAATACCCTGATTTCACCAAACCATTTTTAATAACAGTTGACGCATCTAAACTGGGATGAGGAGCCATACTAAGTCAAAACTTTAACGGTAACGACTTACCAGTATATTACGCTTCAACATCAATTAGTCTTTCCGAACAGAAAAAACCAATTATTGAACTTGAACTACTCGCTATTCAGTTTGCTATTACACAATTCCGTCCATACGTTTATGGTACTAATTTTACTGTAAGATCAGATCACAGACCATTGGTCTACCTTTTCAATATTAAAGATCCCTCATCTAAATTAACAAGAATTCGACTCGAACTTTCTGAGTATAACTTTAACGTCGAGTATATAAAAGGAAAATCGAATGTGGGAGCAGACGCACTATCTCGAATTTCGATCAATGATTTGACACACAAAACTAATCAAATTCTCAATGTAACCACACGTTCAATGTCAAAAAAGTTGGATAAGAATAATACTACTTTAAATAATTCATTTAATAATGAAACCATTAACTTGCCAATTTATGATAAATTTTCATCTCAATTTAGTAAGAACATTGCAAGAATAAGAACGCAAATAGTTGATTACGATGACGATCGTAAATACTTGCGCGTAAATATATATCAAAAATTTAAGAAACTGCTATCTATTGAATTAGAAATTGTTAACGAAACTTTTAATCTAGATTACTTGCTTTCGAGGCTGGAAACCGAAGCCAACAATTTCGGAATATGTAGGGCAGAATGGCTGAAAAATGATTTATTTTTTACAATTTTTACAGTACAAACATTAAAAGAACACAGTTTAGAACTATTAAAGAATTTTACAATTATTCTTACGGAACCCATCGAAACAATAACAAACGAAGAGGATAAAGAGAAGATAATGACAATTTATCATAAAGACCCTATAATCGGTGAGCATTGTGGACAGAAGAGGCTTTATGCGAAGATTAGGACTAAATATTACTGGAAGAAAATGACGCGAGATGTAGCGAAATTCGTTAGGAACTGTTCTAAATGCAATTTAAACAAGTTAAAACCCTCAAACATTGAGAAACTTGTTCTGACGCCAACTCCTGCTAGGCCATTTGATATTGTCGTATTAAACACTATTGGCCCATTACCACAATCTAACTATGGTAACAAATATGCGTTAACACTAATGTGTGATCTTTCTAAATACTTGGTGACAATATCCATACCAGACAAATCTGCGAAAACCGTGGCTCGTACGATATTTGAACATTTTATTTATGTTTATGGGAAGATGAGGATTATAAAATCTGATCTAGGAACGGAATTTAAAAACGAAATTATGTCCGAACTTTGCAAATTTTTGAAAATCGAAATTAAATTGTCAACGAGTTACCACCATCAAACGTTAGGAACGGTTGAACGCAACCATAGAGTTTTCAATGAATATATTCGAGCATACATCGGTGATAACATGGCCGATTGGGATACTTACCTGAGGTATTTTAACTTTTATCATAACACATCAATACAAACAGTTTTTGATAACAAATTCACGCCTTTTGAAATAGTTTTTGGTAAAAATGCGACAATGTTTAATGATACCAATTTCAACTTAGATCCAATATACAACATTGATAAGTATTGTAAAGAAGTGAAATATAGACTACAAAAAACTCACATTTTAGCGAAAAATTTTATTGAAAAACACAAAATAAGAACTAAAACTTTTTACGATTTAAATTACAAATTAACGATAAAGTCCTATTACGAAAGGAGCCGTATGATAAATTTAGTAGTATTGATGATGGGCCTTTCATTGTTAAACATCTAGATGGTGCTAATGTTACAATTCATAATAATTAAACAAATAAAGAAAAAACAGTACACAAAAATAGAAAACGAAAATTATGAAAACACATTTGAGTTTTATATATAAAAATTTTTATATACAAAAATAAGTAACATAACCTTTTATTACATTAAATTTTGTAAATGAAAAAAAAAAACAGTTTATAATTTAAAATAAAAAAAAATACTCGTTATAATACCCTAACATTAAGAAATTATTGAAATTTAAAGTAAAAAATAATTTTATATTACACTAAAAAAAAATCATGAAGTAACCAAGATTGATCACCTTGTTTATTTCATAATTTTTTTTACAAAAAGAACGGAGGTATGTATAATATAAAAACAAGAAAATAAATGAAAAAAAATCTAGCTAAATTTTAAAATATAAGAATTTTAAAATTTTCTATAAAAAGGGAGGTATAGTGCCATCCCTGCCTACTACAATTCAACATTGTAATATATTCGTTAAGTTAGGTTAAGCTATTGTTAAGTAGTTAGAATTATTGTTTTGAATTGAATAAATCTCGATTAGTAGGACTCAGTTCAAACACATGAATTTGAACTGTACCAATCTTTTTCTTGTGATGATCTTTAAGCACTTGTTACTTAAAGACAGCCGTCAATAATAAAACACAATTGTTATTATGATTATCAAAAAACGACTTAACTTACTTTATTTTTTACTTTCTTTTATATACAAGTAATTAATGGTAAAAATGCTTAGATTAATAAAAACAACAAAAAAAAATTAAATTGCTTAACTTAACATAAAATCAATGACTTTGTTTATAAATAGTGTAACTGAACTTTATTAGTAAACAAATATTATGTGCAATGGTTAATGAACTTAAAATGCTGTGTATGCAGTTGACGAAAGTAAACAGAAATTAAAATATTGGGTAATAAATTGGTATGAATGTGTGTTCTTAACAGTAAGCAGAAAATAAACAAATGGGTAAATGTATGAATGTATGTTCTTAACATTAAGTAAGTAAACAAATGGATAAGTGTATGGATGTATATTCTTAACATTCTCCCCCGCGTTGAACGGTCGTTCAACAAGTAAAATTGGGTGAAAAGAAATGTTGAATTAAACAAGGCGGATAAAATAAGAACAATGGTAAAATAAAAGGTATAAAATACATTCTAGGTAAGTTATATATCTATAGTAAATTTAGTTTGTTGTCGAGACATCGGTAGATGTATTGTAGCTTGTGGTCGAGGCATCGGTATAGGTGTTGTTGCTTGTTTTTGATTTCTTGAATATTATTAGTGCTATTATTAGCGTGATGAGACTCAAGGAAAAGGCTAGGTAGCTAATGGTATAATAATGCCTTTGATGAGTACTTAACTTGTTAGGGAGTTCCATGATGTCTTGATCTTTTAGCGCTTTTTGTAATGTTTCAATATGTCTTAAATTTTCTGAATATAAACTCTCAAACTTATTAGGCCTTGGTTGGATGCTGTCTGCAAGATGAGTGTGAGGAATTACAAATGATACGTTTGAACCTGGGCAAAAGCTTGTGTATGATGAATTTACTGTGCTTGATATCGTTTGTCGACCATTTATAGTGGCAAAGTTGTGTTTTAGGATACATTCCGGACCCAGAGTGAGTAGTCCTGATCCTTTAAACAAGATAGGAATAATTTCTCTGTCACACACTGCGGTGGCCTGTGAAGGTGATGGACTTGCATAAATCCATTGATTCTTGCTGTTTAATGATATCCATCCTTGATCAGTTTTTTCAATGTTGCATATTGGCGAAGTTTTATTGTTGAATAGCTGTATTTCACATGCGCATATCTCTGATCCGTAGTTATAACGGATTTGAATGTTGGCACACAGAAATATGTTTTGATTTACTACTTCGCAAGTCTTCAATTGTGAGGTTGAGAGAAGAATAAATTGCTTTCGGTTCATACCTAAAACGTTGGTGCATGGTTTAATAGCTACAATGGTTTTGTTTACTATTTTAGGAACAGGGGTAAGATGGACTAGTTTAAACTCTTCATGTTCAATCAATGGTAAGGTTATTTTAAAAATAGCATGTTGACGCGAGAGTCCACCCTTAACCTTCATCAGCTTAAGTAATTGGAGTAGCTTATCTTCTTCTGCGAATGGCAGCCTTAGTGACGAAGGCAGGTGACCTTTTCATTTTTTAATTGTTGAGGAGCGAGAAGGAGTGGGCTGATTCTTCCGTGCTGACTGTCGATCAGTGTATCAAGGATTGATGATTGTATTTTTACTAAGTTTGTTGAAATGAGAGTCAATTCAAGTACTGCAGAATTAAACAGTTGAGACAATTGAAGTTGTGTTAGCGTACTACTTATATTGTCAGTGTAAAGTTTTAGTTCTCTTTCTAAATATTCAAACCTTGCACTTGCTGCAATTTGATTTGGTTTTATAACATTGATTGTTGAATCGATAATTGATGTTTGGTTTTTTAATAATTTCAGCATATATGACTCATTTTCATTAACCCTTTGTATCGTTTCTGACATTTGATTTGCGTATTCAGAATCCAATACGCCAATTAAAGGATGTGCAACGTTGCCTACCATGTCTAAAGCTCCCCTTTTAGTACGAAGCAGCCGATTTTCAAGTTGCAAATCACTTTCCATATGCTTAAAATGATCAATGATGCCAATACATGACGAATTTGGTCGCAAATGTTCAAAATGAATTCCTAACTGATTACCGAACTTCTTATTTTCGACAGGAGCTCCGAACGCTAGTTGAAACATAATTAGTTTCGTTAGTAATGCCAGGCTAAGATGATTTTTTTGGAACCTTTGTTTCTTAGTTTTGGGTTCTCCATCTGAGTTGGACGTATCTTCGTTTAGTATTTCATTATTGTTGATTGTGGTAGTGGTTGGTTCGGAATTTCGGTCAATGGGAAGAAGAGCTAATCGGTGAATTGGGCGTTTAAATAGTCCCTTGGATGTTTTGACTTCCACGACCCTAACTATTCCATCATCACCAGAAAATACTTGAGCCATTCCATGACGGGCACGTTGTCCTCTTTTATGATTACCATATCTCCAACCTTAAGGTTGGTGCCTTGTTTATTCCATTTATGGCGTTGCTGTAATGCAGTCAAGTATTCCGAAGACCATCGCTTCCAAAATTATTGTTTGTGATGAGATAATAGCTTCCAATGTGACAGACTCGAAGCTTTGCTTGAGGATGTGGCTCTACTGTATATTTGTGAAGTAAGGGCTTCGCTTTACTTGGATCATTAGATGTTGGAGTCAACGGGCGAGAATTAAGTATTGCCTCGATTTCTATTACGATTGTCTCTAGTTCCTCTTGTGTTAGGGATGCTGTTGAAATGCTGCGTAACAGAAGGTATTTTGCTGATTTTACAGCCGCTTCCCAAAGTCCTCCGAAATGTGGTGATCTTGGTGTAATAAAGTGGAAATGTATTCCAATTTTACTGGCAGTAAAGATAATCCTTTCGTGACCCTTTTCAGAATAAATAGTCTCAGCTAACTCTGATAGCTGGTTCTTAGCGCCTACAAAATTGGTGGCGTTATCTGAATACATGTTTTGACAGCGACCGCGGCGACTAATGAATCGTTTTAGTGCACCAATGAATGCCTCGGTTGTTAAATCGGAAACCAATTCAAGATGGAGGGCCTTTGTTGCAAAACAGCAGAATACAGCTATATATGCCTTTGTCTGTTTTTTACCTCGGACCTTGTAATGTATCCAAAATGGACCGCAGTAGTCAACTCCAGTATTAATGAAAGGTCGTACTGGAGTGACCCGAGTTTGAGGTAGGTTGCCCATGAGTTGTTGACATAATTGGGGTTGTGCCTTGACGCATCTAATGCATTTTTGAACTGTAGATCGTGCCATTATTTTTCCTTTTATCGGCCGTATTAAATACAATAGAGTTTGTGGTCCGCAGTGCTTATTTTCTTCATGAACCATGATAAAAAGTAGTTTTATTAGAGGGTTATTATACGGGACTAACATAGGATGTTTTGCATCGTATGGCAATGTGGAGGCTTGGAGTCGTCCTCCAACTCTGATAATCTTTTCCTTATCGAGAAAAGGTGTTAGACTGATAATTGAGCTTTTTCTATCGATTTCAGCACTCCTCTCAAGCATTTTGATTTCCGATGAAAGTCTGCTCTTTGAATGGTTTTAATGATTATGAATAACGAGTTATCTAACTCGATTGGACTCAAAGCCTTGTTTGTTGGGCGATCTGTTTTTTGAATCCTTAGGTTTTTAATGAATCGAATAACGTAACCTAGTATTCTTTGTAGTTTCCTGAAGGAATTTCCATGTTGAATTTTGTAAATAAGCTCCTCGGAACAGACGATATTGATTGTAATTGGATTTGCTTTCTTCCGCTCTACATCGCAACTTGTTAGTCGAGGAACATTAGATGGCCACATTTCTTCCCTTCCGTGCAGAAACAATGGCCCGTAAAACCATAAATTGCATGTACGAAGTTTGTCTGCTGGTAGACCTCTTGATAGAATGTCGGCGGGGTTGTCCTTTGATGGAACATGGCGCCACTGATCAGTTAAAGTTAGGGATTGAATAGTGGCTATCCAATTAGCTACAAAGGTATGATACAAGGTTGATTGTGTGTTTATCCAAGATAAAACAATCTCAGAATCGGTCCATAAATAAATTGGTTGATTTCTAATATGAAGATCAGTCTGAATTCTTTTGGACAGTTGAGCTGCTATGACTGCGGCACAGAGCTCAAGGCGAGGAAAAGTTTGTTGCTTCAATGGAGCAACCCTGGTTTTGGCACAGAGTAAATGTACAATTATTCGGCCATCTCACAGAATCGCGCGAAGGTATGCAGTTGCACCAAATGCCCTTTCGGAGGCATCCGCAAATATGTGTAGTTGAGTACTTGTTGGAAGTTCTCCCTTGAAGATATGTCGCACAATCTCCATGTTGTTTAGATTGTTAAGGTCATCTCTGAATGAACTCCATAAACTGTTCAGATTTTCTGGAAGTGGATCATCCCAATCTACTTTTTGTTGCCACAAATGTTGAATGAATATTTTTGCTCTAACAACAACAGGTGCTAATAGTCCAAGAGGATCGAACACCCTTGCTAGATCAGATGTAGTAGTACGTTTTGAATTATATTACAAGGAAGAATGCTATTTTTACATGGACTAAACAGTGCCAAGAGTCTTTTGAAAAATTAAAATACGCTTTATTATCACCTAAAATTCTACAATACCCTGATTTCACCAAACCATTTTTAATAACAGTTGACGCATCTAAACTGGGATGAGGAGCCATACTAAGTCAAAACTTTAACGGTAACGACTTACCAGTATATTACGCTTCAACATCAATTAGTCTTTCCGAACAGAAAAAACCAATTATTGAACTTGAACTACTCGCTATTCAGTTTGCTATTACACAATTCCGTCCATACGTTTATGGTACTAATTTTACTGTAAGATCAGATCACAGACCATTGGTCTACCTTTTCAATATTAAAGATCCCTCATCTAAATTAACAAGAATTCGACTCGAACTTTCTGAGTATAACTTTAACGTCGAGTATATAAAAGGAAAATCGAATGTGGGAGCAGACGCACTATCTCGAATTTCGATCAATGATTTGACACACAAAACTAATCAAATTCTCAATGTAACCACACGTTCAATGTCAAAAAAGTTGGATAAGAATAATACTACTTTAAATAATTCATTTAATAATGAAACCATTAACTTGCCAATTTATGATAAATTTTCATCTCAATTTAGTAAGAACATTGCAAGAATAAGAACGCAAATAGTTGATTACGATGACGATCGTAAATACTTGCGCGTAAATATATATCAAAAATTTAAGAAACTGCTATCTATTGAATTAGAAATTGTTAACGAAACTTTTAATCTAGATTACTTGCTTTCGAGGCTGGAAACCGAAGCCAACAATTTCGGAATATGTAGGGCAGAATGGCCGAAAAATGATTTATTTTTTACAATTTTTACAGTACAAACATTAAAAGAACACAGTTTAGAACTATTAAAGAATTTTACAATTATTCTTACGGAACCCATCGAAACAATAACAAACGAAGAGGATAAAGAAAAGATAATGACAATTTATCATAAAGACCCTATAATCGGTGAGCATTGTGGACAGAAGAGGCTTTATGCGAAGATTAGGACTAAATATTACTGGAAGAAAATGACGCGAGATGTAGCGAAATTCGTTAGGAACTGTTCTAAATGCAATTTAAACAAGTTAAAACCCTCAAACATTGAGAAACTTGTTCTGACGCCAACTCCTGCTAGGCCATTTGATATTGTCGTATTAAACACTATTGGCCCATTACCACAATCTAACTATGGTAACAAATATGCGTTAACACTAATGTGTGACCTTTCTAAATACTTGGTGACAATATCCATACCAGACAAATCTGCGAAAACCGAAATTATGTCCGAACTTTGCAAATTTTTGAAAATCGAAATTAAATTGTCAACGAGTTACCACCATCAAACGTTAGGAACGGTTGAACGCAACCATAGAGTTTTCAATGAATATATTCGAGCATACATCGGTGATAACATGGCCGATTGGGTAACTTACCTGAGGTATTTTAACTTTTATCATAACACATCAATACAAACAGTTTTTGATAACAAATTCACGCCATTTGAAATAGTTTTTGGTAAAAATGCGACAATGTTTAATGATACCAATTTCAACTTAGATCCAATATACAACATTGATAAGTATTGTAAAGAAGTGAAATATAGACTACAAAAAACTCACATTTTAGCGAAAAATTTTATTGAAAAACACAAAATAAGAAATAAAACTTTTTACGATTTAAATTACAAATTAACGATAAAGTCCTATTACGAAAGGAGCCGTATGATAAATTTAGTAGTATTGATGATGGTCCTTTCATTGTTAAACATCTAGATGGTGCTAATGTTACAATTCATAATAATTTAACAAATAAAGAAAAAATAGAATACGAAAATTATGAAAACACATTTGAGTTTTATATATAAAAATTTTTATATACAAAAATAAGTAACATAACCTTTTATTACATTAAATTTTGTACCGATACTGTAAATGAAAAAAAAAACAATTTATAATTTAAAATAAAAAAAAATACTCGTTATAATACCCTAACATTAAGAAATTATTGAAATTGAAAGTAAAAAATAATTTTATATAACACTAAAAAAAAATCATGAAGTAACCAAGATTGATCACCTTGTTTATTTCATAATTTTTTTTTACAAAAAGAACGGAGGTATGTATAATATAAAAACAAGAAAATAAATGAAAAAAAATCTAGCTAAATTTTAAAATATAAGAATTTTAAAATTTTCTATAAAAAGGGAGGTATAGTGCCATCCCTGCCTACTACAATTCAACATTGTAATATATTCGTTAAGTTAGGTTAAGCTATTGTTAAGTAGTTAGAATTATTGTTTTGAATTGAATAAATCTCGATTAGTAGGACTCAGTTCAAACACATGAATTTGAACTGTACCAATCTTTTTCTTGTGATGATCTTTAAGCACTTGTTACTTAAAGACAGCCGTCAATAATAAAACACAATTGTTATTATGATTATCAAAAAACTTACTTTATTTTTTACTTTCTTTTATATACAAGTAATTAATGGTAAAAATGCTTAGATTAATAAAAACAACAAAAAAAAATAAAATTGCTTAACTTAACATAAAATCAATGACCTTGTTTATAAATAGTGTAACTGAACTTTATTAGTAAACAAATATTATGTGCAATGGTTAATGAACTTAAAATGCTGTGTATGCAGTTGACGAAAGTAAACAGAAATTAAAATATTGGGTAATAAATTGGTATGAATGTGTGTTCTTAACAGTAAGCAGAAAATAAACAAATGGGTAAATGTATGAATGAATGTTCTTAACATTAAGTAAGTAAACAAATGGATAAGTGTATGGATGTATATTCTTAACATTCTCCCCCGCGTTGAACGGTCGTTCAACAAGTAAAATAGGGTGAAAAGAAATGTTGAATTAAACAAGGCGGATAAAATAAGAACAATGGTAAAATAAAAGGTATAAAATACATTCTAGGTAAGTTATATATCTATAGTAAATTTAGTTTGTTGTCGAGACATCGGTAGATGTATTGTAGCTTGTGGTCGAGGCATCGGTATAGGTGTTGTTGCTTGTTTTTGATTTCTTGAATATTATTAGTGCTATTATTAGCGTGATGAGACTCAAGGAAAAGGCTAGGTAGCTAATGGTATAATAATGCCTTTGATGAGTACTTAACTTGTTAGGGAGTTCCATGATGTCGTGATATTTTAGCGCTTTTTGTAATGTTTCAATATGTCTTAAATTTTCTGAATATAAACTCTCAAACTTATTAGGCCTTGGTTGGATGCTGTCTGCAAGATGAGTGTGAGGAATTACAAATGATACGTTTGAACCTGGGCAAAAGCTTGTGTATGATGAATTTACTGTGCTTGATATCGTTTGTCGACCATTTATAGTGGCAAAGTTGTGTTGAAAATAATTTTATTGAAAATAAAGTATTTTAAATCTTTTTAAAGACAAAATTTATTGTATACTTTGTGCAACTTCTAAGGCATTTTTTATATCAGCTATTAAGTCTTCAGCATCTTCAAGACCAACAGACATTCCGGACCCAGAGTGAGTAGTCCTGATCCTTTAAACAAGATAGGAATAATTTCTCTGTCACACACTGCGGTGGCCTGTGAAGGTGATGGACTTGCATAAATCCATTGATTCTTGCTGTTTAATGATATCCATCCTTGATCAGTTTTTTCAATGTTGCATATTGGCGAAGTTTTATTGTTGAATAGCTGTATTTCACATGCGCATATCTCTGATCCGTAGTTATAACGGATTTGAATGTTGGCACACAGAAAGATGTTTTGATTTACTACTTCGCAAGTCTTCAATTGTGAGGTTGAGAGAAGAATAAATTGCTTTCGGTTCATACCTAAAACGTTGGTGCATGGTTTAATAGCTACCATGGTTTTGTTTACTATTTGAGGAACAGGGGTAAGATGGACTAGTTTAAACTCTTCATGTTCAATCAATGGTAAGGTTATTTTAAAAATAGCATGTTGACGCGAGAGTCCACCCTTAACCTTCATCAGCTTAAGAAATTGGAGTAGCTCATCTTCTTCTGCGAATGGCAGCCTTAGTGACGAAGGCAGGTGACCTTTTCATTTTTTAATTGTTGAGGAGCGAGAAGGAGTGGGCTGATTCTTCCGTGCTGACTGTCGATCAGTGTATCAAGGATTGATGATTGTATTTTTACTAAGTTTGTTAAAATGAGAGTCAATTCAAGTACTGCAGAATTAAACAGTTGAGACAATTGAAGTTGTGTTAGCGTACTACTTATATTGTCAGTGTAAAGTTTTAGTTCTCTTTCTAAATATTCAAACCTTGCACTTGCTGCAATTTGATTTGGTTTTATAACATTGATTGTTGAATCGATAATTGATGTTTGGTTTTTTAATAATTTCAGCATATATGACTCATTTTCATTAACCCTTTGTATCGTTTCTGACATTTGATTTGCGTATTCAGAATCCAATACGCCAATTAAAGGATGTGCAACGTTGCCTACCATGTCTAAAGCTCCCCTTTTAGTACGAAGCAGCCGATTTTCAAGTTGCAAATCACTTTCCATATGCTTAAAATGATCAATGATGCCAATACATGACGAATTTGGTCGCAAATGTTCAAAATGAATTCCTAACTGATTACCGAACTTCTTATTTTCGACAGGAGCTCCGAACGCTAGTTGAAACATAATTAGTTTCGTTAGTAATGCCAGGCTAAGATGATTTTTTTGGAACCTTTGTTTCTTAGTTTTGGGTTCTCCATCTGAGTTGGACGTATCTTCGTTTACTATTTCATTATTGTTGATTGTGGTAGTGGTTGGTTCGGAATTTCGGTCAATGGGAAGAAGAGCTAATCGGTGAATTGGGCGTTTAAATAGTCCCTTGGATGTTTTGACTTCCACGACCCTAACTATTCCATCATCACCAGAAAATACTTGAGCAACTCTGGCAATTGGCCATTCCATGACTGGCACGTTGTCCTCTTTTATGATTACCATATCTCCAACCTTAAGGTTGGTGCCTTGTTTATTCCATTTATGGCGTTGCTGTAATGCAGTCAAGTATTCCGAAGACCATCGCTTCCAAAATTCTTGTTTGTGATGAGATAAAAGCTTCCAATGTGACAGACTCGAAGCTTTGCTTGAGGATGTGGCTCTACTGTATATTTGTGAAGTAAGGGCTTCGCTTTACTTGGATCATTAGATGTTGGAGTCAACGGGCGAGAATTAAGTATTGCCTCGATTTCTATTACGATTGTCTCTAGTTCCTCTTGTGTTAGGGATGCTGTTGAAATGCTGCGTAACAGAAGGTATTGTGCTGATTTTACAGCCGCTTCCCAAAGTCCTCCGAAATGTGGTGATCTTGGTGTAATAAAGTGGAAATGTATTCCAATTTTACTGGCAGTAAAGATAATCCTTTCGTGACCCTTTTCAGAATAAATAGTCTCAGCTAACTCTGATAGCTGGTTCTTAGCGCCTACAAAATTGGTGGCGTTATCTGAATACATGTTTTGACAGCGACCGCGGCGACTAATGAATCGTTTTAGTGCACCAATGAATGCCTCGGTTGTTAAATCGGAAACCAATTCAAGATGGAGGGCCTTTGTTGCAAAACAGC
Organism: Pollenia amentaria; assembly: GCA_943735925.1. Classification (NCBI taxonomy): domain Eukaryota; kingdom Metazoa; phylum Arthropoda; class Insecta; order Diptera; family Polleniidae; genus Pollenia; species Pollenia amentaria. Next base: position 94,433,775 of record OX031007.1, read on the forward strand.
AGAATACAGCTATATATGCCTTTGTCTGTTTTTTACCTCGGACCTTGTATTGTATCCAAAATGGACCGCAGTAGTCAACTCCAGTATTAATGAAAGGTCGTACTGGAGTGACCCGAGTTTGAGGTAGGTTGCCCATGAGTTGTTGACATAATTGGGGTTGTGCCTTGACGCATCTAATGCATTTTTGAACTGTAGATCGTGCCATTATTTTTCCTTTTATCGGCCGTATTAAATACAATAGAGTTTGTGGTCCGCAGTGCTTATTTTCTTCATGAACCATGATAAAAAGTAGTTTTATTAGAGGGTTATTATACGGGACTAACATAGGATGTTTTGCATCGTATGGCAATGTGGAGGCTTGGAGTCGTCCTCCAACTCTGATAATCTTTTCCTTATCGAGAAAAGGTGTTAGACTGATAATTGAGCTTTTTCTATCGATTTCAGCACTCCTCTCAAGCATTTTGATTTCCGATGAAAGTCTGCTCTTTGAATGGTTTTAATGATTATGAATAACGAGTTATCTAACTCGATTGGACTCAAAGCCTTGTGTGTTGGGCGATCTGTTTTTTGAATCCTTAGGTTTTTAATGAATCGAATAACGTAACCTAGTATTCTTTGTAGTTTCCTGAAGGAATTTCCATGTTGAATTTTGTAAATAAGCTCCTCGGAACAGACGATATTGATTGTAATTGGATTTGCTTTCTTCCGCTCTACATCGCAAGAAACGTGCAGAAACAATGGCCCGTAAAACCATAAATTGCATGTACGAAGTTTGTCTGCTGGTAGACCTCTTGATAGAATGTTGGCGGGGTTGTCCTTTGATGGAACATGGCGCCACTGATCAGTTAAAGTTAGGGATTGAATAGTGGCTATCCGATTAGCTACAAAGGTATGATACAAGGTTGATTGTGTGTTTATCCAAGATAAAACAATCTCAGAATCGGTCCATAAATAAATTGGTTGATTTCTAATATGAAGATCAGTCTGAATTCTTTTGGACAGTTGAGCTGCTATGACTGCGGCACAGAGCTCAAGGCGAGGAAAAGTTTGTTGCTTCAATGGAGCAACCCTGGTTTTGGCACAGAGTAAATGTACAATTATTCGGCCATCTCACAGAATCGCACGAAGGTATGCAGTTGCACCAAATGCCCTTTCGGAGGCATCCGCAAATATGTGTAGTTGAGTACTTGTTGGAAGTTCTCCCTTGAAGATATGTCGCACAATCTCCATGTTGTTTAGATTGTTAAGGTCATCTCTGAATGAACTCCATAAACTGTTCAGATTTTCTGGAAGTGGATCATCCCAATCTACTTTTTGTTGCCACAAATGTTGAATGAATATTTTTGCTCTAACAACAACAGGTGCTAATAGTCCAAGAGGATCGAACACCCTTGCTAGATCAGATGTAGTAGTACGTTTTGAATTATATTACAAGGAAGAATGCTATTTTTACATGGACTAAACAGTGCCAAGAGTCTTTTGAAAAATTAAAATACGCTTTATTATCACCTAAAATTCTACAATACCCTGATTTCACCAAACCATTTTTAATAACAGTTGACGCATCTAAACTGGGATGAGGAGCCATACTAAGTCAAAACTTTAACGGTAACGACTTACCAGTATATTACGCTTCAACATCAATTAGTCTTTCCGAACAGAAAAAACCAATTATTGAACTTGAACTACTCGCTATTCAGTTTGCTATTACACAATTCCGTCCATACGTTTATGGTACTAATTTTACTGTAAGATCAGATCACAGACCATTGGTCTACCTTTTCAATATTAAAGATCCCTCATCTAAATTAACAAGAATTCGACTCGAACTTTCTGAGTATAACTTTAACGTCGAGTATATAAAAGGAAAATCGAATGTGGGAGCAGACGCACTATCTCGAATTTCGATCAATGATTTGACACACAAAACTAATCAAATTCTCAATGTAACCACACGTTCAATGTCAAAAAAGTTGGATAAGAATAATACTACTTTAAATAATTCATTTAATAATGAAACCATTAACTTGCCAATTTATGATAAATTTTCATCTCAATTTAGTAAGAACATTGCAAGAATAAGAACGCAAATAGTTGATTACGATGACGATCGTAAATACTTGCGCGTAAATATATATCAAAAATTTAAGAAACTGCTATCTATTGAATTAGAAATTGTTAACGAAACTTTTAATCTAGATTACTTGCTTTCGAGGCTGGAAACCGAAGCCAACAATTTCGGAATATGTAGGGCAGAATGGCCGAAAAATGATTTATTTTTTACAATTTTTACAGTACAAACATTAAAAGAACACAGTTTAGAACTATTAAAGAATTTTACAATTATTCTTACGGAACCCATCGAAACAATAACAAACGAAGAGGATAAAGAAAAGATAATGACAATTTATCATAAAGACCCTATAATCGGTGAGCATTGTGGACAGAAGAGGCTTTATGCGAAGATTAGGACTAAATATTACTGGAAGAAAATGACGCGAGATGTAGCGAAATTCGTTAGGAACTGTTCTAAATGCAATTTAAACAAGTTAAAACCCTCAAACATTGAGAAACTTGTTCTGACGCCAACTCCTGCTAGGCCATTTGATATTGTCGTATTAAACACTATTGGCCCATTACCACAATCTAACTATGGTAACAAATATGCGTTAACACTAATGTGTGACCTTTCTAAATACTTGGTGACAATATCCATACCAGACAAATCTGCGAAAACCGAAATTATGTCCGAACTTTGCAAATTTTTGAAAATCGAAATTAAATTGTCAACGAGTTACCACCATCAAACGTTAGGAACGGTTGAACGCAACCATAGAGTTTTCAATGAATATATTCGAGCATACATCGGTGATAACATGGCCGATTGGGATACTTACCTGAGGTATTTTAACTTTTATCATAACACATCAATACAAACAGTTTTTGATAACAAATTCACGCCTTTTGAAATAGTTTTTGGTAAAAATGCGACAATGTTTAATGATACCAATTTCAACTTAGATCCAATATACAACATTGATAAGTATTGTAAAGAAGTGAAATAAAGACTACAAAAAACTCACATTTTAGCGAAAAATTTTATTGAAAAACGCAAAATAAGAAATAAAACTTTTTACGATTTAAATTACAAATTAACGATAAAGTCCTATTACGAAAGGAGCCGTATGATAAATTTAGTAGTATTGATGATGGTCCTTTCATTGTTAAACATCTAGATGGTGCTAATGTTACAATTCATAATAATTTAACAAATAAAGAAAAAATAGAATACGAAAATTATGAAAACACATTTGAGTTTTATATATAAAAATTTTTATATACAAAAATAAGTAACATAACCTTTTATTACATTAAATTTTGTACCGATACTGTAAATGAAAAAAAAAACAATTTATAATTTAAAATAAAAAAAAAAACTCGTTATAATACCCTAACATTAAGAAATTATTGAAATTGAAAGTAAAAAATAATTTTATATAACACTAAAAAAAAATCATGAAGTAACCAAGATTGATCACCTTGTTTATTTCATAATTTTTTTTTACAAAAAGAACGGAGGTATGTATAATATAAAAACAAGAAAATAAATGAAAAAAAATCTAGCTAAATTTTAAAATATAAGAATTTTAAAATTTTCTATAAAAAGGGAGGTATAGTGCCATCCCTGCCTACTACAATTCAACATTGTAATATATTCGTTAAGTTAGGTTAAGCTATTGTTAAGTAGTTAGAATTATTGTTTTGAATTGAATAAATCTCGATTAGTAGGACTCAGTTCAAACACATGAATTTGAACTGTACCAATCTTTTTCTTGTGATGATCTTTAAGCACTTGTTACTTAAAGACAGCCGTCAATAATAAAACACAATTGTTATTATGATTATCAAAAAACGACTTAACTTACTTTATTTTTTACTTTCTTTTATATACAAGTAATTAATGGTAAAAATGCTTAGATTAATAAAAACAACAAAAAAAAAATAAAATTGCTTAACTTAACATAAAATCAATGACCTTGTTTATAAATAGTGTAACTGAACTTTATTAGTAAACAAATATTATGTGCAATGGTTAATGAACTTAAAATGCTGTGTATGCAGTTGACGAAAGTAAACAGAAATTAAAATATTGGGTAATAAATTGGTATGAATGTGTGTTCTTAACAGTAAGCAGAAAATAAACAAATGGGTAAATGTATGAATGAATGTTCTTAACATTAAGTAAGTAAACAAATGGATAAGTGTATGGATGTATATTCTTAACATTCTCCCCCGCGTTGAACGGTCGTTCAACAAGTAAAATAGGGTGAAAAGAAATGTTGAATTAAACAAGGCGGATAAAATAAGAACAATGGTAAAATAAAAGGTATAAAATACATTCTAGGTAAGTTATATATCTATAGTAAATTTAGTTTGTTGTCGAGACATCGGTAGATGTATTGTAGCTTGTGGTCGAGGCATCGGTATAGGTGTTGTTGCTTGTTTTTGATTTCTTGAATATTATTAGTGCTATTATTAGCGTGATGAGACTCAAGGAAAAGGCTAGGTAGCTAATGGTATAATAATGCCTTTGATGAGTACTTAACTTGTTAGGGAGTTCCATGATGTCGTGATATTTTAGCGCTTTTTGTAATGTTTCAATATGTCTTAAATTTTCTGAATATAAACTCTCAAACTTATTAGGCCTTGGTTGGATGCTGTCTGCAAGATGAGTGTGAGGAATTACAAATGATACGTTTGAACCTGGGCAAAAGCTTGTGTATGATGAATTTACTGTGCTTGATATCGTTTGTCGACCATTTATAGTGGCAAAGTTGTGTTGAAAATAATTTTATTGAAAATAAAGTATTTTAAATCTTTTTAAAGACAAAATTTATTGTATACTTTGTGCAACTTCTAAGGCATTTTTTATATCAGCTATTAAGTCTTCAGCATCTTCAAGACCAACAGACATTCCGGACCCAGAGTGAGTAGTCCTGATCCTTTAAACAAGATAGGAATAATTTCTCTGTCACACACTGCGGTGGCCTGTGAAGGTGATGGACTTGCATAAATCCATTGATTCTTGCTGTTTAATGATATCCATCCTTGATCAGTTTTTTCAATGTTGCATATTGGCGAAGTTTTATTGTTGAATAGCTGTATTTCACATGCGCATATCTCTGATCCGTAGTTATAACGGATTTGAATGTTGGCACACAGAAAGATGTTTTGATTTACTACTTCGCAAGTCTTCAATTGTGAGGTTGAGAGAAGAATAAATTGCTTTCGGTTCATACCTAAAACGTTGGTGCATGGTTTAATAGCTACCATGGTTTTGTTTACTATTTTAGGAACAGGGGTAAGATGGACTAGTTTAAACTCTTCATGTTCAATCAATGGTAAGGTTATTTTAAAAATAGCATGTTGACGCGAGAGTCCACCCTTAACCTTCATCAGCTTAAGAAATTGGAGTAGCTCATCTTCTTCTGCGAATGGCAGCCTAAGTGACGAAGGCAGGTGACCTTTTCATTTTTTAATTGTTGAGGAGCGAGAAGGAGTGGGCTGATTCTTCCGTGCTGACTGTCGATCAGTGTATCAAGGATTGATGATTGTATTTTTACTAAGTTTGTTGAAATGAGAGTCAATTCAAGTACTGCAGAATTAAACAGTTGAGACAATTGAAGTTGTGTTAGCGTACTACTTATATTGTCGGTGTAAAGTTTTAGTTCTCTTTCTAAATATTCAAACCTTGCACTTGCTGCAATTTGATTTGGTTTTATAACATTGATTGTTGAATCGATAATTGATGTTTGGTTTTTTAATAATTTCAGCATATATGACTCATTTTCATTAACCCTTTGTATCGTTTCTGACATTTGATTTGCGTATTCAGAATCCAATACGCCAATTAAAGGATGTGCAACGTTGCCTACCATGTCTAAAGCTCCCCTTTTAGTACGAAGCAGCCGATTTTCAAGTTGCAAATCACTTTCCATATGCTTAAAATGATCAATGATGCCAATACATGACGAATTTGGTCGCAAATGTTCAAAATGAATTCCTAACTGATTACCGAACTTCTTATTTTCGACAGGAGCTCCGAACGCTAGTTGAAACATAATTAGTTTCGTTAGTAATGCCAGGCTAAGATGATTTTTTTGGAACCTTTGTTTCTTAGTTTTGGGTTCTCCATCTGAGTTGGACGTATCTTCGTTTAGTATTTCATTATTGTTGATTGTGGTAGTGGTTGGTTCGGAATTTCGGTCAATGGGAAGAAGAGCTAATCGGTGAATTGGGCGTTTAAATAGTCCCTTGGATGTTTTGACTTCCACGACCCTAACTATTCCATCATCACCAGAAAATACTTGAGCAACTCTGGCAATTGGCCATTCCATGACGGGCACGTTGTCCTCTTTTATGATTACCATATCTCCAACCTTAAGGTTGGTGCCTTGTTTATTCCATTTATGGCGTTGCTGTAATGCAGTCAAGTATTCCGAAGACCATCGCTTCCAAAATTCTTGTTTGTGATGAGATAATAGCTTCCAATGTGACAGACTCGAAGCTTTGCTTGAGGATGTGGCTCTACTGTATATTTGTGAAGTAAGGGCTTCGCCTATTAGAAAATGACCAGGGGTCAATGCATTAAGATCGTTTGGATCATTAGATGTTGGAGTCAACGGGCGAGAATTAAGTATTGCCTCGATTTCTATTACGATTGTCTCTAGTTCCTCTTGTGTTAGGGATGCTGTTGAAATGCTGCGTAACAGAAGGTATTTTGCTGATTTTACAGCCGCTTCCCAAAGTCCTCCGAAATGTGGTGATCTTGGTGTAATAAAGTGGAAATATATTCCAATTTTACTGGCAGTAAAGATAATCCTTTCGTGACCCTTTTCAGAATAAATAGTCTCAGCTAACTCTGATAGCTGGTTCTTAGCGCCTACAAAATTGGTGGCGTTATCTGAATACATGTTTTGACAGCGACCGCGGCGACTAATGAATCGTTTTAGTGCACCAATGAATGCCTCGGTTGTTAAATCGGAAACCAATTCAAGATGGAGGGCCTTTGTTGCAAAACAGCAGAATACAGCTATATATGCCTTTGTCTGTTTTTTACCTCGGACCTTGTAATGTATCCAAAATGGACCGCAGTAGTCAACTCCAGTATTAATGAAAGGTCGTACTGGAGTGACCCGAGTTTGAGGTAGGTTGCCCATAAGTTGTTGACATAATTGGGGTTGTGCCTTGACGCATCTAATGCATTTTTGAACTGTAGATCGTGCCATTATTTTTCCTTTTATCGGCCGTATTAAATACAATAGAGTTTGTGGTCCGCAGTGCTTATTTTCTTCATGAACCATGATAAAAAGGAGTTTTATGAGAGGGTTATTATACGGGACTAACATAGGATGTTTTGCATCGTATGGCAATGTGGAGGCTTGGAGTCGTCCTCCAACTCTGATAATCTTTTCCTTATCGAGAAAAGGTGTTAGACTGATAATTGAGCTTTTTCTATCGATTTCAGCACTCCTCTCAAGCATTTTGATTTCCGATGAAAGTCTGCTCTTTGAATGGTTTTAATGATTATGAATAACGAGTTATCTAACTCGATTGGACTCAAAGCCTTGTGTGTTGGGCGATCTGTTTTTTGAATCCTTAGGTTTTTAATGAATCGAATAACGTAACCTAGTATTCTTTGTAGTTTCCTGAAGGAATTTCCATGTTGAATTTTGTAAATAAGCTCCTCGGAACAGACGATATTGATTGTAATTGGATTTGCTTTCTTCCGCTCTACATCGCAACTTGTTAGTCGAGGAACATTAGATGGCCACATTTCTTCCCTTCCGTGCAGAAACAATGGCCCGTAAAACCATAAATTGCATGTACGAAGTTTGTCTGCTGGTAGACCTCTTGATAGAATGTCGGCGGGGTTGTCCTTTGATGGAACATGGCGCCACTGATCAGTTAAAGTTAGGGATTGAATAGTGGCTATCCGATTAGCTACAAAGGTATGATACAAGGTTGATTGTGTGTTTATCCAAGATAAAACAATCTCAGAATCGGTCCATAAATAAATTGGTTGATTTCTAATATGAAGATCAGTCTGAATTCTTTTGGACAGTTGAGCTGCTATGACTGCGGCACAGAGCTCAAGGCGAGGAAAAGTTTGTTGCTTCAATGGAGCAACCCTGGTTTTGGCACAGAGTAAATGTACAATTATTCGGCCATCTCACAGCATCGCACGAAGGTATGCAGCTGCACCAAATGCCCTTTCGGAGGCATCCGCAAATATGTGTAGTTGAGTACTTGTTGGAAGTTCTCCCTTGAAGATATGTCGCACAATCTCCATGTTGTTTAGATTGTTAAGGTCATCTCTGAATGAACTCCATAAACTGTTAAGATTTTCTGGAAGTGGATCATCCCAATCTATTTTTTGTTGCCACAAATGTTGAATGAATATTTTTGCTCTAACAACAACAGGTGCCAAGAGGATCGAACACCCTTGCTAGATCAGATGTAGTAGTACGTTTTGTGATTGTCTGGGTAGAACTTAGTTTTGCCTTGACTCGAAGATGATCGGATTTAGGGTGCCAAGAGACACCTAGTATTTTTACTACGTCACCGTTGCTGTTGTTGAAATCAAGGTTTACCTCTTGGTCACCTACTGGAATTCTTTTGAGTAGCTGTGGGTGGTTTGCACACCAGATTTTTAACTGGAATCCATGACGATTTAAGATTGTTATAAGCTCATCCTGTATTTTAATGGCGGTGTTTAAGCTGTCCGCACCTCCTACACCATCGTCTACGTAGAAGTTGTCCTTTAAGAATTGAGAACAGTATGGGTAATTAATCGCATTTTCCTCCGCAATCCTTTGCAAACATCTTGTTGCGAGGTATGGTGCTGCTCGTGTTCCATATGTTACTATGTTGAGTTTGAAGTAATTTATAGGCAGCCTTGGATCCTCTCTCCAAATAACTAATTGGTATTTATGGTCATTTGAGTTGATTAATATTTGACGATACATTTTTTCTATATCAGTTGTAAAGACAAATCTTTTTAGTCGAAACCGAAGCCAAATTGAACATAATTCACTTTGTCGTTCAGTGAATAGCCGGATGAGGTTTTTGTTGATGCATCGAACACAACTCTTAATTTTGTTGTGGTGTTATCTGGTTTCATGACACAGTGGTGTGGGATAAAGTATTTAGGATTTTCCAAGGCTTCAATGTTGATTTTTTGCATATGTCCCAGCTGCTCATATTCCCTCATGAATTGTGTGCACTGAGATTATACTTGTTTATCCTTTGAGAGTCGTCTTTCCAGTGCTATAAACCTGTTGAAAGCTATTGTGTGTGAATCTCGTGGCGCGATCATATGGGGCCTCCCCTATCATGTGCGAGGTTGATGGTCGTTCTTCACGCTTAAGGGCCTCGAACTCATCCGTGAGGCAAATAAGTTCGTCTAGGGCGGTAAAGTCATTCAACCGGACGTTATGCCTGTACTCGGTGCGCAGGCCATCGTAGATTCTGTCAAGGTGGTTTTGCTTCCGGAGATGCTGCCTTGAAAGGGTTAACATTGTAAGTATGTACTCCTTGGCACGCTCACGGCCATTTTGCTTCCGGTTATAAAAATTTTGTTCGAGCTGGGCGAGATAGCGGTTTGGCAAAAAGAATTTTTGGATTTCCTCTTTAAAGAAGCGCTAGGTGCCGATGGAGTCTCGTTTTACACGATACCACTTGATGGCATTGCCGCGAAGTATACTTAACATAGTGGGCAGCAGTCCGTCGAGCGGTAAGTGGTAACTTTCAGCAAGCTCCTCAAAGCGTTCCAGAAATTCCATCACATCGGTATCCCCCGAGAACGACAGATTCCATCGTTAGATAGCCGCTATGAACTCGGCGTCTGAAAGATTTTCCCTGTCTGGCTTCGGGGGTACTACTTACCGAACTTCCTCTTCGTTGACGATGCTTTCCTCTGCCGACTGTACTTCTTTTTCCAGTTCACGAAGCAAGTCTTCGGCGGATGCTTTGAGCCGTTTATTATGGATGTTTTCCGCCAGCTGCTTTCGTAGGTACTCCACGGTGCAGCCGGTGGTGGGTATGCCGATTTTCCGGCAGTGCTCGATCAGCTGATCCTTTCTTAACACATATATCCAGCCGGTTGAGTTATGACTCAAAGTTTTACTTGTCGAAGGGTTATCGTGCTTCTCGTAATGTTGGCCCGATTCTTCCTCGTTGGCGGTCGCTCTTTTCTTTCCGCATTTCGACTCGGAATCGGGTCTCTGCTCGGGCGCCATTTGTAATAAAATGAATAAAAATTCATCGGCTGAGGTAGCTCAGATGAGTCCAGGGTGTACTTACGGATCCACTAACCTTAAGTGAGAGGACGATATATTTACCCTTTCGGGGGGGGGGGGGGGTTGCATTAATATTTTCTTTATTGATTTCTCTTAAATAATTCAATTACAATTCATGAAATACGATAAACTTCGACAACTTTGATATGGATGTGTTCGGCCTGAGGAATCGTGTGTTGATCGGCACCCGTGGTACAGCGTTAGCTTTCGGCAAATTCGGATCGGCGGTAACGTTCGGCTGGGCTGTTTGGCGGGTTCAGCGTGCTTGGTAATCGGTTTGGCTTTTCCCTCGGCTGCTTCTTCGGATCACACGTTCGTCGTATTAATGGTATATTTAATACGTACAATGGTCCTTACAGCTAGTACCTAACTACTACATAAACTTTATTAAATAACTTATTCTCCGAAGTTCTACGATAACAATACTACTAGTGACACGAAGCCACTTGTGAGAACAGGCGACACGAGGCCACTTGGGAGAACAGGCGACACGAGATCACTTGTGAGAACAGGCGACACGAAGCTCTTAGAAAATTAAAAGTTTCAATGATATTAAGTGCAATATAATAAATATAGATACAGAATAACATTTATAGTGGTGTACCACAGGTGACTGATACAAAATATAATAAAAAATAAATAAATAGAAATAATTTAAACAAATAAAACTCTTTTTATTATCATAATAACATAAAATTTAAAAAAAATATAAAAAATTTGTTGTTGGCATATACCTACATAAGAAAAAAAATAATAAAAAAATCTTGTTCAAAGAAACATATAACATGAATAATCTCTGCTACGAGTGTAAAAATCTCTTCCTTCTTCGGGTGACTATGTTAACTGCTTAAATTGTAGTTCTAAATACCACTATGCTCCCTGTACATCGGTAAGCAAAACAACTTATGACAGCATGCATGCCGAGAGAAGATCTAATTGGAGATGTCATGTATGCCGAAAAGTTAAGCTACCAGCCCCCCAACCACCAACCAGGGCCATCAATCTAATGATACTGCCAATCAAAATAAACAACAACGTGATAAATATGATAGCAATGAAACCGAGGATAGCGCGAAAAGATTTAAAGATTCTCTTTCTGTTAATAGTCTAAACAACAAACTCTGCTGTGTTTAAAATGACATAACAGAAATAAAATCAACAATACAATCTCTTGCACAAAATTTGGATACATCACACAACCAAATTAAGGAAGAAATACACAACGCTTTAACAACGATAACAAGTACACTTGTTAATTTATCTACACAGGTCAGTGACGAAATGAAAAAACGTATTAACAAACTAGAACAACAGGCTATTGGTAAAATATAGAAATAAAGAATGTTAAGGACATACAAATGAGCGCAACCGATGTTATAAAAAACATAGCAGACTCAAGTAAATAGGTAATGGGGATCTTGGCAGTTTCCGGTTCCGGTAATAAGGTTGGTAATGTGGATGGTGATGCGGTTGCGGTTATGTGGATGGTAATGCGGTTTCGGTTATGTGGATGTTATCCAATTTCCGAACCATTTTTCTAGTTCCCAAACCCTGTGATAGGAATGATATATTTAGATAGAGCATAATTTTTCTAGTTTCGAAACCAGTTGAAAATTTTTGGTTTTGAAAAACAAGCTTGTGGATTTTTAAATACAGTTTTTAGTGGGTGGTAATGCTATATCGAATTAGATAGAGCATAATTTTTCTAGTTTCCAAACCAGTTGAAAATGTTCGGTTTTGAATTTGTAAATACAGTTTTTAGAATTAATGCAACAGTCAAAATATTTGAATTTAGTTCTTTTTTGTATTAAGAAATATTGTATTTCCCTTCAGTTTTAGTGGATGGCAATGCTTTATCGAATTAGATAGAGCATAATTTTTCTAGTTTCCAAACCAGTTGAAAATTTTCGGTTTGAAAAAATAAGTTTGTGGATTTTTAAATACAGTTTTTAGAATTAATGTGTTGCTATGATAACAGTGAGTAGAGAATGCTGGATGGAAATGTGGAACTAGTAAATTCCCTGAGCCGATATAATTAAACAAAAGATAGAATAAACTTTATTTTGTTTGCTCAGAAAAATGATACCCAATAGAAAAATGAAATGGAAAAAAAAGGAAATAAAACAAATTAGTTATAATTGTAGTTTGACTATTTATTGGAGAAATTTGTTACCTTTTTCGTTGGCTAGAAACAGAACAAGAACCCAAATTCAGTTAAGCGAAAACGGAAACAGCTCCATAGACATTTAAGGCTTGTTGACGTCTTATTTTAGGCATTATGCGAGAGAGAGAAAGGACGATATTTGCATCATTCAGCTTTCTTTTATATTTAATAAAAACGGGGAAAAATTTTACGCATCACCAATAGTAATGACCAGGGCTGGATAAACACCCTTGGCATTAACATTGCCGCCCACCTTGCTGGATACATGCAATAAAATTTGAAACTAAACAAAACAAGGTACTGTCTATGAGGCTGCTATAGAGAAAAAAAGTACAATTAGTAATTTATTAATGTTACATTATAATTCATTTCAACTTAATTCATTGGATATAATTATTAGAAATAAAATGTTTTTCATATTATAAAATATATTAAATACGTTTGCATTTTGCCAGTTGTCTATGAAAAGTGCATTTATTTTTTTTTTTTTTTTTTCGTTATTTATTTATTGAATCTTCATATATTTAATATGAACTAACAATAATTTATCAAATCTTATCCTAATACTTTATTTATGTCCTGCCAGTGCCAGACAAAAATTTTCTTCATCACGGGTTCTGTTCACTTATATAGGTGTTTATCTCTCATCTAGTTGGGTAAGTGCTGCAGTGTCTCTTCTCCTTAAGCGAGTGTGGCCGCCATGATTTAAAATATTTCGAGCTAAAGGATTTGGGTGTCGTTCAAGTCTTTTTAAATATTTTACTGCATATTTTGTAATCATAGTTTTTACTAATGGCACGTTGAGATCCTTATGAATGTTTGAGTTTTTAACATACCAGGGGGCGGCTGTGATTATACGAAGAAGTTTATTTTGGCGCCTTTGAATTTTTTCGATATTAGAGGCCGAGGCAGTGCCCCATAGTTGAATACCGTAGCACCAGATAGGCTTTAAGATAGAGTTGTAAAGTAGAAGCTTGCAATCGAGTCTAAGAACAGAATTTCTTCCAATAAGCCAATGAATTTGGATGGCTTTTAGTTTCATTTGAGTTAATTTTGCCTCTATATGGCATTTCCACGTTAATCGCCGATCCAGATGTATACCGAGATATTTTACATGCGAATGTTGAGGAATAATTTGATTATTGATTGTAATAGGGGGGCAAGATTCCCGGCGCAGGGCGAATGTTATATGTACGCATTTTTGCTCATTGACCATTATCCTCCATTGTCTTAGCCATATTTCTAGTTGAAATATATGATGCTGTAGGTAACGAGATGCTTCATAACGGTTTTCGTGGACGCTTAGAAAAGCTGTGTCGTCTGCAAATGTTGAAGTTTGGGTGTAGTTGTTTGTTGGCATGTCCGAAGTATAAATTAAGTATAATAGAGGGCCCAGGATGCTGCCCTGTGGGACTCCAGCGCCAATCGGCTGAGGTGAACTTAAGAAATTTCCTTCTTTAATAATAAATTGACGACCGACTAAGTAGCTTTCTAACAGTTTGTGTGTGTTTGCTGGTAAATTTTGCTTCAATTTGTGTAATAAGCCTTCATGCCAGACTTTGTCAAAAGCTTGCGAAACATCGATGAAGAGTGCTGAGCAATATTTTTTTTCTTCAAATGTTTTTCTTATGACATTTACTATTCGATGAGTTTGTTCAATTGTGCTGTGTTTTCTTCTAAATCCGAATTGATGGTTTGGAATACATCTATTTTCACTTAAAATCGGTGTTAATTTTGAAACTAATTATTTCTCAAATAGCTTTGACATATTTGATAATAAGCTAATAGGCCTATAAGACTCAACTTTCGTATGATCTTTACCTGGCTTTGGTATCATGGTAACTAAGGAAACCTTCCATTTTTGAGGAAAGTATTCAAGGCGTAAAATAGCATTAAAAATAAAAAGAATAATTTTCTTTGCTACGCGAGGTAGCTCTAATAGCATTTTATTGCTGATCTTATCAATGCCAGGTGCCTTCTTAGTGTTTAAGTCACATATAACCTTTTCGATTTCTCTCATCTCAAATCTTAGGGGAATAGCTGCTCTAGCAGCAACAGGTGGTAAATCGACCGCAATATTGTGAGATATATTAGGTGTAAATACGTTTTTCAAGTGACTTACAAACAGATTTCTTTTTTCAACATCATTTCTTGCCCAACTTCCATTCAAGTTTCTTAATGGTGGTTTAGAGACAACTGGCCTTTTGAGGTTTCTAGCTGCACGCCATAATGAGTTGTCCGATTGTGGAGTTGCATCAAGTTCCTTAAGATATTTTTCCAGAGAAGCCGTTTTCTGAGTCTGCAATAACTTTCTTAATCTTTTTGTACACTCTTTTAGCAAGTTCTTAAGTTGAGGAGATCTGTGCAATTGCCACTCTCTTCGTGCCCTCCTTTTTTCAGACAAGAGACGCTCGACATCTGTGGAATATATTTTAATAGTTTTTGTTTTTTTGGGGGCTAGTTTCAGAAAACTGTCAAAATTATCAATAGAGCGATCTACATACTCCGGTGTACTGAGCGGAATATTTTCTGTGCAATGGGCACTGAGATATTTTTTATATTTTAACCAATTTATTTGTGTGGCTGACGTCGCTAGGTAACCAGTCGGAGATACAATTCTATTGGGGTTCATTATAGTAACAATTGTAGGTGTGTGGTCGGAAGATAATTCTAGGGAAGCTTCAACGTGAATCGTTTCTGTGGGGATGTTTTTAACCACGCCAAAATCGATGACATCTGGAATTTTTTGCGGGTCAGCAGGCCAATATGTTGGTTGGCCGCTCGCGACAACATTTAAATTCATTTTAGAGATTGTATTAAACAAAACACGACCCTTTGGTGTTATAAGTCGTGACCCCCAGAAGGTATGTTTAGCGTTATAATCGCCAGCGGCCAGGAAACAGGGTCCTAGTGATTTATAATATTCACAATATTGGCTTTCTGATATTGAAAATCTAGGTGGAGAGTATAAAGATGAGATTACAATGCTACGATTCAGCTCTTCAACACAAATGTTCGTTGCTTGGAGATAATCCTCACGATGATCACACATTAGGTAGTGTTTGACTCGATTTTTTATCAAAATGGCAGAACCACCACAAGCTCTATCTCGAGGGTCCTTGGTATCATATAGTATATAACCATTGATGTTAAACGTATTTCTTGAGGTCAAATGAGTTTCAGAAACCATCATGACATCAATTTGTTTATTTTTAAGAAAGTATTCTAATTCATTTTTATGTTGGCGGATGCCGTTCGCGTTCCAAAAACAGATTTTTAAACAGTTCATGGCTTGTTATGTACAGATTGCAATAACATCGATTGCATTCTAAGAATTTCCTGCATCATATTACCCATTGTGTTCGTAAAATTAGTTACTGTTTGCACTAATGTTTCCATGGTTTTTTCTAGACGACTTAAATTTGAAACTGGAGTTTCATCATTACTTGGCGCAGCACCTTGCGTTGGCGCATGGTTTGATTTTACGACGTTAGCATAAGAGGTTAGCATAAGAGGCTGCGGGGCCTGAATGTCACCAGTGCTTACTTGATTTGTTACCTGCATTTGAGTTGGATTAGTTTTCGGTCCAACTGACTGCTTGACGATGGTATATACAGGGCATCCTCTATAATTGGCAGTGTGATTACCGCCACAGTTGCTACATTTTTTTACGTTGGGGTCGGTTTTAGACTTATCGCAAAGATCTGTACCATGTAATTCAGCACATACTTCGCAAACAGGGGGTAAATAGCAATATGCCTTAGTATGACCATATTCTTGACAGTTTAAACACTGAACGGGACCATTTCTTTTGTGTGGCTCTTCTATAGTTACTCTTCTATAGAGAATATATTTCAAATTGTAAATAGGGTGCGTTTAATTTTTTTTAAGCTTTACGTCGCCGGGTTCAAACTCCACTCGAAAAAGTGGTTGGGGGTTTTTTTCTCTATTTTTTATATTTACTACATGTTTTATTTTGAAGCCTTTTTCTTCGAGGAATGTTTTTACCTCTTCTGGGTCCACACATGAGTCAATTCCCTTAATCACTACCTGGAGACCTTTACTGCTTTTCAGTTGGTATGTATAAAAGTTTTTTTTAAGTACTTCAAATTTGTTTATAATTTTGCGAAAATCATTCTCATTATTGACTTGTATTTTTGTCTCGTTTATACTACCACGCTTGATAGCAGCTACGTAAAACGAATTTTCACCTATCACCGATATCAAACTCTTTATGAGCTCATTTGAGTTTTGCTCCCTAAGATATATCGGGGGAGGCTTGGACGATTTTATGACGTTTGGTGCTTCAGAGGATTCATCCTCCAGAATTGCAAATCGATTTTGAGAATTTATTTTATCAAAAGATGGTACTTTTGAGGCCGAAGCAACTGCTGCAGAGGTAGGGCTGCGACCCCGTTTAAGCACTGTTATGTACCTGTCCATACCAACTTGTACTTGAGGCTTTTGACCACTTTTTACTTGTGGAGCTGAGTTTTCCATCATGCCTGATTTGAGGGTAATATTTTCATCACTTATTAAAATCGTTTTTGCCGCTGAGGCACCGCTTGCAGGTTTTATATTTTTTATTGTATTAATATCAACCGTATTATTAGACACCGAAGGTGATACTGAGTTTTCTATTATGCCTGATTGGGGGTTAATATTTACATCACTTATTAAAATTGTTTTTGCTGTTGAGGCAACGCTAGCAGGTTTTGTATTTGTTATTGTATCAACCGTGTTATTAAATACAGACGGCGAGAGGGATCGCGTACTAGTAATAGGTTTAGCCGTTAGGTATTTGCTATCATCGATTCTTTTTTTTATTTCTGTATTTGTTTCGCTAACACTCACTGTGATATATGCATTTCTACTGTTTGCACTCATAAGAGTTTTTTTTTCTTTTACTGTTTACAGTTGTGCTCTTCTTATTTGTTATTGTTTATCAACACCGAGAATGAAAAAATGTGTGTTTATGTATGTACATATGTACATACATGTAATTTTTTTTTTCTTTTTCTTGTATTTACTTTTTTAAACACCCTTGGCATTAACATTGCCGCCCACCTTGCTGGATACATGCAATAAAATTTGAAACTAAACAAAACAAGGTACTGTCTATGAGGCTGCTATAGAGAAAAAAAGTACAATTAGTAATTTATCAATGTTACATTATAATTCATTTCAACTTAATTCATTGGATATAATTATTAGAAATAAAATGTTTTTCATATTATAAAATATATTAAATACGTTTGCATTTTGCCAGTTGTCTATGAAAAGTGCATTTATGGATTTCAAAAATTACATGGCTCATAAATCATCCAACCGAACACCGTACTTTGGGCTGTAGGTAGGCCGATTTGCGAAAAAACACCTTGTGATATTATTTTTGGGTAAATATCTGATCCGATAATAATATCTATGGAAGCGGACTCAATGAAGTTTGAGTCTGCTAAGAATAGGTCCCGAAAATTATTTTTGAAAGAGTCAGGGAGTGACTTGGCCGGAGTACGAAGGGCCATACGATTTTCAACTCGAAAGGTTCCTTCTATTTTGGAAGCAGAATCGTACCTGGACTTCAGAACGATTGGACAAATGGTTTCGTCATGGAGAGTATATGTCGTTAGACTTAGTTTGTCCACCAACCTCTTTGACATACGGCTTAACGATGAACCAGAGTCCATCAGACAACGAGCATGTGACATCGTAGTTCCAACTTTAACCAGCACGGTAGGAAGTAAAATAGTGGTATTCTGGCGTAGAATTTCGGTTAAAGACGTCGACTTGGAAATGGTTGACTTTCGTGGTTGTCTTTTGGGAGCAGAAGCGGACGAACTGCGGTTTTTGGCTGAAGTAGATGGTTCTGGTGACTTTGTACGTGACCGAGAAAGAGACCTGGAACGTGAGGACAGAAGATCCTTTGCTAGTCGTGGGTTGACATGTAATAAAGTGTGGTGAAACAGTGCCTGCAGCCGTCTTTAGAAAAACACTTGCCATGAGAATGATCATGTGCCAAGCAGTTTTGGCAATACTTACTGACATGTACGGCATTTATGCGATCAGAAATATTCATCGCAAGGAATTTGCGACATGTTCTTAGCAGATGTGGGCTATTGCATAAACGGCAAGGGTAAGCGTTGTAATTATCCAAGAAGGTCTTAGAAGTGGACTTGGACTTAGACGAAATTTTTGGCATGATGAGCTAGAAAACAACAAAAAAATAAGACGTACATAAGCAAAATGCATCGAATAGAAACTAAGATTTCGCCGGTAGCATTATAAGTTTAACTACTGGTCTTGCTATTAACCCACGCTGCGTTAGTATATCTGCGACTCTTACGCGCTTGTCTGATCCAGCGTAGACCTTTACAACCCGACCAAGTCGCCATGCATTCGGTGGGAGATTCTCGTCCTTGATCACTACCAGCGCACCTTCAAAAAGATTAACTTCTGGCCTCTGCCATTTTACCCTTTTATGCAACTCTTTGAGATATTCATTCTTCCATCTGAAGCAAAAATTGTGATGGACTTACTTGAGTCTCTGCCATCGATTGGTCAGAGATAAAGACGAATCGTTTATCTGTGGATCGACCGGTGTAAGGATAGGGGTTCCTATTAGAAAATGTCCAGGGGTCTACGCGCAGAGATCAGTTGGATCCGTCGAAAGCGGAGAAATAGGCCTAGAATTGAGGCACGATTCAATTTTGGAAAATAAGGTTGACAGCTCCTCAAAAGTGTACTTGTAGCATCCTGCGATCTTTCGAAAGTGGGTTTTGAAGCTTTTTACGCCAGCTTCCCACAAGCCACCCATATGCGGAGCTCCTGCCGGAATAAAATGCCAAGCAATATTCTGATGAGCATAATTGGCTAAGACGGATTGTTGGGAGGTTTGAATAAACTCTTTTGCTAGGATTCGAGATGCGCCAACAAATGTAGTTCCATTATCTGAATGGAGGTGTAAAGGAAATCCTCGTCGAGACACAAAGCGGCTGAAAGCTGCCAGAAATGCCTGAGTGGATAGATGTATTGCCTTTGTCGAGAAACACACGAAAACACAAACGTAACCTTTGGATATTCGGCAGGATCGACCAGAATAGCTTTTAACATCGAAGGGTCCCGCGAAGTCTAATCCAGTGTGTGTAAATGGACGTTAAAACTCAGATCTCTCTGAGGGCAAGGCTGGCATAATCTGTTTGAGGCACCGTTTTTTGTAAATAACTCAAATTTTGCAATTATTAATTGTGGATTTTATTAAGTTTTTTGCCTTCCAATATTGGGTTCTAAGAAGACGCACGACCAGCTGATTCCCCCCATGAAGTGTAATGTCATGAATAAATTTGATCAAAAGCCTTGAATATTGGGAACTATATGGCAGGATAATGGGATGTTTCTCATTATAGGATAATCCGGGCGCTGATTCTAGGCGTCCACAGGAACGTATAATGCCTTCTGGATCTAAGAAGGGGTTTAAATTTAAGATCGTACTTGACTTTGGTATGGACTGCCTGGCGGCCAGAGCCTTATACTCATTTGGAAACGACGCCTTTTGACTTACGGAAATAAGATGATCTCGGACAGCATTTATTTCACAGCTAGTTAAATTGACTGTATTTTTATAGAAGCTTAAACGATATCGAGGATGAGTTCTATAGTAAAAACGAAAGACATATGCCAGAATCCGCATTGCCTTATTGAACGATGAAAATCTCTTAAGTAAGAAGTTTGAAAAATAGGTAAAATAGGACTTTACTGGTTTACTTTCAAGTTCGGTATTCAGAGTGTACAATGGGTCAGAGTGTGGCCATTTGGAGTCATCTTTCCCGAGCCATTGAGGTCCAAACCACCATAATACATTGTCCCGAAGATCCTTAGGATGCATTCCTCGACTGGCTAAATCTGCGGGATTTGTCTCGGAGGTGACATGATTCCATTTTGGAGAATTGACCACCTGAGTGATTTTGGAGACTCGGTTGGCTACGAAGGTTAGCCAGCTACATGGTGGTTTTGCCAACCAAGATAGAACTATAGTTGCATCAGTCCAACAGTAAATTGAATATTTTTCGACGTCTAATCTGGGCAAAAAATTTTCTATCATTTCCGCCAAAAGTACTGCCCCACAGAGTTCAAGTCTCGG
This sequence comes from Pollenia amentaria, assembly GCA_943735925.1. NCBI lineage: Eukaryota > Metazoa > Arthropoda > Insecta > Diptera > Polleniidae > Pollenia > Pollenia amentaria. Next base: position 94,454,437 of record OX031007.1, read on the forward strand.
AATGGAAAGTGGTTTATTGGAGCTACCTTCGTTTTAGATGAAATGCGTAGAAATGGAAGTAGAATCTGAAATGCGGATATATAATGCCGCTGCGTATGCTTTTTCGGAAGCATCGCAAAACCCATGGAATTGGATTTCGGCGTTTGGACAAAAATCAATCCATCTAGGAAAACGAATGGTATTGATTACAGAATAGTTGGATTGGAATGTTTTCCATTCATGAAGCGAATCTGGAGAAAGAACTTCATCCCAACCAGTACCGTCTATCCAAAATCTCTGCATGACGATTTTTGCTAGGACAATACAGGGTGAAAGCCAGCCAGCCGGGTCAAACAATTTGGCTATTTGGGATAGAACTTCTCTCTTCGTATATTTGGAATTTTCAGGAAATGGATTTGCTGCAAAATAAAACTCATCTGAACACGCATTCCATCGGATTCCTAAGGTTTTTGTGGAACTGTTGTCTTCAAATTTCAGAAAATCCTCATGAAGAAGATGGTCTGGTGGAATGTCTTCTAAAATCTCCTTGAAATTTGATGTCCATTTTCTAAGTGAGAACTATTATTGACTCACTTTTCGTATGAGCTCCCGCTAAAACATCGTCAACGTACATCGAATTCCGCAGAATCATACTAGCAGTCGGAAAAACGGATTGAACATCATCTGCTAACTGTAGTAAAGTTCTAATAGCAAGATATGGCGCGCAGTTGACCCCGAACGTTACAGTTTTTAGCTCGTACTCCGAAAAAGGATTTTTTGGATTGTTTCTAAACAAAATTCTTTGGTATGGGGTATGATCGGGATGGACTAAAATCTGCCTATACATTTTTTGAATATCAGCATTGAAAACAAATCGAAAAAAAACGCCATCTGAGAATCAGTATAGTAAGATCATTTTAAAGAATTGGACCTATATGAAGCAAAGAATTCAAACTTTTGCCGTTGGACGAAGGGGCTGATGCATTGAAAACTACACGTACTTTGGTGGTTACGCTGTCAGGTTTGATGACCGCATGGTGTGGTAGGTAATACGCATATTGAGTTTTGGAAATTTTTTCAGTGGTTTCGGCTTTTATCATGTGACCAAGGTCTTCGTATTCTTGGACAACATTGTCATAATCATTTTTTAAGTTGGGAATCTTTATTAATCTAGCCTCATTTCGAAAAAACTGAGCTAAAGCACAGGATCTAGAATGACCTAAATTCAGAAGATTTGGAAATTCTTTCTTAAAAGGAAGTGATACTACGTATCGACCTTCTGAATTTCTTTTTGTAGTACGAGTATACAAGTCTTCACAAGCCTGGTCAGAAGGAGTCTTATAGTTCTTCCTTGGAAGATTCTCCACCTCCCAAAATCGTGAAATTTCCTTGTTTTGTAATTTATTGCAATTAGTTGGGAACAATTAGCTTGCGCCGGTATAATTCGAAAAAAAAATAAATTTTAAAAAGTAATAATTAAAAAATTTCTACGTTGTTAACAAGAAAATTAAAAAAAAAAATTTTTTTTTATTATATTTTTTTTTGTATTTAAATAATTGCAAGCGGTTCGAATAGTGAATCAATTAACACAGAAACCCTTGAGGGATATAAATAAAATTTCGATTCTGTTTTATCAGAAAAAAAATTTTTTTATTTATTTATCTATTTATATTTGGTATATAAAAATTTTCTTTTCGGAAACTCTGTCTTACTTTCTTCCAGTAGTTGACTTATTTCCAAGGTATTTGTTATGTATGAAAGAAAAGGCAGGATGAAAAAATCAAGTGAGAGATCAATGCAGTTGAAAATAATGAAGAGATCTTCCAAGTTAACAAACAAGAGATATTCAAAGCCACCAAGAGAACTAGCGGTAACTGCTATCAGAAAGTTGAGTTGAATGCAGAGAATGTTATTGAATAAGAGTATTCGTTAACAAAGAATGCAAAATAATAAAAAACATTAAGGGAAAGCTCAACTTAAAAATAAGAATTGGGAGAGATTTTATCAAGGGAAACCAATGTTGTAGAATTGGTATTAATAAAAATTGACTCAAGAGTATATTAAAGAGTAATTATGGCTGAAAAATAAAGAAATATAACATGCATGCATAACATTCAAAAAGAACTTAAATAAAAGGCGCGAAACATAATGAGTAAGAAATGAAATACCCTACACCGGAAATATGACGCATACCGACCGCTGTCGAACCACAATTTGAAAAATGTAGAAAAAATGTTTTTACTTAGAAACAAATACGAGTTTGCACTTACTGGTACTGGTAGTGATCGTTATGTATCCAAAATTGCCACATTTCGTCTTAATAAATCTCCTTTTAAATTGGATAAATTTCGTTTTGCTCGCACTCGTTAATATTTTGCTATTTTTATCTTTCTATCTATTTTTTCCTCTTAATTTAATGAATAACACCTTCACTCCTTCCTCCTTTTTTTATTATTTTATAATTTCTATTCTCTATTTTTATCTATTTTATATTTTTATATTATTTCTATATTTTTGCATTGCTTTTTTTTTTTTTTTAATTTTATATTGGTTGCTTAGTCAACAATGCAAATATTTAAAGCAAGAAAAAAAACACTGTTCTTGAGAACCACTCTTTTTAAATGCACTTTAAAGACAACTAAACGAAAATCAAAGCAAAATGCACAACGTACCTTAATATGTATGATGTATGTATGTATAGTTAATAAGAATGTTTGTCGTCTTGTGTATGGCTTCAAATGTACTCCAAAAATGAAATCCCAGAGAATTTGCTGCTAATTATTAATTTCCAATCCGGCTCGAAGGACCAAATGTTGCTACGATAACAGTGAGTAGAGAATGCTGGATGGAAATGTGGAACTAGTAAATTACCTGAGCCGATATAACTTAACAAAATATAGAATAAACCTTATTTTGTTTGCTCAGAAAAATGATACCCAATAGGAAATTGAAATGGAAAAAATAGGAAATAAAACAAATTAGTTATAATTGTAGTTTGACTATTTATGGAGAAATTTGTTACCTTATTCGTTGGCTAGAAACAGAACAAGAACCCAAATTCATTTAAGCCAAAACGGAAACAGCTCCATAGACATTTAACGCTTGTTAACGTCTTATTTTAGGCATTATGCGAGAGAGAGAAAGGACGATATTTGCATCATTCAGCTTTCTTTTATATTTAATAAAAAGGGGGAAAAATTTTACGCATCACCAATATTAATGACCATGGCTGGATAAACACCCTTGGCATTAACATAATGCAACAGTCAAAATATTTGAATTTAGTTTTTTTTTTTTTTGAATTAAGAAATATTGTATTTCCCTTTATGATGACATTATGTTATTCTTATTTGCGGTTGGTTTTCTTTCTCAATACAATGTCTCCTAATAAGATTAGAATTAGAATTAGAATTTGTATTTTGTAATAAAATGCTGACGATATGTCTCCTTGTTTATTTTAAAACTAATCTGATGAAGAAACCTTTTTGTTATATTTAAGAAGCATAAACATGAGTGAGCATGTAAGAATGTATAATTTGTTTAGAATGTATAATTTGTTTATAAAACAAAACATTAATTGCAGTTTGTTTTCTTTCGCAATACAATGTGTCCCAATAATATTTAATAGGAATTTGTATATTGTTTATTTTGCCTTCATAAAAGGCTTAGTGGAGTATATTTCTGAAAACTAGGTTTATTTGCATTTGAACATTGAAGATTTAAACAATGGATTCGAGTCAATACGAAATTGTATTTGTCGATGAAAATTCTATGGAGAAAGTAAAGGAGAATACGCAGACGCGTATAAATGTCATAATCGACGCATCTATAGATAACATCCTGTTAAATAAAAACCCAGGAATGGAAATCCCCAACAACCAGCTGGCGTATTATGATTTTTTTTCCGGAAATTGACGATTTCCTAGATGATGAAGAGGGAGATGCGATAATTTTGAAGGCAAATGACGGTTTTTATTTGGATGAAGAAGGAGATCGTTTTATTAGGGAATTTAGATTTAAGTTTTTAGATGTAGTGATTTTTGTTTTTTTTTTTTTTTTTGTTTTTTCAAATACTTATAAGATATTATTAAATAAAATATAAATAATAAAAAACTATTAAAAGTAAAATTATTATTTCTGATATTGGATCACGTTTAACAATTGCGCTCAATATTAAATAGAAAAAAAAATTAAAATGGTTAAAGATTTAAAATTTGATTGCAATGAAGATCAGCATTTTCAACAATCTCCGTTTACGCCACGCTATAGCATGAACGATAACTTTAACAGAGAAGATGAACGATTAAAAACCTTTGTATGCTGGCCATTAAAATGGTTAGATAAAAGGGAATTAGCTATGAGTGGCATGTTTTATAGTGGAGATTATGACAAAACAAAGTGTTATTTTTGCGAAGTTGAAATTTGGAATTGGGAGCCTACTGATCAACCTATAACAGAGCATTTGCGTTGGTCTTCAAATTGTACTTTACTGAGAAGGTGTTGTACCAATAATGTACCGATTAATTGGAATGCATTAAATCAGCTACTACCACCACCCAGCTATGAAACCTGTGGTCTAACTGAAGAATGCGAAATACGAGATGATAACATTTCTAACGTTCCTCAATATAATATGGAAATGAAAAACGATGATATCTCTAGAAGAAATCACATTTCAAATTATGGGGTTCAAGTTATTGAAATCCCAATTTCATTTGTCGAATCTTCAAAAACAATGATGCAAAACGCTGAAATTTCATCCTTCATAATAAATATAGCTAAATACATATTTTTTTTTTATTTACAATTTATTGTTATTAATTTTATTTGTATTGGAATACATTTTATTTACTGAAATTAGAAAATAAATATAAAATAAAATAAAAGGAAAATAAAAAACATGTATATATAATTTTTTGTTTTTATAATTATTTTTTTATTATAGATTAATGTGTAAGAATTAATTAGATTTACTACAGTTACTTTTCTTAAATGATAAACTGTGCACCTGCACGGACTAGGACCCTCCTCACAAGTCGGACTGTACAACTGGCAGCATTCAAAATGTCTCTGCATAGTTAAAATCCCCAACACCAAACTCCTCATTTTCATCCATCATACACAAAAAATGTTGTATGCACTCCCTGTGCTCGAACATCAAAACATCCTCAAATGTTTTTAAAAAATTTATTGTAAATTTTTTGCACACATTTTTTTTTTGATGTTCTTTGTTTGGTTGCCTTTTTGTAAATGTTTCTCGTTGTTAAATTTCTAGATACAAGTGTGAAATGTCAGAAGAATTTTATATTATTATTTCACAACATTTCACTTAATAACTGGAGTGAAAGAGAAAACTAAATTTATTTACTTAATGCCATTCGGTAATTTATTCTGTATTGATTCTTATTTATGTGGAAGTGTTAAGCTTAATCAAGCATATTCATATTAAAGTTGGGGCTTTATTCAATATTTATATATACCAACTTCTTTGTTTAGAGCAAAGGGAAGAAATGTATATGTTCATCTCTTTCTTTAACATCATTATATATATATATTACTATTTTCTAAATTAATAAAATATACTAAGATCGATTTAAAAATTGATTTAATCTCAGTTGAAAAAAAGAAACAAACGTGATCGGTTGTGGAAAATGGAATCCTCGAAAAACTTAATAAATAAATTTAACACTCTGAGCTATAGCAAATCCTTAATTCACATTAAGGATCTTGTGATGTCATCTTAACACATTATTATAAGTGCAAATAGAGTGAAAACAAAGTATGGGAGCTGGAGGATAATGTATTGTTTTTGCCATATCGCTACAATACGCTAACTGACGAAGATTTGAAGAATTTATCATCTGGAACGTATCTTATATCCAGGGAAGGGGAGAAAAACTTGCAATTGAAACTATTCGAGGAGGATGATATCTTTGTAGCCAATTCTAAATACCCCATATACGCCAACTTTAACAGTTTTTAAATTTTATTTTAATGATAAAAATAGCAATATGTGCCTACACCATATAATAATAATAAACTTAAAACTAAAAATAATTAAATAAAAAAATTTGTGGTTTTCTTTTTTTTTTTTTTAATAATTTTAATTGTTTTCTTTATTTATTTATTTCTTTTTAGTTATTTTATACAACAATTCAAGACATAAATGTCCACAATTAAATGAATCATAGTTTTGATGTTGATTGTAGTTATATTTTATATTTCCTCCTAGGTATTCAACTAGTTCCAATGGTGGTTGTAAATTTCCAAAACTATCATAATATTCTATTTGTTTATTGTTTTTATAGTAAGCTACCCAATATGTTCCACTACCTATTGTAGAATCCAAATTTATTATTCCACATTCAATATTTTTGGGATGTCAATATCAGTCAATGGCCTCGGGTAGCTTGCTTAGAAGTTTTTTGATTTTTCTTCATAAGTTAATCCATATCCTTTCTTATATGGTTTAAGGTAAAGTCCTTTACCCATTGCTATGGCTTCCATGCTTTTATTGTGTCTACTCGCTTCATCAAGTTGGAGTTTAGCATTCTTTGCTGCATTAACTGCTTTTGCTATGTTAGCACCTCCACCCGATAGGGTACCAATTACACCTAAAGCTGTTAATATTGGTATTAATGGTAAAACACCACCAACTTTTGGAACACGTATTACGCGTGGTATTACAATTTCAGATTTCTTTCCCTTTAAGGATTTGTTAATGGTTTTACGTGCAATCTTGATAGCAGCGTTAAGATCTGTTGGTTTTTCTTTTTTTAACATTTTTGCTGTCGCTTTTAGCGTTGAATTGAACAGTTTTCTTCCAATAACTTTATTCGATTTTGATTGACTATTACTTTTGTTTTGCTTAGTCATACCCATACCGAGTTTAGTTTTTGATTTCATTGTGCTTGTAAGCAAATATGCAAATGATTTTTCTGGCAGACTGCTATTGTTTGAAAGTACTCGTTCCCAAGCTCTGTTCTCAAGAATTTTATCAGCTTGATGTCTAATATTTATTTCTTTACTTTTGGAATAAGCAATATCGTGTTCTTTAGATGCAGCGTCCAATAGATTTATTCCTTTATCACCTCGTTCTAAACGTTTTTGTAATTTCGTTCCAGGACCGCAATATTGATAACCAGGAAGATGTAGCTCAAAAGGAAGTGAATTTATCAATTTATTGACTAAACCTCTTCCTCTGACAGATTTATTGTTATTAAGCTTGTAGTTAAAGAGTATCACCATTTTATTGTATTTTATTCTATAAGAAAAACATAATTAGTCAATTCACAAGGTATCCTAACATGTCATATTGTCAAAATGTCCTAATATTTCACAATGGTTTAAAAATATTGTTGTACGGCTCAGCCGCTCAGCGCTGGACTTTTCTGATTAATTACGACAGCACAATAAACACAGCAAGCAACGTTCTATTTATTTAAGACACTTTTTGTTAACAAGCCAACAACAATATTTTTAAACCATTGTGAAATATTAGGACATTTTGACGATATGACATGTTAGGATACCTTGTGAATTGACTATATATTTAATTATTTCATTCAGTTATAAAGATGCGCTTAATAAAACAACATAAAAATATTTTTGTTCGTAATACGGATTCTTTAACGAATATAAAATTAAACACTAGACATAGTTCTATATTACCGAATTCTATTCGTGCGCTTATTGTGGGTCCTTCAAATTGTGGAAAGACTAACGTTATGATAAGCTTACTAGAAAGTCCTAATGGACTGAAATTTGAAAACATCTATTTATACTCAAAATCACTATTTCAGCCAAAGTATGAATATTTAAGAAAATTATTATCACCAATTAAAGGAATGGGTTATAACACGTTTTCAAATAATGATTCTGTATTACCTCCTGATGAAGCACAAAACAATTCAGTTATGATAATCGATGATGTTGCATGTGAAAAACAAAACAATATACTTGCATATTTTTGTATGGGTAGACATAGAAATATTGATTCATTCTACTTATGTCAAACATATACAAGAATTCCTAAACATTTAATAAGAGATAATGCTAATATGATTATTATGTTTAAGCAAGATAAAATGAATATAAAACATTTATATGCTGATCATGTTGGTAGCGATATGAGTTACGAAAAGTTTCATGAAATTTGTAGAGAATGTTGGAAGGATAAATATGGATTTTTGGTTATAAGTACAGATGATGAATTAAATGATGGGAGATGTAGAAAGCAGTTTGATTATTTTATAACATTATAAATTATAGAATATATTACATACAAGTATTAGTATGTCATCAACCTTTAAAGATATTACAACAAAAAAAAAAAAAAAAAAACAAAATCATTGACAACTAACGAATATCTGATCTGATGGTCGATAAAAAATGAATGAAAAAGTTTTAAAAGACCGGAAGCGGATACTCGTGAACAACTTAAAGATACATTTAAGCCCATAACAGAACCCTTGAAAAATTTTATTAATAGTTCGAAAAATACCAAAGTAAATTTAGAAATTGAAAAGAATAAAATTAAAAATGAATCAAAATAACAACAACAACAAATTAAAACAGATTCAAATATTCCAATTATAAAACCAAACAAATATATGTTATCTACTGCTGCAATTAACTCTGAAGAAGATGATGATGATGATGATGATTTTTATTCTGAACCAGAAGCAGAAAATCTAAATAATCATATAAATTTTAATGATTTGTTATATTTAGAAAAAAGACATGAGTTAGACACACTCTATGGATTACATAGAGATTCAAATAATGAATGGAAATTTGGTGATAGTAACATTAAATTTAATGAAGATAAGATTCAAGTTGGAAACCAAATATGGGCACTCACTCCAGGTTTATTTTCATTAATGTTTCAAAAAATACCAAAAAACTATGATAAATCTGAGTTAGATATTTATAAAATAATATAAGGGATGATATAAGGGATAAGGGTAATATAAGGGGAACAGGAGCATATAAATATCAGAATATTATTAGCAAATTGATTAAACCTAAAAATGCATCTACCACAACACCGCAATCACCCACTTCATCTGATACAATAAAAACAACAAAAGAAAATTATATGGGAAGTGGGTTAATGAATTTAAATCCAAATAAACCAAACTATATATACTGGGATGATCCAAATGAGTTAGTAGATCGACTAAAACTCCTGCTCGCATCACAAGCTGCAGGTCACAGCAATCATAATAACGAAATTGTATCTATTATTAAAGAATTATACGAAGCTAACATTATTGAATAACTATTAAATTAACATCAAGTAATGTCTGTTTATAAATTTGGTCACTATATTAACAATACAAGTGGCGTAATTTCTATAAAAAATGCACCTTAATTGCTTGGGTTCTTTATGGATACACATAACAACATTGACATTCAAAACAAAAGAATCAAACATATGTCAAATGCTTTAGAAGAAAATAATGGTGTCAATAAAATGTTTTTGCAATCTCAAATTGAAAAAACACAGAAGGAGATAATGGATCAATTAAGCAAGAATATAAATGAAATTTATCAAATAATAGAGAAAATTAAAAATGATTTTGAAAGAAGAATCAAAATCTTAAATCAAAAAGTATATAACAGACTTGATATTAAAAATAAAGAACAGCAGATAACAATATTTCCTTAAGTAAAGTAGACTTAATAATAATAATGGATTCAAGAAGAAGAGATTTAGTAAATGAAATTCATAAGCCAGCCCGAAAAAATTTCATACGTCAAAGAGTTGTAATGAAAGGAATAGATGATCTCTGGCAAGCTGATTTAGTTGAAATGGGAAACTATTCTACATATAATAAAAAATATCGATATTTGTTAACTATCATTGATACTTTCTCAAAGTTTGCATGGGGTGTTGCACATAAAACAAAAACAGCAACTGAAGTATTTCAAGCAATGAAAAGAATTTTAAAATTAGGTCGAGTACCCAAAAACTTACAGACTGATGATGGTAAAGAATTTTTCAATAAACAATTTAACACCTTCATGCACAACCATAATATCAATCACTACTCAACATATAGTATAATGAAAGCCTCGATAATAGAACGATTTAATCGAACTCTAAAAGGAATGATGTGGAAAGAATTTAGTTTAAATGGTTCATATTATTGGCTAGGGGCCCTATGCTCCTTATAGGATCTTCGGGAACACATATATATATATATTATTGGCTTTATATTTACAAAGATCGAATTAATAAATATAATAGCAAAGTTCATCGCACCATTAAAATGGCACCAATTGACGTTAATTCTAACAACGAAATGAAATTATTGAAAACCGTATACAATCATTTAAAAATATTTAAAAAATCTAAATTTAATGTTGGAGATTTTGTACGCATAAGCAAATATAAACACATTTTTGAAAAAGGTTACACACCCAATTGGACGGCCGAAATTTTTAAAATTAAAACCGTAAAAAATACTTATCCCGCAACATTCATATTGGAAGACTATCTTGGAAATCCAATAAAGGGTGGTTTCTATGATGATGAACTTTCAAAAACTCGATTTCCTGATACCTACCTTGTTGAAAAAATTCTTAAAACTAAAGGAGAAATGGCATATGTAAAATGGTTGGGATTTTTAAATCAACATAATTCTTGGATAAATAGAATTGATATATTGTAGTTTGTAAGAAAGAGTAGATACAATAATAATAATAGTACCTAAGAGTTAATGTATTATTATTAAATAAGAAAAAAAAAAATTTAAATAAATGATTTTTAAATAAAGAATATAACGTTTTTAACTTTATTTACAATTCAACAGTCGAAATGTCAATAACTCTAACGTTAAGCTCTAACTCAACAGAGTTGACAGCTAACTATTTTCCTCCAATTGAGTTAGATGGAAAATATGAGTGTGCTCTTACAGATTTTCATTCATATAATAGTATTCCAAATTTCTAGGAATCTCATCTATTTGCCAGTCAACTGTCGAGAGATAAGCTCCCTTACTCTGCGAGTGGTTGATCAAAACGGTGATTTACTTAATTTCCGAGGAGAGGAAATTACAATTCGATTACATTTAAGGCCAATAAAATAATGATAATTTACAAGAAGAATATACTTAAAAATAAAGTATTACATTCTTCTTCTGCTAACAAAATATTGAAAAATAAATTAAATTCAAAGAATTCATTAAAAAATATAAACTTAACGCAATCAAATAAAGAATTTCTAAAATTATTAAATTTAAAATTGAAGAAACCATGAGTTCAATAATAGATGTTCTGGATAAACCTTTGTCCGATGAAAATACAATTAAAAATGCATACCATACGTATACCCCATATTTACAATCTTACAATAATAACGATGAGATTCGCATTGCAATACAAAATCAGGACTTGTATGTTTTGTCGTCGGAAAGTTTTATATATGTAGAAGGATTTGTTAAAGATGATAGCAATACAAAATTAGTATCTTCTGCAGCCATCTTTAAATAAAAAAATAATTTTGTAGCACATATATTTGATGAAATCCGTTACGAAGTAAATGGTGTTGAAATTGATCAAACGAGACATTTAGGAACATCAAGTACTATTAAAAATTTGGTTTCATTATCACCAATAGATAGTAATGGAATGCAAAATGCTAGATGGAATAAAATTGATGATATCTCGTAAATGGCTATTTTAATTTTTATGTACCACTTAAATTGTTTTTGGGATTCGCTGAAGACTATAACAAAATATTATTGAACGCAAAACATGAATTGATTCTATTACGTAATAAAAATGATGAGAATCTTGTATATTCAACTGTTTCTACCGATAAGGCCAAATTAACAATTTCAAGTATATCGTGGAGAATTCCTCATGTACAACTATCTGATTTTAGTAAATTAAATATGATAAAACTAATAAACAGTGGTACTTCAATACCAATTGCATTTAGAAGTTGGGATTGTCATATAAATCCACAACTAAATATGTCAACAAATCATGTGTGGAATTTTAAGCTGGCAGAGAACGCCCTCGTTTTGTTTTGATTGCATTCCAACATGAAAAGAAATTTATCCACTGCGATTTGACTAATTTAAAAGTACATTTAAATTCAGAGTCTTATCCATATAATGACCTTAACATAAAGTTTAAGAATGAACGTTATGCAATTCTATATGATATGTATCTCAGGTTTCAAGAAAACTACTATATGAGAGACTCCCAGCCGCTTCTCACATCTCAAGAGTTTAAAAATAATCCTCCAATAATAGTAGTAGATGTTAGTTAGTTATCAAAATGAATATATTGTCAGCGGACCAATTGATATTAAAATTGAATTTGAAACAGCTACTAATGTTCTAGCAAACACATCAGCTTATTGTATTCTCATTCACGATCGTATTATTGAATGTGTACCATTAAAGGGACAAGTTCGGAAAATTTTATAAATTGTAAATCACAAATAAGAAAAACAAAAAAATATGTATTGCAAACGTGTTTTCATTGATTTACAAGGGTTCAAACTAGAATCAAATAAATTTATTTTTAAAGAAGTTGCAATTGTTTTCAATTCTAAGCAATATATCAATTTCATTATAAAACCACCTCTTGATTTCAATTGTTTATCACAAAAGGAGCAAAAAGAAGCATATTGGTTAATAAAAAATTGTTATTGTCTTAACTGGAATACAGGAGTAGTATCATTTAATAGTGTTTGTAATTTTTTAAGAGATAATTTAAAAAATTCTAAAATTTATGTAAAAGGAACAGAAAAAATCAAATGGTTGGAGCAAATGTTGCAGCAAAAAGTTTTTAATATAGAGGATTTTGGATGTATAAATTTAAAGGAACTTAATAAAAAGTATCCAGAAAACTCATATTGCAGTTGTCACAACTATGGAGTTTGCGCTTTAAAAAATGCTGTTTTACTTGAAAGAGAAAATCTAATTTGAAATAAGAACAACTATTTTTATTTTTTAATTTTTATATCTTACATTTTAACTTTATTGATATATATGTTTTTTTCTTTCTTTAAATTTAATTATTATTATTGATCTAAATACAGGTAAACATTATTTTTAAGAAACTTATGAATAAATGAATATATTTTAACTTTTATTGTATTAAAACAAATGTATTTAGATGTAATCTAATATATAAAATAAAACAATTTATTTTAATATGTATAAATACAAAGCCTTTTATTTTTATATTATTTATCACTGCCATCTCAATAGTAATAAACAAACAACATTATTCTTAATAAATTTCCATATAAGTGTTAATTCTATCTCTAAAGTGACCCCAAGCTCTAGTATTTACTTTATCTTCCATAATATTTCTTTTATCATCTGTATGATTAAGTACTACTTTATGCATTTTTTGTGTATACAACTGATGAGCTTTAGTTCTAAATACAACCATTTCATCAGATACTATTTTCTGCTCAAATAAACACTCCTTATAGTCATTTAATGTTAGTTTTTAATTACACATTTTTTGACGCCTTTACACTTTTTAATGTCTTCTGAAGTGACAGTTGACAAGGAATACATCTTTGCCCTTAAACCTACTAATTCAATCATTATTTCCCCCTTATTTTCATCTTTCATCATTCCCAATACTTTTTTGTTAAGGAGGGGTAAATTAAAAACATTGTTTTTGGTATATTCAGTCGTATCGAAATTTAAACTGACATCGCTACGAATGCCATCATAGAAGTCATTTGTTTTAATTGAATAAATAAATGAATCGGTATCCATATAATTTAAGGATAAATTTTCTCCAAACTTCGGAATCATATATGTATAATGGAAATCATACATCTTCCATTTGGATAATTCTAATACCGAAAATCCAATATATATGGGTTTGTCGTAGTATGTTTCCATTTTCTTCAGCTCGACTGCATACAAATCATTATTAAACTTTGTCAAACTAAGAAAATTTGGTTTAGAGATTAATGATCGTAACCCTAAATGGTTTTTATTACTATTTTCCCATCCGGTAGCAATACGTATATCTTTTCTTTTATCAACACTTTCCATCGTTTTTCCATAAACTGCATTATTAAGCAGTTTAAAAATATCTTTTTCAAAATTATTTTTTGCATTAGTTCTATGCAGCGTATTTAAATCAATATATTTTTTTAGCCATGGAGACTGTTTGAATTTTAAAATTCTGTGAACTTTTTTCAAAACAAGACCATTGGTAATACATTGTTTTAAAACTCTATAATGTATCGTGTAATTTTCTTTAGGCGTCAAATCTGCTATTAATTTTTTAAATTTAGACTGCCCTGGAGTTTTATTTTGTGGACAAAATGGTAGATCATTATGAATGTCATGAAGAGAGTCAGGATATTCAAGATCAACCTCTAAAATATAACCATATTCTGAGTTATCTGAGATATTTTCAACTTTAAAATTTTCCATATTGTAAAAGTGCTTTTTCAAAACTATTTTCTTTATTTTATTTAACGACTAAACATTTAAATCTAGGAAACTATGATTAATTAAATTTTACAAATAACAAGTATTTCTTAGAAAAGTACATTACAGTTCGGCCAATCTGACAATTTGATTGACCTGAATCAAAACCTATAGTACTTGCAATTCAGAATAATAAAATAAAATTAAGGTTGTGTGGCTAATAATACTTACAATTTATTTGGTGTTACCCATTTCCTAAGACGTTTAGCTTCCACAATACCTTTGTAAGGAATTTGAGAAAGCTGACAATTTTCAATGTCTTTTATAACATAACGATCATTTGATAATACTTTTCCAATAGTAAAAGGTCCACGATATTTTTCGATAAATTTTTTATTTTTTTCTATGGTATTATCAGTATTCATGACCACAACATAATCTCCTACAGAATATTGTTTTGCAGGTACATGATGCTTGTAGAAATAGTTCTCGTTGTGTTTTTGAGATCGTTCAATTGCCTCAAACGCCCTCAATCTTTGCAAATCCAGATCTCGACAATTCCGATTATCTACCTTATCCTCTAAATATTCCGTCAATTCATCAATTATCTTTCCGCGCTGCTTTATACCAAATAAAAGCTGGCTTGGTGTGTCTTTTGTAGAACTATGAATAGTATTATTTATGGCATACTCAACTTGGGATAATTTTAAAGACCAATTAGCATGATCAATCAGATCACTTATCTTACTCAAAACACCCTTTATGACTCGATTTACTCGCTCAACTTGCCCATTAGCCTGAGGAGATGAAACTGCAACTTTAACATGCCCTATATTGTTCTTTAGTACAAAGTCTGCAAAGTCATGAGATGTAAAACAAGAACCCCTATCCGATATTAAGCGTTTCGGTCTACTATAGTAGCTAAAATACTTTTCCAAAGCACAACAAACTTCCTTAGTACTTGTTAAATTTACAGGATATAATCGAACATATTTTGTAAAAGCATCTACAATAACAAGTATATGTTTACGTTTAGATTTTAATGATGGAAGTGGACCAAAATGATCAATATGAATTGTATCAAAAGGAATAGGCTTTTTCGGAATACTATACAAATTTTGTTCATTTATACGAGCTGGTGATGAAAATACTATACATTTTATACAATTTCTTATATGTGAATCTACCTTAGCCCTCATATTTGGAAACCAATAATTAAATCGAATCTGGTCATAGGTTTTCTCCGTACCCAAATGTCCAACTTTCTCATGAATCAGTCTAATAACGTTCTCCTCCAGTTCTCCGTGGTCAATTTTTTAATGATACTATCTCTTTGCTGAGTTAACTGAATTCTAGTGTCAAGTTCATTGCAATCCATAGCAGCAATTACTTTGCATTCGTCAAAAGCATTCAAATCACTTCCATTAACACATCTACTTAATGCATCCACATGACCCATCGATGTCCCTCCACGATGTTTAATGGAATAATTATAATTTTCCAATTCCAAAGCCCACCTCGCAATCCTTGGATTAACTTGTTTTTTGTTTAGTGTCATTGTAAGAGAGTTGCAATCTGTTATTATCGTAAAAGGAATTCCCTCTAAATAAACTCTAAATCTCCGCAGAGCATAAATAATTGAAAGTGTTTCAAGTTCAAAACTATGGTAGCGAGATTCCGCAGGGGAGGTTGATTTTGAAAAAAATGAAACAGGATGAAATTTTTTGTCATCTTGTTTTTGCATCAATATTGCCCCAAACCCTTTAGTACTTGCATCACAATGCAATTCAGTTTCCCTTTTAGGGGAATATATTGATAATACCGGTTGGTTCACTAGACACTTTTTGAGTTCATTAAAAGACCTGATGCAGTCTTCTGATAAATAATATTTTTTACCTTTACTTAGCAAATCTAATAAAGGTCTAGCTATTGTGGAAAAAGATGGAACAAATTTTCGAAAGTACGAGAATAGACCAATGCAAGTTTGAAGTTCTTTCAGATTTTTTGGCAAAGGGACATTCTTAATAGCATTCAAATGATTTTCAGTTGGTCGAATTCCCAAAGGATCAATACAGTATCCTAAATACTCAATTGATTGATATCCAACTTTGCATTTTTTTAGCTTCAATTCCAATCCTGCTTCATAAGCACGTTTTAATACACCAGTCAATGTTTTAAGATGCGAACAAAAATCACTTGAAGCTATCAAAATATCATCTATATATATAACAATTTTTCTACTGTCTATTAAATCTCGGTATATATTTGTGACAAAGCGCTGGAAATTAGCAGGAGCATTCTTAAGCCCAAAAGGCATTTTTAAAAATTCATACTGTCCTTGTGGTGTTACAAACGAAGTATAAGGTATCGACTCCTCATCAATTCTAATATGATAAAAGCCATCTTTTAAATCTTAAAGAGTAAACCATTTTTTTCCAGCAACGTATTCTATACAATCCTCAATCAAAGGTAAGGGAAAATTATCCCTAATTGTCTTTTTATTTAATGACCTGTAGTCTACACACATTCGTGTTTCACCACTTTTTTTCTTAGTTAAAACAATTGCAGAAGCATATGGTGAGTTACTAGGACGTATAACATTTCGTGATAACAAATCGGATGTTATTTTCTGAACCTCATCACGATCTCGTACTGACAAACGACGAGGTGAACTATACATTGGTACATCATCAGACAATCTAATTTTCATACTATAATCATGAGATTTTCTGATAATACCTTTCGGATTAACATAAAATTCCTTGACAATATTTTTCAATTCGACCATTTGTTCACTGTTTAAATTTCTATCTAAATTATGACTAGAATTAACTTCTACATCAGTTTTAGACACCAAATAAATTGCTTTATTATTATTATTTATTTTATTTTCAGAATCAAATATGCATGCTTTATTTTCATTAAAATGCAATAATTTTACATTAAATTTATCCATAAAATTCCTACCTAAAATCATAAGAATTCGAGTATCATTATCTGGTATTATTATCAAATCGATGCATTTAATTAAGCCCTTAAAGTTAATTTTACATAAAACAGTCCCATATGTTTTTATATTACCATTTCCAATTCCAACATAACTAGTTGGATAAAGATCTTTAAATAATTTAATGAACTTCGGTACTAGTGATTTGGAAATTAAATTAGTTGGACTACCCGAGTCGATCAGACATGAAACATTAAAATAATTAGCATATTTGTTTCTGAGAGGGTTAAAAAATGCTACACTCACCATTAACATTGGGTCAACAATATCGTTAATATTAATATTATTTTCCGGAAATATAGATGACACAACTCTTTGACGTTTAGGACAGACAGTTCTTGTAAAAATGCCCCATTTGTTGACAAACGAAACACGAGCCGGGGGGCGAATTGGCTTCGGACATGCATTTTTCATATGACCAAACTGGGAACAATTATAACAGCGCATCTTATCTCCATTGGAGCCATTACTTGATTTTTTTACATGACGTTTCCCTCGGCGTTTTTCATATCGGTCAACACAAGCAATCAGTTCTTCTATTGAAGTTGAACCATACAATAAGGAGACAGTGTTGGAGTTGTCTTGCATTCCATCTATAATGATGTCAACTAGTTCTTGGCCTTCAATTTCTCCATCAGCAGCAATTATTTGCATTGAAATTATATAATTTATACAAGATTCTGAAGCTTTCAAAGTCCGTGCACGAAGTTTGCGATACACATCCTCCCGAGTAACTACCTGTTTAAACATTTTTAGCAAGCTTACTTTTAAATCATTATAAGTCCATTTATCAGCAGTTTCCATAAATTCTCTAGCTGTTCCTCGTAATAACCACTTTAGGCACAACAGTTTTTCTTGATCGTTGTAGTCATATGTAAATTCCTCAAATCTCTTAAGCCATTTACTAATGTCTCCATCAGTATTTCCGTCAAATTTTAAAACCATTCTCTCCACTTCATCATAATTAATTCTGCGCACTTTACTTGCTGTGTTCAATTCTAAATTACTGAGATGTTTTTGAAGATTTACCATTTCACAGCGCATTTTCAAAATTCTTATTTGGCTCTCAAGTTCTTTTTCTTCTGGAGAACCAATAGAATTAGTGACTTGCGGAATCGTTGTTGATAAACCTGACAAAACGGAAGTAAGTGTATCTGTTGCCGTAGCAGAGGAAACTGGAACTGGTTCAGAATAAACATCAAGAAGTATTGTATCGGAAGTTGTAACGGAAGTTGGGACGGAAGTTGTGACGGAAGTTGTAACGGAAGTTGTAACGGAAGTTGCAGGAATAAACACATTTGTACCTGATTCAGAAGCTAAACCAACGCTTTCAGGAGCACTACCATGGGTTTCGTTTAAAGAGTCATATAAACCTCTTAGTTGACTTGTAGAAGCAGACTCAGGAAATTGCACTCCTGATACCATCAAAGCATCTATTATCTTTTGGCGGCTTGGACGTAAATCCATTTTTATTTTCTTTTAAAAAAAATTTTATATATAACCCCACACCTGAATTGTAAAAGTGCTTTTTCAAAACTATTTTCTTTATTTTATTTAACGACTAAACATTTAAATCTAGGAAACTATGATTAATTAAATTTTACAAATAACAAGTATTTCTTAGAAAAGTACATTACAATATCTTCATTATTAATCCATTCAAATTCCTCATAAGGTAGATATTCAGACATTGCCCACCCATATAAATTGTTAGCATCTAAATACATCAAATACTCTGATGCTTTTTTGTCATCAAAATTTTCCACATACTTGTAGTTTGCCTTAGAATATCTTTTGGAGCATTGAACTAATCCACCTCGTATTCCATTTTGCATAAAGAGGTATTTTTCACTATCAGTAAATAGCTCTAATGTAACTTCTGTTATCTTAAGCATTGCATCCCAAGAGAGACCAGGTGCAGTGTAGTACTGACAAGGATCTAAATTATAAATACTCTTACATATTTTTCTGAAGTTTTCAAATATGTCTGTTAAGAGAAGAACATCAGATATTAGGTAGAGTTCTGTATAGTCAAGAAGGTTCTTGCACTTGAATTCACTCCATACTTTTTGAGCATGTTCGTAATCGACTACATTGCATTCCTCATTACTTAAAATATTGAAAAAATTCTCTCCACATGGTAGTTGATTTTCATTAAACCTTTCCATTGAATCCATGTAAGAATACGGAAATACACCCTTCCTCCTGATAAGATTAAATTGATTATCATTAGAGAAACATTCTCGGACTGTTAGAAAATCATTAATATCAAGATTTTTAGCTAAAAAATCTAAACTCGAAGACATAAACCTAATTGAATCTAAAAACCTGATTTCAAATCCACGATTTTTATCTATTTTAATGTAAACAGAAAGTGAAATATAACGCTCTTTATTTAAAGGAATAACTTTTATTGTTGCATTTTTTATTGTTGACAGCTCTTTAAAGAAAAGATGCATGTCATATGCAGAAAGATTATGGAAGATGACTGGTATAAAATTGGGATTTTTGTATTTCAAATTACATTTATTATGAGCAGCTCCTCGAAAATTACCATTGAGCTGGCAGTGGTCTCTAACTTTATCATTATATAAAATTTTGGTACATATGTGACAATTTTTTGATTTATTAAAAATCTGAATATCATCTATTGTCATTTTTATTTTTTCTACTTTAGTTAGGTACTGATTATAAATATCTGTTGCATCTTTAACAATTTTGTCAACAAAAACTTTTGATGCTTCTTCTCCAAAATAATAAACATGGTTTTTATATGAATCCTTAAAACTACATTTAACATAATAACTAAAAGCACATGGAATGTGCTTTTGAATATTTTTTGTCTTACTACTTACCTCATCATTTATTTTCTCCAAAACTGATTCAAAATCAGCATAAATCACGAACGGAACATCAACTTGCTTCTGGTGGTTTACAAAAGATATGAACGCATCTTCGGGATTGGGCATCTTTGTTATCTTTTTTCCACACACATTTTTATGATTTTTGGAAATTGATTCATCATGTGTATGGTAAAGACACATATTACATACATAAATTTTGCTCTTATGTGAGGTTATACTAGATCGAATTAGTCTAAAGTAAATAAAAATAGTTTTAATTATAATTAAAAAGAAATAAGTATATACATATACATATATGTATATTTATTAATGTAAAGAAAAACTTACTTGGAAATATCATTAATGAGAACATAGTGAAACTGTTCACCGGAATGCAAAAGCAGTAAATTTATATGGATAGTTTTTTCCTCAATCGTTATATAATATGGTCCAACGATTGACTCACCATTATATCCAAATACATTTACGCTTACATCATTTTGTTTTTCAAACCTTTTTATCGATTTTAAAGGCAGAGGAAATTCTAATCCCTCAAAATTCAACTCCAAGTCACCCACAGAAATTTTATTATTATAAATATTTATATTATATGAATTGCACTTTCTTCTTTCTTTGTTACTTAAGTCACTACAGAGTGCTGCAATTAAACACCATTTAAAGCAGAAAACATCTTTATTTTCCACATTTATGCATGCTCCTTTAATAATGCTTATGCTCTTGGGCAATGGTATAAATTGGGATCCTCTTATAATGCTAGCCTTGTTTACATTTACTTCTACATAATTTATTTTAGTGAGTGTCCATCCTCTGTCCCTTTCCTGAAATTCACTCATTTTAGTGGATATTTCGTCTGCATGTTTGTCATATGACTCACTGATATCCTCAGCAAGCGTTATTAACATCAATTTGGAAATGTGCACAATTGATGATAATTTATTTTCATCGTACACCAATTTCATATATTCACATAACAACTCCATGTTAAATTTAAATGTAGTGTGTTTGATGGCACATCTTTTTAATTCTTCAATTACAATTGCCTTCGCATCTCTAAAGAACTCCTCCGGAAACAGAATTTCTTCCTTTTCATTCACTAATCTATAGGTTTCAATTCTTCCTTTAAAATTATTTTGTCTCACAGTTAATTTTTTATTAATATTAATTGATTGACAATTTTCTATATGGCGATTTGTTCTCATATGCGCATTAAATGATGTTGTCGGTATTAATTCATTGCATTCATTACAATGTTTTTCATTAGCCCTTTGAAGAAGAGGTGATTGGATGGTAGTATTGTAAGCTTATTTATGTTCAATGAGTTGTCTTGAACTAATTAAAAGTTTCTTGCAGATGGGACAGTGGAGGTTAATGTGCACCTTAAGCATTTTGTTTGATATAGACATTTTGCATATCGGACATACTTCATAGTGATTACCATCAAAACTATTTAAAGTATTTTTATGCAATTCCATATGCTCTTTCAGCTTTTGTTGGGCCATAAATAACTTTTTGCATACACCGCAATGCAGATTTAGATGAACCTTAAGCATTTTTCTGGAAATGTGCGTATTACATATGGGACATACTTCATAGTCGTTAGCATCAAAACAATTAGAAGTATTCCTATGCAATTCCATATGCACCTTAAGCATTTTTGGACAGCTGAGCTTTGAAGAACAAATTCAGCAATATACAGGAGCCATTTTATTTTGTACTTTCTTTAACAACAAGAACTTATTTTTTCTTTTCTTTTGAACTTTCAAAAATATTTATAATTGATTTTTTTTTCTTTTGTATTCAACTTTCAAAAAAGGTTAACAATTGATTTTCAAAATTCTTTTTTTATTTTATTAGGTTTTGTTTTTTTTTTTTTTTTTTTTTTTTTTTTTTTCATTATTTATTTATTGAATCTTCATATATTAAATATGAACTAACAATAATTAATCAAATCTTATACTAATACTTTATTTTTGTCCTGCCAATGCTAGACGAAAATTTTTCTCTTCACGGTTTCTATTCACATATGTAGATTTTTAGCGGTCTTCTCGTCGGATGAGTCCTGCAGTATCTCTTCTCCTTAATCTAGAGTGGCCGCTGTATTTTAAAATATTTCTAGCTAGTGGATTTGGGTGCGACTCAAGCCTTTTTAAATATTTTGCTGCGTACTTCGTAATAATAGTTTTTACTAATGGCACATTGAGATCCTTGTGAATATTAGAGTTTTTAACATACCAGGGAGCGACTGTGATTATTCGAAGGAGTTTATTTTGGCGCCTTTGAATTTTTTCGATATTTGAGGCCGAGGCAGTGCCCCATAGCTGAATACCGTAGCACCAGATTGGCTTTAATATAGAGTTGTAGAGTAGGAGTTTGCAATCGAGGCTAAGAACAGAATTTCTTCCAATAAGCCAATTAATTTGAATTCCTTTTAGTTTCATTTGTGTTAGTTTTGCTTCTATATGGCATTTCCATGTTAAGCGCCGATCTAGATGAATACCAAGATATTTTACATGCGATTGTTGGGGCACTAATTCATTATTGATTTTAATAGGGGGACATGACTCCCGACGCAAGGTGAATGTTATATGTACGCATTTTTGCTCATTGACCTTTATCCTCCATTGTTTTAACCACTTTTCCAATTCAAATATATGTTTCTGCAAGTAGCGAGATGCTTCATGACAGTTTTCGTGTACGCTTAAAAAAGCTGTATCATCAGCAAATGTTGAAGTTAGGGTGTGGTTATTTGTTGGCATGTCTGAGGTATATATTAAGTATAACAGTGGGCCCATGATGCTTCCCTGAGGGACTCCAGCGTCAATTGGCTGAGGAGAACTTATAAAATCACCTTCTTTAATTATAAACCTTCGACCGATTAAGTAGTTTTCTAACAGCTTGTGTGTGTTTACTGGTAAGTTTAACTTCAATTTATGTAATAACCCCTCATGGCAGACTTTATCAAAAGCTTGAGAAACATCGATAAAGAGGGCGGAACAATATTTTTTTTCATCAAAGGCTTTTCTTATGGCGTTTACTATACGATGGGTTTGTTCAATTGTGCTATGTTCTCTTCTAAAGCCGAATTGATGGTTAGGAATACATCTATTTACATTTAAAATTGGGGCTAATTTTGATACTAACAGCTTTTCAAACAGCTTTGATATATTAGACAATAAGCTTATAGGTCTATATGACTCAACTTTTGTAGGATCCTTCCCTGGCTTAGGTATCATTGTAACTAAGGATACTTTCCATTCTTGTGGGTAGTATTCAAGGCGTAAGGTAGGTAGGTAGGTAGAAAGGCTGGTGTGAAGTCTCCTTCACACCCTCACCCAGAGACCAATACGGTCCATTGTGATGCCTTGTTTATATTTAAGAAGCTGAAAAAAGAAGGTGAAGAGAAACAGCAAAAGAATCAGAAAAGATAAGAACAGATAAGAATAGATGAGAAAAGGAAGTTCTGACCAAACCCGAGAGAAAAGCCTCACTCAACACAACACCAATCCGCCCTATGTGCGGCTAGCTCCCAGTCTCCTGCTGCGCAGCCAGGCCATCCCCATTACGAATCCTATCAGACTCTCGAGCCCACAGCCCGGGACGTCCCCTAATTCGCCTAGGAATCTGTTGCCCAGCCACCTCAGCCTGCTGCCCTGTAGCCTGGGACAGCGGCACAAAATGTGCTCAACCGTCTCCAGCTCCTCCGGGTCCTCACACAACCCGCACATATCCGACACGTCGGATCCTAACCTCATCGCCATCCTGCCTATCATGCAATGACCCGTGATGATTCCTATTATGGTCCTCACGCAGACCCTGCTTCTGCCCAGCAACAACTCCGAGTCGGACTTCCTGAGCACCGGCCACATCGTCCGTGATACCCGGCAGTCCGTTCGGTTCCCCCAGGCCCTATTGGTCGCGCCCAGAATCCATTCCCTAATCTTCCCAAAGTAGAATCCTATTGGAGGCCTAATTGCCTCTATGTGATTAGGATCCTCCATCTCTGAGCCCTGTCTCGCCAACTCATCAGCAATCTCGTTGCCGCTTATGTTGCAGTGACCAGGCACCCAGCACAATCTCAACATATACTCTCCTAAGGCTCCCTCCAGAGCCCTCCTGCAACCGTCAACTAGCTTGGATTTCACGTAACAGCCCCTTACGGCCATAAGGGCCGCCTGGCTGTCGACATATATAGTGACCTCCGAGCCCCTATCAATGTTGTCCCTCATCAGTTCCACGGCCCTCAAGACCCCCAGAACTTCCGCCTGAAAAACACTGCAGTCGTCCGGAAGCCTATATGACATTCTGATATCCAGATCCTCAATGTAGACCCCCGCACCCGTGCCTCTCATCTTCGAGCCGTCAGTGAAAATAGCAAATCCATTAAATAATCTGCTCCTACCTGACCATCTCTCCCTAGAAGGCGTTACCACCTCCGGCAACCGTCCGAAATCCACCCTGGTGCCCACGAAATCCGTGGAGCCGGGTGATCCCAGGCAGTAACCTCCAGCTTCGATCTCACTCAAGATCCGTGAGTGACCCTGCGTGAAATCCCTAATCAATCCTAGTTCCCTCAGTCTAAGAATGCTTCTGGCTGCCATTCCCATAACATACTGCTCAATGGGCAGAAGATGTAGAATGACATCCAGTGCCGCTTGAGGTGTACTTCTCATGGCACCTGTCATGCCGATTGAAGCACACCTCTGAGCCTTAGACAGAAGGTTCCTTCGACAAGCCACTCTCAATGACTCCCACCAAACACAGCATCCATATGTAAGAATGGGTCTAACCACCGAAGTGTACAGCCATCCCACTACTGACGGCCGGAGTCCCCAACTCTTACCTATCGATGATCTGCAAGCATAGTAGGCATTGAGGCCTCTCTTAAGTCTCTCCTGAGTATTCCTTCCCCACGACAGCTTGCTGTCCAGAAAAACTCCTAGATACTTAGCGCTATCAGATAGTCTAAGCTCTACTCCTCCTAGTACCGGCAGCCTAAAATTCTCTACCCTGTACCTCCTAGTAAAAAGAACCAACTCGGTCTTCTCCGGATTGACTCCCAAACCCTTATCACTCGCCCATGCTGACAGTTCGCCCAGCGCCCCTTGCATGACTTCGCTTATTGTCGGCAGAAACTTGCCCGATACCAATATCACTACATCATCCGCGTAGGCCACAACTTTCCGACCCAATCTGTCAAAAAGTCCCAGAACGACGTTGACAGCTAAGAGCCATAATAAGGGAGAGAGAACTCCCCCCTGTGGGGTTCCCCTAGTCACCAGTTTCTTTAAGCGCTCGTTTCCCCAGTCCGAGTGAATAACTCTGCTGCTGAGCATCAGAGTTATCCATTCGACCAGGAACAGAGGAACGCCTAGATCCACCAATGCCTGCCTGATAGCCTCTATCTTCAAATTATTAAAAGCGCCCTCTATATCCAGGAATGCCGCCAAGGTGTATTCCTTGTTTCGCAATCCCCGCTCTACATAACCCACCACATCATGAAGCGCACTCTCAACAGATCTACCCTTAAGATAGGCGTGTTGAGCGCCGCTGATGATGCCGGCGTCAATCTTCGTCCTCAGATGTAGATCAATCAGTCTTTCCAACGTCTTCAAAAGAAAAGACGATAAGCTGATTGGTCTAAAATCCTTGGGTTTAGAGTGACCGGTTCTTCCCGCCTTGGGTATGAAAACCACCCTGACCTCCCTCCACCCTTTAGGAATGTACCCGTTCAGCACACAGACCCTAAACAGTTCCACCAACAGCAGGAGTGATGATCTCCCGATATTCTGTAACATCGCCGGAAAGATACCGTCTGGTCCTGCCGATTTGTAAGACCCAAAGGTATTGACCGCCCATGTTACTTTTTCCAAGGTGATCATGTCCCCCACCGTCTCCCTCTCCTCACCGCCCGATTCTGACCCAGAGAAGGGGTTACCACATTCAATCTGTTCCCCCGTCCCAGGATCCACACATCCCGGAAAGTGAGTTTCCATTAGCAGACATAGAGATTCAGAGCTAGATTCCGTCCATGAGTTGTCCGGTCTCTGAATAAATCCAGGGACTACAGGGTCCTTGGATAAAATTCTCCTGAACCTGGACATCTCATTTACAGATTCCACTGACTCGCTAAACTTGACCCACGAGTCCCTTTTCGCCCTCCTAATGTCTCCTTTATATCTATTGTAACTCAATCTGAAGTTACTCCAATCTTCTTCCCTACGCGTATACTTCGCTCTATTAAACAACCTTCTGACAGTGGACCTTTGAGTCCTCAACTCGTCTGTCCACCATCTTGGTTGTGTGCGCTTGCCCGGAAAGTTCAAAGGACAGGAACGCTCATAACTACTAGTCAGTACCCCCGTAAAGGTGCCCACCAGTTGCTCTACACCGGTCGAAGTCGACCCCCAGTCGCGTGTAACTCTAAGGTTACTTTGCACCAATCTCGAAAAGTAATCCCAATCCGTCCTTCTCGGATTCCTATACGGACACCTTTTCGACCTCTCAAACATTAGATTAAAGGACAGGCGACTATGGTCAGAGAAGGAAAACCCCAGGTCCACCCTCCAATCCTCCACTAATTCCCTACAGTTCGTCAATGTCATGTCTATCACTGCCTCTCTATCCCTAGTTCTGAACGTAGGTGTATTCCCTCTGTTACAGATATAAAGATTGCTGGCAATAATAAAATCAAACATAGACTCACCTCTTTTGTTGATGTCGGCACTTCCCCATTGGGTATGGTGTGCATTGGCGTCACACCCTAGTACCAGTCTCGAGCCAGTTCTGCCTGAGTACTCCACCAACTCTCGCACTTTTTCACCAGGTGGATCGGTAGCCTCGTACGGCAAGTATACCGATGCCAATGCCAGGACCCTTCTGTCCTTGGCTTCTCCTGTCACAACCGTGAGGTCTCCATTACTATAAGAATGAGAAAACATAAATTTAAACTCAGTTCTCGCCAAGATACAAGTTCGTACCTTCTCATCTGTGTGGGGTACGAACAATGTATACCCCGTGACCCCTAATCCAACTACCCGGTTTTTATTAATCCAGGGCTCTTGGATTAAGGCCACGTCCACGTTGTTGTCGATGAGGTGGGTTACTAATTCGGTTGAGGCTGCTTCACAGTGGTGCAGGTTTATCTGCACCACTTTCAACCTCTTAGGGTCTATCATTTTTAGGAAACCTAAATTTGATAGACCCTAACCCGAATATTGCAACCCCTCCTATCGAATCAAGCTTTTTAAGAGACTCCCGGTCCACTGCGAACCTGAAGTCTCTTCCCTGGTTCTCTTTACAACCCAGTGAAGCTACCAACTTCCACTGGCTTGTATTGAGCCCCTTGTTCTGGTTGGCCAGTACCCCCAGTATGACCTCCACCGGTTTTATAGGTGGAGGTATCCATACCGTGACTACCGGCCTTAATGGCAACTCAGACGCTAGTATAACATCCAGACTAGCTTCAGGACAGGAGCTGCCACACTTACCAATTGCAGCCTTTAAAAACTCAAAGGTTTTCTGATTGCCGCAACTGACAGTTTTGACACCTCTTGTCCAGTCAGCCCCTTTGAACGATACTTCGTCCGGCCTTCCTTTGGCACTAAAGATTTCGTCGAGTAGTTTGTTCTCTAGCACCTGCCATCTCTCGACACTGATCCTTCCATCGGGATCCTTACGATCAATGACAGCCGCTAGAATACCGTCCTTACTCGACGACTCCTTTAGTTTCTTTGAAGTGGATGGTTGGTCCTTTCTGGAGTCAGTCCTCTTATTGATCTCCTTATGGGGATCTTTAAGAGAACTGACCACAGTCTGACCAGTCCTCTTAGCCGCAGGGGATTTCTGGTCATCACCAGACCTCACTCGCTTAACTACCCCCTTTTTGGGGCCCTTAGCAGAGCTCAGTCGGTGATCACCCGATTTCCCTGCAGATGTTGACTGGTCTGTCCCAGCAACCCTTCCTTTAGTGACTCCTTTTTGGGAGTGACTATCGGAAATTACCAAGACATTTCCAGCCCTCATCGCGCGACTAGTAGTGGGTAAAACGTTCTCAGGCCTAGCTCCCTTAACTGCGACCAATCTGTCACGATTAAGAGGGCCAGTCGTTGAACCTTTACCCTCCTTTTCCTTATCTTCTGCTTTATCCGAGGATTCAACAACAGGGGGTGCTGGGGATTTGCTGTCTTTACTGACAACATTTGTATCCACAGCAGCCCCTGTTGTGTATCCCGCAGGATAGGGAAGCCCTAGGATGGCACCGACAGAGCCGTGGATTCGTTCGAATCTAGCAACGTTCTTTCGGTGCTTCCTCAGCAGATGCCTATCCCGCCCATCGTGCAGTGAGGAGTCTTTCTTAGCTATCTTTTCCAGAAAGGCTAAGGAGGCTCTCACACCACTCTTGGCTTTATCGTAGCTCGTTCGGCTATCTGACGTGACCTGTTCTGTCGCATCTTGCCGAACAACGAGTTTTGATACACTCGCCAATCCACTCTCCAACCCGAGTGTGACTCCGGAAGTCGATGGCCCAGCCCTATGGCCCTCATCATGAGCCGAAATCAGAGTTATTTCGTGCTCATCATCAGAGCCCAGAGTTAGGTCACCGAGTCTTTCCGATGCCCCTGTACGAGACGGAGATCCGATTGGCGAGTCTATCCTGTCCGTCATGACTGTCAGTTCTGTCATTAACTGACTCTCCTGCAGCAGAATATCTCTGTGAATACCCAGCAAGTCGGAGTCCAAATCTGACCCCGAACCTGCTGAGCTGACAGAGACATTCCCTGCGCCAACTTCTTCATTTCTTTCTTTAAAATTTAAATTGTCCAGTTTTTGGTCCCACGAGTAAGCACGTAAACAAAGCGACCATCGCGCGCAGTGACGGCGTACGCGGACTAGGCTAGAATTACAACTGACCCTTGCCATCGGCGTCAGAGGGAAGCTGTTCACGACCAGTTTCTTTTACCACTAACTAGCCATTCAGGTCCTCGGCACTGCTATCAACCACCTTGACCTTAAAAGTGGGATTCAAGGCGTAAAATAGCATTAAAAATCAAGAGAATAATTTTCTTTGCTATGCTGGGTAGCTCTAAAAGCATTTTGTTGCTGATCTTATCAAACCCAGGGGCTTTCTTGGGGTTTAAATCATGAATAGCCTTTTCGATTTCTTTTATCTCAAATCTAAGTGGAACAGCAGCTCTAACAGCAACAGGTGGCAACTCGACTGCAATATCGGGAGATGTATGCGGGGTAAATACGTTTTTCAAATGATTAACAAAAAGATTTCCTTTTTCTTCATCATTTCGTGCCCAACTTCCATTTAAGTTTCTTAATGGTGGTTTAGTGATAACTGGTCTATTAAGATTTCTAGCTGCACGCCATAAAGAGTAGTCTGATTGAGAAGTTGCATCAAGTTCCTTAAGATATTTTTCCAGGGAAGCCGTTTTCTGAGACTGCAGTAACTTTCTTAGCTTTTTTGTGCACTCTTTTAGTAAATTCTTAAGTTGAGGGGATCTATGCAATTGCCATTCTCTTCGAGCTCTCCTTTTTTCAGTCAAGAGACGCTCGACATCTGCAGAATATATTTTACTATTTTTGGTTTTTTTGAGGGTTATACTAGAATGTCGAACAGCTAGTTTCAGATAACTGTCAAAATTTACAATAGAAATATCCACATTCTCCGGTGTACTAAGCGGAATATTTTCAGTGCAGTGGGTACTGAGATATTTTTTATATTTAAACCAATTAATTTGAGTGGCTGACGTCACTAAGTTATCAGACGGAGATACAATTCTATTAGGATTTAATATAATAAGAATTGTAGGTGTGTGATCAGAAGATAATTCTAAGGAAGCTTCAACATAAATCGTTTCTGCGGGGATGTTTTTAACCACTCCAAAATCGATGACATCTGGAACTTTTTGCTGATCAGTAGGCCAATATGTTGGTTGTCCGCTCGCGACCACAATTAGATCCATTTTAAAAATTGTGTTAAACAAAACACGACCCTAAGGTGTAATAAGTCGTGACCCCCAGAAAGTGTGTTTAGCGTTATAATCGCCAGCAGCCAGGAAGCAGGGTCCTAATGATTTGAAATATTTATTATATTGGCTTTCTGATATAGAAAATCTAGGTGGGGAGTATAATGATGATATTACTATGTTTCGATTTAATTCCTCAACGCTAATGTTTGTTGCTTGGAGATAATCTTCACGATGATCACTCATTAAGTAGTGTTTTACTCGGTTCTTTATCAAAATGGCAGAACCTCCACAAGCTCTGTCTCGAGGGTCCTTTGTATCATACAATATATAACCATTGATTTTAAACGTATTTCTTGAGGACAGATTAGTTTCAGAAACCATCATAACATCAATTTGTTTATTTTTAAGGAAGTATTCTAGTTCATTTTTGTGTTGGCGGATGCCGTTTGCGTTCCAAAAGCAAATTTTTAAACAGTTCATGGCTTGTTTAGTACAGCTTGCAATAACATCGATTGCATTCTTAACATTTCTTGCATCATGTTACCCATTGTGTTAGTGAAATTGTTAACTGTTTGCACTAATGTTTCCATGGTTTTTTCTAGCCGGGTTAAATTAGAAATGGGAATTTCGTCATTATTTGGTACATCACCTTGCAGTGGCATAGGATTAGATTTTAAGACATTAGCGTACGAGGTTCTGTTAGTATTTGGCTGTGGTATCTGGACACCGTACGTGTTTCCTTGATTAGTTGCCTGCGTTTGAGGGGGGTTAAGTTTCTGTCCAACAGAACGCTTGACAATTGAATATACCGGGCACCCTCTATAGTTGGCAGTGTGATTACCACCGCAGTTGCTACATTTTTTTACATTAGGGTCATTTTTGGACTTTTGATTTTATTAGGTTGATGGAACTTTTTTCTTTTGTTTTATGTTCTAAAATCGTATTAGGAAACATTGTATTGGGAAAGAAAACAAACCGCAAATAAGAATAACATAATGTCATCATAAAGGGAAATACAATATTTCTTAATACAAAAAAAAAAAACTAAATTCAAATATTTTGACTGTTGCATTAATTCTAAAAACTGTATTTAAAAATCCACAAACTTGTTTTTTCAAACCGAAAATTTTCAACTGGTTTGGAAACTAGAAAAATTATGCTCTATCTAATTCGATATAGCATTGCTATCCACTAAAACTGAAGGGAAATACAATATTTCTTAATACAAAAAAGAACTAAATTCAAATATTTTGACTGTTGCATTAATTCTTAAAACTGTATTTAAAAATTCAAAACCGAAAATATTCAACTGGTTTGGAAACTAGAAAAATTATGCTCTATCTAATTCGATATAGCATTGCCACCCACTAAAAACTGTATTTAAAAATCCACAAGCTTGTTTTTCAAAACCAAAAATTTTCAACTGGTTTCGAAACTAAATATATCATTCCTATCACAGGGTTTGGGAACTAGAAAAATGGTTCGGAAATTGGATAACATCCACATTACCAACCTTATTACCGGAGCCGGAAACTGCCAAGATCCCCATTACCTATCTAATGACTCACTCACTGTAACGATAGAACCGACTGACATTGATAATGCATTTCGTTTACCAAAAAACGAGAACAAAATAATTGTCAAGTTCTCCTTTCTCAACAAAAAGAGTTGATGCAAAAAGTACGTGCACATCGTGTCGATTCATGTGTACTGAGTAAAGACGACAATAGAAACAACACTACCAACAATACAAATTACATTTACTTAAATGATGAATTAACCCATAATAACCGGCGTTTGTTATGACTAACCAAAGAAAAAGCTAAAATATGTAATTGGAAATTTGTTTGGGTTAAAAATGGAAGCATTTTAGCTTGAAAAATTGAAAATTCCCCTGCTATAATTATTAACACTGAAGCCGATATTGAGTTAATTACACCAGCAATTTAAAAAAAAGAGAATAAATAAAAATAAATAAATAAATATGAACTTAGATGTAATAACTATTAATAATTTTAATCAAATAAATAAAACATTTTTAAGTTATCCGTTGTCACTAATTTTTATGAATATCCGCTCTTTACGTTCACATTTTTCTGTGTTTCTAGCCTCTATACATCATATAATAAATGAGATAAAAGTAATAATTTTAGCAGAGACTAACATATCTGATGATGAAAACGGCCTGTATAAGATTAATGATTTTAATGCTATCTTTCTTAAACGAAAAGATAATGAAGGAAACAATAAGGGGGGTGGGGGTATCGCGGTGTATATCAGAGAAACTCTCACCTTCTCTCAAATATTTACACAAGCCAAATCTTGTGCACTTATCCAAATTAATGTTAACATAAACAATTCTATACCTTCCCTTCTCTCAATTTATCGTCCACCATCACTAAACGCAAATGTTTTTATAGCTGAGCTTGACCAAATAATAAGTGCAGTACACAAACAAACTGCTATTGTGGTAGTTGGTGACATAAATATAGACATAAAGAAAGATAACGTCACAACAACATATTATCAGTATGTTGATGTCAAATGGTATACAATGCATGATTACTGAGAGCACACGTGAGGATGTAAACAAAAACACAAGCACGTGCATAGACCATTTGTTTATAAAGAAACATAAATTAACCTCCCATATACAATGTGGAATCATAACAACAACGATCTCTGATCATTACTAACTTTTTTGTTGTACGTATGATGAAATAGGAAGAAAACAGGGAACGGAAATAAGTAAATATCAGGGCCCAAATCTAAATTTAAATATATCTAAGATAAACAAATGTATAAATGAAACAAATTGGAATCAAATATTTCAGCAGAATCTTGATACAACAGATATGTATAATAACATTTTAGAAATGTTCTCCGAAATATATAAAAAATCAGAAAAAAATAATCAAACCCAAAAGAAAAGAAAACAAAATCAGTGGATAAGTACAGAGTAAATTAAAAAATGTGATACGCGCGATAAACTTTACAAAAAATGGTTAAATAATAGAAATAATAAAGATTTTGAAAAAAACTATAAAAAATATCGAAATCGTTTAAATAAAGAAATTATATACACAAAGAATAATTACTACAGAACTAAATTTATAGAAAATCGAAATAATATGCGAGGTACGTGGCAACTTATAAATGAAATAGTGGGAAAAAAGAATAATACTAGTGATGAGGTAATAGTAAAAAATTTCAAAAATGAAATAAACACTATTTTAAACAATTTTTCTAATCATTTCAAAGACAATGTTCAACAAATAATTCATAATTGCAATATCAAAACAATTAATAATTTCGAAATAACAATAGAGAACACTATATACATCACAAATACTAATGATCAAGAAATCTTCAAAATTGTGAAGAAATTAAATGCCAAAAAAGGTCCAGGTATTGATGGAATAAGACCTATAGATATCAAAAACAACGCTAGTATTTTAACACCAATAATCACCAAGCTTATAAACTCCAGTCTTGACAAAGCGATTAACCCAAAAGCTTTAAAAACGTCCATCATTAGAAAAATCTACAAGATTGGAGTTAGATCCGACTATAACAACTGTAGGCCCATTTAAATTTTACCGGTTTTAGAAAAAATACTAGAGGATATTGTTGTCAACAGGTTAAACAATTTTATCAACAAATTTAAACTAATAAATAAAAACCAATTCGGGTTCCAAAAAGGTAAAAATATAAATGGCCTGTTGGGAAACTTTGCAAATTTCGTTAATAAATGCCTAAGCAGACAAATGCACTGCCTGGTACTATTTATTGACTTTAGAAAAGCATTTGACACGCTATCTCATCAAAAACTTTTACAAATATTACAAAGAAACGGAATACGAGGTAATATTTTAAATTGGTTTAAGAATTATCTCGAATGCAGGACGTACCGAATTAAAATCAACAACAATTTAAGTGAAGAGGTACCAGTTAATTATAGTGTCCCACAGGGATCTAAACTTGGTCCATTGCTTTATATATTATACGCAAACGATATGCTTAATGCTTTGAAACATAGCACTACATTCGCTTATGCAGATGATACTGCTATAATTGTCGCTGATAAAAATATCGACTACCCAACTATTATTATGCAAAATCAATTAAACGTTGCAACAAAATGGTGCCATAATAATGGGTTAGTCATTAATGCTAAAAAAAACTAAACTAATGCATGTTAGGCCACCGCACCTTATACAGAAAAATATCAAATTAAAATTTCACGACTCAAACTGCTGTAAACAATTTAAGATGTAAACAATTTAAACAACGACACTTGTACTACCTATATTGAAATGGTAACATCTTATAAATACCTAGGTGTTTATGTAGACAATCACTTTAAATGGAATGTACATGTGGAGCAGCTTCAGAAAAAAATTCAAAAATGCGCATATATGATATATCATTTAGGAAACTGTGCCACATACAACGTACTAAGACAAGCGTATTCCAACTTTGCATTTTTTTAGCTTCAATTCCAATCCTGCTTCATAAGCACGTTTTAATACACCAGTCAATGTTTTAAGATGCGAACAAAAATCACTTGAAGCTATCAAAATATCATCTATATATATAACAATTTTTCTACTGTCTATTAAATCTCGGTATATATTTGTGACAAAGCGCTGGAAATTAGCAGGAGCATTCTTAAGCCCAAAAGGCATTTTTAAAAATTCATACTGTCCTTGTGGTGTTACAAACGAAGTATAAGGTATCGACTCCTCATCAATTCTAATATGATAAAAGCCATCTTTTAAATCTTAAAGAGTAAACCATTTTTTTCCAGCAACGTATTCTATACAATCCTCAATCAAAGGTAAGGGAAAATTATCCCTAATTGTCTTTTTATTTAATGACCTGTAGTCTACACACATTCGTGTTTCACCACTTTTTTTCTTAGTTAAAACAATTGCAGAAGCATATGGTGAGTTACTAGGACGTATAACATTTCGTGATAACAAATCGGATGTTATTTTCTGAACCTCATCACGATCTCGTACTGACAAACGACGAGGTGAACTATACATTGGTACATCATCAGACAATCTAATTTTCATACTATAATCATGAGATTTTCTGATAATACCTTTCGGATTAACATAAAATTCCTTGACAATATTTTTCAATTCGACCATTTGTTCACTGTTTAAATTTCTATCAAAATTAATATCATCCACTAAATTATGACTAGAATTAACTTCTACATCAGTTTTAGACACCAAATAAATTGCTTTATTATTATTATTTATTTTATTTTCAGAATCAAATATGCATGCATTATTTTCATTAAAATGTAATAATTTTACATTAAATTTATCCATAAAATTCCTACCTAAAATCATAAGAATTCGAGTATCATTATCTGGTATTATTATCAAATCGATGCATTTAATTAAGCCCTTAAAGTTAATTTTACATAAAACAGTCCCATATGTTTTTATATTACCATTTCCAATTCCAACATAACTAGTTGGATAAAGATCTTTAAATAATTTAATGAACTTCGGTACTAGTGATTTGGAAATTAAATTAGTTGGACTACCCGAGTCGATCAGACATGAAACATTAAAATAATTAGCATATTTGTTTCTGAGAGAGTTAAAAAATGCTACACTCACCATTAACATTGGGTCAACAATATCGTTAATATTAATATTATTTTCCGGAAATATAGATGACACAACTCTTTGACGTTTAGGACAGACAGTTCTTGTAAAAATGCCCCATTTGTTGACAAACGAAACACGATCCGGGGGGCGAATTGGCTTCGGACATGCATTTTTCATATGACCAAACTGGGAACAATTATAACAGCGCATCTTATCTCCATTGGAGCCATTACTTGATTTTTTTACATGACGTTTCCCTCGGCGTTTTTCATATCGGTCAACACAAGCAATCAGTTCTTCTATTGAAGTTGAACCATACAATAAGGAGACAGTGTTGGAGTTGTCTTGCATTCCATCTATAATGATGTCAACTAGTTCTTGGCCTTCAATTTCTCCATCAGCAGCAATTATTTGCATTGAAATTATATAATTTATACAAGATTCTGAAGCTTTCAAAGTCCGTGCACGAAGTTTGCGATACACATCCTCCCGAGTAACTACCTGTTTAAACATTTTTAGCAAGCTTACTTTTAAATCATTATAAGTCCATTTATCAGCAGTTTCCATAAATTCTCTAGCTGTTCCTCGTAATAACCACTTTAGGCACAACAATTTTTCTTGATCGTTGTAGTCATATGTAAATTCCTCAAATCTCTTAAGCCATTTACTAATGTCTCCATCAGTATTTCCGTCAAATTTTAAAACCATTCTCTCCACTTCATCATAATTAATTCTGCGCACTTTACTTGCTGTGTTCAATTCTAAATTACTGAGATGTTTTTGAAGATTTACCATTTCACAGCGCATTTTCAAAATTCTTATTTGGCTCTCAAGTTCTTTTTCTTCTGGAGAACCAATAGAATTAGTGACTTGCGGAATCGTTGTTGATAAACCTGACAAAACGGAAGTAAGTGTATCTGTTGCCGTAGCAGAGGAAACTGGAACTGGTTTAGAATAAACATCAAGAAGTATTGTATCGGAAGTTGTAACGGAAGTTGGGACGGAAGTTGTGACGGAAGTTGTAACGGAAGTTGTAACGGAAGTTGCAGGAATAAACACATTTGTACCTGATTCAGAAGCTAAACCAACGCTTTCAGGAGCACTACCATGGGTTTCGTTTAAAGAGTCATATAAACCTCTTAGTTGACTTGTAGAAGCAGACTCAGGAAATTGCACTCCTGATACCATCAAAGCATCTATTATCTTTTGGCGGCTTGGACGTAAATCCATTTTTATTTTCTTTTAAAAAAAATTTTATATATAACCCCACACCTGAATTGTAAAAGTGCTTTTTCAAAACTATTTTCTTTATTTTATTTAACGACTAAACATTTAAATCTAGGAAACTATGATTAATTAAATTTTACAAATAACAAGTATTTCTTAGAAAAGTACATTACAATATCTTCATTATTAATCCATTCAAATTCCTCATAAGGTAGATATTCAGACATTGCCCACCCATATAAATTGTTAGCATCTAAATACATTAAATACTCTGATGCTTTTTTGTCATCAAAATTTTCCACATACTTGTAGTTTGCCTTAGAATATCTTTTGGAGCATTGAACTAATCCACCTCGTATTCCATTTTGCATAAAGAGGTATTTTTCACTATCAGTAAATAGCTCTAATGTAACTTCTGTTATCTTAAGCATTGCATCCCAAGAGAGACCAGGTGCAGTGTAGTACTGACAAGGATCTAAATTATAAATACTCTTACATATTTTTCTGAAGTTTTCAAATATGTCTGTTAAGAGAAGAACATCAGATATTAGGTAGAGTTCTGTATAGTCAAGAAGGTTCTTGCACTTGAATTCACTCCATACTTTTTGAGCATGTTCGTAATCGACTACATTGCATTCCTCATTACTTAAAATATTGAAAAAATTCTCTCTACATGGTAGTTGATTTTCATTAAACCTTTCCATTGAATCCATGAAAGAATACGGAAATACACCCTTCCTCCTGATAAGATTAAATTGATTATCATTAGAGAAACATTCTCGGACTGTTAGAAAATCATTAATATCAAGATTTTTAGCTAAAAAATCTAAACTCGAAGACATAAACCTAATTGAATCTAAAAACCTGATTTCAAATCCACAATTTTTATCTATTTTAATGTAAACAGAAAGTGAAATATAACGCTCTTTATTTAAAGGAATAACTTTTATTGTTGCATTTTTTATTGTTGACAGCTCTTTAAAGAAAAGATGCATGTCATATGCAGAAAGATTATGGAAGATGACTGGTATAAAATTGGGATTTTTGTATTTCAAATTACATTTATTATGAGCAGCTCCTCGAAAATTACCATTGAGCTGGCAGTGGTCTCTAACTTTATCATTATATAAAATTTTGTTACATATGTGACAATTTTTTGATTTATTAAAAATCTGAATATCATCTATTGTCATTTTTATTTTTTCTACTTTAGTTAGGTACTGATTATAAATATCTGTTGCATCTTTAACAATTTTGTCAACAAAAACTTTTGATGCTTCTTCTCCAAAATAATAAACATGGTTTTTATATGAATCCTTAAAACTACATTTAACATAATAACTAAAAGCACATGGAATGTGCTTTTGAATATTTTTTGTCTTACTACTTACCTCATCATTTATTTTCTCCAAAACTGATTCAAAATCAGCATAAATCACGAACGGAACATCAACTTGCTTCTGGTGGTTTACAAAAGATATGAACGCATCTTCGGGATTGGGCATCTTTGTTATCTTTTTTCCACACACATTTTTATGATTTTTGGAAATTGATTCATCATGTGTATGGTAAAGACACATATTACATACATAAATTTTGCTCTTATGTGAGGTTATACTAGATCGAATTAGTCTAAAGTAAATAAAAATAGTTTTAATTATAATTAAAAAGAAAAAAGTATATACATATACATATATGTATATTTATTAATGTAAAGAAAAACTTACTTGGAAATATCATTAATGAGAACATAGTGAAACTGTTCACCGGAATGCAAAAGCAGTAAATTTATATGGATAGTTTTTTCCTCAATCGTTATATAATATGGTCCAACGATTGACTCACCATTATATCCAAATACATTTACGCTTACATCATTTTGTTTTTCAAACCTTTTTATCGATTTTAAAGGCAGAGGAAATTCTAATCCCTCAAAATTCAACTCCAAGTCACCCACAGAAATTTTATTATTATAAATATTTATATTATATGAATTGCACTTTCTTCTTTCTTTGTTACTTAAGTCACTACAGAGTGCTGCAATTAAATACCATTTAAAGCAGAAAACATCTTTATTTTCCACATTTATGCATGCTCCTTTAATATTGCTTATGCTCTTGGGCAATGGTATAAATTGGGATCCTCTTATAATGCTAGCCTTGTTTACATTTACTTCTACATAATTTATTTTAGTGAGTGTCCATCCTCTGTCCCTTTCCTGAAATTCACTCATTTTAGTGGATATTTCGTCTGCATGTTTGTCATATGACTCACTGATATCCTCAGCAAGCGTTATTAACATCAATTTGGAAATGTGCACAATTGATGATAATTTATTTTCATCGTCCACCAATTTCATATATTCACATAACAACTCCATGTTAAATTTAAATGTAGTGTGTTTGATGGCACATCTTTTTAATTCTTCAATTACAATTGCCTTCGCATCTCTAAAGAACTCCTCCGGAAACAGAATTTCTTCCTTTTCATTCACTAATCTATAGGTTTCAATTCTTCCTTTAAAATTATTTTGTCTCACAGTTAATTTTTTATTAATATTAATTGATTGACAATTTTCTATATGGCGATTTGTTCTCATATGCGCATTAAATGATGTTGTCGGTATTAATTCATTGCATTCATTACAATGTTTTTCATTAGCCCTTTGAAGAAGAGGTGATTGGATGGTAGTATTGTAAGCTTATTTATGTTCAATGAGTTGTCTTGAACTAATTAAAAGTTTCTTGCAGATGGGACAGTGGAGGTTAATGTGCACCTTAAGCATTATGTTTGATATAGACATTTTGCATATCGGACATACTTCATAGTGATTACCATCAAAACTATTTAAAGTATTTTTATGCAATTCCATATGCTCTTTCAGCTTTTGTTGGGCCATAAATAACTTTTTGCATACACCGCAATGCAGATTTAGATGAACCTTAAGCATTTTTCTGGAAATGTGCGTATTACATATGGGACATACTTCATAGTCGTTAGCATCAAAACAATTAGAAGTATTCCTATGCAATTCCATATGCACCTTAAGCATTTTTGGACAGCTGAGCTTTGAAGAACAAATTCAGCAATATACAGGAGCCATTTTATTTTGTACTTTCTTTAACAACAAGAACTTATTTTTTCTTTTCTTTTGAACTTTCAAAAATATTTATAATTGATTTTTTTTTCTTTTGTATTCAACTTTCAAAAAAGGTTAACAATTGATTTTCAAAATTCTTTTTTTATTTTATTAGGTTTTGTTTTTTTTTTTTTTTTTTTTTTTTTTTTTCATTATTTATTTATTGAATCTTCATATATTAAATATGAACTAACAATAATTAATCAAATCTTATACTAATACTTTATTTTTGTCCTGCCAATGCTAGACGAAAATTTTTCTCTTCACGGTTTCTATTCACATATGTAGATTTTTAGCGGTCTTCTCGTCGGATGAGTCCTGCAGTATCTCTTCTCCTTAATCTAGAGTGGCCGCTGTATTTTAAAATATTTCTAGCTAGTGGATTTGGGTGCGACTCAAGCGACTTTTAAATATTTTGCTGCGTACTTCGTAATAATAGTTTTTACTAATGGCACATTGAGATCCTTGTGAATATTAGAGTTTTTAACATACCAGGGAGCGACTGTGATTATTCGAAGGAGTTTATTTTGGCGCCTTTGAATTTTTTCGATATTTGAGGCCGAGGCAGTGCCCCATAGCTGAATACCGTAGCACCAGATTGGCTTTAATATAGAGTTGTAGAGTAGGAGTTTGCAATCGAGGCTAAGAACAGAATTTCTTCCAATAAGCCAATTAATTTGAATTCCTTTTAGTTTCATTTGTGTTAGTTTTGCTTCTATATGGCATTTCCATGTTAAGCGCCGATCTAGATGAATACCAAGATATTTTACATGCGATTGTTGGGGCACTAATTCATTATTGATTTTAATAGGGGGACATGACTCCCGACGCAAGGTGAATGTTATATGTACGCATTTTTGCTCATTGACCTTTATCCTCCATTGTTTTAACCACTTTTCCAATTCAAATATATGTTTCTGCAAGTAGCGAGATGCTTCATGACAGTTTTCGTGTACGCTTAAAAAAGCTGTATCATCAGCAAATGTTGAAGTTAGGGTGTGGTTATTTGTTGGCATGTCTGAGGTATATATTAAGTATAACAGTGGGCCCATGATGCTTCCCTGAGGGACTCCAGCGTCAATTGGCTGAGGAGAACTTATAAAATCACCTTCTTTAATTATAAACCTTCGACCGATTAAGTAGTTTTCTAACAGCTTGTGTGTGTTTACTGGTAAGTTTAACTTCAATTTATGTAATAACCCCTCATGGCAGACTTTATCAAAAGCTTGAGAAACATCGATAAAGAGGGCGGAACAATATTTTTTTTCATCAAAGGCTTTTCTTATGGCGTTTACTATACGATGGGTTTGTTCAATTGTGCTATGTTCTCTTCTAAAGCCGAATTGATGGTTAGGAATACATCTATTTACATTTAAAATTGGGGCTAATTTTGATACTAACAGCTTTTCAAACAGCTTTGATATATTAGACAATAAGCTTATAGGTCTATATGACTCAACTTTTGTAGGATCCTTCCCTGGCTTAGGTATCATTGTAACTAAGGATACTTTCCATTCTTGTGGGTAGTATTCAAGGCGTAAAATAGCATTAAAAATCAAGAGAATAATTTTCTTTGCTATGCTGGGTAGCTCTAAAAGCATTTTGTTGCTGATCTTATCAAACCCAGGGGCTTTCTTGGGGTTTAAATCATGAATAGCCTTTTCGATTTCTTTTATCTCAAATCTAAGTGGAACAGCAGCTCTAACAGCAACAGGTGGCAACTCGACTGCAATATCGGGAGATGTATGCGGGGTAAATACGTTTTTCAAATGATTAACAAAAAGATTTCCTTTTTCTTCATCATTTCGTGCCCAACTTCCATTTAAGTTTCTTAATGGTGGTTTAGTGATAACTGGTCTATTAAGATTTCTAGCTGCACGCCATAAAGAGTAGTCTGATTGAGAAGTTGCATCAAGTTCCTTAAGATATTTTTCCAGGGAAGCCGTTTTCTGAGACTGCAGTAACTTTCTTAGCTTTTTTGTGCACTCTTTTAGTAAATTCTTAAGTTGAGGGGATCTATGCAATTGCCATTCTCTTCGAGCTCTCCTTTTTTCAGTCAAGAGACGCTCGACATCTGCAGAATATATTTTACTATTTTTGGTTTTTTTGAGGGTTATACTAGAATGTCGAACAGCTAGTTTCAGATAACTGTCAAAATTTACAATAGAAATATCCACATTCTCCGGTGTACTAAGCGGAATATTTTCAGTGCAGTGGGTACTGAGATATTTTTTATATTTAAACCAATTAATTTGAGTGGCTGACGTCACTAAGTTATCAGACGGAGATACAATTCTATTAGGATTTAATATAATAAGAATTGTAGGTGTGTGATCAGAAGATAATTCTAAGGAAGCTTCAACATAAATCGTTTCTGCGGGGATGTTTTTAACCACTCCAAAATCGATGACATCTGGAACTTTTTGCTGATCAGTAGGCCAATATGTTGGTTGTCCGCTCGCGACCACATTTAGATCCATTTTAAAAATTGTGTTAAACAAAACACGACCCTTAGGTGTAATAAGTCGTGACCCCCAGAAAGTGTGTTTAGCGTTATAATCGCCAGCAGCCAGGAAGCAGGGTCCTAATGATTTGAAATATTTATTATATTGGCTTTCTGATATAGAAAATCTAGGTGGGGAGTATAATGATGATATTACTATGTTTCGATTTAATTCCTCAACGCTAATGTTTGTTGCTTGGAGATAATCTTCACGATGATCACTCATTAAGTAGTGTTTTACTCGGTTCTTTATCAAAATGGCAGAACCTCCACAAGCTCTGTCTCGAGGGTCCTTTGTATCATACAATATATAACCATTGATTTTAAACGTATTTCTTGAGGACAGATTAGTTTCAGAAACCATCATAACATCAATTTGTTTATTTTTAAGGAAGTATTCTAGTTCATTTTTATGTTGGCGGATGCCGTTTGCGTTCCAAAAGCAAATTTTTAAACAGTTCATGGCTTGTTTAGTACAGCTTGCAATAACATCGATTGCATTCTTAACATTTCTTGCATCATGTTACCCATTGTGTTAGTGAAATTGTTAACTGTTTGCACTAATGTTTCCATGGTTTTTTCTAGCCGG
This sequence comes from Pollenia amentaria, assembly GCA_943735925.1. Taxonomy (NCBI): domain Eukaryota; kingdom Metazoa; phylum Arthropoda; class Insecta; order Diptera; family Polleniidae; genus Pollenia; species Pollenia amentaria. Next base: position 94,497,784 of record OX031007.1, read on the forward strand.
GTTAAATTAGAAATGGGAATTTCGTCATTATTTGGTACATCACCTTGTAGTGGCATAGGATTAGATTTTAAGACATTAGCGTACGAGGTTCTGTTTGTATTTGGCTGTGGTATCTGGACACCGTACGTGTTTCCTTGATTAGTTGCCTGCGTTTGAGGGGGGTTAAGTTTCTGTCCAACAGAACGCTTGACAATTGAATATACCGGGCACCCTCTATAGTTGGCAGTGTGATTACCACCGCAGTTGCTACATTTTTTTACATTAGGGTCATTTTTGGACTTTTGATTTTATTAGGTTGATGGAACTTTTTTCTTTTGTTTTATGTTCTAAAATCGTATTAGGAAACATTGTATTGGGAAAGAAAACAAACCGAAAATAAGAATAACATAATGTCATCATAAAGGGAAATACAATATTTCTTAATACAAAAAAAAAAAAAAAACTAAATTCAAATATTTTGACTGTTGCATTAATTCTAAAAACTGTATTTAAAAATCCACAAACTTGTTTTTTCAAACCGAAAATTTTCAACTGGTTTGGAAACTAGAAAAATTATGCTCTATCTAATTCGATATAGCATTGCTATCCACTAAAACTGAAGGGAAATACAATATTTCTTAATACAAAAAAGAACTAAATTCAAATATTTTGACTGTTGCATTAATTCTTAAAACTGTATTTAAAAATTCAAAACCGAAAATATTCAACTGGTTTGGAAACTAGAAAAATTATGCTCTATCTAATTCGATATAGCATTGCCACCCACTAAAAACTGTATTTAAAAATCCACAGGCTTGTTTTTCAAAACCAAAAATTTTCAACTGGTTTCGAAACTAAATATATCATTCCTATCACAGGGTTTGGGAACTAGAAAAATGGTTCGGAAATTGGATAACATCCACATTACCAACCTTATTACCGGAGCCGGAAACTGCCAAGACCCCATTACCTATCTAATGACTCACTCACTGTAACGATAGAACCGACTGACATTGATAATGCATTTCGTTTACCAAAAAACGAGAACAAAATAATTGTCAAGTTCTCCTTTCTCAACAAAAAGAACGAGTTGATGCAAAAAGTACGTGCACATCGTGTCGATTCATGTGTACTGAGTAAAGACGACAATAGAAACAACACTACCAACAATACAAATTACATTTACTTAAATGATGAATTAACCCATAATAACCGGCGTTTGTTATGACTAACCAAAGAAAAAGCTAAAATATGTAATTGGAAATTTGTTTGGGTTAAAAATGGAAGCATTTTAGCTCGAAAAATTGAAAATTCCCCTGCTATAATTATTAACACTGAAGCCGATATTGAGTTAATTACACCAGCAATTTAAAAAAAAAGAGAATAAATTTTTTTTTTTTTTTTTTTTTTGCTTTATTCAAATTGCAATCTACCTTTATACAGATAATAAGCAACTTTGATCAAATATTATATTAACATTAATAGCTGTACTCTTTAAAGTGCAACTATAAGTATTATAAATTTAATTTCATTGACATTTACAACTATATATTTGTCATTATAAACTTACATATACATAAATAAATAAAATTTAAATTTTTTTTTTTTATAATAAATTTAAAATATTTTTGACATTGATTTACATAGATACAATGAACAGTTACATTTAGAATAATTTACAACAAATTGTATACTTTAACATGTACATATATTCTTTTGTCGTTATCTACGATATGGTAGATCCAAAATATGGTATCGTTTCAGTCTTCGTATCTCATTTGTGTCATCTAGTAAGGCAATAGCCAAAGGGTTAACATGATCGCTTATTCTGTTCAGATATCTTTCGCTATGGGTGTTTATAACATCCGTTATCTTTGGTATCTTGAGATCATTATGTATAGCTTCATTTGTTATGAACCATGGTGCTTGGGTGATAAGTCTAAGAGTTTTGGATTGGTATCGTTGTATTATTTCGACGTTTGAGTTGCTCGCTGTTCCCCAAAGTTGAATCCCATATGTCCACACTGGTTTTAGTATTGCCTTGTACAGTTTTAACTTGTTTGTCATGTTGAGTTGTGATTTTTGTCCGAGCAGCCAGGAAAGCTTCCTATTTTTCATTTTTAAATGTTGTTGTTTTATTTTGATATGTTCCTTCCAAGTCAGCCTACGGTCTAAATGCATGCCAAGGTATTTAACAGAGTCTTTTTTTGGGATTTGAGTGTTGTTGATTGTAAGATTTGAGCAATCACCCCTCCTTAATGCAAATGTTACGTGTACCGATTTTTGTGCATTTACTTTAATTTTCCATTTTTTGAGCCAAGTTTCAAACAGGTGAAGTTGATTTTGAACCAGGTTTGAGGCTATACTAGCAGAATCATGAGATGCCAATAGCGCTGTATCGTCAGCATATGTTGATATACATACCTCGTCAGAAACAGGCATGTCAGCTGTACAAATTGTATATAATACAGGGCTAAGTACACTGCCCTGGGGAACTCCTGCTCTTATTTCAAATATAGGTGATATATCATCTTTTACTCTGACATAGTACGTTCGATTTTGTAGAAATGACTTTAGTATCATATAAAATGGTGCTGGGAGCAATGACTTTATTTTTGATAATAATCCGTTATGCCAAACCTTGTCAAAAGCCTGTTCTATATCAATGAAGACTGCCGAACAATACTTTTTTTCTTCAAAAGAGTTACGAATTACGTTAACCACCCGGTGAACTTGCTCCGGCGTACCATGTTTTTCCCTAAAACCGAACTGATGTTCAGGTATTAACTGAAGGTTATTTAATATTGGTCGTAACCTATTTAAAAATAGTTTTTCAAACATTTTAGAAAAAATGCAAAGCAGACTTATAGGTCTATATGATTTTATTTCACATTCCGGTTTTTGTGGCTTACTAACCATTATTATCTCAGCGCACTTCCACTGAGTCGGGAAATGATTTATGCGAAGTATAGCATTAAAAATATTAGTTAAATATATAATTGCCTTATTGGGTAAGCATTTAATGACTCTAGAATCGATGTTGTCATGTCCTGGAGACTTGTTTTGTCTAAGGTTTAAAATTTCCCTCCTTACTTCTCTGGGTGAAATATGCCTAATTGGTAAACTCATTTGACATGGCACTGTAAGAAAATCTGTAATTTCCACATGAAAAATAGTATTTTCATATGGATGGGTATCGAACGTATTAAAGAGATGATTTCCGAATGCTTCAGCTTTTATTGCATCCGTTTTGCACCATTGTCCGTTTTCATCTCTGAATGGAGAATTTCTTTCTCTTGGACGTTTTAAATATTTTGTGGCTTTCCAAAGTTTATGTCCATTGTCCCAAGAAGTGTTTATATTATCAAAAAATGCTTCAATTGAACAATTTTTAAGGTTTTCCAAATGGACCTTTAAATTTTTTGTTGCCCGATTTAATAGGCGTTTGTCATAAGGATTACGACTTAATTGCCATACTTTCCTCAATCTTCTTTTATTTCTAATAAGTTCACGCGTTTCTACAGACAGTTGGGTGTTGTATTGTGCATCAGAAACATTTACTGTTGGTGTGGATTTGTAAGCTGCCTCGTGAATTAAATTGGTGAAATTTTGCACGGTGATATCAAGTTCAGTGTCAGTTCTTATAGGGGTATTTAAATTTAAGTTCCTTTCTATCCAATAACAAAACGAGTACATATCGGTTCTGTTTGTAAGAATTTTCTGTTTTATATTATCACAGGTTACCGATGTACTGTATGTAAGTATAATCGGTGAGTGATCGGAACTTAACTCATAACTGTCCTGTATGCTTAGAGAGGTAGTCGATATACCAGAGTAAACAAAGAAGTCCATAAGGTCCGGAATTTTCCTTATATCAGAAGGCCAGTATGTTGGTTTACCAGTTGATATAGCAGAAAAATTGTTCTTTAAAAGACATTTGTGTAGTTCCCTTCCTTTAGGATTAATGAGCCGTGAACCCCACCAGGGATGCTTAGCATTAAAATCACCTCCTACTATGAATTTAGTGCCAAGCTTTTTGAAAAAATTTTGGTAGTCATCACAATTGATATTGTGACGAGGGGGAAAATAAATAGCAGATATTGATAATGCAAAAGAGTTACACATAATTTTGACTGAAGCTGCTTGCAAAAATGGGTATGTAATTTGTTCTTCTGGTAAATAAATAAAAATAAATAAATAAATATGAACTTAGATGTAATAACTATTAATAATTTTAATCAAATAAATAAAACATTTTTAAGTTATCCGTTGTCACTAATTTTTATGAATATCCCCTCTTTACGTTCACATTTTTCTGTGTTTCTAGCCTCTATACATCATATAATAAATGAGATAAAAGTAATAATTTTAGCAGAGACTAACATATCTGATGATGAAAACGGCCTGTATAAGATTAATGATTTTAATGCTATCTTTCTAAAACGAAAAGATAATGAAGGAAACAATAAGGGGGGTGGGGGTATCGCGGTGTATATCAGAGAAACTCTCACCTTCTCTCAAATATTTACACAAGCCAAATCTTGTGCACTTATCCAAATTAATGTTAACATAAACAATACTATACCTTCCCTTCTCTCAATTTATCGTCCACCATCACTAAACGCAAATGTTTTTATAGCTGAGCTTGACCAAATAATAAGTGCAGTACACAAACAAACTGCTATTGTGGTAGTTGGTGACATAAATATAGACATAAAGAAAGATAACGTCACAACAACATATTATCAGTATGTTGATGTCAAATGGTCTACAATGCATGATTACTGAGAGCACACGTGAGGATGTAAACAAAAACACAAGCACGTGCATAGACCATTTGTTTATAAAGAAACATAAATTAACCTCCCATATACAATGTGGAATCATAACAACAACGATCTCTGATCATTACTAACTTTTTTGTTGTACGTATGATGAAATAGGAAGAAAACAGGGAACGGAAATAAGTAAATATCAGGGCCCAAATCTAAATTTAAATATATCTAAGATAAACAAATGTATAAATGAAACAAATTGGAATCAAATATTTCAGCAGAATCTTGATACAACAGATATGTATAATAACATTTTAGAAATGTTCTCCGAAATATATAAAAAATCAGAAAAAAATAATCAAACCCAAAAGAAAAGAAAACAAAATCAGTGGATAAGTACAGAGTAAATTAAAAAATGTGATACGCGCGATAAACTTTACAAAAAATGGTTAAATAATAGAAATAATAAAGATTTTGAAAAAAACTATAAAAAATATCGAAATCGTTTAAATAAAGAAATTATATACACAAAGAATAATTACTACAGAACTAAATTTATAGAAAATCGAAATAATATGCGAGGTACGTGGCAACTTATAAATGAAATAGTGGGAAAAAAGAATAATACTAGTGATGAGGTAATAGTAAAAAATTTCAAAAATGAAATAAACACTATTTTAAACAATTTTTCTAATCATTTCAAAGACAATGTTCAACAAATAATTCATAATTGCAATATCAAAACAATTAATAATTTCGAAATAACAATAGAGAACACTATATACATCACAAATACTAATGATCAAGAAATCTTCAAAATTGTGAAGAAATTAAATGCCAAAATAGGTCCAGGTATTGATGGAATAAGACCTATAGATATCAAAAACAACGCTAGTATTTTAACACCAATAATCACCAAGCTTATAAACTCCAGTCTTGACAAAGCGATTAACCCAAAAGCTTTAAAAACGTCCATCATTAGAAAAATCTACAAGATTGGAGTTAGATCCGACTATAACAACTGTAGGCCCATTTAAATTTTACCGGTTTTAGAAAAAATACTAGAGGATATTGTTGTCAACAGGTTAAACAATTTTATCAACAAATTTAAACTAATAAATAAAAACCAATTCGGGTTCCAAAAAGGTAAAAATATAAATGGCCTGTTGGGAAACTTTGCAAATTTCGTTAATAAATGCCTAAGCAGACAAATGCACTGCCTGGTACTATTTATTGACTTTAGAAAAGCATTTGACACGCTATCTCATCAAAAACTTTTACAAATATTACAAAGAAACGGAATACGAGGTAATATTTTAAATTGGTTTAAGAATTATCTCGAATGCAGGACGTACCGAATTAAAATCAACAACAATTTAAGTGAAGAGGTACCAGTTAATTATAGTGTCCCACAGGGATCTAAACTTGGTCCATTGCTTTATATATTATACGCAAACGATATGCTTAATGCTTTGGAACATAGCACTACATTCGCTTATGCAGATGATACTGCTATAATTGTCGCTGATAAAAATATCGACTACCCAACTATTATTATGCAAAATCAATTAAACGTTGCAACAAAATGGTGCCATAATAATGGGTTAGTCAATAATGCTAAAAAAAAATAAACTAATGCATGTTAGGCCACCGCACCTTATACAGAAAAATATCAAATTAAAATTTAACGACTCAAACTGCTTACATGATGTAAACAATTTAAACAACGACACTTGTACTACCTATATTGAAATGGTAACATCTTATAAATACCTAGGTGTTTATGTAGACAATCACTTTAAATGGAATGTACATGTAGAGCAGCTTCAGAAAAAACTTCAAAAATGCGCATATATGATATATCATTTAGGAAACTGTGCCACATACAACGTACTAAGACAAGCGTATTTCTCAATGGTAGAATCTTATATAAGGCATGGCATTGCAGCCTGGGGAAGCGCAACTCACTACAGATTGCTGCAAAGTACCCAAAATCGCATTCTAAGGATTCTTAAGAGAAATCATCTACGCTCACTAAACAATCACAACAGTTATGTGCACAACGTCAACAACTATTTAAGCAGTAATACCAGCAACCACAGCGATTTCAACATTGCAAAAGATCAACGTGTGCTAAATGTGAAAAGTATATACCACACGACATTAGCAATTGAGTTCTACGACGATCCAAGGTTCCGTAAACCAATCGACCATCATCACAACACAAGAAGTCGAACAGAAGGACGATTTAAAGTTGAACGCCATTACAACAACTATGGAAAATTTAGTCTTGATGTGGCTTTACCAAACATTTTCAACAAATTACCGTCAAGTCTTATAAACATAACAAATATAAAAAAAAGGAAAAAACTGCTGAAAAGTTATTTCCTTAATTCGCAGTAAATTTAGCAATATCAAAACCAAAACTAAAATCGACAGAAATAGCACTAATAATAATATAATGTAAAACCAATAATCAGTAATCAGTAACCATACGAGTAACAACACTAGAAAACAACACCAGAAATAACACTAGCAACACCAAAAACAACAAAAAATCGAAATTAGTAAATATACTATTAATACAACAATTTAAACAACACCAGTAACAACATTCGTTACAATGCCAACTAAGCGATTTAATAACAAAACGTTTCAACGCCATCCAAACCAATAACATCAGAAACAATACTAGGATCAACACCAGTTTACAGTACAAGAAATGATGAAAGCCATTGTATATATTTCTTTATTGTTTATATATTTTATACTTTTTATTTTTATATCTTTATATATTTTATACTTTTTATTTTTTTTTATATTTCATTTACATTTACATTTTCTTTTTATTTTTATATCTTTATATATTCTATACTTTTTATTTTTTTTATATTTCATTTACATTTACATTTTCTTTTATTATATTTTTTATATTTTTATCTACATTTGTATGTATGTATTCACAAAAAATGAATTTTTGAATTAAAACTTAATATCATACAATTTATTTATTATATTGGATATCCATTGTACAATATACATTTATTACTCCTGCAGACAAGCTATTTAGCTTTGTGGGACTAGTTTTTCGTGAAATCAGTCGGCTCTTCCATTGTATTTCCAACTTCTGAGACTTGTAGGGCGGTTTCTTGTCTTGTGAGAATCGCCCCTACTGTGACAAAACCTTTGCTACTTATGTCAATACACCGACAAACCGCTTGAGAATTATTACGCTAGCTGTGTAACAAACAAACACTGGCTAAACCAATGCACCGTCAATGCAGCAATGTGTGTTCGTGTGTATGTAATAACATGAACCGGTAATACGGTGTGTGTTTGTGTGTAGGTTGGTGTCACAATAGGGGACTCAATAAAATAAAATAATAAAAATGAACTAAACTATAAATAATAAACTAAAGGAATATATATAATAAAATAAACTAATATAAGAGCTAAATTAAAATAAACTAAAATTATACAACTAGTAAATTGTATAATATTTAATATATAAAAACAAACTAAACTAAAAATAAAAATAAACTAAAACATAAAGTAAAATTATATTAAACTTATATAAATACTTATGTACGTGGAAATATAGATACTTATGTGCGTGGGAGCATAGATTATATTTCCACGTTACAATATCACTAACGGTATCAATTAGAGCCGATACCTCGAAACCCAGAATTATAACATCCTTAAAAATTCTATTCGACCGCGGGATCTTTGTATCGTGCCTTAGATCCTGGTCAGACAAGGTATGAACAATATTGTTAGCTGTGTTTACCTTTTCCTCTTTCTTATCAATTGCACCCTTCTAAAAATTTAACGACTTATGCCCAACCTCGTGACATTTAAAACATGTTGGTTGTGTTTGAGGGCAATTGCGAATTACATGGCCCCTTTCCCCACACTTAAAACAATTCGATTCCTCTTTATTTACTTTCACGACACCGTCTAGCCCGGCTCGAGATTTACTAAAACCTGACGGCTGTGTTACCTTGGATACCCTTTCATAAACTTTTAATTTTATTTTCAAATCTTCGATGCTGGTGGCTTGATACAAAATACTTTTGTTGAGTTTGCTATCCGATATACCTTCAATAAAGTATTCGATTATGCTTTCTTCGTCGAGAGCTATTGGCGAACTTATTTCCATTAAACAGTACAGATATTCTCGAAAACTTTCATTGGCTAATTTTTTCCTGTTTTTCAACATACGATGAACTTCAATTACTGTATATTTAACCCCAAATTCCTTCTTTAGCGAAAATTTTAAAGATGCCCAGTCTCGAACTGTATTCTGACTCCGACAAAATATTCTTGCTGCCCCTGGAAGGAGTTGTCGAGCATGTATATATTTTTGCAGCTCGTCCCACCCGACAATAAACGCGCAATCTTCAAAGTCGCTAATCCACGTTGAAATATCAGGTTGACTTTCCCCGGAAAATTTTGACAAAGTGTCCTCGATATCTCTTAAAGTGAAGGTCGTCTATGATGTTCTGCAACCACTGGTTGCTGAATATACGCAGAAGCCTCGCCATATTCTGAGCCTGTATCCTCATTCTGTTGCGTAATCCCAAAATGTCGTATCAATTTTTCCTGTAAAACAATCTTAGCCCCTTCTCCATTCAATCCCTATTCGCCTAACTTCAGTCTTAACTCCTCAGAAGTAAGCCCTAAGATCTCAGCCAATTCCATGTTAAGTCCCGTCAAATATTACAAAAAACAATTCAATAAAATAAATATCATAATAGCTAAAATAAATTTAAAGATAATTCTAATTTCAGATTTATAGCTATGTAATTAGTTCAGCGAAATTTATTTAAAGGGCTATTAAAATTATTTACCTGAATGAAATAATGTTAATAAAATTTACACCCTTTGAAAACAAAAATTTTAAATAAAAGCTGTTCTAAATATTTGCAATTACGTTTAATGTTACCTCCCTACTAACATTTGTTCACAAATCCAGTTAAAATTATATTGTTTTATTATTTAACAGATTTCTTCACAGCAGATTCTCTTCCTCAATGTTATTGGTTGTTTACATAAAGCTCCCTAAAGCAATAGTATATTAATTTATTGTTCTTCTTTACTGATTTATATTTAACAAAATCTTTCTGGTACTAAACCGCAACTTCAACCAACTTAATAAATTTTCGGAAGCTCAACTCAAAATTCCTTTTACTTATATTTATACTCAACCACTTTGTTAGTTTAAAGAATACGAAATTCTTAAATTTACTACATCACCATTTCAGCTTACACGTCTTCTATATTGATTTACGGCTGCTCTTCTTTCTTCCCTTTAGCTGTCCAGCTTCAATTTTTCTCTTCCTCAGTTATCTAGATCAGACTCTTCTCTTAATCACAGCCACATCACTTCACTAAGCATACTAGAACATCAAAGTTTGTAGAATTAATTTTCGCCACCCACCAACACACAGCAATTATTTGAGTTTCTTTTTCTCTTTAGTTGTTTAAATTTTTGTTCACTTGTGGTGTTGTTGTTTTACTTGTCCATCACTTCAATTGTGTTTTTTTTTTTTTTTGGTTTAACTTCTAAAGTTCTTTATAATGACAAAATCTTTATAAAAATTAACGGGTTTTACCACGAGCACTTTAAGGTCTTTTTGTTTATTTAATTTGTGTTTCTTTTCGTTTAAATTTTTTTTACGTTTATATTTAAGAGTTCATCGCCAACTTTTGATTTAAAATTTTTGCATTATGCTTTCGTTTAATTTAGTTTTGACGGTTTTATTTTTTATGTTTTTTCAATATTAAGGTAGGATTACACGATTGCCGCAATGCACCAATTATAATTGGTGTAATTTCACAATTTATTGGCTCATACGGCAACCTTCGACAATACTATTCTTATTTGACCCAATCAAATGCAGCCCTGGTACGGCAATCGTGTAACTACTCGATAGACAATAATGCGGCAATGAAATGTGTTAATTGCGCCAATATTAATTGGTTTCTTGAGCGGCAATCAAAGTGGGCAATAAGCGCCAATATTAATTTTTTCTTTAGTCGTGGAATATTATATCTGTAAGTAAAATTAATTTTTACTGTTGTAAATAAATTAATTACACTAGTATACAAATTTTGATTTTGAAAAAGTATTTTTTAGGGTAACTAAATTTTTTTATTTATGTTTACATACTGCATACAAAAATGACAATTATATTTTAAAATTAGTTACAAATATTTTGGTTATGTAACAATACAGCTTTTAAACTTAATTTAGAGCCATCTATAAAAAGTCTCCATTCGTCCCATTTATATGTAATGTTAAGAGATCCCATCAAACCCCGGACATCTTTACAAAAAACTAAACTTTCAGCCATTTCAAAATATTGCATAAACTGTTTTTGTCTGGTACGGAAACATGTTATAACCACACCACTTTCTAAAAGGTTCCATTGTTGTGCTCTCGAACCTAAAAGTTCTGCTTTATTATTTGGCAATTCTAAGTCTCTTACAAAATCATTTAATTCAGCTTGCGTTATCATGTGTGGCTGTGATGATGTGCTAGGTACCTCGTATTCTGACATTGATGAAATTGACGGTGAACCGCCCACGATTTCATCTTCGTCGCCACCGATGTTAGGACGTTTCGGGATCGGATGAAGATTGCTATGCGAGAGAGGACGAGTAGCCGATGGTATATTTGGATATGTTATGACACTCTTCTTTTTTTTAGAAACGCCTTTGCCTTTTCCAAATATATGAGTCGTCATGCAGAAATAACAATCACTAACGTGATTTGTCGATTCCCGCCACTGCATTGGCACTGCAAAACGAAATGATGGTTTTTTGCCGTTCAGCCAATTTCTCAAACCTGTAGCACATGGATTGCAGCAGAAATGTGGAACCCAGCTTTTATCTTGGTGTTTGATGTTTTCGTTAAAGTAGTAAAAATAGGCTTTTTTTATTATAGGCGATATACAACACCTTTGCTTACTAAATATCACCTCACCGCAAATATAACAAAAATTGTCGGGATTATTAACACATTTTCGAGACATTTTGCTATAAAATAGTATTATACTTTTTACTTTTAACACTTTTATCGTTAAATTATAAAGAAAAGAGCACAAAAAAGCAAAATTTTGGATATTTGATACCAACTTATTACGTAAATATCAACACTATGAAGTAACATGTGGGTACTTTCGTTAAATTCGAAAGATATCAGGGATCGCAAAAACTAAAACTAATAAATGAATTTTACTTATCCATTCGTATTTTGCATGGACAGAGAAGCAAAAATTAGTTAAAATTATTTCGGATACTTTTGTATACTAGTGTTATTATGTATGTATAATAAGTGGACACTAGTTGCAACAATTCCTTAAAGGTTTGTTCGGCCATGCGTATGACATTTTTAAATAAAAACTTTTGATTTTCGATTTCTCTAAACTTCATTAATGTTTTTTCTTTTTGTGAGCCACTCTCTAACCCAAATACTTCTTTTAAAACACTTTTTTTCTTTGTATCCAATTCACACAAAATAATTATAGTCGCTGCAATTTTCTTTTAAGAAGAAATCATTTTCACTTTGGAATAATTAGGTAGGGCTAATTATTAAATATTGGTGTAGGTTGCCAATGGCTTGGGGTATCTGAGGGAATGATACTGGTTATTATAATTACTCGGGAAGTAATTATAATAATGAAATAAAAAAGAGAAAAGTAGGGTATGAATGACGGTAGGGTTATAGAGCTAGGGTTCTCTGGGCTTACCTTTTTTTATGGCCTTGTTAAATAAAAGCGGGGTTGATTTCAATTTTTCACAAGTGCTTATAAAATTTATTGCACTAAATCCAATAATAATTGCAAGTTTAGATAAATTTACACCTCACGTTAGATTTTAGGTTATTCAAATTTACTTCAAATTTAACTGTAGGCAAATTAGGTTTAATTTAGGCAAAATTTCTTAGATTTAATAAGCAGCAAATTTGTAGTTCAATTTTATATTTTAGTTTAGACAAATTTATTTAATTTTAATTTTAGGCACTAGGTTAATTTAAGCAAAATTCCTTTCCCTTTTGTTCCTTTTCACTCTTGATTTATTAAGTAGCAAATGTTTAGTTCAATTTGTACTTTAGTTTAAACAAATTTATTTTAATTTAATTTTAGACAATTTAGATTTAACTTAGACAAACTTTCTTAGATTTTTTACAATAGCCAATTTATAGTTCAATTTTAGATTTAGTTTAGACAAATTTATTTAAATTTAAATTTTGACACTAGGTTTAATTTAGACAAAAATTTTCTTAGATTTTTAAAATAGCCAATTTATAGTTCAATTTTGGATTTTAGTTTAGACAAAGTTATTTAAATTTAATTTTTGACACAAGGTTTAATTTAGGCAAATTTCTTAGATTTTTACAATAGCAAATGTATAGTTCACTTTTGACACTAGGTTTAATTTAGGCAAATTTCTTAGATTTTTACAATAGCAAATGTATAGTTCACTTTTAGATTTTAGTTTAGACAAATTTATTTAAATTTAATTTTTGACACTAAGTTTAATTAAGACAAACTTTTTTAGATTTATAATTGGCCAACTTATTTATCACTTAACACTTTGGTGGTTGAAAATCAAGTGCCAAAAAAAGTAAAAAGCAAACAGCAAGAAGCCGCGCGTTGATTAAAAGGTTTCGTTAAGTTACAAAAAAAGAGAACAAAGGGCAAATGACATTTGACATTTGACAATAGGGTTTACATGCATTTTGGTTTGAAGTTCAGGGTTCGCAATACACATGTAAACCGGAACGGATTTAACGTTAATATAAAAAATTCAGATATAAATTAATAATTGTATGTACTATATAAATATAAATCGTAAAAATAATTTTAATATAGGTGTTGTGTCCATACTACGTTTGGACATGCTCCCGGCCTCGATGTTAAGCTGTGTAATTATTTGTGGCACTTAGTACGTTGGCCAATGATTTGATGGCTTCCACAAGCACGCCGCTGTCTGGAACGGTGTTTGAAGCGGGTGGTTGACCACTGGTTCTTTGTTGGCGAGGTTGCATGGTCGCACGAGTTGGATTTGGGTGTAGAAGAGTGTGGTGGAGTCGATCGCACTCCTTACAGGTGGCCAGAGAGGTGCACGACCGTAATTCGTGACTTTTCGCCAAACAGTTTACGCAATATTTGTGCCTAATTACCACGGTTTTTCTCATTCGTGGGCTCATCCTGAGAAATTTGGGGCACAAACGTAAGGCGTGGTAGTTTTTGCAGACCATGCACCTGTATACATCTGCTGCACGAAGTGTAGAACGGGGTTCAATACGTTGCCTGCGACTGATGCTGTTGTGTTGGCTGCTACTATTACTGATGCGTTGGCTGCGACTTTGGCTACGACTATAGCTACGACTATGGCTGGGTTGCTGGTTTCTACCTTGTCGGTTATTCTGGCTTCGACTACGGCTGTTGCTGCGTGTGATGATCACTCTCCGGTTATTCCTAGGATAAAAATGGATCAATGAGTTAGTTAGATTTAGGGGGAATGGTTTATGGAACATGGTTAATTGATGTTAATAAGTGATGAAATGATGTATTAGAGTAGAGATTTAAAATAGAGTTCAAATATCAGAGAATTGTTTCAGGGTTTTAGTGTGAGTTTTCTTCAGTCAAGAATGGGAGGTAGCAAAGTTTGACTATCGGTCGAGTTATAACTCCCGACGTGACACGAATATCTGCAATACGTACGTTTGCATCAGAGCCTGGATAGGTTTTTACTATTCGACCTAGACGCCATTCGTGAGGGGGTTGTAAGTCATCAATAACGACTACCAGATCTCCAATTTGAAGGTTTCGGGCTGAATTTTTCCATTTGTATCGCTTTGGAGGGATTTTAAGTAATCCTCTTTCCACCGAATTGAAAATTGATGGTGAATAACTTTTAGCTTTTCCCATCTATTAATAACTGACATTTTCTGGTAATTTTGCTCTGGGAAAGCCATTAAGGGAGCTCCTCTAAGGAAGTGCCCAGGAGTTAAGGCGGTCAAATCTGCAGGATCCTCTGATAGTGCAGAGATGGGACGGGAGTTGAGTACCCCTTCTATACGAGCTAAAATAGTAGTGAACTCTTCGAAGCTGAATTTATGAGGGCCAGCTAATCTTTTAAAATGAAATTTAAAGCTTTTTACAGCGGCCTCCCATAAACCGCCCATGTGTGGTGCATGTGGTGGTATGAATTTCCACTCAAAGCCGTGAGTTATATATTTTTGTGAAATGTCTAGGGAAGTGGTTTTCATAAATTGCGAAAATTCAAGCTTGAGGACTTTGCTGGCTCCTACAAAATTTCTGCCATTATCGGTGATTACCCTATGGGGGAGCCCCCGCCTCCCAACAAATCGCGCGAATGCCGCCTGAAATGCGGAAGAGGACAAATCTGAGCAGGGTTCAAGGTGAATTGCTTTTGTGCTAAAGCAAACAAACACACTCACGTATCCCTTAACTATAACAGAATTGCGCAATGGTGATGTTTTAAGGTCAAATGGACCAGCGAAATCAATGCCTGTTATTTGAAAGGGTAATGAGAGGTTGCATCTTTCGGGGGGTAAGGGAGCCATTATCTGTGTACATGGCTGTTGTTTGTGGATTATACACGTTTTGCAGTGTCGTATGATATTTTTCACCCTAGGTTTTAGTCTAGAAATATAAAATTCGGTTTGTGTGAGTCTACACATTTGACTACATTCTGCGTGTAAAAGAAAATTGTGCAGATGAGTGAGGTAAAGGTGGCAAAATCTAGAGTTACCGGGTAATATAATTGGGTAGCGTTCATTATAAGGGAGCGACGATTGGGCTAGTCGTCCGTTTACCCGTAGGAGATAATTTGATTCTATAAACGGATTAAGTGGTTTTAACGAGCTTTTATTAGAAAAGGGTTGGGAGTCATACAAACTTTGATATTCTTCATGGTAAAAAGTTTTTTGAGCTAGCATTATGAGTCGAAATTTTACATATTTCATCTCGCTTTGCGAAAAGGGGTGCGCGACTGTTTTATTATGATCTGGCTCAAAATTTCCCTTGCATTTGTTAAAGAATCGAAATATATAGCATAAAATGCGTAAAGCTTTATTATACGAAGAAAAGTGGGTTAGAATATCATTTTCTTCAACTTTTATGTGTAAGGAAAGCGTTTGTTTTGGAGATTTAATTATTTTTAAGGGATTTCGACTAGGCCATTCTGACGGGGGTTTGGTTAGCCAGTTAGGTCCATACCACCAGAGCGAGTTTTGTGTGAGGTCATGCGGCCTACAGCCGCGAGTTCCAATGTCTGCTGGGTTGTCATGAGTGGGGACATGTCGCCAGGTTGCATTCGGAATTAAGCCGTGAATTTGTGAAGTTCGATTTGCAACGTATGTTTCCCAGGCGGAAGGTGGTTTTGATAACCAGCCAAGCACAATGGATGAATCGGTCCATAAAAATATTTCTGTGGTATTGAAATTTAGTGATGAGCAAACATAACTTACTAGATTTGCTAGTAGTACAGCACCATTCAGTTCTAGGCCAGGTAGGCAGACTGTCTGAATGGGCGCTACTTTAGTTTTCGCTACTAAAAGGTTGGAGAATGTAGTGTTTTTATCAGTTAGACAACGAATATATACCGTAGCACAGTATGCTGCCTGTGAAGCGTCTGAGAATCCATGGATTTGAATACTATCCGAAGGCATATACTGTAGCCAGCGAGGTATGGAAATTGTGTCTACTTGTGAAAGGTCTTGAATAAGATTGTTCCATTTTGTAAGGGATTCTTGGGAGACTTCGTCGTCCCATTGTAGGCCCTCCAACCATAATTGTTGCATTAACAATTTTGCTCGGATGACGATTGGGGCTACCCATCCGGCGGGATCAAAAAGCTTAGCAACTGCCGAGAGAATCTGGCGCTTAGTGATTTTTGTGGCCTTATCAATTGGGGAAAATTGTACGAAAATGAATCGTTTAGGGCATTCCACTTGATGCCAAGAGTTTTTGTTGAGCTTGTTTCATGAAAACGAAGGAAGTCTGAATCGTACAGATCTTCCTGTGGTAAATGAGAGAGTAGCTGTGGGTCGTTAGCTGTGATCTTTTTTAGAGGCAATCCCGCTGAGTTTAAGACTTCAATAAGTTGAGATTGGGCAATAAGTGATTCTTCAATTGAGTATCCCCCCGATAAAATATCATCGACATATGTTTCCTTGCGGAGGATTGATGATGCTTTAGGGTGGGTGGATTCAGAATCTGAGGCTAACTGAAGTAGGGTTCGTATCGCTAAATAAGGGGCGCAGTTTACTCCGAAAGTAACTGTTTTTAATTGGTAGTCTTTTATAGGGCTATCGGAATGAGGTTGAAATACTATCCTTTGAAAGGGCCTATCATCAGGGTGTACGAGTATTTGGCGATACATTTTTTGGACATCGCCACTAAATACGAACTTGTATTTTCTCCAATTGAGAATTACGGTCATTAAATCATTTTGAAGAGGTGGGCCTGTGTAAAGAATATCGTTTAGGGAAAACTGAGACTTCGTTTTTCTCGAGGCATTGAATACCACTCTGACTTTAATGGTTTTGTGTTCTGGGCGAACAACCGCGTGATGTGGCAAGTAGTAGGAATTTACTTTGCCCTTAGATATGAGTTCCTGTGGGCTAGTTTCTTCCATATGATCGAGGGTTAGATATTCATTTAAAACTTCTTGATATGTGGATTGTATTTCGGGATTTTTGGCTAAAGTTTGCTCCATTCTAGCATATTGCGGTAAGGCTATAAACCGTGAAGAGCCGAGAAAGATTTGTTCGGGGAACTCAGGCCTAAAGGGTAATCTGACCATATATTTGCCATTTGTATGACGAGTAGTGGTATTCTTGTAAAAGTTTTCACAATAAACGTCTTCAGCAGAGTTAGAGTGGGTTTTTGGCAATTCTTCTTGCTCCCAAAATTTTCTTAAAATATCTTTTAGCTCTGAGGCCTCTGTTGTGTTAACTGAGGTTGTAAAAGATTGAATTTGCTGCGTTTTTATTGGGCCACTTAGAACCCATCCAAAGACAGTATTGTATGCTGAGGTTTGTCCACAAATATTCTTTTTTATGCCAGCAATATTGAGGAAGTGTTCGTGGTCATTGCCGAGGATTAAATCTATTTGCGATGATTGGTTAAACGTTGGGTCGGCAAGATCCAAGTCCGCAAGTTCTGGCGCGTGGGGTATTTTGAAAGTACAAGCTGGTAGCCTTTTAGTTACCTTTGGTAATACAATAGCCTTAATGGGAATTCTGAGATCATATCTTTTTGCGTATAATACTAAGGAGCACTCTTTAGTAGCGGTATGTTTCTGACCGCCGATGCCTACTATTTCGAAGTTGTTTTTCTGATAAGAGAGGTTAAGACGATTTTGTATTTTTTCACTTAAAAATGTTCGTTGAGAACCAGGATCAATCAGCGCTCTGATTGGGAACAGCTGACCTCTATTTTCAATCTGCATTAATGCCGATTGTCATTATGAGTTTGAGCTACATTAGACAGTGATTTGCGAGTTGCATTAAAGTTTGGATTTTCATTTGGTTTTGAAACTTCTGATTGGGGGGTGGGGGACCTTTGGCCCATATGCAATAGTGTGTGGTGAGGTTTTTTGCAATTTAGACAAGTGTATTTACTAGGACAATTGGCTTTTAAGTGAGATGAAGCTAAGCAGTTGTTACAATATTTGTTTTTAAAAACGAAATCTACTCTTTGTTGAACTGTGAACGATCGAAATTTGGTACATTTTCTTAATGAGTGTTTTTCATTACAGAGTTTACATGACGTGTCGTTAAGACTTTCTTGTGAAACATACGTATGAATTTTAGAGTTATGTGTACTTGGAGAATTAAAAGTACCTTTCGATGTTTTTATGTTGGTAAGACGCTTTACTGCCTCATATCTATCAATTAAAAATTGGGACATTTGTGACCATTTTGGAAGGTCTCGAGGGGATGACAAGGATTGTTCCCAAAGTGATAATGTAAATTCTGGCAGTTTAGTAGATATCAAACGAATTAGAATTGGGTCCCAGCTGTCGACCTCAACGCCAAGTGTCCTAAGTGTTGCTAGGGAATCGTTTACTGACGATTGGATTTTGCGAATTGATTCGCTATCTTCTTTAGTTGCAGGGGTTATGTCAAAAAGAATTTGTATTTGGTTATCAACCAATACACGTTTATTTTCGTATCTGGCTTTTAGCGCATTCCAAGCCAGTTCGAAATTATCATGGGATAGAGGGTACCGTTTAACTATAGCGCCTGCTTCATCTCTCGTTTTGTTTCTAAGGTGATATAATTTTATGACGGGAGACAGTTTGGTGTGATTAATATACACCGCAGTGAACATGTCACGGAATGAGGGCCACTGTTCATAACTGCCTTTGAATACTTCAGTGTCGCAGGGAGGGAGTTTTATGCAATTGGCAGAATTGTCAGACACGAAGTTTTGGGTAAGAGCTGGTTGTGGGAGAGAATAGCGGGCTGAAGCTTCAAAGCCTGGGATGTTGGCACCTAGACGAATTGCTTTCATGAGGTCAAGAATTTGTGAGGTACAAACATAATACGCGTCTACACAAGCATCGAAATTTGCTTTTGCCTCCTCTTTAAATTGTGCTTTTACTAAATCTTCGTTGGCTAACATTACTTTTTCGTAAGAAGCATCTACTTTTAGCCATCTTGCATCTAAATCTTTTAGTTTGACTTCAAGGATTGACTCGTTTTGTTCTTCTACCGGGGTTCTGTTGAACCTCTCGCAGAATTGAAGTAAATGATCGCAATCAAAGACGAACCGTTCTTTTGGCGAGTTGATTGATGCATTGTGTGAAGTGGAAGTCATTTTGAGTGATAGATTTAGTACAAGTGAGTATGCGTTTGAAAATTTTGCAAGCACGTTTACTTCAGAGTTTGGGTTCTATTGTATAATCGTACTATGTTTATCGAGGCTCAATAGGAGTTAATTTAAACAATATTCTTATTTTGCAAGCTTGGGGCTAATTGGGTATAGCAAAGATATCGTAATAACGTTTATTAACTTGAAAAATTTTCGAAATGTAGGGGCTATGAGGTATAGCACTAGATGTTTGTATCTAGTTTAGTAATTGGAAAATTTTTCGAAAATGTAGGGGCTATGAGGTATAGCACTAGATGTTTGTATCTAGTTTATTAACTTGAAAAATTTTCGAAACGTAGGGGCTATGAGGTATAGCACTAGATGTTTGTATCTAGTTTAATAATTTGAGAAATTTTCGAAAATGTAGGGGCTATTTGAGTATAGCGCTAGACGTTAGTATCTAGTTTCACTATGAATTTTAAAAATTCTTTCAATTTTCGAAAATTTAGGGGCTATATGAGTATAGCGCTAGACGTTAGTATCTAGTTTCAGCATGAATTTTAAAAAAATTCTTTTAATTTTCGAAAATTTAGGGGCTATATGAGTATAGCGTTAAATAATATTATCTAGCTTAATTATGAAATTTTAGAAGTTACAAAATTCTTTTAATTTTCGAAAATGTAGGGGCTATTTGAGTATAGCACTAGATGTTTGTATCTAGTTTAAGTATGAATTTTTTAAAAATTCTTTTAATTTTCGAAAATTTTAGGGGCTATATGAGTATAGCGCTAGATATTATCAAGTTGTAATTATGATTTTTAAAATTTACAAAATTCTTTTTAATTTTCGAAAATGTAGGGGCTATTTGAGTATAGCACTAGATGTTTGTATCTAGTTTAAGTATGAATTTTTTTTAAAAATTCTTTTAATTTTCGAAAATTTTAGGGGCTATATGAGTACAGCGTTAAATAATATTATCTAGCTTAATTATGAATTTTTAGAATTGAAAAAATTGTTTTAATTTTAGAAAATGTAGGGGCTATGAGGTATAGCACTAGATGTTAGTATCTAGTTTAAGTATGAATTTTAAAAATTCTTTTAATTTTCGAAAATTTTAGGGGCTATATGTGTATAGCGCTAGATATTATCAAGTTTAAATACGAATTTTAAAATTTACAAAATTCTTTTAATTTTCGAAAATTTAGGGGCTATTTGAGTATAGCGCTAGACGTTAGTATCTAGTTTAAGTATGAATTTTAAAAATTCTTTTAATTTTCGAAAATTTAGGGGCTATGAGTGTATAGCGCTCGATAATATCTAGTTTAATAATTTTAATGGGACAAATTGAAAATTAAATAATTATTATTTTGTTTTCCATATTCGATTGGGCCTAACGGAATTAGGGGATTAATTGAATTAATCGAATAGATTTTGCTAGAACTTAGAGATTTGGGATGATAACATTATCAAAGGTTAAGTTATTGAACTTTAATTTAATGGGACTTGCTTTAAAGAGACTTGATTTTGACCGATAGTATTCTCCAAAAATGATTTTATAGTTATAAATAATTTTATAGTTATAAATAATATTAAATGGGATTAATGGGATAAATGGGATTCCAGTATCTTTTTTATGCGATATGGCAACACTGAGTAAAACACTATAATTTAATTGTCAATAAAATTTTATTCATTTATTAAATTAATTATACATATTGGTTAAATTTTAATTTAAATTGTTAATTCAATTGATTTATTTTCCATAGAGTTACTATTTACAAAAATTTATTTTGTTAACGATTTAAAATTCCAATAGATGTGAGTTTAATTTGATTCCAATGTTTTATTAATTTTGGTGTACTTCCTTCTTTGTATTGGACTGTATTAATCCTCAGTGTTTTTATATGAGTACAATCGTTGCATTAGTGACTTAAAGAGTTTTAATCACACAGCAATTGATTGTCGGTATCCTTTTTCTTTTTGCAGTGGACTGTATAATTTTTTCTTATTTCCTTTTCTTATTTTAAATCACTTTATTAATACACAAACAACTGTTTGCTGTTTGATGCAGAGAACTCAATGTTGCTGTTTTATACGTATGTATGTATGTACGCATGTAAATACTGAGTACGCAATTTACAGGCAATTTTAGGGGTGGGTAATAAAGTTAAGAGAGCGCACGTGAACAATAAATATATATTAAGTATGTTGTTGCTATTTTAACGAGTTCTCAAGTTACCCGCGCACAAACAAAGAGATTTTGTTTTGATTTTAACTTGAGTAAGAGAACGTTAGGAATAATATGTGTGCGAGTTTTTTCAAAGAGATAGCAAGTTACAAGAACAAACCAAACAAAATTGACCGTAAGAACAAAAGTATAAATTGTTTAAGAGTTATGAAGTAAGAGGTGTTAATTAAAGAGCCTTTGGTTTAAAGTTTACGTTGATAAAGAGACCGCAATAATAAATGATGAAAGCAATTTGAAATGATGAAAGAGAACAAACAATCACCCAATACAGTAAGTATAAAGTTAGCGAGAATTGGTTTTTTATTTAACCTTGATGTTAAGTTTCGTTGAGTTTTGCTTCTTTTCTTTCTTTTGTTGCTATTGTTGGAAAATAACGGAATTGATTTCGTTTGTTGCCTTGGTTTCTATTTTTTGATTTTTCCAAAAGTAGCCTTGAAATTATTAACTATGCTTTCTGTTACTTTTGTTTTTGTTAACTTGCGGTATTTTTTGTTATGTACCTACATAGCTTCTATAAAAAAATGTTTTCGGTTAGGTATGTTCCTACGTACATAAGTATTAAAATTTGGGATTTTTTTTGAATACCGTGTCGCGGTATTTTTGTTGCGGTACTTTTTATTGGGTTATTTGATTTTTAACGGTTTTTTTTTGATTTAGATATGTAACTTGTAAAATTTTGTTTTTGTATTAATGAACATTACAAATTTTTACTATTTTGCCGCTTTTGGTTTTTGTATGTATGTGGATGTGTAGGGTACATTGGTATGAATAAATGAGTTGAATGGGTTTTAGTTTTTAGGAATCATTTGGCTTTACCTTGGTGTAACCATTGTTACCGTCTTCTGATTTTGTTTTTGTAGGTTGTTTTGGGCCCTGTAGTCTGTGAGGTCGTATTATTTATTCTACTTTGCTTAACTGATTGTTTTAGGAAAGAGAAAAAAGAAATTTTTTGTATGCTTACATGGCTTTGAAATTTTAGTTTATAAATTTTTTTAGAAAATTTCATTATTTGAAAATTTTGTTTTTTTTAACGAGAAAGGCATTGTGAAAACCAAAAGTAAAATAAATTTTTATTAAGATTTTTAATTTTAAAAGTGCAAATAGTGGCATATTGGCGATATTTTTATAATCTTAAGATTTATTGCGGATTTGAGAAGAATATAAAGGTATTTATTGCAATTTTAAATGTGTTTAGTGAGAAAATATATTTTTGTTTTGTGTTTTGACAGTCCCTGGGTATTCGCATAAATTTTAATATTGTGGTCGAAGAACAGCAATATATGTACGTTAACCCATAAAATAAAATCTAAATAATTTTAAAAGTTTGGTTTCTGGCAAAATAGTTCAGGACACGATTGCAAATTTCCAGACTATACAACTAGGATACATCAAAAGGGAGAACGACTTTTCAAGAACGGAAGTAGGTTCCTTACGTGTCATCGTATGAACCATCGTTCTTGCCCTACCATCTTACTTTCCATGCTATTTTACATACCATTGTACTTACCGTACCATCTGATTTACCATGATTTAAATGCACTAGACATAATAATTATTTAGTGTATAATTACTTGACATGATAAAAACTATTGATAACCTTATATATACTTTCACATAATATCATTCAGATTAAATTGAAGATTAATTTTTTTCTTAAATCTAATTTTAAATTAAATTCATGCTTAATCGTTTTGTTTTTTTTTATTAACTAATTTTTTTTTTTTTAAATGTATTAAATTATAAATTAAAACTGTAACAAACACCACCACACACGCAAACACCAAAATATCATACATACATACATAAATCTACCTATTAACAGAAAATACGCTTAAATACGAAACAGACATTTATACGGATACTTAAAATAATATATCTATAATAACTACTCTAAAGACCCCGAACTTCAGGCCTGCAGTCATCGTGGGAAGTTTATTATGGTGAGTTTATTTTGTTATATTAAATACAAAGTACATCTAAATTAAGAAGTAAATATGCATATATATGTATATAATTGAGTGATTTAAAAAAAAAAAAAAATAATAATAATATCAATAAAAATATGCATATATACTACATTATAAATACTTACTTTTTCATATACACTTAAACATCCATGTTTTTTTTTTACCACTTGTTTTAATTTATAATTCTAAGTTGTGACAAAGAAAGCATAATGGGCTAATCCAAAAAAAAAAACGACTATTCTAAGACCTCCACTTGGACAATTTGTTGAAACTGACAGACCATTTCAAAGACTATATATTGATCTGATAGGACCGTTACCTAGGACAAGGGCGGGTAATATAGGGATGTTGATAATACTTGACCATTTTTCAAAATTTTCATTTTTGAAACCTTTACGGAAATTTGTTTCTAAGGACATAGTAAATTATTTGCAAACGGAAATTTTTGACTGTTATGGGGTACCTGAAGTATTGGTGTCAGATAATGGATCACAGTTCAAATGCAAAGATTTCCAGAAATTTTTGAGCAAACACGGAGTTAATCATATGCTTACAGCCGTGTACAGTCCTCAGGCTAATGCAAGTGAACGCGTTAACCGTTCCATTAATGAAGCTTTGAGGTCGTATATTCGAAAGGATCAGCGAGAATGGGATCAGTACATTGGTAGTATAAACTGTGCACTGAGAAATAGCGTACACCAATCTTTGGGTAAGACACCATATCAGGTAATATTCGGACAGACTATGGTTACACATGGTTCGGACTACAGACTTTTGGCGAAATTGGATCTTTTAGCAGACTCGGATATATGTTTGGAGCGGCAGGACAATTTTTCCATGATACGGGATGAAATACGTGAATACATGCGGAGGGCATATGAGAGAAATGCACGTACTTATAATTTAAGATCACGAACAAAGGAGTACGAAATCGGACAGGAGGTTATACGGAGAAATTTTACACAGAGTTCAAAAATTGAATATTTTAATTCAAAATTGGCTCCTGTTGGCATTCGGGCTAGAATTGTTCGCAAAGTGGGACATGTTAACTATGAATTACAGGATTTGGACAATGGGAATAAGGGGGTTTATCACGCAAAGGACATCTGGACATGACCTTTTGACAGTTGACGGATATTAATTTGGGGTTTGTGATATCGCCCTTTACAGAACCAGTCTTTCGCACTTTTGCGTTCTTATACTGTTTCTGTTTTGTGAGGTCGTATTATTTATTCTACTTTGCTTAACTGATTGTTTTAGGAAAGAGAAAAAAGAAATTTTTTGTATGCTTACATGGCTTTGAAATTTTAGTTTATAAATTTTTTAGAAAATTTCATTATTTGAAAATTTTGTTTTTTTTAACGAGAAAGGCATTGTGAAAACCAAAAGTAAAATAAATTTTTATTAAGATTTTTAATTTTAAAAGTGCAAATAGTGGCATATTGGCGATATTTTTATAATCTTAAGATTTATTGCGGATTTGAGAAGAATATAAAGGTATTTATTGCAATTTTAAATGTGTTTAGTGAGAAAATATATTTTTGTTTTGTGTTTTGACAGTCCCTGGGTATTCGCATAAATTTTAATATTGTGGTCGAAGAACAGCAATATATGTACGTTAACCCATAAAATAAAATCTAAATAATTTTAAAAGTTTGGTTTCTGGCAAAATAGTTCAGGACACGATTGCAAATTTCCAGACTATACAACTAGGATACATCAAAAGGGAGAACGACTTTTCAAGAACGGAAGTAGGTTCCTTACGTGTCATCGTATGAACCATCGTTCTTGCCCTACCATCTTACTTTCCATGCTATTTTACATACCATTGTACTTACCGTACCATCTGATTTACCATGATTTAAATGCACTAGACATAATAATTATTTAGTGTATAATTACTTGACATGATAAAAACTATTGATAACCTTATTTATACTTTCACATAATATCATTCAGATTAAATTGAAGATTAATTTTTTTTCTTAAATCTAATTTTAAATTAAATTCATGCTTAATCATTTTGTTTTTTTTTATTAACTAATTGTTTTTTTTTTAAATGTATTAAAATTATAAATTAAAACTGTAACAAACACCACCACACACGCAAACACCAAAATATCATACATACATACATAAATATACCTATTAACAGAAAATACGCTTAAATACGAAACAGACATTTATACGGATACTTAAAATAATATATCTATAATAACTACTATAAAGACCCCGAACTTCAGGCCTGCAGTCATCGTGGGAAGTTTATTATGGTGAGTTTATTTTGTTATATTAAATACAAAGTACATCTAAATTAAGAAGTAAATATGCATATATATGTATATAATTGAGTGATTTAAAAAAAAAAAAAATAATAATATCAATTAAAATATGCATATATATACTACATTATAAATACTTACTTTTTCATATACACTTAAACATCCATGTTTTTTTTTACCACTTGTTTTAATTTATAATTCTAAGTTTTGTTTTTATAATTTTTAAATTAATTTGACTAGTTAAATTTTGTTTAATACATAGAAAGAAAGAAAATATGAAGAATTTAAGACACACTTTAAGTATTTTGTTTTGAATAAATTGTGAATTTGAGATGAATCACTAACTTTTCTTTAATAATTTCGCGAAACATGTAGGCAGTTGTGACAAAGAAAGCATAATGGGCTAATCCAAAAAAAAGGTATACCTTGGATGGCAACGGTCATGGGTGGGTTTAGACAGGAATAGGACGAACACCATCAAGTTCCTATGCCAAACAGAATTCACTTGCATTCCCTATAATTTTTTTTTTTGTTTTTTGTTGTGTGTAGTCGTTTTTAGGGTTTATTGCTACTATTTTTTTTATTTTTTTCAGTAATGGACTGCCTTATCTTTAAGAAGATAAAGAATCCTCCCATTATCCCTGAGCACGGCCGGAACTTAAAGTAGCATATTCTTCTGGGAGATAAGGCGCGGCTAGGTCATGGTTCGTTACATAAAATAAATGGCGCCCAACGTGGGGCCCAGCAATGTTATTCATATTTTTATGTGATAAAACTTTACTTTGCTTAACTGATTGTTTTAGGAAAGAGAAAAAAGAAATTTTTTGTATGCTTACATGGCTTTAAAATTTTAGTTTATAAATTTTTTTAGAAAATTTCATTATTTGAAAATTTTGTTTTTTTTAACGAGAAAGGCATTGTGAAAACCAAAAGTAAAATAAATTTTTATTAAGATTTTTAATTTTAAAAGTGCAAATAGTGGCATATTGGCGATATTTTTATAATCTTAAGATTTATTGCGGATTTGAGAAGAATATAAAGGTATTTATTGCAATTTTAAATGTGTTTAGTGAGAAAATATATTTTTGTTTTGTGTTTTGACAGTCCCTGGGTATTCGCATAAATTTTAATATTGTGGTCGAAGAACAGCAATATATGTACGTTAACCCATAAAATAAAATCTAAATAATTTTAAAAGTTTGGTTTCTGGCAAAATAGTTCAGGACACGATTGCAAATTTCCAGACTATACAACTAGGATACATCAAAAGGGAGAACGACTTTTCAAGAACGGAAGTAGGTTCCTTACGTGTCATCGTATGAACCGTCGTTCTTGCCCTACCATCTTACTTTCCATGCTATTTTACATACCATTGTACTTACCGTACCATCTGATTTACCATGATTTAAATGCACTAGACATAATAATTATTTAGTGTATAATTACTTGACATGATAAAAACTATTGATAACCTTATTTATACTTTCACATAATATCATTCAGATTAAATTGAAGATTAATTTTTTTCTTAAATCTAATTTTAAATTAAATTCATGCTTAATCGTTTTGTTTTTTTTTATTAACTAATTTTTTTTTTTTTTTTTAAATGTATTAAATTATAAATTAAAACTGTAACAAACACCACCACACACGCAAACACCAAAATATCATACATACATACATAAATCTACCTATTAACAGAAAATACGCTTAAATACGAAACAGACATTTATACGGATACTTAAAATAATATATCTATAATAACTACTCTAAAGACCCCGAACTTCAGGCCTGCAGTCATCGTGGGAAGTTTATTATGGTGAGTTTATTTTGTTATATTAAATACAAAGTACATCTAAATTAAGAAGTAAATATGCATATATATGTATATAATTGAGTGATTTAAAAAAAAAAAATAATAATAATAATATCATTCATTGCTTTCAAAGTCTGGTACGGTGAGTCCTAAACCAGGTCCTGTTGTAACAGTGAAGCCTCCCGTTATCATAAGTCCCATTAGTAATGTTCCTTGCTTATCGTCTCAAGTCATTACCGGAGAAACTTTACCCGTCGTTCAAAATTTAAATAAAAACGAGCAACAAATAGTCGATCATGCCGTAATTTCTCAAAACAATGAAAATAACGGAAATATACAAACAAATACACATAGACAACTAAGAGTGATTCCACCAACCAAACATATATTTATATCACGTTTTGCATCGGATACAACAGCTGAAGAAATTGATAATTATATTAAATCTAAAGTTAACATGAACTCAGGTATAAGTGTTCATAAATTTACATACTCGCAACAAAGAAGTATAACATCTTTTAAGGTCTCTGTTCCTTTTGACATTTTTAATCAAGTTGTTGATCCGTCATTCTGGCCTATTCATGTCTTGGTCCGTGAATATGAATATAACAGTAACAATCGCAATATTGCTCATCTTCCATCCCGTGTGTCAACATTTCCAAAAAACTAAATAATTTATCTGATTATCAACTTTTTATTATTTACCAGAATGTTCGTGGTCTTAAATCCAAACTTTCAAACTTATATTTACAAAGCTTTAATTTTAATCATCATATTATTGTATTCACCGAAACTTGGTTGAACAACAGTTTTTTGAACTCGGAAATACTTTGCAATAATTTTCATATTTTTCGTCGAGATAGAATTACAACCACGACTGGTGGTGGAGTGTTAATTGCTATCTCAAACATTTTTCCAATGGAAGAAATCAAATTAAACCTACCTTTTAATATCGAGTTTGTTGCAGTGTCCTTAAAGATAAACAACATCAAAATATTTATTACTTGTTCCTACATTCCACCTCACTCTGACCCAATTATCTACAAACATCACATAGATGCAATAAAATTTGTGACTTTAAAACTCAGCCCAGTTGATTTAATTTTTGTATTTGGTGACTTTAATTTGCCTTGTATATCATGGGAATTTTCAGCTGAACATAGTTATTACTTACCCACGCAAAGTAATGATATTGGAGATGAAGTTTTTAAAAATATATCAGATTTATATCTGCATCAAATAAATGGAACTTGCAACATTTACGGTAAACTGCTGGATTTAATATTTGTGAACGAGCCAAACGAATGTATTGTGAACCGTGTTGACCCTATTACTTTACCTGAGGATCTTTATCATCCTACAATTGAAATAAGCTACAATTTATTTTCTAACCTAGTAAAAAAAAAATCTTCACAAAACGAAAAAGTTTTCTGTTTTAATCGGGCAAATTACATGGAACTTAACAATCGTCTAATTAACACTAACTGGCTTCAATTACTGACTGCGCCGAATAGCTTACCTTGTTCTGTTGACGATTTGACTGATACTTTTTATAAAACTATGTTTATTTATATGGAGGAATGCATCCCCAAGCACGTACCACGTAATAAATCTGGCCCACCCTGGAATACTAAACAACTATCGTCTCTTAAGAATATAAAAAACAAACACTTTAAAAAATATAAAACCACCAGAGCTTCTTTTTACTATGAAAAATATTCAGTCGCTCGTGCAGAATATTATTTGCTTAACACAGAACTGTACAAGATCTATCTCCGTAATGTTAAGCGAAACTTTGTTCAAGATCCCAAATCTTTCTTTAAGTTTGTTAACACCAAAAGGAAAGCCACAGGATTTCCAAAGGTCATGAAATACTTATGTTCCGAGTCATGTGATGAATTAAACATCAGTAATATGTTTGCTGACTTCTTTGCTTCTACATATTCCGAAACTCAGTATGATGCTAGTAATTTATACCCTTACAAGATAACTTATAACCAAAATATATCTTTTTTTACTATCACTACCTCTCATATTCTAAACTGTTTAAAAAGCGCTAAGTCATCATCTTTTAGTGGTCCAGACGGTATACCAAGTTGTGTTTTAAAAAATTGCGCACCGGCTTTGGCGACACCTTTGTCTATAATCTTTAATGCATCTTTAAACTGTGGTTACTTTCCGAAGGCTTGGAAAGATTCTTATATAATTCCATTGTTTAAATCAGGAAATAAATCAGATAAATGCAATTACAGAGGTATAGCTAAACTAAGTGATATACCAAAACTTTTTGAAAAATGTTTAATGGATTGCCTTACTCATCAAGTTTCTGCCTTGTTGTCACCACTGCAACATGGCTTTCGGAAAGGATTCTCTACTATGACTAACATTCTCCACTTTACAACGTTAGTTAATAAAGCTTTTGCCAACGGACACCACACTGACGTCATTTACACTGATTTCAGCAAGGCTTTCGACAAAGTCAACCATACGCTTTTGTTAAAAAAACTGGACGTCATGTGTTTCAATAGTAACGTCCTGAGCTGGATCAAATCATATATGTTGTGTAGAACTCAATCTGTAAAATTTAATTCTGCAGTTTCGAAAAAAATCAATGTAAAGTCTGGAGTACCTCAGGGTAGCCATATTGGTCCAACTCTGTTCCTTCTTTTTATTAATGATTTGCCTGAAGCAATTCAACATTGTAATGTGTTGATGTATGCAGACGACGTAAAATTATTTTTAAGTGTTAAACTTCCTTGTGATCAACAACATCTACAAAATGACCTGGATAGTTTTAACAAATGGTGTAAACTTAACCTGATGGAACTAAATTTAAAAAAATGCAAGCATATGCAATTTTCTAGAGTTAAAAAGAGTGCTTACTCCTACGTTCTTGATGGCTGTAATTTACAAACTGTTAGTGAAATAATGGATTTGGGAATATTGTTAGACAAAAAACTTAATTTTATTCAACATATAACGATGACTGTAAATAAATCACGCAGTGTTCTAGCTTTTATTAAAAGATGGGCAAAGGAATTTAATGAACCCTTAACCACAAAAAGGCTTTTTACTTCTCTCGTTAGACCAATTCTAGAATATGGCAGCATTATTTGGGACCCGATCTATAATATCCACAATGATCATATTGAATCAGTTCAAAAACAATTTCTTATTTTCTGCTTAAGAAATAATTATAGAGGACGCCTGGTACTACCTTCATACTCAACAAGACTAGCCGAAATTAATTTACCAACTTTAAAAAGCCGTAGAAAGATGCTTAATATATCTTTTATGTTCAGTCTTATAAATGGTAGCACACATTCTGAATTTTTATTAAGTAACGTAACTTTTAATATCCCACATCGTTCACTTCGTTTTTTCAGTCCTCTATATGTCAGGACATGCCGAACTAACTTTGCTATGTCAGATCCACTAAGAAAATTATGCAGCTGTTTTAATGAAATGTATAACTTTATCGACTATTCTCTAAACATTAACATCATAAAAAGCAATGTCATATTATTTTTAAATCAATAATGTTTATTATAATCTTTCTTTCTTTGCATATATGTAAAAAAAAATATATTACTACAATAAGATAGTCTGTAAGGAATTTATCCATAGACTTAAATTAAATTAAAAAAAAAAAAAAAAAAATAAAAATATGCATATATACTACATTATAAATACTTACTTTTTCATATACACTTAAACATCCATGTTTTTTTTTTACCACTTGTTTTAATTTATAATTCTGTTTTGTTTTTATAATTTTTAAATTAATTTGACTAGTTAAATTTTGTTTAAAACATAGAAAGAAAGAAAATATGAAGAATTTAAGACACACTTTAAGTATTTTGTTTTGAATAAATTGTGAATTTGAGATGAATCACTAACTTTTCTTTAATAATTTCGCGAAACATGTAGGCAGTTGTGACAAAGAAAGCATAATGGGCTAATCCAAAAAAAAAATTATACCTTGGATGGCAACGGTCATGGGTGGGTTTAGACAGGAATAGGACGAACACCATCAAGTTCCTATTCCAAACAGAATTCACTTGCATTCCCTATAATTTTTTTTTTTTGTTTTTTGTTGTGTGTAGTCGTTTGTAGGGTTTATTGCTACTATTTTTTTTATTTTTTTCAGTAATGGACTGCCTTATCTTTAAGAAGATAAAGAATCCTCCCATTATCCCTGAGCACGGCCGGAACTTAAAGTAGCATATTCTTCTGGGAGATAAGGCGCGGCTAGGTCATGGTTCGTTACAAGTCCTTGCGTTTTGAATAGGGTATACGTACTTCTTATAGGCTTCACTAGACCGTGTAGTTATTGGAGGCTCGAATGGACCATGTAATAATTAGGTAGGGCTAATTATTAAATATTGGTGTAGGTTGCCAATGGCTTGGGGTATCTGAGGGAATGATACTGGTTATTATAATTACTCGGGAAGTAATTATAATAATGAAATAAAAAAGAGAAAAGTAGGGTATGAGTGACGGTCGGGTTATAGAGCTAGGGTTCTCTGGGCTTACCTTTTTTTATGGCCTTGTTAAATAAAAGCGGGGTTGATTTCAATTTTTCACAAGTGCTTATAAAATTTATTGCACTAAATCCAATAATAATTGCAAGTTTAGATAAATTTACACCTCACTTTAGATTTTAGGTTATTCAAATTTACTTCAAATTTAACTGTAGGCAAATTAGGTTTAATTTAGGCAAAATTTCTTAGATTGAATAAGTAGCAAATTTGTAGTTCAATTTTATATTTTAGTTTAGACAAATTTATTTAATTTTATCAAAGTTGTTTGTGGGAATACTATTATTTATTAAAAAATTTTGTTTGTTGTGCTTAATTCCCTTTTTAAATAATTGATAAAAAATACTGAAATTTATTGTTGGAGGATAAGCTGTTCCTATGCGAATTTCACTGGTTGCTTAGGCCAGATCATCAGGAAACGTTCTCCTAAATAATTTTAGAAAAGCCAAAGCTATCAGCAAACAAAACTACAGAGGGAATGAGAATTACCTACACACACTCAAAAAGTCTTGTTTGCAACGATATCAAAGCTTAAACAAAATACCAAACAATAAATCAGTGTTGAGTTTTTATCTTTTTTACATTTCCCGCTACAATTAGTTAGAATTCTCCCAACATTAATTGTAGTTGTAAATGGGTAAATAATAATAATATCATTCATTGCTTTCAAAGTCTGGTACGGTGAGTCCTAAACCAGGTCCTGTTGTAACAGTGAAGCCTCCCGTTATCATAAGTCCCATTAGTAATGTTCCTTGCTTATCGTCTCAAGTCATTACCGGAGAAACTTTACCCGTCGTTCAAAATTTAAATAAAAACGAGCAACAAATAGTCGATCATGCCGTAATTTCTCAAAACAATGAAAATAACGGAAATATACAAACAAATACACATAGACAACTAAGAGTGATTCCACTAACCAAACATATATTTATATCACGTTTTGCATCGGATACAACAGCTGAAGAAATTGATAATTATATTAAATCTAAAGTTAACATGAACTCAGGTATAAGTGTTCATAAATTTACATACTCGCAACAAAGAAGTATAACATCTTTTAAGGTCTCTGTTCCTTTTGACATTTTTAATCAAGTTGTTGATCCGTCATTCTGGCCTATTCATGTCTTGGTCCGTGAATATGAATATAACAGTAACAATCGCAATATTGCTCATCTTCCATCCCGTGTGTCAACATTTCCAAAAAACTAAATAATTTATCTGATTATCAACTTTTTATTATTTACCAGAATGTTCGTGGTCTTAAATCCAAACTTTCAAACTTATATTTACAAAGCTTTAATTTTAATCATCATATTATTGTATTCACCGAAACTTGGTTGAACAACAGTTTTTTGAACTCGGAAATACTTTGCAATAATTTTCATATTTTTCGTCGAGATAGAATTACAACCACGACTGGTGGTGGAGTGTTAATTGCTATCTCAAACATTTTTCCAATGGAAGAAATCAAATTAAACCTACCTTTTAATATCGAGTTTGTTGCAGTGTCCTTAAAGATAAACAACATCAAAATATTTATTACTTGTTCCTACATTCCACCTCACTCTGACCCAATTATCTACAAACATCACATAGATGCAATAAAATTTGTGACTTTAAAACTCAGCCCAGTTGATTTAATTTTTGTATTTGGTGACTTTAATTTGCCTTGTATATCATGGGAATTTTCAGCTGAACATAGTTATTACTTACCCACGCAAAGTAATGATATTGGAGATGAAGTTTTTAAAAATATATCAGATTTATATCTGCATCAAATAAATGGAACTTGCAACATTTACGGTAAACTGCTGGATTTAATATTTGTGAACGAGCCAAACGAATGTATTGTGAACCGTGTTGACCCTATTACTTTACCTGAGGATCTTTATCATCCTACAATTGAAATAAGCTACAATTTATTTTCTAACCTAGTAAAAAAAAAATCTTCACAAAACGAAAAAGTTTTCTGTTTTAATCGGGCAAATTACATGGAACTTAACAATCGTCTAATTAACACTAACTGGCTTCAATTACTGACTGCGCCGAATAGCTTACCTTGTTCTGTTGACGATTTGACTGATACTTTTTATAAAACTATGTTTATTTATATGGAGGAATGCATCCCCAAGCACGTACCACGTAATAAATCTGGCCCACCCTGGAATACTAAACAACTATCGTCTCTTAAGAATATAAAAAACAAACACTTTAAAAAATATAAAACCACCAGAGCTTCTTTTTACTATGAAAAATATTCAGTCGCTCGTGCAGAATATTATTTGCTTAACACAGAACTGTACAAGATCTATCTCCGTAATGTTAAGCGAAACTTTGTTCAAGATCCCAAATCTTTCTTTAAGTTTGTTAACACCAAAAGGAAAGCCACAGGATTTCCAAAGGTCATGAAATACTTATGTTCCGAGTCATGTGATGAATTAAACATCAGTAATATGTTTGCTGACTTCTTTGCTTCTACATATTCCGAAACTCAGTATGATGCTAGTAATTTATACCCTTACAAGATAACTTATAACCAAAATATATCTTTTTTTACTATCACTACCTCTCATATTCTAAACTGTTTAAAAAGCGCTAAGTCATCATCTTTTAGTGGTCCAGACGGTATACCAAGTTGTGTTTTAAAAAATTGCGCACCGGCTTTGGCGACACCTTTGTCTATAATCTTTAATGCATCTTTAAACTGTGGTTACTTTCCGAAGGCTTGGAAAGATTCTTATATAATTCCATTGTTTAAATCAGGAAATAAATCAGATAAATGCAATTACAGAGGTATAGCTAAACTAAGTGATATACCAAAACTTTTTGAAAAATGTTTAATGGATTGCCTTACTCATCAAGTTTCTGCCTTGTTGTCACCACTGCAACATGGCTTTCGGAAAGGATTCTCTACTATGACTAACATTCTCCACTTTACAACGTTAGTTAATAAAGCTTTTGCCAACGGACACCACACTGACGTCATTTACACTGATTTCAGCAAGGCTTTCGACAAAGTCAACCATACGCTTTTGTTAAAAAAACTGGACGTCATGTGTTTCAATAGTAACGTCCTGAGCTGGATCAAATCATATATGTTGTGTAGAACTCAATCTGTAAAATTTAATTCTGCAGTTTCGAAAAAAATCAATGTAAAGTCTGGAGTACCTCAGGGTAGCCATATTGGTCCAACTCTGTTCCTTCTTTTTATTAATGATTTGCCTGAAGCAATTCAACATTGTAATGTGTTGATGTATGCAGACGACGTAAAATTATTTTTAAGTGTTAAACTTCCTTGTGATCAACAACATCTACAAAATGACCTGGATAGTTTTAACAAATGGTGTAAACTTAACCTGATGGAACTAAATTTAAAAAAATGCAAGCATATGCAATTTTCTAGAGTTAAAAAGAGTGCTTACTCCTACGTTCTTGATGGCTGTAATTTACAAACTGTTAGTGAAATAATGGATTTGGGAATATTGTTAGACAAAAAACTTAATTTTATTCAACATATAACGATGACTGTAAATAAATCACGCAGTGTTCTAGCTTTTATTAAAAGATGGGCAAAGGAATTTAATGAACCCTTAACCACAAAAAGGCTTTTTACTTCTCTCGTTAGACCAATTCTAGAATATGGCAGCATTATTTGGGACCCGATCTATAATATCCACAATGATCATATTGAATCAGTTCAAAAACAATTTCTTATTTTCTGCTTAAGAAATAATTATAGAGGACGCCTGGTACTACCTTCATACTCAACAAGACTAGCCGAAATTAATTTACCAACTTTAAAAAGCCGTAGAAAGATGCTTAATATATCTTTTATGTTCAGTCTTATAAATGGTAGCACACATTCTGAATTTTTATTAAGTAACGTAACTTTTAATATCCCACATCGTTCACTTCGTTTTTTCAGTCCTCTATATGTCAGGACATGCCGAACTAACTTTGCTATGTCAGATCCACTAAGAAAATTATGCAGCTGTTTTAATGAAATGTATAACTTTATCGACTATTCTCTAAACATTAACATCATAAAAAGCAATGTCATATTATTTTTAAATCAATAATGTTTATTATAATCTTTCTTTCTTTGCATATATGTAAAAAAAAATATATTACTACAATAAGATAGTCTGTAAGGAATTTATCCATAGACTTAAATTAAATTAAAAAAAAAAAAAAAAAAATAAAAATATGCATATATACTACATTATAAATACTTACTTTTTCATATACACTTAAACATCCATGTTTTTTTTTTACCACTTGTTTTAATTTATAATTCTGTTTTGTTTTTATAATTTTTAAATTAATTTGACTAGTTAAATTTTGTTTAAAACATAGAAAGAAAGAAAATATGAAGAATTTAAGACACACTTTAAGTATTTTGTTTTGAATAAATTGTGAATTTGAGATGAATCACTAACTTTTCTTTAATAATTTCGCGAAACATGTAGGCAGTTGTGACAAAGAAAGCATAATGGGCTAATCCAAAAAAAAAATTATACCTTGGATGGCAACGGTCATGGGTGGGTTTAGACAGGAATAGGACGAACACCATCAAGTTCCTATTCCAAACAGAATTCACTTGCATTCCCTATAATTTTTTTTTTTTGTTTTTTGTTGTGTGTAGTCGTTTTTAGGGTTTATTGCTACTATTTTTTTTATTTTTTTCAGTAATGGACTGCCTTATCTTTAAGAAGATAAAGAATCCTCCCATTATCCCTGAGCACGGCCGGAACTTAAAGTAGCATATTCTTCTGGGAGATAAGGCGCGGCTAGGTCATGGTTCGTTACAAGTCCTTGCGTTTTGAATAGGGTATACGTACTTCTTATAGGCTTCACTAGACCGTGTAGTTATTGGAGGCTCGAATGGACCATGTAATAATTAGGTAGGGCTAATTATTAAATATTGGTGTAGGTTGCCAATGGCTTGGGGTATCTGAGGGAATGATACTGGTTATTATAATTACTCGGGAAGTAATTATAATAATGAAATAAAAAAGAGAAAAGTAGGGTATGAGTGACGGTCGGGTTATAGAGCTAGGGTTCTCTGGGCTTACCTTTTTTTATGGCCTTGTTAAATAAAAGCGGGGTTGATTTCAATTTTTCACAAGTGCTTATAAAATTTATTGCACTAAATCCAATAATAATTGCAAGTTTAGATAAATTTACACCTCACTTTAGATTTTAGGTTATTCAAATTTACTTCAAATTTAACTGTAGGCAAATTAGGTTTAATTTAGGCAAAATTTCTTAGATTGAATAAGTAGCAAATTTGTAGTTCAATTTTATATTTTAGTTTAGACAAATTTATTTAATTTTATCAAAGTTGTTTGTGGGAATACTATTATTTATTAAAAAATTTTGTTTGTTGTGCTTAATTCCCTTTTTAAATAATTGATAAAAAATACTGAAATTTATTGTTGGAGGATAAGCTGTTCCTATGCGAATTTCACTGGTTGCTTAGGCCAGATCATCAGGAAACGTTCTCCTAAATAATTTTAGAAAAGCCAAAGCTATCAGCAAACAAAACTACAGAGGGAATGAGAATTACCTACACACACTCAAAAAGTCTTGTTTGCAACGATATCAAAGCTTAAACAAAATACCAAACAATAAATCAGTGTTGAGTTTTTATCTTTTTTACATTTCCCGCTACAATTAGTTAGAATTCTCCCAACATTAATTGTAGTTGTAAATGGGTAAAGAAAAAACATATTAAAAACAAAAACAAAGTGCTTTTATTGTTTTCGCAAGAAATCAAAATAAAAACAATTTGCCAGTTCAGTTTTTTATGCACGTGCACTTGCTAACATTTATTATCAAAGTTGTTTGTGGGAATACTATTATTTATTAAAAAAATTTTTTTGTTTGTTGTGCTTAATTCCCTTTTTAAATAATTGATAAAAAATACTGAAATTTATTGTTGGAGGATAAGCTGTTCCTATGCGCATTTCACTGGTTGCTTAGGCCAGATCATCAGGAAACGTTCTCCTAAATAATTTTAGAAAAGCCAAAGCTATCAGCAAACAAAACTGCAGAGGGAATGAGAATTACCTACAAACACTCAAAAAGTCTTGTTTGCAACGATATCAAAGCTTAAACAAAATACCAAACAATAAATCAGTGTTGAGTTTTTATCTTTTTTACATTTCCCGCTACAATTAGTTAGAATTCTCCCAACATTAATTGTAGTTGTAAATGGGTAAAGAAAAAACATATTAAAAACAAAAACAAAGTGCTTTTATTGTTTTCGCAAGAAATCAAAATAAAAACAATTTGCCAGTTCAGTTTTTTATGCACGTGCACTTGCTAAAATTTATTATCAAAGTAGTTTGTGGGAATACTATTATTTATTAAAAAATTTTGTTTGTTGTGCTTAATTCCCTTTTTAAATAATTGATAAAAAATACTGAAATTTATTGTTGGAGGATAAGCTGTTCCTATGCGCATTTCACTGGTTGCTTAGGCCAGATCATCAGGAAACGTTCTCCTAAATAATTTTAGAAAAGCCAAAGCTATCAGCAAACAAAACTACAGAGGGAATGAGAATTACCTACAAACACTCAAAAAGTCTTGTTTGCAACGATATCAAAGCTTAAACAAAATACCAAACAATAAATCAGTGTTGAGTTTTTATCTTTTTTACATTTCCCGCTACAATTAATTTTAATTTTAGGCACTAGGTTAATTTAAGCAAAATTCCTTTCCCTTTTGTTCCTTTTCACTCTTGATTTATTAAGTAGCAAATGTTTAATTCAATTTGTACTTTAGTTTAAACAAATTTATTTTAATTTAATTTTAGACAATTTAGATTTAACTTAGACAAACTTTCTTAGATTTTTTACAATAGCCAATTTATAGTTCAATTTTAGATTTAGTTTAGACAAATTTATTTAAATTTAAATTTTGACACTAGGTTTAATTTAGACAAAAATTTTCTTAGATGTTTAAAATAGCCAATTTATAGTTCAATTTTGGATTTTAGTTTAGACAAAGTTATTTAAATTTAATTTTTGACACTAGGTTTAATTTAGGCAAATTTCTTAGATTTTTACAATAGCAAATGTATAGTTCACTTTTGACACTAGGTTTAATTTAGGCAAATTTCTTAGATTTTTACAATAGCAAATGTATAGTTCACTTTTAGATTTTAGTTTAGACAAATTTATTTAAATTTAATTTTTGACACTAAGTTTAATTAAGACAAACTTTTTTAGATTTATAATTGGCCAACTTATTTATCACTTAACACTTTGGTGGTTGAAAATCAAGTGCCAAAAAAAGTAAAAAGCAAACAGCAAGAAGCCGCGCGTTGATTAAAAGGTTTCGTTCAGTTACAAAAAAAGAGAACAAAGGGCAAATGACATTTGACATTTGACAATAGGGTTTACATGCATTTTGGTTTGAAGTTCAGGGTTCGCAATACACATGTAAACCGGAACGGATTTAACGTTAATATAAAAAATTCAGATATAAATTAATAATTGTATGTACTATATAAATATAAATCGTAAAAATAATTTTAAGATAGGTGTTGTGTCCATACTACGTTTGGACACACTTAATTAAATAATTTTTTACAGATTTAAAAGTATTTATTGTATTTTGTTGTTTTTGTGTTAGCAAAACAAAAAATTAAATCAAACACAACAGTTGTTTCTCAGTGTTGCCGCATACCATAGCAATCGTGTAACTGGAAGTCGGCAACTATTGGCCCTTAATCGTTGTGCGCCAATTTACGCAACTAAATTTATGAAATTTGAGGTAATCGTGTAACTGCAGAAAATTTGATTGGGACAATCGATTTATTGTCCTCCAAATTAGCACAATAAAAATTGTTACAAATTGGTGCATTGCGGCAATCGTGTAACCTTAGCTTTATATGTGAAATTTAATTTAAATTCTTTTTATAGGTATGCACCAAAAATGTTGGCTCTAAAATAATAGTCTGTCCCGGTTGAGCCCACAAATGTGGGATTTTATGATCCGATGAGTTAAACTTCATTAATGTTTTTTCTTTTTGTGAGCCACTCTCTGACCCAAATACTTCTTTTAAAACACTTTTTTTCTTTGTATCCAATTCACACAAAATAATTATAGCAGCTGCAATTTTCTTTTAAGAAGAAATCATTTTCACTTAATTAAATAAATTTTTTACAGATTTAAAAGTATTTATTGTATTCTGTGGTATTTATGTTAGCAAAACAAAAAATTAAATCAAACACAACAGTTGTTTCTCAGTGTTGCCGCATACCATAGCAATCGTGTAACTGGAAGTCGGCAATTATTGGCCCTTAATCGTTGTGCGCCAATTTACGCAACTAAATTTATGAAATTTGAGGTAATCGTGTAACTGCAGAAAATTTGATTGGGACAATCGATTTATTGTCCTCCAAATTAGCACAATAAAAATTGTTACAAATTGGTGCATTGCGGCAATCGTGTAACCCTAGCTTTATATGAGAAATTTAATTTAAATTCTTTTTATATGTATGCACCAAAAATGTTGGCTCTAAAATAATAGTCTGTCCCGGTTGAGCCCACAAATGTGGGATTTTATGATCCGATGAGTTAAAAAACACATGAACACACGGTATATTTAATTAAAATACAATTCACTTTATTCTTAAATAATATGGTTTAATATTTAACTTATTATGATTTAATACTGACCGCGTTATGTCCTGTTAGCTTGGCTGCTGTACTTCAACTCCCCCTGTTCTATTTCTATCTGTCCGATGTTTCTCTTCATTTCACACTCACTTCTATTTTCTCAATTCAGTCGCTCATCAATTCAACTGTTATTCCCTTACTCGCTGTCGAGTACATTGTCGCCCAACCCTTGGAACCCCTACATACATACATACATAAATACATACAATACATACATACATACATACAATACAAACATACATACATACATACATACATACATACATACATACATACATACATACATACATACATACATACATACACTACATACATACATACATACATACATACATTCAATATATACATTCCTTCTCAGCAGATTCCCACGTTTGCTACTTAAAGTAAGAAATAAGCATAGAAGTGTTTACATCTCATATGTCTGCTTTTACATAGACATAGGAGATGTGTTTTAAACAAATCAGGGCTGGCAAGGAATGAAGTCATTTGACTAAATTAGTGGTAATCGTTTTATGCGGTGCCTGTGGGAACTGCTCCCCTACTTAAGTGAGGGGCGTCCTCGGCCCTCAAGTTTCAATTGCAACCTGGACATCCTAGCGTAGGCGCCCATTTCTTCGCCTCTGCAGGAGTTTAAGGATGGCATAGAGGGCGATCAAAACTCCCGCTGTAGCCAGGCTTGAAACTACCGGGTTGGACATTTTGCTCTTAATTTCTCCGATATGCTTTAGGTTTGCAGCGCTCATCTTATGCAGATAAGGAAGACTTAAAATTTCTTGATGGCCAGTAATATTAAGATTTGGAGCCGCAGCTAAACTGGGGGTTCTCTTCAATGTACCTCTGGAATTTTTGTAGATAGAACCATTGATTTGAATTTCTTCTGCAAAGGTAATAAGATAGGTTCCGGTCAATGTTTTTGGAGGGTCTCCGTTGGATATTACCTCAATTGTATTGTCATTTATAATAATAATACCGTCGTCTATCACAGCCAGTGGTTCGAGGTGGCTAGGTCGTGTGTTGCAATGAGCCACTCCCCTAGAGTGAAGTTGCTGGGCACATGTGGGCACTAATATTTCTTTATAGAAAGTTGAGGTAAGCGCTGCGCTGCAATTTCCGATTGCCATTACTTGACTGCCGCATTCAGCCACGTTATTGTTCTCATCAAAGTGAAGGATTGTCCCATTATGTTGAACAGGAAACAAAGTTATTTTCTTACATTCTAGTCTAGGTCTAGGATACTTAACTAAGAAATTCAAAAAATCATTGTCCATTAGGACCTTAATATAGGATACTTCCATCAAATCAGCTACAGTTGCATTCGTGGAGTGATTATCTGCTATGGTTTTTACATCTTTAGAGGCGAAAATTTAAAGATTAACACTACCTATCCTTGCAAGAGTGATAGTCATCAACAAAGTTTTTATTGTGTCAATTTGTTTACTTTTGGAGTTTTTAATAATTATGTTAACTGTTTTTGACAACTTATTTATCTGCTCCATTGTCTTAGTATTAATAACTATTTGCCTATTCTGAGAGTCAATAAGTTGTTGTTGTCAAAATTTTAGTTGCTCAAAGTCGTTGAAGTCCGGTGTACCGGCAACCACCTTTAGAGCGGTACCTAGGAAGTTTAAACTTCTAGCATGTCTGTGATTCAAAAGACAAAGAACTTAATGCACAAGGCATAAAATTGATAAATCTTATTGAAAATGTCGGGGGTAGAACTGGTAACGATGCTCTAGGGGA
This sequence comes from Pollenia amentaria, assembly GCA_943735925.1. Classification (NCBI taxonomy): domain Eukaryota; kingdom Metazoa; phylum Arthropoda; class Insecta; order Diptera; family Polleniidae; genus Pollenia; species Pollenia amentaria. The sequence goes on from OX031007.1 coordinate 94,540,684, forward strand.
ATTCAGCTTTTGTGGGGTTATGGGTAGTTCGGTTATTGATTATTGTATTTGTTCACTTAACTTTCTGCAATATGTTGATGATTTCTTTATCGCATCCAAGCCGTTTTCTGACCACATGCCACTATGCTTAAAAATTAAATCATCGTGCCGTGTTGTTAATACAAATGAGAATAATACAATTCAAAGACTGCGTTGGAACAGTAAATTGTCTGATAAATACAAGGATAATCTTTTATTACTTGCTAGCAATGTTGATCTACAGTCTAATGAAACGGTTGATGAATTGGTTGTACATCTATGTAACAAAACAAAGTTGGCTAATGTTACTAAGGTAAACAAACGTTTTTTTTTTGAACCCAAGCAGAAATGGTTTGATTGGAAATGTGCTTGTTCTAGGAACCTTATGCTAAAGCAGCTTAAGAGTTATAGGAAAAAGCACAATTCGGTAAACAAATCTCGATATTTTGCACCTAGAGCTTACTATCTTAAGATATGTAATAAAAAGAAAATAGATCTATATAATAAAAATATTGACCAATTAAACAAGGTGAAAAGTAGCAGTGATTGGTGGAAGCTATCCAACTCTATGAAATCGCGTTCATATTCTGTTAAAGTTTCACTAAATTCCGACGATTTTCATTCTTCCTTTAGTTCGTTGTTGATTCCCAGACTATCAGCTAGTCAATGCAATATTTTATTGATCCGATCCTAGACTCACCCATGGAAATGTGTGAACTTTTCTTCGTTTTAAAATCACTTAAGGATAATAAATCTCCTGGTCAAGATGGTATCCAGTAGTATAAATATGGGGATTCTGTATATGATTTTTGCTCCCTACGTGATTCCCATAAGGAGGAATTTTTAAATTTCAAAATGCTCCCAACGTGTTTTCCCATAAGGAGGAATTTTTTTCTCCCATAGGGAGGAATTTTTAAATTGAAATGTTACTTTAAAGTTGGTTTTAGTTAATTTTAAATTTTTTGCTCCCAATGTATTTTTCCATAAGGAGGAATTTTGAACATAAACAAAATAAAAAAATTTTTGAGTAATTTTAAATAAAAAAGAGAATTATATAAAGTTGATTATATTTTCTTCAATGAAGAGAAATTTAAAAATGTGTACAAAAAAATTGTTTGAGTATTTTAAAATAAGATAGAGTAATGTATAATATATTTAGAATATGCAGCACATGTAAGTATAGAGATTAACTCAATTTGAAAGTTTGCCATTAATATAAAAAGGCTTAGGGAGTATATTCCACATCATTATTCTAATTGCCACTTTAAAGGAAACTTAATAAAAATGGTTAGCATTTCGTACATAATAAAGGTATATTTAATTATTTATTATTTTTTTCTTGTTTGTTTTCAGATGTATAAAAAAATTGTGAATATTGCCCAAGGTATTAAGCCTGAGTATATTAGAATAGATGATATACCTTTAAACCAATCTATGAAAATTGTGAATTTTGAATGGAAAGAAACACAATATGGTCTTAAAGTCATTGCCAATTTAGATGACAATAAATGGTTTTATCTACCCAATAGAATGATGAAATTTTTAAACAAGAAGGATCCATACTTAACTCAAATGAATGATAAAGTTTGGACAATTATTTACAAGGGGCGTCAATTACCAAATGGACCTGCAATATTCGATTTAAATTATATCTAAACTCTGAAAAAGAAATCCTTACAATAAAGATAATTATAATAAAACAAAAACAAGATATTTTTTAAAATTTTTTATAAATTTTTATTTAAAAATAATTTTAGTTTTTTTTTTTTTTACATTCTTTTATTAAAATTGTATATTCAATAACCAAGAATCATCCTCCTCCATAAATTGTTTTACAATCAATTCAACAGCAGGAATCTCCTTGATAATATCTGCGGGATGTTGTTGCTCCCGCTTTTCCTTGATCGCTGGGGGACTTTTATAAAATTTAGATTTTTTTGCACTAAAATTATGCACCCGCATAAAGTGCCTTTTTTTATTAAATTTGTTGGCAAAAGTTATATCTTTACAAAATTCGCAACTGAGTTTAACACGGTCCATTTTTTAATTAAATAAAATAATTAAAAAATCTTTTAAAAATACCTCGTAAAACATATATCTATTTACTTTGCACTTATTTTTTATTTTGGTATATATATTTAATATGAATTTTAATATGAAAGCATATTTTGAAAAATAAATATAAATTTATTATTGTGGAAATTAAAAGTCAATAAACTTTTCGTTATGCTAAAAAGTGCAATTGTATGCATTTTTAAAGTTTAAACATTAACCTTGAATGTTTGCTTCATATTAAATTATGAGTTAATAAACTTTTTCATAAGTGAAAAAATGCAATCGTAGCATTTTTTAAGTTTAAGAATTAACCTTGAATGTTGGCTTCAAATTAAACTATGAATTAATGAACTTTTCAAACGTATTTTATTTAATTATTTATAATAATTATAACATATTTTATTAAACAGTTATCAAGTATTTTTGAAACTATAAACATGGCCGGTATAATTAAATGTAGTGAGTGCAAAAAAGTTTTTGAAAAAGAAATGGAATTAAAATTGCATGAAAAAACGCATGCATCTTCATCTTCAAAAAATCAAATAGGAAAAGTTAAACAAGTGACAAGTGCCTTTAAAAATATAATAATAATTCTTTCATATGAAAATATGAATAAAAAAAAAATTATTCCGGAAATATTTTTAAAAGAAGCTGCCGCGGAAATAAAGTCGGAAGTGGAGAAGTTTCTAAGACTCCATGTAATATTGAAACTCAATATGGAACTTTCGGGGTTTTATATAAAACCAAACAGGAAAACTAAAGAAAATATATCAAAAGAAATAAAAACCTTCCAAACAAAAATGGAAGAGATATATTTTATTGAGGATTTTGATGTCATTTGCAAAAAAAAAATTGAAAAAGTGTTACAAAAAATGGAGGAGTTTCAAGAAAGGGATAGTGGTTGGACCCTCATTGAAATAATAAAAGTAGATATAAATATAAATAAGTATCAACCAATGAAGGGGTCAACGTTCATACCACTTCCTAGAAAACTAATGAAAAAAATGCCTGCCTCAATATTAAAAACAGAGATGAGTTTTGTTTTAAATGGGCTGTTATATCAGCAATAGCTGACTTAAAACAAAATAACGCCAATCTCACATTTATGTACAATGTTAAGATTGAGGAAAAAATAATTGCCATAAATGGTTATACCTTAAATTTTAAGGGATTAAGCTTCCCTGTAAAAATAATAGACATAGCCATTTTTGAAGAAAACAACCCTCTGATCAGTATCAATGTTTTTGGATATGATGACGAAAAAGATTTAGTTGTTGGACCCTATTACAAAACTAAAGGGAAAAAATCCAAACACATTTCCCTTATGTTTCTACAGGAGAAAAACGGACATAATTCCCACTTTATGTGGATAAAAAATATTTCAAGGTAAGTTTATAATTGACAACCGTTATAATTTTGTGTTATTAAAAGGTCATCTTTATTTTTTCTTCTTGCAGATTAATCAGATTGCAAACAACGAAGCATAAAGGCAAAATTTTTGTATGCGATGACTGCCTGCAGCATTTTTACCAAAATGATAAATTAAATATTCACCAAAAACACTGCAACCGAAAAATCGCCTATGCTCCAAAGGAAAGTGAGTCAGTATTAGAATTTAAGAATTTCAGTAACTCCATTGAAGTTCCATTTGTGATATATGCTGATTCGGAATGCATTTTTGAAAACATTCAAACGTGCATTCCGAAAGGGGATACTTCATCAACAACTTTGATTGATAAGCATATCCCCTATGCATTTTCATATTTCATTAAGTGTAATTTCAATGATAAATTAAATAGATTAAGAATATTTAAGGGGCTTGATTCCGCAAAGCTCTTTATAGAAAATTTAGTACTAGATATAAAATATTTAAATGATAATTTTCTCACTAAAATTGTTCCAATGACACCCTTAACCGAACAGGAAAATTTTAATTTTGAAAACAATAATGTTTGTCATATTTGCTCTCAAGCTATTACAAATGACATAAAAGTAAAAGATCATTGTCATTTAAGTGGAAAGTATAGAGGACCAGCTCATAACTATTGCAATATCAATTATAAAATACCAAAATTTTTCCCTGTTATTTTTCATAATTTTTCGGCCTATGACTGTCATTTATTTATTAAAGAGCTAAACAATATTGATGATGGTCCTATAAATATTATTCCACTTAATAAGGAGCTATATATATCACTGTCTAAGTCTATAAAAGGCGATAGCACTGATTATATTGAAATACGATTTTTAGACTCCTATAGATTTATGCCCTCAAGCTTAGACAATCTCGTTAAGAATTTAACTAAACATGAATTGAAAATAGTGAAATCATTTTGTGTAGATGATGAAACTAAGTTCAATTTACTTGTAAGAAAAGGAGTTTTTCCGTATAATTATTTGAATTCTGTTGCGAAACTTACAGAAAAACATTTGCCAAGCAAAGAAGATTTCTTTAATAAGTTAAATAATACACATTGTTTTGAAGAAGACTACATTCATGCTAAAATGGTTTGGAGTACATTTCAATGTGAAACTTTGGAAGACTATTTAATGTTATACCTTAAAACTGATGTTTTATTGTTAGCAGATGTATTTGAGAATTTTAGAATTGTTTGTAAAGATATTTATAATTTAGACCCATGCCATTATTTCACAGCTCCAGGATTGTCATGGGATGCTATGCTTAAATTAACAAATATTAAATTAGATTTGCTTACTGATCTAGAAATGATTTCCTTTCTTCAAAAGGGTATTAGAGGAGGAATAGTTCAATGCTCTCAAAGGCATTCTATTGCTAACAATAAATATTTGCCAGATTATGATCAAAGCCTACCTTCGAAATACTTAATGTATTTAGACGCAAATAATTTATATGGTTGGGCAATGTCTGAAGCTCTACCAGAAGGTAATTTTGAGTGGGTAAGAAACATTGATAATTTTTCTTTAGACTCAGTACCAAATGATTCAGATATTGGATATATTTTAGAAGTTGATTTGGTATATCCAACAGAAATCCATGATACTCACAATAATTTACCTTTTTGTAGTGAAAACAAAACTCCACCAGATTCCAAAGAAAAAAAGTTACTTGTTGATTTAAATAACAAATCGGAGTATGTAATTTATTATAAAAATTTACAGCAATGTTTAAAACATGGTTTGAAGCTAACTAAAATTCATAGAATTTTAAAATTTAAACAGTCTTATTGGTTAAAAAAATATATTTCACTAAATAATTTTCATAGAACTAACGCAAAAAATACTTTTGAGAAAAATTTCTTCAAATTATTAAATAATGCAGTTTATGGAAAAACAATGGAAAACGTTGACAAACGTAAAAATATTAAAATAGTTAATAATTGGGAAAATGTTGGTAAGAGACTTGGAGCTCGTTCTCTTATTGCTAAGCCAGAATTTCATTCTTTAAGTATATTTGAAGAAAACATGGTAGCAGTTGAACTAAATAAATCTTTTTCATTTTACAATAAGCCTATTTACTTAGGTTTTACAATCTTAGAACTTTCGAAATGGAAAATGTATGATTTTCATTACGATTACATATTACCAAAATATAAAACTAAAGTAGAATTAAATTATATGGACACAGATTCATTTATTTATACATTTGAAACGGATGACTTCTATAAAGATATAATTAACGACATTGATTTAAAGTTTGATACATCAGAGTATGAAACAAATAATAAATTTGGAATACCAAAAAAAAAAATAAAAAAGTCTTAGGGATGATGAAAGACGAAAATAATGGAATTATTATGAAAGAATTTGTAGGATTGAGAGCAAAAATGTATGCTTTTAAAACAGCAGATATGCAGGAAATTAAAAAGGCTAAGGGTGTCAAGAGTAGCATATGTAACAGTTTAAGTCTATCTGATTATAAAAATTGTTTATTTAACAAACAAATTTATTATGGAAATATGTTTATTTTTAAGTCAAAACAACATGTGTTATATACTTCCCTAATTAAGTTATTTAGATAATAAGAGATATATTTGTGATAATAATGTTAATACTCTTGCTTGGGGTCACTACAAGCAACAATTTTTAAAATTTGATGAAGATGATGACTACTTAATGAAAGTAAACGTAGATTTAATTAATTATAAAGATCAGTTTCAAAAAGATAATGATGATGATGAATATTTAATGGAAATTGAATACTAAAGAAACATTTTTACATGTAAATATTATTTTTAATTAATAATAAAACATTTTATATACATATTTTCTAAACAAAAAAAGAGTTTTATTTTTTTAAATATTTTGCCATAATACATTTTCAGTATCGTAATCTAATTTCTTTCGATTTCTTGTAACACGAGGAGAATATTGATAAGGTAAAGTTGATTGTTTCATATTTGAATAATGATCAGTTTTGGATAATATTCTAATTTTTGGAGTTCCTTTTTCCGAAAAGCTTTTAAGACGCTTAGCTACGGAAGATGCAGAAGAAGGATTAAATTTTTGTATTGTTGTATCCATATCGTTCTGGTCATCATTATTTGTGTAAATATCTTCAGGCAAATTCAAATCCGTTTGCAGTGCTATACTACTCGACTGAGGTGTAATTGTTTGCGTTTCAATATGCTTTTTATAGACCTTTTTCGTTTGAGTTTCATTATCGCGCAAATTATGCATTGTTGATATTTTATTCTGATTAGATGATCGTTGGGATCCAATTAAGTATTTAGCAAGTTCTTGCTTAATATAATACCATTTGTTTATATCCTTCAGTGTATGTGAACCATATATTGGCAAGAGTTTCCGATGTAAAAAATCTGAATCAGAATGTTTAACTTTAAATTTTTCGTAAGTTGATGGATGAAGAACTATAAGTTTTGATAATTTATTTGACATTTTCTAAAATTTTTCCAATGACTCCACTTAATATTGATGTAATAATAATGGGTAAAAATCCTCCCTTTTGTATAAGATGTTTCCTCTTTTGACGCATAGAGGTTTGTGATGAGCAAACTTTCCTCAAAGTATTTTTATATGGTTTTAGTTTTTCAAACACATTTTTGTTTATTTTATGATTTCTGTTTATAATATTTAAAATAATTTCATTTAAAGTTTTGATAACAACATTGTCAACATTTTTCAAAATTGCATTTCGTAGTTTGTGATCCGCTTTTTCAAGAACATAAAGAATATGTTTGTTCTCCTTCAGTAAGTTCAGATTTGAAGTCATTGTTTATATTCGCATATATATAGTAATCTGTATTAAAAATATTTGATCCAAATCTTAAAGCGTTTGGTATTTCTTGAGTAAGATCAACTATTAAATAACCATGAGCCTGTTCTGTACAATGATTATATACATCTACTAAAGATTTTGAGTTTTCTGGATATACTTGACGAGCTAAATGTTGGAATTGTGTCTTATCTCTTGGATTTTTAAACATAACTATATATTTGGAGTTTAATGATATATCTCGCGAATAAGTCCCTTTATGAAAAATATTTTGTGTAACTAAAATTACGCTTAAGTTTCTATGATGAGATCCTTTTGTAAATAGTTCACAAACTTTCTTATTTGATGATTCAAGCATTAAATCATCCAATATTATTAAAGTAGATTCTTCGTCATTCGTATTAAAAGACTCTGGAATTCCTTTAACAAACTCTACATTTTCTATATTTGGAAGTGCATTTATTTCAGAATAACACCATATGATTCGGTCTATATCTTTAGATATTAAGTTTTGATTTTTAATTAAATTTTTAATAAAAGTAGATTTTCCACAGCCTGAGGGACCACAAACCATCATTGTAAATGGGTATATAAACTGATGAAACATGTTTGCGCTCTTAAAAACCATTTGTTAATGAATAAAAAAGGAAGAATATTTTAATTAATATGAGTAAAAAAAAAAATCTTATTGACGAAATTCATAGTCAAGCTAGAAAAAACTTTAAGCGACGTAGGTTTATTCAAAAGGGAATATTAGATACTTGGCAAATAGACTTGGTGGAGATGATACCATATGCAAAATTTAATAAAGGTTTCAAGTATATGCTTACTGTAATAGATGTTTTCTCAAAATATGCCTACGCTCTGCCATTAAAAACTAAAACAGGATTTGAGGTTTCAAAATCATTTAAAAGCATTATAAAGTTAAACAGTAATAAAGCTCCTAAAAACCTACATTCAGATCAAGGAAAAGAATTTTACAACACATATTTCAAAACTCTTATGAAAGAGCTAAATATTAATCATTATCATACATATTCAAACTTAAAAGCGTCAATAGTTGAACGATTTAATAGAACTTTAAAAAATAAAATGTGGAAACAATTTAGTATGCAAGGAAATTATAACTGGATAGATGTATTAGAAAAGCTGTTGATAGAATATAATTCATCTTATCATCGAAGTATAAAGATGAAACCTAATTTAGTTAACAAGCGAAATGAAAAAAAACTTTTAAAAACTGTATATAATAACTTAAAAGTTTTTAAAAATGGAAAATTTAATATTAACGATTTTGTTCGCATAAGCAAATATAAAAATGTTTTTGAAAAGGGATATACACCAAATTGGTCTACAGAAGTTTTTAAAGTAAATAAAATTAATGCAACAAACCCTGTTACCTACCAGCTAAAAGATTTTAATGGAAATATAATTAAAGGCGGATTTTATCAAGAGGAGTTATTAAAAACTAAAGTTCCTAACATCTTTTTAGTTGAAAAAGTCTTAAAACGTAGAGGTGAAAAACTATTTGTAAAATGGTTGGGTTTCGGAAAAGAATATAATTCATGGATTAATCAAACAGATTTTAGCTGTTAAACTAAATTTTTCATATATGTATAACACACAACTTATAATATTTAACATTTCTAATAAATATGGCATCAAGCACAGAGGATAATAGTATTTATGTTACTTTATTAAGTAACGATTCAGTAAATTTATATAAAAACACTTCAAGTACTTTCACAAATTTATTAAAGCAATCTCTTACCATGAGTGACCAGTGGGAAGTCGGATTATCAGATATATCTTTTTCGATAACGAATAAACAACTAAATATGAATCAAAATATACTTAAACGTAAAAAACGCAACATTTCAAATTTTAATAATCAATCTGTAAAAACATTGAAAATTGACTCTAATAATGAATATGATGAAATTAAAACAAAATTTAAAGAACTAATGAAAGCATCCGACGAGCTAAAACTAAAAAATTTTAATAAAACTTCAAAACTTTTAAATACATCAAACATGCAAATTTAATCTAAAAACGAATATGATGAAATTAAAACAAAATTTAAAGATCTAATGGAAACATCTGACGAGCTGAAACTAAAAAATATTAATAAAACTTCAAAACTTTTAAATACATTAAACATTGTTAAACCCCAATCTAATATATCTACAAAAGAAAAAGATACTCGTAATGTAAATATAAAAAGTTCAAACATAGAACAAAATGTTCAAATTACTAGTCCAGAATCTACAACAACTTATGAAAAAGATCCCATATTATCGTCAACAAATTATATATTCGAAAAATCTTTGAACAAATTCTCTGACAACATAAATCAGTTTATCAATAAAATTGAATCTTCTGAAATAAATGAAAACATATTTATTTATACTGATATTATAAAACCTCGACATGTTGGTAGTAAAAAAATTAAATGTTTAAAAATTTTTTCAGTAACAACATTGAAAAACTATATACATTTCAATAGAATTGAATATTTTCCTCTTGAAGCCTATAATATAAATGATATTTCCATAATGATTCGAAATGATGAAGGAGAAGAGATAAACTTTAATAAATTAGTTCCCGTTTATTGTACTCTACACTTTAAAAAAAAAAAATGTATATAAAATAGTTGCAGGGTTTCGAACAACTGCTAATAGCAGTCAAAATTTGCTAAAAATGTCATTTATTTTCAGTAACATGCTGAAAAAAAAGAACTTTATTTTATTTTCATCCACACTCATACTTAAAACAGTTGAACTGTGTGCGCACAGTTACTGAAAAAATAGTAACACAATTCATTTTTTTTCAGCAGTCAAAAGAATCAGCAGCAGACTCCCTCCATTTTAAACACACAGACTGCTGAACTTGCGACTGAAAACCAGAAGCTGCTGTGTTTACAGTTGACGTAAACTCTTTTTTTTAGTTTACTAAACAACGTAGCTAGAAACTGGCAGTTCGACTATACAGTAACGTAAACACAAACTGGTTTGTTGAATGAATTGAGTAATGTTAAGTGGAAAACACATTTGTTTTGTTGTTTAAATCAAATAAAAGAAAGGAAAAAAAAACAATTATTTATAGAATGAAACAAATAATTTGTAATATTTCGAATGCCAATTACAATAGGTACATACTTTTTATTTAAAAATATTAATTTTTGTTTTATAAATTTTATGAAAAATTAAAACACTATTTTTTAACTTGATAATAATTCAGTGAAAATCTCAACCATTAAAACACATTAAAGATAATATGAAAATAAGATTTTCTATAGTAAAAATAGTAAATATAAAAATTTTTCCTGTTACCTACTTTAAAATATAATATTTTTCTACTAAAAAATTTTTTTAACGTTTATTAATTGAACAATATTATATTGTACAAACTTAAACTATAATAAACACTAGTAAACAATATTAATTTTTACACATTTATTAAAAAGTTTCAAAAACAAGGTCGCGAGTACTATTATTAAAATGGATTAGATTTTGATTTTCAGAAATAGGCTTTGATTTTGAACTTCAAATGATGAAGATAAATATTATATTTAATTTAAGAATGTTATGTACAAATTGTTTAAAAACTATAGATTTAAATTGTTAAAAACTATGGTCGAAAAGTAAGAAAGCCAAAAACAGATTATTCATCTAGCCACCAACTTTTTTTGGTTTTAGAACATTGTAAACTACGAACTACTGTATTATAGAATACTTGTGTCGTGACGTACATTATAATTATTTGTTGCATTGCAATTTACCACTTTTATACTGTCCCGTCTATTATTCTGATATAAGTCTACTATGCCATTTTCATTTTGTACAACCCCTATACTATCGTGGTACATATACAAATGCGTCAGTTTGAAAAAATCCTTTTTGCAATGTCTTATGTATATACATACATATATTCTTCAATTGTATAGTATGGTGCAATTACCAGATTATTTTTTTTACATAAAGTACATCTTAAATATTATTTATAATTAAATTTATAATAAAATTATCTATTCTAATTATATTTGAATTATTATGCAATTTTTTATTTGATATTACAGAAAAAATAAAAAAATGTTTTTAATCACCAAATTCTTAGAATCAAGAAAACAAATTTTTGATTTTGCACCTATTACCAAAATGATTATATTGACTGATAAAAGTTGTAAAAATTAAAAATTGTGAATCTTTTTTCAATACATGATATTTTTAATCAAAAAACATAATTAAAATTTGTATAAAAAATTCATTAATTTAGTTTTGTATATCTAGCAATGGTACCATGTAATTTTGTGACGATCGGTCATACCATGTTTCCCATAGAAAGCCCAGTAGGGATGCAAATCTCGATCTCGGGATTTTCGGGAATCAGCGAATCCCGGGACTTGAATTTTTCAATCCCGGGATTTTCGTCAAAATAATTTTTATATAATTTTTTTATAAAAAAAAAATCATCATGACATTCTTCCTTGAGAGGATAGGGAACACAATATTGATCTTTAATATTTATTTGATTAACTCCGTTAATACTGTCATTAAAAACGAAAGAAGCAAGTTAAACTTTGTTATTCTTTTTAAGCGTGTCCAACAATTATTAAGAAATTTAAATGTGAGAAGTTCTGAAAATAATAAAGAAAGAAATGTCGTTTAAAATGCACAAAACAAAGAGAAAAATCCAAAATTTTCTTGTGTTTTTATTTTTTAATTGATTCCACTTGTGCACCAAATCCAAAATTTTAACTTTAATCGTTACAGGTTTAGGCTTATTTTAGTGTTTTTTGAGAATGGCCATGGGACCTAAGGTAATTCATAGAGTGATTATACGAAATTAAGTAGTGTAATTTATACACTACATAATTCCTTCCACGAGTGGTGGTGGGATAAAAATGTGTTTTTTTTTTTTAAATAAGATTTTTATTTTTAACTGAAAATATTGATTTTGTTAATTATTTCGAATTCAAATTTCAATTATTCATCTTAATTCATTTAATAAAAATTTTAATAGAATCTTAAAAAGAAATCAATTACTAATTTGTTCTATTCGATAACTATATTAATTAGTTTTTTATTTAGTTTGAAACAACTGAGCTAATTGAGTTAAATATAGATTTTATGTTAATTATTTTTTAATTGAATCAATTAACACATTGTTGGAAATAAGATGTTGTTTTTTTATCATATTTTTAATTAAATGAATCATTAATTAGGAAAACAAATCACAATTTTCCATTTTTACAAATATTAGTAATCAATATAATCATTAAACAACTTTGTAATATTAAATTAATTATAAAACTTTTGTTTGTAAACCTCTTTTAAAGAGGGGTTTTTTTAAATAAATATTTATAAAAAGCATTTATGTTTTGATTTTCAAAAATCCCGAATCCCGAAAAAGCCCGGTATCCCTAAATGGAAAACCCATGGAAAACACTTAAACAAGTCCAAAACTAAAACCAAAAATGATGTTGTGATGCCATTTGGTCCAAATTAGAATCCTGAGACTAAAAATCACACTAAAAAACTCTTATATCATCTGGAATCTTTATAAGAAATTTCTTAGATTAAAAAACTTAAAACAATAATTGTATTAAAAATTATTTTTGATAAATAAATCTAATCTTTTGACAACAACCAATACAATTATACAAGTTGAAGTTATTTTATTAAAAACAAAAAGTGAATTTATTTCTTTTAATTAATATTTTAATAACGTATTTGTTATTGAATCAAATAAATATTTTAAGTTTTTATTCAATTAAAAAAATAATTGATGCAATTACCACGTTAATTTAAATATTATATTTTTCAAACCATTTATTTAATTGATAAAACCCAACTTAAATTTTTTTAATTTTATTTTACTTTAAAAAATTGCTGTTTGGAGATCTATATAACGAAGTGCAAGTTGTTAAACATTTTCTTTCGAAATCCCGTATCTTTTTTATATAAGAAGGTGAAACATTAAACAATATTAGACTCCCTTATGTTATGATTGGTCTAATTAAAGATTGAAACGTTATTATTTTGATTCGATTTTTTGTATCTTAAATATAATAAGAATTTATAAACAAAAAATGCCTTTCTAGCTTTGTTAAGTATTTCATTTAAATAAAATCAGTGTTAATTAAAAATTCAATCAAGTATATTAAACTTTAATCAAGTTAATTAAACGTTTAACGAATACTATTAGTTTGTTAACTAGTAAACATGTTATTAATTTCATTTTATTTTATTTTTGTTGGGTATATCAATATTGCATAAATAAGATTTAACTCCTAATTATTTCCATATTTACTTTTTCATTTATCAGCTTAAGGTCTAGAAAGAATTGTCTCACATTTTTCTATATTAATTGTCATATTCCAATCATTTGTAAACTTTTAAATAAAACACAGTTGCTCTGTTAATTGAATAAACAGTGCGTGCACATGCAACTGTGTTTTCTTTTTTACAACTATGGAAATATGTTATGAAAAGATGTAAACCTAAAGGTACGGTCACATATGGCAAATATTAGCCCCAAATATGTTTGCCTTTATTTGGCAAATTTTTTTTCAAAACAATGTAGGTTTCATTTTGTGGTCACACTGCGCACATTTATTTGCTCATATTTGTTTGCTCGAACAGATGTCAAATAGCGGCAAACACACATATTAGCAAACATGTTTTCCATATGGTCACACTTAAAAAAATATTTGCCGAAGCAAAATATTTGACCAAACTGTCAAAATATATAAATTTATTTGCCAAAACACTATTATACAAATTGTGATGGAAAATATAGAGGAATTTCTTTCAATTAGAGCGTGTTCTATTTTGATCTGGCAAACCATCTGACATCAGCTGTTTTGCAAGTCGTCTGTTTGTGGAGGCAAATATATATTAAAATCTATTTACTTACACATATTCTTAAAAAAAAACAAAATTTTTAATTAACTAAAATACAATAAAAAGTGTATATAAATATAAATCAGTAAATAGTTTGATAATATGAATGTTTTTATGTTGTCAGGTGAAACCAAAAAGGAACGTGTTAAAGCAAAAATGATTAACCTTCTGTAATTGTCCATTTTGACAGACATGTGAAATTACATATGGACTTTACATCTGACAAACTCACCGCAAAATAAATATCGTGTAAAATTGCTTAAACATTTTTGAAAGGTTGAGTTTAAAATCGATTATACATATATGATTTCAGTGTTCTTTTTATATTTCGTAATCCATTTTTGAAATCTTAAAATGGTAATTACTCAAAAAATGGTTTTATACAATAACTAGCATTTAACCCGCTACTTCGTTAGCATCTCCTTTTCTTTCGTGGACATATTACGCCAAAGTTTATGTTTCTAGGTTTTAACCAGCTACTTTGTAATAGGTACGATTTTCACTTCTTAAACGTTCGAATTTCGAAAATGTACCAAATTTTTATTTGTATTTTTTAGATACGTTATGAATGTGATATAGTTTTTATTTTAATGTTTATTGGTTTAAAATATAGATGGCATAGCAAAAAAGTTTAAAAATACAAGTTTTACCCGTTTACTCCCCAAAAAGGCCGAATTTCAAAAAAGTACCAAGCACTTATTTTTTTTTTATTGAACAACAATAAGTACTAAATTTTTGACTAAAAAAAAATGTTTTGTAAAAAAGTACCAAAAATAGTTACGGTTTTTACCCCTTAAATGTCCGAATTTCGAATAAGTACCAAATTCGTATTTGGATTTTTTAGATAAGTTTCAAATGTGATATAACCCTTATTTCTATGTTTATAGGTTTAAAAGATAGATGGGGTGACAAAAAAGTCCTAAATACAGATTTTACCCGTTTACTCCCTATTTCCCCTTTTTTGTACTTTTTTCTCCCCATTGAAGCATAAAAAAATTTAAATATTGTAGTGGGAGCCCATAATTTAATACGTCTATGTCAATAAATAAAAACAATGTTTTGTAAAAAAGTACCAAAAATAGTTACGCTTTTTACCCCTTAAACGTCCGAATTTCGAAAAAGTACGAAATTTGTATTTGGATTTTTTAGATAAGTTTCAAATGTGATATAACCCTTATTTCTCTTATTATGGGTTTAAAAGATAGGTGGGGTGACAAAAAAGTACCAAAATACAGGTTTTACCCGTTTACTCCGTTAAAGGGCTGAATTTCCAAAAAGTACCAGACACCTGTCCGCTTATTTTTCTAAAGAACAACGATAAGTATGAAATTTTAGTTTTAGAGATATAAGGTTACCGAATTTACCCGTTTTTACCCCCTAAACATTCGAATTCCAAAAATCCCGTCTTTGTGATCGATTTGGGGAGAGCTAGCCCTGGTCCAAATTTCAAGTTTTTACCTTCAGTCGTTTAGGCTGTGCGATGATGAATCAGTGAGTGAATCAGTAACGTTACAATTTTATATATATAGATTAGATAACTTTTTTATCTTTGATCCAAGGCAGTAACCGCACGACGATTTGGCTACAACAACAAAAAATACTGAAAATCAAAAACGAATTTAATGTAATTCAAAAATCATGTGTTTTTTTTAATAAATAAATTAGATAAATGTTAAATTTTACAAAAATATTATTACAATACTTTGTGTTTTTTTATTTGATTTTAGTGGTATTTTTTTTTTTTAAGTTGTTCCCAACAGCAGTTATTTGCTACTGTTTGCTCTTACAAAATAATTGTAAGAACAAATATTTGTTTGCTTAAAATACAGGCAAATATTTGTTTTTGAGTGGTCACATTAAAAGCATTTTTGTTTGACACCAAACAAACTTATTAGCCCAAAATCAGCTGTTTTCCTGTTTGTCGCAAATAAATATTTTGTGGTCACATTACGGCAAACAAATATTTGACGTTTTTCGGCAAATGTTTGCCATATCTGACCGTACCTTAAGTAACGTTAAAAATTAAAAAATAAGCTGAAGTGCGTGATAGATATTATTGTTGACCAAAAAACAAAATAAAATAATTTTAAAATGGAAGATATTTCTAATTATTTCAGTGACATGGACACTAGTGGAAAAGTTATATGCAATATATGTAAAAAACAACTAAAATCGTCTAGAATTTATAATTTAAAAATACATTTGAAAAATTGTCATCAGGTGGAGATATTACAAAATAACAATGTTTTAAAAAAAGTGCAAAAAAAGAAAATTATTAAAGCAAAAATAGAAATAAACCGATTTGAAATTATGCGATCATTTATTGGTTTAGTAACTGAAAACAATATCCCATTTGATACTTTAAATAGCAGCAATATGAGAAATCTACTCAAGCCTATTTGCAATGCAATAACCAGTAAAGAAGAAAATATATTTACTTTAAATTCCGAAAATGCTAAAATTATGTTGAGCAACGTTGTTAAAAAATTAAGAGACGTGATAAAAAATGAATTAAACAATAATCTATTTTCCGTCAAAATAGATAGTGCAACGCGACTAGATCGGAATAAGTTTCCAATACTGCAAAGATGGCTGTATTGTGTCGAGAGTACTAGGAATGTGCGAACTAAAAGGTGTAGGTAGCAGTAAGTCAAAAAACTTAGCGGCAGAAATGATTAAAACATTAAATAAATTTGATCTCAGTTTGCAACAAGTGGTGGCTATTACTTCTGACAATGGGGCAAATATGCTTAAAACTATTACTGGTAACAGTAATGAAGAGGAGGTCTTAGACAACGAAGACTACTTAAATCTTTTAAAAGAAATTGAAAATGATGGTGATATCAATATAGGAGAAATAACTATATGCCGATGTGCAGCTCATACTGCACAACTTGTTGCAATGGACACTCTTAAAAGTACAGACATAAGAAGATTTATATTTATATCCAGAAATTATGTGAAATATTTAAGAAAGTCTGCAAATGGAATTCGGTCCTTATTTGAAATAAATAAAATAAAAATTCCACAAATTGACTGCCCTACCAGGTGGGGATCAACATTTAAAATGATGTTTGATTTAGAATCTGCAAAGTCATTAATAAAAAATGAAATTTCAATTGTAACTGGAACTGAGGATTTTGAAATTAATTCAAAATATTGGGATGATTTGAACGAATTTATAATAATTTTCGCGCCATTAAACGAAATCATTGTTAAATTTCAGGCTGAATCATTACATTATGGAGATTTTTTTGCTCATTGGATAAGGTGCAAACTAATAATATCAAAAATAGTTGACGACTCCTTACAAAATTCATTTAAAAAAATTGTTGGTACTTCATTGTTAATAAATTTTGAATTACGTTCAAAAAAGTTATTAGATAATGACATATTAAAAGCATGCCTATTTTTTGATCCGAGGTTTCAACATACATTGTCTCCAGATGAAAAAGAAAGTGCGATAGCTTGTTTAAAAAAATTATGGGAAAAATTTATATTTATAAATAAAGATTACGTTTCTAGAAATAATACTAATGAATTGGAGAGTTTAAACGAAGAAGACATTTTGACGCAATTTTTAATGCCAGAGACTACAGGAATAAATGAAACAGTTTCAGTCAACAATAAAATAGAATCATTGAAACTACCATTTTTAAAAAGCACAATCTGTGTATTAAATTACTGGATTGAAAGAAGATTCACTGATCCAGAATTATATATTTTGTCAAATATTGTTTTCGGTGTACCCCCTACACAGGTAAGCGTTTTGAATAAAGTTTGTATAACAGCCAACTCTTATATTACTTAAATTAACATGAGGTGCGTTCATTTACTTTACTAGCAGAAACGTGCAACGAGAGAGTAAAATTAAAATTTACGAAATTTTTCTCCTAATTACTCATAAAAAATAAAAAAGTAAATAAATGCTTTTCTAGCAAAAATTATCAAGTAACAGCCATACCTAAATAAAAGCGGAAGGCGGAACGTTTTCTTTAGCGTAGCTTTTACCTAAACACTCTTTTTCACTCATTCGTTGCAAGTTTTTTTGAGTAAACTTACTAGTAACAATTATTGACAATAAGCAATAATATTCTGTAAATGAACACACCTATGTTATCAACTATTTTTTGACATATTAAAGTACGTTTGATAAACCAATTTATTTTTATTTTCTTTCTTTTAAGGTTTCAGTAGAAAGAGCATTTTCATCTCTAAGGAACGTTTTGACTGACTCTCGAAATAGATTAGGTGAAGAAAATCTTGAAAATATTTTATTGGCAAAATTAAACTCATCCCTTTTAGATGATGTTGTAAATGATATAGAAGAAAACAACAATACATACTTGTTAAATGAGCATTAAAGTTTTTTTTACACAGTATAAGTGATCTCATATACAAGTTCTGCTTTGTTAGAATCCATTAAATATATAGAATTACTTAAATAAATAAAATGTGTGCATATATATGTACATATAAATTCAAAAAAATATTTGTTTCATTCTATAAATAATCGCCAGTCTGATTTCTTTTATTTCACTTAAACAACAAAACAAATGTCTTTACAACTAAACAGTACTCAATTCAGTCAACCAGACAGTGTTTTTATTATTTTACCCTTTTAGGCCATCTATTGTAACAAAACTCTTATAAGTTTCCGCAAAAATTATTTAAAAGAAAAGCTATTTTATTATTATTTATAAAACGTACCAATAATAAAAAGTAGAATCTGGGAATTATTTCTTTTCATAAGCTACTTTATTATATTCAACATTTTTCATTTTTGAATTTATTCTATGAGCTAAATAAATTTAAGTTATGTATTTTATAAAGCTTTTTGTAATAGTTCTATTCCAAAAAATTTAAGGAATAGAACTATTACAAAAATTTAAGGAGTAGAACTATTACAAAAAGCTTTATAACAAATTTAGCTCATAGAATAAATTCGAAAAATGAAAAATTTGGAAAATAATAAAAAGTTTTTTCTTCTTTTTTTCCTTTAAAATTTTGAAGACTATGCTGCAATTCAGAAAGTGTTCTACAGTGGTATATAATGGTTTTGTGCCATATTTTTATTAAAGGAAATGATAATAGAAAATATAAGGTATATGGGTTTGTAAAACATAACTTACACATATAAATTTATTTTAATTAAGACAATCGTTAAAAAAAAAACAAAATAAAAACTTAGACTTGGAAACCACAAATATGCATTTTTTAGCCATTTTAACTACTTGTTTAGCCATAATTTTTTTCCGTTTTCCTTTAAAATAATAATTTTAATTATCATATAAAAATTTTTAAAATTGATAAAAGTACAATAAACAATTTTAACAATTACAGCGCATTTAATTTAAATCACTACTTTTATTAATGTTGAAAATTCATCATCATCATGATGAAACCCTTTAAGGCAAAAAAATCTCATATGGATGTTAATATCTAGATAATATTCGCCACAAATAACTCTCATATGAAGTTTCGTTTCCAAATGGGGTTAAATCTCGAAAATTAGTCTAGTATTTGACCATTATCGAGTATTATTTTGGTATTTTTTTTAAATGCAAATGTTTTTAAACTGTTGAATATTTTCTTTTTAAATGAGCTATTTTTAACCGTTTTCCGTGCATTTGTTCGAGTTTTTTCTGCATATCTAATTCGCATAAAACGCGTTTTAGAGCATATTTCTGGTTTCCCTGATTATCACAAATAATTTATAATATAATAATTTAGTAGAAAACAAGTAAGAGTGACATATATGGCTGCGCCGGATTTTTGATACCCTCCACCGACAGTTGGAATATTTCAGGCGTGGACCCTAAATGGGATCTATAAATAATGAATTAATCTGTATTAAAACGGATGTCACTATTAAAATTCGTCGCGTTTTAGACCGACATATGTTAAATTATTGACGGACAATCAAAAAGCTTTATGCTTTTATTTTCGGTCATACTAAACTTTATTTTTAGCAAATTTAAGTAAAATGTCAGTTTTAGCCGAACTAAAACTTTTTTCGAGAGGGGAATTCTGTAAATTAATTTCTGGTATTAGAAAACAAATTAGAACATATATTGATATATGTTGATGTGTTATAGCTTTTAATACTTTTAAAGTGGATTTCAGAAGGATGCTTAATATGTGACATAAGGCAAATTATGTACAGATTATTACAAAATTGCATGGTATTATTTCTGGCCATATGAAGCTTAATTTAAAAAAATTTTACGACAATATATATATCTGCTACGGTTTTAGAATTATTAAATAATTTTTCAGAGCGGACATTATATGGGGAATATGGTAAATTTTGGACCGATCTTCACTATATTTTCTACTGTGATTTGAAGCTGTTGAGAAACTATGAAAGACCAAATTCTGCTACAAAAACCTTATTTGTTACGGTTTTAGGCGTACTAATTTCTTTTCTGAGTGTAGGCTTTACATCGGACCTATGGTAAATTGTGGACCGATCGTCACGAAATTTTACAATATGATGTTTAGTCTTATAAAACTGTGCCTTACCAAATCTTGTTGCAGTAGCATTATTTGTAACGTCTAGTCATATAACACGAATTTGTGCCAAATCTCATATTAATCCGTGTATTATACCACCATTTATGCTACTTTTTGTAACAAACCTATCAATTTTTAAAGGAGGTGGTTCCACATTTAGACTTATAACTTTCATCCTACTGAACCGATTTTACTAAATGCCCATCCCAAACTGCTTTGGATAGCCAGAAGCAATTTGACACCAACATTCTCGTTTTCTTTTGAGTTTTTCGAAAATGAGCGTGTTTTCAACAGACGCACAGGTGGACAGACAAGCAGACGGGCATGACTAAATCGATTTTGAATTACTTAATGACCAAGAATATATATGTATATTTTATGCGGTCTGAGATGAGTAATAAAAAAGTTTCACACAGAATGACAAACTTAGTATACCCTCATTCACCACTAGTGTTGGTGGAAGGTATAAAAATTTTATATTTTAAACTAGCAGGAACAATTTTTATATTTACTTTTTTACTATAGAAAATTTTATTATCATAATATCTTTAATGTGTTTTAATGGTTGAGATTTTCACTGAATTATTATCAAGTTAAAAAATAGTGTTTTAATTTTTCATAAAATTTATAAAACAAAAATTAATATTTTTAAATAAAAAGTATGTACCTATTGTAATTGGCATTCGAAATATTACAAATTATTTGTTTCATTCTATAAATAATTGTTTTTTTTTCCTTTCTTTTATTTGATTTAAACAACAAAACAAATGTGTTTTCCAACTAGTTTGTGTTTACGTTACTGTATAGTCGAACTGCCAGTTTCTAGCTACGTTGTTTAGTAAACTAAAAAAAAGAGTTTACGTCAACTGTAAACACAGCAGCTTCTGGTTTTCAGTCGCAAGTTCAGCAGTCTGTGTGTTTAAAATGGAGGGAGTCTGCTGCTGATTCTTTTGACTGCTGAAAAAAAATGAATTGTGTTACTATTTTTTCAGTAACTGTGCGCACACAGTTCAACTGTTTTAAATATGAATGGTGATGAAAAATGATGGTTCGAACTATTTTCAGTATAGTTGCATGTGTAAAAATATAAACTGGCGACTGAATTTTAAACACTG
This sequence comes from Pollenia amentaria, assembly GCA_943735925.1. Classification (NCBI taxonomy): domain Eukaryota; kingdom Metazoa; phylum Arthropoda; class Insecta; order Diptera; family Polleniidae; genus Pollenia; species Pollenia amentaria. The sequence continues at coordinate 94,562,508 of OX031007.1, forward strand.
AATAGTTGCGTAACAAAACAAAATTAATCATTTTTATTACAACCATGGATGCGATTTATACAAGTTATTATAATAATCAGTCTGGAGAAAATATACAAAATATTGGTGAAATATATCACGCCCCAAGAATTTTACAATACGGTCGTGGTATTGGATCCATATTTTCGGCTGTATTTTCACATCTCAAACCCTTATTTAAAACGGGGATGAATATATTAAAGAATAAATCATTAGATATTGGAAAGGAAATTTTAGAAGAAATTGGAACTAAGCCAATAAAAGAAATCTTACTAAACAAAGGAAAAAAGGTCATACAAAATATAAAAGAAGCTACTATTGATAAAATGAAAACAATGCAGAAAGGTAAAGGTCGACGTATAAAACTCAAACGTTTAAAGCAAAAGCAACATATTAAATCAAAACGTTGTAGAGGAAAGAACTTAAGGGATATTTTTGGGAATTGGAAATGTCAGGATTTATAGAATGTATGAAGAGTGAGTTGGATATATTTGAATCTCCTCCAATTCAAACTAGCGTTGTTAAAACCGAAGAAATTTGCTACAATCCAATTGCATCACTAGATAATTCTAGCACAATTGAATTTGTATCGCTAGGTAATGGTGAAACATATCGTGATCTTAATAGTATTTATCTTCGACTGGTTATTGAAATAAAAGGAAACGGAGGAGTTGTTAATAACTTACTGCACTCCTTGTTTAGAAATTGTATTGTACACCTTAACAATAAAAATGTATCACAACCGGACAATAACTATCACTATAGAGCTTATATAGAAAAATTGTTAAATTATGGAAATGATGCTAGATCAACGCATCTTGAATCATGTGGCTGGGCTATTGATATAAATTAAATAAATTCATTAGTTGAAAAAGAAAATCCTGGTTTAGACAAGAGAAAAAAACTATTTAAGGATGGAAAAAAAGTAGAGCTTTTTGGAAAACTTCATGTTGATGTATTTAACCAACAAAAATATTTGCTTAATAATGTTGATCTGAAGGTAACATTAAATATGGAAAAACCAGAATTTTACATTTTAGAAGGTGGCGATAAAAATGAATCTTATATTAAATTACATGAAGCTAATTTATATATAAACCATCTTACTATTAATCATAATATTCTAATGGCTCATCATAATGTATTACAATCAAGAAATGCAATTTATCCCTATAAAAGAGTGGAAATAAAAACGTTTACAATACACCCTGGAAATCACTCATTAAGTTTAGATAACGTGATACTAGGACAATTACCAAATTTTTTAATTTTTGGAATGGTGTCTAATAAAGCATATACTGGAGAGAAAAAAGAAAATCCATTTAACTTTCAACATTTTAATTTACAAAGATTTAATTTGGTTGTAAATGGAGTACAATTTCCTGCACAACCAATTGAACTTAACTACAATAACGGAGGAATAATAAGTACTCGTGGTTATCAAACACTATTTAAAGGAACTGGAATTCATCATTTCGATAAAGGTCATCAAATAACTAAAGAACTTTTTGATAACGGATATTTTTTACTTGCTTTCGACTTGACACCAGATCATTATAATAATTCTAATTGCGGTAATTTAATAAACCAAGGAACTATTCGTATTGAAGGGCGTTTTGGCAAACCAATTATTGAAGCAATAACGTGCTTAGTATACTGTGAATTTGACAGTGTTATAGAAATTGATAAAACGCGTAATATTATTCAAACACTATGAATTCAATAAATATTAAAAATACTTTGAAGTCCAATAATATAACAAAATATAAATTTAAAGGTGTATTTGCATGTAATAAATTACCAACACAACCAGTTTTAAAACCATCATTTTACGTTGCCAACACTGATCCATCACATAAGCCTGGACAGCATTGGGTTGCTTTTTATTTTCCTAAAAACAAACCTGCCGAGTACTTTTGTTCTGCTGGCCAATATCCAAATAGATTATTTTTAAATAAAAATTGTAAAACTTTTACTTATAATAGTCTTCGAATTCAGAGTGAAACTTCAATTTTATGTGGTGTTTATTGTTGTGTATTTATTTATTTAAGATGTAAAAACATAAGTTTCAAACTAATTTTAAAATTATTTAATTATTTTAATTTATATTACAATGATATTTTAGTTGTAAGTTTATTTAAATATATATTTAAGAATTTTTAAGAATATAATAAAAGATAAAAAAAAATATATACAAATTTTTGTTTTTATATTTGCTCCATATTAAATATAAACTTATAATTATTAATCAAATTTATTACATTCATTTTTCTTAAGTAGTATACCGTGCACCTGCACGGAATAGGACCCTCCTTACAATTTGTATTATGCCATGGGCAGCAATCAAAATGAGGCACGTTTAGTCCCTCATCGACGTCAACTACACCGTAGTCCTCATTTTCCTCTATCATTGTTAAATAATGATCTATGCACTGCCTGTGCTCAAACATGAGCACATTTTCGTAGTCTTTTAGGAACGTTTGAAGATATTGTTTATAATAAGACATTTTTGGTCTTGTTTGTTTGGATTCCTTTTGTTTAATGTTCCTCATTTAAAATTTTTTAGATACAGGTGTGATATATCAGAAGAACTTAAACATCACTATATATATATGTAGTCAAATCTATTTGTAACTACATTATTAGACTTAAAAAAGCTGTACCAATAAAAAATGTGTAGCAAATATTCAAGGTTAATTTAACTTTAAAATTGCATATGATTGCATTTTTTACTCTAACGAAAAGTTCATTAATTCATAGTTTAATTTGAAGCCAACATTCAAGGTTAATTCTTAAACTTAAAAAATGCTACGATTGCATTTTTTCACTTATGAAAAATTTATTAACTCATAATTTAATATGAAGCAAACATTCAAGGTTAATGTTTAAACTTTAAAAATGCATACAATTGCACTTTTTAGCATAACGAAAAGTTTATTGACTTTTAATTTCCACAATAATAAATTTATATTTATTTTTCAAAATATGCTTTCATATTAAAATTCATATTAAATATATATACCAAAATAAAAAATAAGTGCAAAGTAAATAGATATATGTTTTACGATGTATTTTTAAAAGATTTTTTAATTATTTTATTTAATTAAAAAATGGACCGTGTTAAACTCAGTTGCGAATTTTGTAAAGATATAACTTTTGCCAACAAATTTAATAAAAAAAGGCACTTTATGCGGGTGCATAATTTTAGTGCAAAAAAATCTAAATTTTATAAAAGTCCCCCAGCGATCAAGGAAAAGCGGGAGCAACAACATCCCGCAGATATTATCAAGGAGATTCCTGTTGTTGAATTGATTGTAAAACAATTTATGGAGGAGGATGATTCTTGGTTATTGAATATACAATTTTAATAAAAGAATGTAAAAAAAAAAAAAACTAAAATTATTTTTAAATAAAAATTTATAAAAAATTTTAAAAAATATCTTGTTTTTGTTTTATTATAATTATCTTTATTGTAAGGATTTCTTTTTCAGAGTTTAGATATAATTTAAATCGAATATTGCAGGTCCATTTGGTAATTGACGCCCCTTGTAAATAATTGTCCAAACTTTATCATTCATTTGAGTTAAGTATGGATCCTCCTTGTTTAAAAATTTCATCATTCTATTGGGTAGATAAAACCATTTATTGTCATCTAAATTGGCAATGACTTTAAGACCATATTGTGTTTCTTTCCATTCAAAATTCACAATTTTCATAGATTGGTTTAAAGGTATATCATCTATTCTAATATACTCAGGCTTAATACCTTGGGCAATATTCACAATTTTTTTATACATCTGAAAACAAACAAGAAAAAAATAATAAATAATTAAATATACCTTTATTATGTACGAAATGCTTACCATTTTTATTAAGTTTCCTTTAAAGTGGCAATTAGAATAATGATGTGGAATATACTCCCTAAGCCTTTTTATATTAATGGCAAACTTTCAAATTGAGTTAATCTCTATACTTACATGTGCTGCATATTCTAAATATATTATACATTACTCTATCTTATTTTAAAATACTCAAACAATTTTTTTGTACACATTTTTAAATTTCTCTTCATTGAAGAAAATATAATCAACTTTATATAATTCTCTTTTTTATTTAAAATTACTCAAAAATTTTTTTATTTTGTTTATATTCAAAATTCCTCCTTATGGAAAAATACATTGGGAGCAAAAAATTTAAAATTAACTAAAACCAACTTTAAAGTAACATTTCAATTTAAAAATTCCTCCCTATGGGAGAAAAAAATTCCTCCTTATGGGAAAACACGTTGGGAGCAATTTGAAATTTAAAAATTCCTCCTTATGGGAATCACGTAGGGAGCAAAAATCATATACAGAATCCCCATATTTATACTACTGTATCCGCTATGAATTTTATAAAAATGCTCCTAGTTCTTTTATTAATGAAATGTTATCTGTCTTTAAGAAAATTTTCCTTCATGAACAAATTCCATCCAGCTTCCGAAAATCTATTCTAATATCTCTTTTCAAAAAAGGTGATCCCAATCTCCCATCAAACTATCGAGGGTTATCGCTGATTAATACCGCATGCAAAATATTTAATACCATTATACTGAATCGTTTAACGAAATGGATAGATAGTAGCATGATTCTGAATGAATTTCAAGCCGGATTTAGAAAGAATTATTCAACCGTTGACAACATTTGTAACCTCGTTAATATTGTGTATTTAAACCAGAGGTAATTACAAAGAGAGGCAGTTGAAAATGTGTTTGTAGTGGTGAGTGTATTTTGGGTGCACTGAAAGAAATTTCTAGATAAACATGTCGAAAACAAATTTTTTGTGTATTAAACATATTTTTTGGTATATAATTGCATGTATGCACTTATTTTATTTATTTTAATTTGTATGCAGCTTTATTCAAAATATTAGATGAAAATAAAAACTTTTTCCCCACTCTATTTTCCACATTTTAATAAACACATGCAATAGTAGAAAAAAATTCAAAGTGTACTGAAAATATTTGAAATTCTGCAAAAGAGAGATAAATAAAAGTACTCAGTTGAGATATTTACTATGTGTTTTGTTTTTGTTTTTAAATAACAAAAGCGACGTCGACCTGCTTGTTTGAAAGCTAGCATACAACTAAATGAAATTATAGTTTTTTACAATCTTTGAAGTAAGTTTCGGTATCATTCGGGTTGTGTGTGTGAAAATCCCGAAAAGTGCTCGGCCCCTGGGGGCATAGCGTTATGATCGTTGATTTAAACAAAGCAAGCAATAATAACACATATGACATACCAAGGCAAGCTCTCATGCCTTGGTATGTCGTCGAAAATAATAAGAATTTTACAGCCTCTGTATGAAAATACGGAAAGTTGTATTTGGGTTGGAAACTCCTATTCTGGTTGTATATTAAGCCCTCTATTATTCTCATTATATGTTAATGATTTGGCAGACGAGTTACCTGGGGGTGTAAATGTTGCGGACGTTAATGTTCAAATACTGCTCTATGCCGACGACCTTGTTATTTTATCGGATACTCCAACAGAATTGCAAAAAATGATTGATTGTTTATACAATTATTGTTCAACGTGGTCCTTGAAAGCTAATCTAGATAAATCTAAAATAGTGGTATTTCGTTCCGGACTAGAATTTCTTCAAATTTAAACTGGGTTTTTGGTGGTGATAATATTGAGATTTTAAACAGTTATAAATATCTTGGTGTAGACATTACATATAATCTCTCCTTTAGAAAACACTTGAACAATAAATTAGCAGGCTCGAAACTGGCGATAAACTCTACTTGATCCAAATACATAAACAATCCGCAAATCTCACAGAATAATAAAATATACCAAGCAGCATCCAGATCTATCATGTTATATGCAGCGCAAGTGTGGGGATATGTAAAATATGATGAGGTTGAAAAACTATTTAGATTTTTTATTAAAAAAAATGTTGTATCTACCGTCCGCTGCACCAAATTACATTTTGTATATAGAAACAAACCTAGAGTCTCTATACGTATCTACCTTAAGACTTCAACTGGACTATATGAATAAAGTATTAAGTATGAATCCTCTCAGATTACCTCGTATTTTGGCATTAAAAATTATAGAACAAAATATTTGTTGGGCTAAAGAGTGGGAAAATCTTTGTCAACATATACAGTTTACCCCTGATAACGCAATATCTCCTCTTAGGAAACAGTGGAAACCTATTTTGGACCAACTCAAACTCAAGGAACATAATGATTGCATAGTAAATGCAAAAGGTTCACAGTTTCATGATCTATATTCTTTACTGGATTACAATGTTTCATCATTATATACTTCAAATTTTCTCCACGTACAGTCAGTTTAATAATAAGGGCTAGAGGTGGCTTGTTAGATTTGAATGCAAGGTCTTTCAAAAATAACACAGTTGGTATTTGTACAATGTGCAATTTAGATGCTTCGGAAAATACTTTTCACTTTATTGGTGTTTGCCCATTGTACAAAGAATTTAGAATACAATATTAGGGTAAAACCATACTAAATTTGAATGAAGTTATATGTATACTAAATGGCTAAAACTTTTTCTCCCCGTATAAATAAATAGAAGTTTGTTTAAAATATAGAAGATCACAATAGAAAGCTTACGTATACAACAAAATATTGACAGAACAATAAATTTAAAAGAAGACACAAATAATATAAGTTATAGCTACAGAGTTGCAATAAAAAAGAAAAGATAAACTGTTATATTAATTTAAGTTGTGTGTTTAATTTAATTATATGTTAAATGTTTTATGTTTTATGTAAGCTGTGTAACATTCAATGTATAATTTAATGTGAAAAACTACTTAGTAATTGTAAGTTTATTTATTTTGTTGGTTTCTAATTTTGTAGTAATCAATTGTTTTTTAAAAAAAATATTAAATAGACAACCCCTGAAGATGTCAACAAATAATTGACGAAACGTTGGGAGAAACATGTAAAAAAGGTTTTTATTTACATTAATAATTTAGGCCCAATTAGCTTAACAAAAACTTATATATAATATCTAAACAACTTGGCCAAAAAAATAACAAACATACTTTAGAACAATATCGGAGAGCATGCCGAAACAAATTTATTTAAACATTTTTTAATAACATCAACAACAACAAATATAGCGCCAGCATCAGAAGTAAAACATAATCATGAAGGGTTATTTTAAGCACATCGAACTTAATTATAATAAGGAAACACAACGGACAATGAAAGACTATTGTAACGAATCAAAAAAACTAATACAACAACAACAGGGTCAAGTTTTTACTTTCATGTAGAAGTTATGGAATAATACCAAAACACACCATAAATACAACAACGAAGGTAAAGGATCTTTTCAAATGCAACACAATCAAGGGAAAGTTAGGATATGTTGAAAACAATTTTCACAAAAAAATTTTAAATTTAGAAATTTCACAAATTAACACAAATATTAAACTAATCACTGAAAGAAGATCATGGTAAATTACATGGCCTTATTTTCAATGAAAGTTGGTTTGAAAATAAAACCAATTTAGAAATTCCAATGGAAAGTAAGTGGATGTTGTCCCTGGGAAGAAAATTCGCCTTACCAATTGATAAGCACAATTTTTCGGCATTGCATGTTATTGCTGATATTGAGCAATGCATTCAAGCCATTGATGATAATGAAGATCAGGTTAGGGAAATCGTTAGGACAAAATTAGCTTGCAAAATTACAGGTTTTAAGAGAAAACTTAAAAATACCCCAAAGCAGAAATTTATTCTTACAGTTTTTAAGAAAACAAAGAAATTTTTGAAAAAACACGACAACGTTATTACTATACAAGCGGACAAGGGGAACAAAACGGTTTTAATGTATAAGAAGGATTACAATAATAGAATGGAAAACTGCTAGAAGACGAAAATACATACAGAACAATACGAACAGACTCAACGTCAAAACTTCAAAGGGAAAATAATAACATAGTTTCGGAGATATTCAAAGATGAGTGTATAGATCAATGGCAAAAAAGGCAACTATTATGCAGCGCAGCCATTGCTCCGAGAATTTACGGTCTCCCAAAAATTCACAAAACAAATACTCCCCTTAGACCGATGAATGTCCCATGTTACCAACTCTCCAAATATATTGGCCAAATTCTCAAACATATAATTTCCGAAAAATATAATATTAAAAACTCTGCAGAACTTAAAAAACAATTACAACATACATCTATTGCGGATAATGAAGTTCTCATATCATTTGATGTCGTGTCATTATTTACGAACATCCCTGTGCATACTGTCATAAAAAACATAATGGGAAAATGGGAAACTATTAAAAAACAAACAAAAATCTCGAAGTCCACTTTTTTGAAAATACTTAAATTTTGTCTCACGGATAACAATTATTTCGTCTACGAAAATAAAATCTATAGTCAGATTTTTGGAATGCCAATGGGGAACCCCCTTTCTCCTGCTATAGCTGATGTAGTACTGGACAGTTTACTCGACGAAGCAATAGCCGAATTAAAAAAGAAAAATATAAATTTAAAATACATAGTGAAATATGAAGATGACTTATTAGCTATAGTAAAACGTGACGACAAAGAGGAGATCCTGAATGCTTTCAACGCATATCATCCAAAAATCCAGTTTACCACGGAAATTGAAGAAAATTGCATATTTGGATACATACATATATCGACATAATAGTTTTATTAAATTTAACTGGTATTCAAAAGAAACATCATCTGGTAGACTGATGAATTTTAATGCAACTCAACCAAAATACCAAATAATAAATACGGCAAAAAATTTCATTTTTATGGTACTATATATTAGCGATAGGGAATTCCACGTTAAAAACATAAAGAAAATTACAACAATATTAATAAATAATAGCTTTCCAATAAAACCTATACACCAACTAATTGAAGAAACACAAAGAAAATTAAAAAACAACACAACTTCAAACAACACTGAAAACAATGACAAAATTTTTTACAGTGTAAAGTTTATTCCTGGTTTAACGGACAACAGAAATATTAAAACAACGATAGACACACAAAACATATGTTTCGCCTACAAACCACATACTACACTCAACTATATTTTTTCCAAAATTAAAATGCCTGTAGAAAAACAACAACAAAACAACGTTGTGTACGAAATAGCATGTAAGGGAAATGACGAACAAAAATGTGATTTAATTTATATTGGCACAACAAAGAGAAATCTACAAACAAGAATGTGTAAACACAAAAATGACATAGATAAACATAAGGAATCAACAGCTTTGTCAAAACATATGATTGGCGAAAAGTATGAACCTGACTTTGAAAGAATAAGAATATTAGACGTAGAAGCAAAACAGAAAAAACGTTTCACAATAGAAAGCTTACGTATGCAACAAAATATTGACAGAACAATGAATTTAAAAGAAGACACAAATAATATAAGTTATAGCTACAGAGTTGCAATAAAATAGAAAAGATAAACTGTGATATTAATTTAAGTTGTGTGTTTAATTTAATTATATGTTAAATGTTTTATGTAAGCTGTGTAACATTCAATTTATAATTTAAAGTGAAAAACTACTTAGTAATTGTAAGTTTATTTATTTTGTTGTATTCTAATTTTGTAGTAAATAATTGGTTTTTTTTAAAAAATATTAAATAGACAACCCCTGAAGATGTCAACAAATAATTGACGAAACGTTGGGAGAAACATGTAAAAAAGGTTTTTTATTTACGTTAATAATTTAGGCCCAATTAGCTTAACAAAAACTAATATATAATATAGAAAATTTATTTTAAATGAATTTGTTTTTTAATTTTCCATGAAAGTATTATACCATAATTTATCTTGTTATTTTAATTAAAAGTTATATAAAATCAATATTTTGTAAATAAAGTTTACTTTCCTAGAATTGTGCCAATCTGGCCTACAACAAAATGTTATGCCATATATAGATGTGGATATTAAACATATTTAGTCAATTCACAAGGTATCCTAACATGTCATATTGTCAAAATGTTCTAATATTTCACAATGGTTTAAAAATATTGTTGTACGGCTCAGCCGCTCAGCGCTGGACTTTTCTGATTAATTACGACAGCACAATAAACACAGCAAGCAACGTTCTATTTATTTAAGACACTTTTTGTTAACAAACCAACAACAATATTTTTAAACCATTGTGAAATATTAGGACATTTTGACAATATGACATGTTAGGATACCCTGTGAATTGACTAATTGTAAATGAATTAAATGTGTACATACAAAAATCTTTTAATAAATAATAAATCGTTTAGTCTTTCAAACAGGGAAACGAAAAAAGCAAAATTCATAATTGTATTTGGAAAGAAATAAATTAGTATACATAACAATTGGGTGCTCCGCGAGGCCCAACAATAATAACAGTGCTAAATCGTATGGTGATAATCAAACGAACAAACGAGGATCATTATCGTTTAGAATATTCATTTACGGAATTATTTGCCGGTAACAAGTGAAGAAACAATTTTCGGTCGTTACAACAAAAACAATATTTCAAACAATCGTTACAAAACAAAATTGGTCGCGAAGCATTTACAAAAACAATATTGTGTGAGTGACAAGGCAAACAGTAACAGCAAACGATTTGCTTATAGAAAAAAGCTAATGTTGTGTTGTCAATGGACACAAAAAAATACACAGCACAAAAACAACAAAGAAAAGGTTGCAACGTATTTGTGTTAATGGGATGCTAAATCGTATAAGTGTGTAAAATTGCAAACTAAAAAAAAACAACAAGCAAAGATCATTATCGTGTAGAATATTCATTTACGGAATTATTTGCCGGTAACAAGTGAAGAAACAATTTTCGGTTGTTACAACAAAAACAATATTTCAAACAAAACTATTTCGGTCGTTACGAAACAAAATTGGTCGCGAGCATTTACAAAAACAATATTGTGTGAGTGACGGGAAAAATATAGGCGGCAAACGATTTGTGTATAAAGAGCAAAGTGAATGTGGTGTTTTAACAGACACAACAAAATAAACAATACGAAAACAACAAAGAAAGGGTTTGCAGCATATGTTTGTGTTCGAAAGATGACATGTGCGTATTTAGTGCTGTAAGGAACAAAATCGTAACTACACGCGTCGATCGCCGGGCGACAAAGATACACTAGAGCGTAGAAAATCAAACTAAAATCCAATTTTACAATAAGAAGTACTGGAAAGCAAACTGTAAGTACAATTTAATTATTTTTATAAACAATGGCGGCAACTATTAAAAGCTTACAATCAAAGCGGCGCGTAGAAAAGGCATCTATTACGGGCGCCTTCTCATTTGTTCAGAATCCTCCTGCAGCTGTCAATGCTGCACAAATCGAAGCTCGATTGTCGCGCTTAGACGAGGCTTATAAAGAACTTGGAGAACTAACTAAAGAGTTATACAATTTTTAAGACGAAAAAGATTTTGTAGATCCAGATGAGGATTTAACAGAATATGAGGAAAAATATTTTCATGTTAAAAGGATTCTTATGGAGATGCTAAACGTTCGCATACCACGGGTATCAACTCCTGATCCACATAATGACGCGTTTAATCGGTTGGCGGAACAGCATTCGACATTATTAAATAGACTCGATTCTCCGAGCATCTCGCGTAATAATGACAACGATCTACCGAAAATTAGAATTGAACCTTTTACTGGCAATTACAAGGTTTGGCCAGGGCTTAAAGACCTTTTTACGAGCGCTATAGACTCTAAGCCTAATTTGTCAAACATACAGAAATTTCATTATTTAAAATCCGTATTAAAAGGTGACGCAGCGGATCTCATTAACCCAGGAAAAATTTTTGAATTTTGGTAATAGGTCGTAGTTACCTGGTAAGTAGTTGTTATTACAATTGTCATTATTCTGAAAACCTCAATAAGTACTTGCTAGAAATGACCTCAGTAAGTACTTTTCACTACTGTTATTTTCAATTATGAATATTTGCTTACTAATAATCAGCTAATTAACTACTTATTAGTTGTCTTGTTTTCAGCACTGAATATTTGCTTACTGGTAACTAGCTCCATAACTACTTATTAGGTCTATTAACTAGCGCCAATTAAATAAAAACTAGTTATTTTTTGGCTTCTAGTAAGTATATTGTAAGTACTTACAATTCAACTTACTGGTAGTTAAGTAATAACTAGATATTTTGTGACTTCTAGTAAGTGTATTGTAACTACTGAATTCTGTGGACAACTCGAACAAAAATAAGTAGTTATTCAGCCGAAAAATAAGTAGTGTTCATATGTCTCCAACATTACTTCCTAACTTACCAGGTAAGTAAAGTTTTTGCTGGGAAGTACACGCAGATTACAGATCTTTCCTACTCAACATCATGGGATCGTCTCAAGGAACGTTATGATCGCCCGCGACATATCGTGAACTCGTACATCGAAACCTTTATGTCGGTTTCTTCTATTAGGGAGGAAAACTCTTCTAGTTTACGCAAAATATCGGACGTTTCAAACGAGCTGGTTAGAGGTTATGATGAGCATGATCATTGGCTTATCAACATTCTTCAAACGAAAATTGATCCAGACTCCCGCCGAAAATAGATTGAGAAGACGCGGGATGAGGCGAAGCCTACAATAGCGTAATTTTTAACCTTTTTGGATCAACGTTATGAGGAGATCGAGCTCGGTAGCAAATCGGTTAGAACCAATTATGTAATATCGAATAATCAAAAGCGTAGCACATCTACAACGATGGTGTCTACCAATGGTAATCAAGTTTGCCTGGATTGCAGGTCTGGGGATCATTATATTTACAAATGTCCGCATTTCCTATCTGTGTCAATTGACGAACGCCGCAAATTGGTCAAGGATAAGCATCTATGTTTTAATTGTTTACGGGATGGGCATACGGTTTATACTTGTAAATCTAAAAGTAAATATCGTACGTGTGAACGTAGTCACAACACTCTTGTACACACTACTCAAAACGCAACTACCAGCGCCCAACGGGGAAATTCATCATCCACTAAAAACGTAGTTACTTCATCATTGGAGGCCTCTCAGGAGGTAGCAGTAAACACGCTGGTTTCACATCCCGGTGTACAATCACCAGGTCTTAACTTTAAACAAATATTGCCTACGGCAGTTGTTAAGGTCCGCAATCACGCTGGAAACTTCATCAGCTGTCGGGTGTTATTGGATACCGCATCTGAGTATTCGTACATCACAGAAGAGTGTATCAAACGTTTGAGATTGTAATCCATCGCGCATGTCTCTTTCTGGAATACAGTCAATCAAAGCTGACCCAACACGCGGTCACACATCAATTCATATGAAATCCAGATTATCTGAGGATTATATCGGTACTTGTGTACATGTTTTTGGGCGAATTACTTGTTCCTTCCAAGGTCTTCAGTAACTGATTTCGACAAATCTCTTCTTCAGAATCTTCAACTTGCTGACCCATATTGGCATAGCTCTCCGCCGGTAGACATTCTTTTAGGCGCTAATGTGGTTTGGGATGTCTTATTAATGGAAAAACTGAAAGATAGTCAAGGGTGTGTCATGGCTATTTCCACAATTTTCGGCTGGGTTGTAACTTCGGGAATTTTGTTGTGTGAAAATCATTCACCAGCAACTTTACTCACATTAGTCGACGTAGATCAATCTATTCGATCGTTTTGGGAAATAGAAGACTGCGCAAACACTCCTACTAAATTGGATGAAGAATCATTGCTCATAGACGACATACTGATGGAAAGTACATCGTTGAGCTTCCATTCAAAGAACAAGAGATTACATTTGCCGATTCGCACAAGGGTGCTGTCTCACGTTTTTATGGTATCGAACGTCGGTTAGACAGGAACTCTACACTTAGGGCAAAATATATTGAATTTATGCGGGAATATCAACAGTTAGGCCACATGCGAGAACTTTCTCCAAATGAAGTTGAGGTAAGGGACAATCAAGTCTACTACTTGACTCACCATCGTTGTTGGTGCCAAAATGAAGGTCGTATTTGACGGATCTTTTCAAGACGCGGATGACATATCACTAAATGATAGACTACACATTGGGCCGTCAATACAAAGAAATTTGTTTGCAGTTTGCCTCCGATTCCGTCTACTCAAATTTGTTTTTTCCGCAGACATCGTTGCTGAAAAACACAGAAATTGTCAACGTATTATGTGGAGAGAGAGCCCTGATGAACCTCTCAAATACTATCAACTATGCACCGTAACTTATGGAACGGCATCCGCACCCTTTCTCTCAGTGCGCGTATTGGAACGAATTGCTGAGGATTAAAAGAATTCTCATCCCAACGCATGCAAGATTTTACTTGAAGATTTTTACGTAGACGATGTGCTAACAGGTGCCACGTCTGAACAACAATTGGTAAAATATCGTGACGAACTTGTCGATCTACTCTCACAAGCAGGGCTCCAACTTAGCAAATGGGTGTCTAATAGTACCGCAATTACCCCAACAGATCAAAACACACCAGGGTTTTTGAATCAAGAGAATGCAAACTCTACTAAGGTCCTTGGTATCCACTGGTACTCCACTGAAGATCTCATTGGAGGCAGATTTTATCTGAAGTTTCACGGATCTTTGACCCCCTTGGATTGGTATCTCCAATCGTGGTGAAGTTCAAGATTATATTTCAGGAATTGTGGCTGTTAAATATAGGATGGGATGACCCTCTGCCCTCCAACGTGGAGGAGGTATGGTTGAAATATAGAGAACATTTACTCAAGCTGGACAGGTTACGATTACCCCGGTTTAAACCGAATGGCAACATGTCTCAACTCGTGTCTCACCACTTAAGCAAATATCGTTACCAAGGTTGGAATTATGAATTATCAATGTTTATGCCTGGTGTGACTCTTCAGTCGTTTTATCTTGGCTCTCAGTACAGCCCATCAAACTGAAAACATTCGTTGGTAATCGCACAGCAGATATATTAGAAACTTTACCTAGAAGTGTCTGGAAACATGTAGGAACAAAAGACAATCCCGCGGATTGTACTTCCCGTGGTTTGATGGTTGAGCAACTCCTGAGACTCGATCTCTGATGTTCGGGTCCCTTATTTTTAAAGAATGCAAAACAGTCTACATGTGACGATTTCACCAACATATCTCCGGATAAATTTGCAGTGGATGTTGAAATGAGAATTTCTCCGGCAAATACCTTCACGACAAGTCATAATCCAACAATACATCCATTAGAAATAACACTTGAAAAAACTTCCTCCTGGTGGGAGTTATTACGCATCACCGCATGTGTAAACGCGTGCACAAAATCAAGAACCCAAATACGTTTCTTACGTTCGATGAAATTGTCTGCATCGAAATGGCCCATGATAGGTTTTCAACAGAACGGGTTAGTTTGCAGCAAGGAATGAATTTACACAAGAACTCTCCACTGTTAAGGCTTTCACCATACATTGATGAAGAAGGACTTGTCCGAGTGGGTGGTCGAATACAACATTCGGATCTTGCTGACAGCATTCAGCAACCAATTATTCTGCCGGGAAGGCACGCAATACATCTAGAATTGTCATAGGACTTAACAACAGAATGTTTCCTGGCCGCTTTAAGACGCTTTATGGCTCGCCGTGGAAGATGCACAACAATATACAGTGACAACGGTAAGAATTTCGTTGGAGCTAAGCCCGTTCTTAACGGAATGTATCAACACCTGCAAGCAGAAGATCACAATGAAGCTATTGCTGCAACTATTGCTCAAGAAGATATTAAATGGATCTTCACACCTCCTTATTCGCTCGGTTAAACTGCATTTAAGACGTGTTCGTGGCAACGGCATCCTAACGCATGAACAAATGCACACTCTCCTAGCTCAAGTGGAAGCTGTCGTCAATTGAAGGCCTCTTGGCTATGCCCCAGAAACGGATATGAACTATCTCTCGCCCTCCCATTTCTTAATTGGTAGGCCAACAACGATGGTGTCTGAGGGTAATTTAACCGATGCTCGTCCAAATCGGTTAGATTACTTGCAAAACGTGCAGTGTATGCATCAAGGTTTTTGGAAGCAGTGGAGTCGAGAATACCTTACTTCACTTCAACAGCGCCCCAAGTGGTGCTACACTCATCCCAACATCGCAACAGAATATTTGGTACTCGTTAAAGAAGACAGAACCCCGCCTTCAACATGGATCATGGGTCGGGTAACCAAAACCTTTCCGGGAGATGATGGTTTGACTCGTGCTGTGCAGCTCAAAACTGTCAGAGGAACAATAATCAGAAACTTCCCCAGGATTGTTAAACTCCCCGTATGCTGAAAATCTTCTTTCCGGGTCGGCCGGGATGATGAGGAACCTTCCCTAACATACAACTCTGTATCATTAATTTTATCTATTACACTTCACACATACTACATCAGTCAGTCAGTTTTTAACACTCCACCAAACAAGTTGTAAGAACACAAATAAAATACAGTCCACCAACACAATTGTTCTAAATAAACAATTGGATTAGAAATTAATAGACATTTGTTTTATTTGGGACTATTCGCAATTACATACAATGCATACAATACATACAATACATACAATACATACAATACATACAACACATACAATACATACAATACATACAATACATACAATACATACAATACATACAATACATACAATACATACAATACATACAATACATACAATACATACAATTCATACAATACATACAATACATACAATACATACAATACATACAATACATACAATACATACAATACATACAATACATACAATACATACAATACATACAATACATACAATACATACAATACATACAATACATACAATACATACAATACATACAACACATACAATACATACAATACATACAATACATACAATACATACAATACATACAATACATACAATACATATAGACATATGGACTTACAGACATACATACATGCAAACAAACAATACATACATATGTATAGACATACAAACATATAGACTTACAGACATACATACATACAAACAATACATACAAACAAAACATACATATATACATACATACATACAATACATACAATTCATGCCTACATACATACATACATACATACATACATACATACATACAATACATACATATATACATATATACATATATACATATATACATATATACATATATACATATATACATATATACATATATACATATATACATATATACATATATACATACATACATACATACAGACATATTTACATAAATACATACAATACATACATTCATACATACAATACATACATACATATGTACATACTGTTAAGAATTTGATAATGTTATCTGCTGTAAATTTCCTACTGGGAAGTAGTTGTTTGTCAAAACGCATTTTTGGTGGTACCAACAAAGGTATAAAGTAAATAATAATTGTTTCGACTTTTTTTATATGTATCTATTTATTGTTCATTGCTACACAAACATTGTGTAGCTTGGCAAACAGTTACTTCACCTTTAATGTAAATTAAAAAGAAAGGCGAATTTTTTGGTTCTAGATGTTATTTAGTTGGCTAGCGACAATCAAAGTAATTTGTTTGTAGGTGATTTAAATAATACAGTCCATATTATTAAATAGTATTGAATTAAGTTAATTTTAATGAATTAAATAAAGATTGGATAATACTTTTTGATAAAATTTATTAAATTAAGTAAAGTTGGTTTAAAACATTTTTGCTTTGTGGTCCAGAGGTAGTCAATTCAAATATCAAAGGAAAACGATTCGTTGCTGGGGGTGCAAACTCCGCCAGCAATTAGTTCGGGTAATAGTATACGTGTAAAAGAACTGCAACGTAATCAAATAATATCGCAACTGTTGTCCTACAAGGATAATCTATCCCAATTTGAGTTAATGAACCTTTGAGTTAATGAAGTTAGCCATGTGGGAACGTTCATGTGACTTTTGAAAAAATTCAGTTACAACCAGAAGCTTTAGATGAGTCGCAGTTCGATAATAATCATCGCAACATTTTTTAAGAATCATATTTTACTATAAAATCTATCATATTGGAACGTATTGCAAACTTACCAGCTACTTCTTACCAACAAGAGACGTTTCTTACAAGCACTCGGACGCATCAGACAACTACACATTCTACAAAAATAGGCAAATGCAACTTACAAAATTAATGGAAATCGAACGGAGTGGCTTGATTTCTATAATACTTTTTGTGTACACAATAACCCAGATTTATCAGCTGTATCAAAGTTTCAGTACCTACGTTCCTTTTTAGTGGAATCTGCGGCAAAACTTGTCCAATCTCTAGAAGGCACTGAGGAGAACTACGAAAAGGCGTTAGATTTACTCATACATATATAGATATGAGAACAAATTTGAAATATTCCAGTCCCACATGAGACGTTTATTCGAAATTCAAAAAATAAAACAACATAGTGTAGCAGCACTTCGTGATTTCATTGATATATATTAACGCTGACTTAAGAGCTTTAGAATCTATAGCAACCAAATCTCAAATTGCCGACGGTATCATCTTATATATGGTTGTATCGAAATTAGATACCGACACTCAAGCAAAATGGGATCGTCAACTACTTTAGTAAGAACATCATCACCAACATTACTCAACCTCCCAACGTGGGAAATCTCGCACAGTTTTTAGAAAGACTTTGTAAAGCTTTGACTATCGTCAACAACATTTCGTCATCCAACAGGCATCAAGCCACAAACAACTTTGTCGCTTAAAAAAATCGATCATCGTCTGCACTACTGGTATCCAACCAACCGCAATTTTGTAATATTTGTAATTCATCGCCAAATCACAACGCGCTAAATTTGTTGACATGAGCATTCAAAACCGTTTTGCTGCCGTTAAACATCACAGACTTTGTTTAAATTGTCTTGGCCACAACCACATCGCATCATACTGTCCATCATCAAATCGCTGTCGTTATTGTAATGCTTCACACCATTCCCTCTTACATAGAACAGAATCCACAAAGGCTCCAACCGATAAGTCGACGACCTTAACCTATAGCACAAATTCAATCCCTACTGAACCCAAAAGTAGAAAGAAGCCTAGTTATCTTGGCTACCGCCACATTAGAATTGTGTAATGATAATGGCATATCCATATTAGCACGCGTTTTATTAGATTCTTGCTCACAGCTTAATTTTATCACCAAACACATGGCACAGTTTTTAAAACCATCTGCAAAAAAGGTAAATATTAATATATCTGGACTAGGAAATAATTTAGTATCTGTAAATCACGAATGCTCCATCGTCGTGAAGTCACTAACCACCAGGTTTAGTGCCCCAATTGATGTCGTAGTTATCCCTTTTATTACGTCAAATCATCCACAACAGCAAATTAACACCACCAATTGGCATATTACGCCAAATATCAGTCTTGCCGACAAGAACTTTAATTGCCCAGGCCCGATAGATCTATTGATTGCAGCAGATGTTTTCTGGGACGTATTAATGGTTGGCAGAATTAAAGTTGAAAATCAACCAAATTTTATTAAAATGAAACTAGGATGGGTTGTCAGTGGATCAGCTGTTACATATAATTCGCCGCAAAAATCATCACTTTGCAACACTATGACATCTGTGAAACTTAACCATAAAGCCACTTTACCACCAACTAATTCACCACGGTGGCGTTGAAAGCACAGCTGTGCTACTTTTTTTTCTTACTGAGAGAGAGAAATGTCAAAAGTTGCTTGTGTTTTTGACATATTGATCAACGAAATTTAGCTACTAATTTATCAACACAAATAAAAGCTCACACGTCAACATCAAGTAAAGCACAAGAAATATCAACAGACAAAGATTCAACAGCACAATCAAATTCGCTTCAAAGCTCAACTTTTGGCATTTCTTTAACATCAATCAATAACAACATGCTGCCTGTTAGTAGTATGACGTCAGAAGAACAAAACAGAATTAATTAAAAAACCCCTACAGCTGATCGTAAGAAATTAAATAATTGTAGGCAGAAAATAAGTTACCAATCGCTTGTTGTGGTGTCTGATCAACCATCATTAGAAAGTTTGCTTGAAAAATTTTGGAAAATAGATGATCTGCCTGTAAGTAATAAAAAAAAACTATCTTCTGAAGAATTGCTGTGTGAAAAATATTTTAATGAAACTACAGGGAGATGTCCCCAAAAAAAAAATTTATACGATTACCTTTTAAATTAGATCCCCTAACACTTGGACAATCCTTTGAATTAGCAAGGCGAAGGTTTTCCTACTTGGAGTCAAAGTTTTTACGTGACGAAACCATGCATCAAGAGTACAATAAATTCATGGATGAATACTCGGATCTAAACCATATGCAGTCGGCTACTTCTATGAAGATGTGAGGTACTATATACCACACCACTGTGTTGTAAAGCCGGACAGTACAACCACCCGTTTAAGGGTCGTTTTCGATGCGTCCTGTTGCACAACAAGTGGAAAATCATTGAATAACGTCCTTTGCGTTGGGCCAACATTGCAGTTCGACATTTTCACAATGCTCAATCGATTTAGATACCACAAATACGTTCTTGTAGCGGACATAGCGAAAATGTACAGGCAAGGAATTTTATGGCGAAAAGAGCCTACAGCGCCAATAGTTCCATATAAATTACAAACTTTGACATATGGGACCAGCTGCGCACCGTATCTGGCGGTTAAGTGCTTGCAACATCTGGCGATCGAAATGTCGGAATTATATCCAATTGGTGCCACAGTAACCCTGAATGACTTCTACGTAGATAATTTAATGACTGGGAGAGAAACCGAACACAAGGTAATCGAAATCAAAAGACAAGTTGTAGAGCTTTTACGATGTGGAGGTTTTCCCTTACGTAAATTTGCCTCGAATTCCGACATTGTATTAGCTGACATCCCTAAAGAGGATAAAGATGAAATTGTACAGCTTGATGATATGAATTACATTAAAACTTTAGGACTTAAGTGGTCGCCAAAAGAGGATTTTTCTAGTTTCTCATACACCCCGCAAGTTAAGAGCGTAAAAACTACTAAAAGGACAATACTTGCTCACACAGCTGCCTTTTTCGATCCCTTAGGGCTCATAAATCCAATTATTGTAAAAGCGAAGATTTTGTTACAAAAAGTATGGGTACTCAAACTTCACTGGGACGTAAGTGTTCCACTAGACGTTTTTCATGAATGGGAGCAAATTCGGATCCAGCTTCAATATTCTAACAATATTAAAATTCCCAGGTTTGTGTTTATTAATTGTTTTACTAACATACATGCATTTGCAGATGCCAGCAAAAGGGTTTACGGGGCCTGCATCTATGTGGTTAACAAATCCGAAAAGGGGATAAGCTCTGCTCTTATGTGCGCTAAGTCTAGAGTGGCGCCAACAAAGAAAATTTCTCTTCCTCGATTAGAATTGTGCGCAGTTCTGCTATGTGTGCAACTACTGCAGTCCGTTCGGAAGGGATTTCCTACCCAACCTATTAAAACATACTGTTGGTCCGACTCTACTATAACATTAGCATGGATAGCAGGAGAATCACATGGTCGCCCAACATTCGTAGCTAATAGAATAACGAAAATCCAACAGCTTTCAAGGGATGTAAAGTGGAACCATGTCCCTTCAGAACAAAACCCCGCAGACCTATTATCTAGAGGCGCAGCAGCTAAAGGATTAACAGAAACCGATTTTTGGTTCAGTGGTCCTAAATTTTTGAGAGAAATGCCATCCGCATGGCCATCACAACCATGTACATTTATAAATTTTGAGGAAAATGTTACAACTTTAATTGCGAAAAACTGTAATTCCACAACACACGTAGATATTTTGGAACAACATAAGTTCATCAACTCATTTGAAAAAATGTTACGTGTAATTATATATGGTTGAGCGTTTTGTATCATCCTGTACGTCA
Organism: Pollenia amentaria; assembly: GCA_943735925.1. Taxonomy (NCBI): domain Eukaryota; kingdom Metazoa; phylum Arthropoda; class Insecta; order Diptera; family Polleniidae; genus Pollenia; species Pollenia amentaria. Next base: position 94,584,428 of record OX031007.1, read on the forward strand.
AAAAAAGGTTCTGGCCCAATTACCACTGCAGAAATGTCAAACGCTTTAATATTTAGTTGTAAAATCATACAAAATTCATGTTTCCCTGCGGAAATAAAACAACTCATGTTTTCCTGCGGAAATAAAACAACTCATGTTTTCCTGCGGAAATAAAACAACTCAAGAACGGGCGATCACTGGAAAATTGTAAAATAAGGCAATTGTCACCATTTCTAAAGGATGGTATGATACGTGTAGGAGGAAGATTGAACAATTCTTCACTCTCGTTTTCTGCAAAACACCCAATTTTGTTGCCCAATAATCATCCATTTGTACAAACGTTAATCACTTTTTATCACAGAAAGAATTTCCATGCCGGAGCACTTACACTCCTAAACATTTTGAGGGAACAGTTTTGGATCTTAAATGCTAAGAATATTATAAAACGCATTATACATTCACGTGTTTTATGCTTCAGGTATGGTCCAAAAATCCAACAACAAATAAGGGCAGCACTTCACGCAGATCGAGTGCAATGGACCACTACTGTGGGCCATTCCAATCCGCCAATAAAGGGATATATTGCTTTATTTATCTGTTTTTCGACAAAAGCGGTTCACATGGAACTGATGCCAGACCTTACAACATCCTCTTGCATAGCTGCTTTAAAAAGATTGCAAGTAGAGGTCGATGTTCAACAATATACTCCGACAACGCCACAAATTTTATTGGAGCCAATAGGGAATTAAGAACGTTGTTAAATTACTTTCCATCTGAAGGCCACAAAGCAGCCGTTCGAGAAGCTTGTAAAGAAGATGGCATTACGTGGAACTTTATACCACCCCGATCACCCCACTTCGGTGGACTATGGGAAAGCGGAGTCAAGCAGGCCAAATTTTTGCTGCGACGTGCCATTGGTAATAACATTCTAAGCTATGATGAACTTAATACCGTTTTATGCCAAGCTGAAGCCATACTCAACAGTCGACCTTTGACACCCCTTTCGAGTGATCCAATGACCTGCGTCCTTTCACTCCTGCCCATTTCTTAATAGGGCGCCCTATTACCGCATTTCCTGAGCCTAATGTGACCAAATTAAACATCGCATCCGTTAAAGACTACAAACTGGTTCAGTGGGTACAACAACATTTTTGGGAGCGCTGGCGAAAGGAATATTTAAACTGTTTGCAGCATAGAACAAAGTGGACCCTTAGGAAACCTAATATAGAAGTCAACATCTTAGTAATGCTAAAGGACGAAAACCTTCCACCCCTAAAATGGCCACTCGCTAGAGTTGTAGAAGTTAGTAGCGCCGACGATGGCTGCGTTCGTGTTGCTACGGTTAAATCGAAGGACGGAATATTTAAAAGAGCAATTACTAAATTATGTAAACTTCCTGCTGAAAGTGACTAACTTATTTTAAAAGCTTAACTTTCAAAGGGGGGGAGGATGTTAAGAATTTTATAATGTTATTTGCTGTAAATTTCCTACTGGGAAGTAGTTGTTTGTCAAAACGCATTCTTGGTGGTACCAACAAAATTATAAAGTGAATAATAATTGTTTCGACTTTTTTTATATGTATCTATTTATTGTTGCTTGACAAACAGTTACTTCACCTTTAATGTAAATTAAAAAGAAAAGCGAATTTTTTGGTTCTAGATGTTAGTTAGTTGGCTAGCGACAATCAAAGTAATTTGTTTGTAGTTGATTTAAATAATACAGTCCATATAATTAAATAGTATTGAATTAAGTGAATTTTAATGAATTAAATACAGATTGGATAAAACTTTTTGATAAAATTTATTATATTAAGTAAAGTTGGTTTAAAGCATTTTTGCTTTGTGGGCAGAAAAAAGCTTCTGTTCTCTCCACATACATACATATGTACATCCATGCATACATACACTACATACATACATACATGCATACATACATACATATATACATACATACATACATACATACATACATGCATACAATAAAATAAAATAACAACAAACTAAAGACTAGTGCTTTTAACATACAAAACAATAAATACAAAACCTGTTTTCGTTTATACAATTTTACATTAACAACAACACTCATTGCAACAATCTTACAAACATAAATATTTATTCACGTTTATTATTAAAAATAAAACTCTGTTGATCTCATACGTAAAATAACTGTGTTGCCAAAAATTATTATTTCTTTTTAAATTCTGATTCGAATAATCGTTATACTTGCAAGCAATGTCGTGTATTCTGAAAAATTGTTCTATAAAAAATGATGATGAAAGGATGATATCCTGTTGGCTCTGCCATGCTCTCTGCCATTTTAAGTGTAGTGGCTTGTCTACGTTAGTAGCTGAATCCCTCACCAAGGATAATGGTCTTCACTGGTGCTGCACTGCCTGCAGGAAAATTGGTGTGAGTTTCTATCGCTTTTTTCAGGGAACTATAACGCATTTAAAAGAAATTCAAAATGAAGCCGGAAAGCTTGCTGAACGTATTTCCACATATGGTAAACTTTTTGATGATTATAAGTCGCTCGACAACTTAAAATCTCCTCCTCAATCTTCACCCAAACGTCGAAAATCATCTAGAATAAGTAATAAAGAAATAATTGAAATGCCTTCCGTCGCTCCTGTTAACTGTGCTGCTTCATTGCTTTCAAAGTCTGGTACGGTGAGTCCTAAACCAGGTCCTGTTGTAACAGTGAAGCCTCCCGTTATCATAAGTCCCATTAGTAATGTTCCTTGCTTATCATCTCAAGTCATTACCGGAGAAACTTTACCCGTCGTTCAAAATTTAAATAAAAACGAGCAACAAATAGTCGATCATGCCGTAATTTCTCAAAACAATGAAAATAACGGAAATATACAAACAAATACACATAGACAACTAAGAGTGATTCCACCAACCAAACATATATTTATATCACGTTTTGCATCGGATACAACAGCTGAAGAAATTGATAATTATATTAAATCTAAAGTTAACATGAACTCAGGTATAAGTGTTCATAAATTTACATACTCGCAACAAAGAAGTATAACATCTTTTAAGGTCTCTGTTCCTTTTGACATTTTTAATCAAGTTGTTGATCCGTCATTCTGGCCTATTCATGTCTTGGTCCGTGAATATGAATATAACAGTAACAATCGCAATATTGCTCATCTTCCATCCCGTGTGTCAACATTTCCAAAAAACTAAATAATTTATCTGATTATCAACTTTTTATTATTTACCAGAATGTTCGTGGTCTTAAATCCAAACTTTCAAACTTATATTTACAAAGCTTTAATTTTAATCATCATATTATTGTATTCACCGAAACTTGGTTGAACAACAGTTTTTTGAACTCGGAAATACTTTGCAATAATTTTCATATTTTTCGTCGAGATAGAATTACAACCACGACTGGTGGTGGAGTGTTAATTGCTATCTCAAACATTTTTCCAATGGAAGAAATCAAATTAAACCTACCTTTTAATATCGAGTTTGTTGCAGTGTCCTTAAAGATAAACAACATCAAAATATTTATTACTTGTTCCTACATTCCACCTCACTCTGACCCAATTATCTACAAACATCACATAGATGCAATAAAATTTGTGACTTTAAAACTCAGCCCAGTTGATTTAATTTTTGTATTTGGTGACTTTAATTTGCCTTGTATATCATGGGAATTTTCAGCTGAACATAGTTATTACTTACCCACGCAAAGTAATGATATTGGAGATGAAGTTTTTAAAAATATATCAGATTTATATCTGCATCAAATAAATGGAACTTGCAACATTTACGGTAAACTGCTGGATTTAATATTTGTGAACGAGCCAAACGAATGTATTGTGAACCGTGTTGACCCTATTACTTTACCTGAGGATCTTTATCATCCTACAATTGAAATAAGCTACAATTTATTTTCTAACCTAGTAAAAAAAAAATCTTCACAAAACGAAAAAGTTTTCTGTTTTAATCGGGCAAATTACATGGAACTTAACAATCGTCTAATTAACACTAACTGGCTTCAATTACTGACTGCGCCGAATAGCTTACCTTGTTCTGTTGACGATTTGACTGATACTTTTTATAAAACTATGTTTATTTATATGGAGGAATGCATCCCCAAGCACGTACCACGTAATAAATCTGGCCCACCCTGGAATACTAAACAACTTTCGTCTCTTAAGAATATAAAAAACAAACACTTTAAAAAATATAAAACCACCAGAGCTTCTTTTTACTATGAAAAATATTCAGTCGCTCGTGCAGAATATTATTTGCTTAACACAGAACTGTACAAGATCTATCTCCGTAATGTTAAGCAAAACTTTGTTCAAGATCCCAAATCTTTCTTTAAGTTTGTTAACACCAAAAGGAAAGCCACAGGATTTCCAAAGGTCATGAAATACTTATGTTCCGAGTCATGTGATGAATTAAACATCAGTAATATGTTTGCTGACTTCTTTGCTTCTACATATTCCGAAACTCAGTATGATGCTAGTAATTTATACCCTTACAAGATAACTTATAACCAAAATATATCTTTTTTTACTATCACTACCTCTCATATTCTAAACTGTTTAAAAAGCGCTAAGTCATCATCTTTTAGTGGTCCAGACGGTATACCAAGTTGTGTTTTAAAAAATTGCGCACCGGCTTTGGCGACACCTTTGTCTATAATCTTTAATGCATCTTTAAACTGTGGTTACTTTCCGAAGGTTTGGAAAGATTCTTATATAATTCCATTGTTTAAATCAGGAAATAAATCAGATATATGCAATTACAGAGGTATAGCTAAACTAAGTGATATACCAAATTTTTTTGAAAAATGTTTAATGGATTGCCTTACTCATCAAGTTTCTGCCTTGTTGTCACCACTGCAACATGGCTTTCGGAAAGGATTCTCTACTATGACTAACATTCTCCACTTTACAACGTTAGTTAATAAAGCTTTTGCCAACGGACACCACACTGACGTCATTTACACTGATTTCAGCAAGGCTTTCGACAAAGTCAACCATACGCTTTTGTTAAAAAAACTGGACGTCATGTGTTTCAATAGTAACGTCCTGAGCTGGATCAAATCATATATGTTGTGTAGAACTCAATCTGTAAAATTTAATTCTGCAGTTTCGAAAAAAATCAATGTAAAGTCTGGAGTACCTCAGGGTAGCCATATTGGTCCAATTCTGTTCCTTCTTTTTATTAATGATTTGCCTGAAGCAATTCAACATTGTAATGTGTTGATGTATGCAGACGACGTAAAATTATTTTTAAGTGTTAAACTTCCTTGTGATCAACAACATCTACAAAATGACCTGGATAGTTTTAACAAATGGTGTAAACTTAACCTGATGGAACTAAATTTAAAAAAATGCAAGCATATGCAATTTTCTAGAGTTAAAAAGAGTGCTTACTCCTACGTTCTTGATGGCTGTAATTTACAAACTGTTAGTGAAATAATGGATTTGGGAATATTGTTAGACAAAAAACTTAATTTTATTCAACATATAACGATGACTGTAAATAAATCGCGCAGTGTTCTGGCTTTTATTAAAAGATGGGCAAAGGAATTTAATGATCCCTTAACCACAAAAAGGCTTTTTACTTCGCTCGTTAGACCAATTCTAGAATATGGCAGCATTATTTGGGACCCGATCTATAATATCCACAATGATCATATTGAATCAGTTCAAAAACAATTTCTTATTTTCTGCTTAAGAAATAATTATAGAGGACGCCTGGTACTACCTTCATACTCAACAAGACTAGCCGAAATTAATTTACCAACTTTAAAAAGCCGTAGAAAGATGCTTAATATATCTTTTATGTTCAGTCTTATAAATGGTAGCACACATTCTGAATTTTTATTAAGTAACGTAACTTTTAATATCCCTCATCGCTCACTTCGTTTTTTCAGTCCTCTATATGTCAGGACATGCCGAACTAACTTTGCTATATCAGATCCACTAAGAAAATTATGCAGCTGTTTTAATGAAATGTATAACTTTATCGACTATTCTCTAAACATTAACATCATAAAAAGCAATGTCATATTATTTTTAAATCAATAATGTTTATTATAAACTTTCTTTCTTTGCATATATGTAAAAAAAAAAAAATATATATTACTACACTAAGATAGTCTGTAAGGAATTTATCCATAGACTTAAATTAAATAAATAAAATAAAAATACATACAATACATACAATACATACAATACATACATACATACATGCATACAATACATACATACAATACATACATACATACAATACATACATACATACATGTGTACCTACATACATACAATACATACATACATACATACAAACAATACTTACATACATACATACATACATACATACATACATACATACATACATTCATACATACATACGCATGGGGCCATGCTCATTCTACCATGGGGGTCAGCAGGTGGCGGATGGCAGAAAGGCTTGTAGATGTGCAGGCTAGCTGCGAATATCAAATAAGCAGTCCCCGATCGAGAGCGCCAGAGAACGAGGATACACTAAAAAAAGGTGTTAAGAGCTTATGAAGACTCTGGGACGTGGCGAGAGGGTACCGCCACCAACTAGATATCTCCCACAGGGGGTACACTCAAGAGAGGAATAATTTGGAGAGTGACGCCTCCGTGGATCCTCCAGTCAAACCAAACCTAGTAGCGTCTGACCCACAGTGGGCGGCTATCTGGTTGGCGTCTGTTCCCCATGTAAGGGGCGTACAAAACAAAAATCCAGGCGCGACGGCATCCATAGTGGACGGCTTCCTGGTCAGCGTCTGTTTCCAGGTTATGAACGGCTGAAAGAACAACCTGGCGAATAGGATAAAAACGCACACCCCCTTAAACTAAAAGAGAAAGGGAAGGAATTAAAAATAAGGTTACGGTGCAGGGAGTAATAAACCCAGTACCGTCGGCAGTAGAGAGTGGGAGAACAGGCTCTCCGTCGTCGATATCAAATTTCTGTAATACTTTTACTTCAGTAGCATACCTGGCTGAAGTGGGAGCAACTGCTACAGGCAACGTGAAGCACAAGGAACCGTGGGACGTGCAAAACCCTTTCGGAAGAAGCTCGGTAGTACAAAGGTCGCCACCATCGCCTTTGATACACCGGTTTACAGAGCTGAAAACTATAACACTAGGTAAGTAGTGTTTGTCTTTTGTAGTGTACACACGTCTTTACGTTTGATCCGTCCGAATCGTGATAAATTAAAAGTGTCCGCGTCGGCTTGTTGTGATTTTGTGATTATTAATATTAAAGAAAAGAAAATCAATAAATAAATATAACACTGATCACAAAACAGTTTTTTAAACAGCTTTCAACATAACGGATCTTTTTTGTTCTCCCGAAGATATTCCCATGAGCTTTAGTATGTCCCTTCTTTTATTTTTAGTTTGTTGTCTTTTGCCTCCCCTTTTACGCTTAATCGTTATTGGCTGTACTTCTTCTACAATTTAGTTGCCTTTTCTCTTTAGATATGTCTCTATTGATATAGGTTGAGGTCCACAACTTCGTGGTGTTGGTACATATTCCATACATTTTTATGTCTGTCCTTCAGGTATATATTCTTCTACGTAGTATTTCACGAAGATTTCGTCTATTTCTTCCTTGGAGGGAATCTCACTACTAATTTCTACGGACATCAAATTTTTATGATTATAATAACAGAAAAAATAATTGCTACAGGATCGCAATTTGGCAGAATCGCCATATAATAAGTTTGTTTTATCTTTATTGTGTTTTTTGGATTTGCTAAGTGTTTTAGAATGCTTAGCTACATCACGTTTTGCTTCTTCTAAGCACTGTAGGGTGCTCGGTTAGAAGTTGGAGAACGAGATTGTTTGTTTGGCAAAAGTATTCTAATCGTTTATTCAAAAATGTTTCTTATTTGTACTTATTTTGGATTATTTACAATTCTTAATTTTATGTTATTTTCTATTCTCTCTAACTTACGGTGAGGTTTATTGAGTCAAAACAATTGATTTTGATTGGTCAGTGTTTTAACCCAATTTTCACTAAATTTCTTATTTTAAATTATTTTTCTTTATTCATTCAATCTTTAACTCGAAATATTGCTCATTGCACTATTTCGAGTACATTGCCTTATTTTCTGTCTGCTCGCATTTACACATTGTGTTTTTGAAATATTATCCCTCGTAATATTTCGAATGCAATGTTTTTAGTCAAATTGCTTGCATTGACATATTTCTCAATTGCAATGGCATTTGCTTGTACACATAAACATTGTCTTATGTGTGGTCTCCCTAAAAGTGTGCCAAGTGGTTTTAAGTTTCAATAAATTGAATAAAGAAGTTTGTATTGTTGTTGTTGGGTAGTTGTGTCATAACAAACACACTACACATTGTTTTTAGGTAGTTGTGATGCGTTTTGACAAACACACTACATTAGATACATTTTGCTCTTCATTTGCTGCAAAATTTTTTTCAGACTCAGATAATATAACTTTTACTGAAGTATCTACTTTATTACTTTCATTTAAATGCAATATTTGTTCAAATTTAGTTTCCCGATTTTCATCAAGATCAGTCAATAAAGCTGAAATATAAGCATGTTCCATTGGAAAACTTTCTAAATCCAAAGAAGTTGCATTATTTTCAGAAATTCTTAAACTAGAATTTATTACCTTTCTTGATTTTAAAATACGTCTTGCAATAACAGATATACGTTTGCAAGTTCTTGCATTACTTTTTACTCTGTTATATTTGCTTCCGTTTTTATTTACAAGATCTACAACATTTTGAAAATAAATTTCATGTTTTTTTGAATAACTTTTCAGTTTTTCTAAATGTAAATAGTTCAAATGAACTCTACTTATATCTAAGTTACTTAACTTAACCTTAACCTTTATCCTGTGTCCCTATAACGCCCAAATAAAAAATTAAAAAACATTTTCTTAAATACAATTATATAGTGATTTTTTATTTGAAAATATATATGTTAAATGTTAGAATGTTACATATATTTAAAACGTATATATTGTAACTTATAATTAAAACAAAACGATATATTATTATTTACGTTTTTAAAAAAGACCATGACATTGCATATCATCAGGTTATAGCAACGAAATTTCCTTTAAATCACAATTTCCATGGATTTTTATTTATACAACCAAGTATGTGATGGAAATCGATCGATTTTCAAACAATCGTTTTTTACATACCTGAATAAATTATATATTTTAAAGGAAAAACGTACAGCTTCCAACTTCCATTCCTGGTGTAGCAGTCTCCTATAAAAATATATTAATTGTGAGTAAAAATTAAATACATTTATAATAGTCTTATTCCCACAATATTTCACATACTTTTTGCTTAAGCCAACCTTTGGTTAGCAGTGAAGCTATAGTAGATATGTACTTATATAGATATTATACAACTAAACATACAAAATTTTTGCCAACACTGTAAATATCACTTTTTATATCACTTTATTTATATGATCATATGCACATAATACACACATTTATATAAAATCAGAGCGGATGACCAGCAACGTGCTCAATAATTAAAATTAATCATAACATTTATATTGCTCTTAAACTCTTCTATACCAGAAAAGAAGACTGAATTAATATGCCAGAATCTAAATTCGCAATTTAAGTACTTTACTTATAGAGCAAAAAACGATAAATGATGAACTTAATACCGTTATATGCCAAGCTGAAGCCATACTCAACAGTCGACCTTTGACACCCCTTTCGAGTGATCCAAACGACCTGCGTCTTTTAACTCCTGCCCATTTCTTAATAGGGCGCCCTATTACCGCATTTCCTGAGCCTAATGTGACCAAATTAAACATCGCATCCGTTAAAGGCTACAAACTGGTTCAGTGGGTACAATAACATTTTTGGGAGCGCTGGCGGAAGGAATATTTAAACTGCTTGCTGCAAAGAACAAAGTAGACCCTTAGGAAACCTAATATAGAAGTCAACATCTTAGTAATGCCAAAGGACGAAAACCTTCCACCCCTAAAATGGCCACTCGCTAGAGTTGTAGAAGTTAGTAGCGGCGACGATGGCGGCGTTCGTGTTGCTACGGTTAAATCGAAGGACGGAAGATTTAAAAGAGCAATTACTAAATTATGTAAACTTCCTTTTGAAAGTGACTAGCTTATTTTGAAAGCTTTACTTTCAAAGGGGGGAGGATATTAAGAATTTGATAATGTTATTTGCTGTAAATTTCCTACTGGGAAGTAGTTGTTTGTCAAAACGCATTTTTGGTGGTACCAACAAAGGTATAAAGTAAATAATAATTGTTTCGACTTTTTTATATGTATCTATTTATTGTTCATTGTCACCGTTGATCGCGACAAACAACAAAGAATACACAAGCATTGTGTAGCTTGACAAACAGTTACTTCACCTTTAATGTAAATTAAAGAGAAAAGCGAATTTTTTGGTTCTAGATGTTAGTTAGTTGGCTAGCGACAATCAAAGTAATTTGTTTGTAGTTGATTTAAATAATACAGTCCATATAATTAAATAGTATTGAATTAAGTGAATTTTAATGAATTAAATAAAGATTGGATAATACTTTTTGATAAAATTTATTAAATTAAGTTAAGTTGGTTTAAAGCATTTTTGCTTTGTGGGCAGAAAAAAGCTTCTGTTTTCTCCACATACATACATACATACATACATACAGACATACATACATACATACATACATACATACATACATACATACATACATACATACATACATATGTATATATGTATATATGTATATACATATGTACATACATACATTCATACATACATACATACGCATGGGGCCAGGCTCATTCTACCATGGGGGTCAGCAGGTGGCGGATGGCTGAAAGGCTTGTAGATATGCAGGCTAGCTGCGAATATCAAATAAGCAGTATCCGACCGAGAGCGCCAGAGAACGAGGATACACTAAAAAAAGGTGTTAAGGGCTTATGAAGACTCTGGGACATGGCGAGAGGGTACCGCCACCAACTAGGTATCTCCCACGGGGGGTACACTCAAGAGAGGAGTAATTAGGAGAGGGACGCCTCCGTGGATCCTCCAGTCAAACCAAACCTAGTAGCGTCTGACCCACAGTCGGCGGCTATCTGGTTGGCGTCTGTTCCCCATGGAAGGGGCGGCCAATTGTAGCCGTTATTTAAGGCGGACAAAACAAAAATCCAGGCGCGACGGCATCCATAGTGGACGGCTTCCTGGTCAGCGTCTGTTTTCAGGTTAGGAACGGCTGAAAGAACAACCTGGCGGATAGGATAAAAACGCACACCCGCTTAAACTAAAACAGAAAGGGAAGGAAATAAAAATAAGGTTACGGTGCAGGGAGTAATAAACCCAGTACCGCCGGCAGTAGAGGGTGGGAGAACAGGCTCTCCGTCGTCGATATCAAATTTCTGTACTACTTCTACTTCAGTAGCATACCTGGCTGAAGTGGGAACAACTGCTACAGGCAACGTGAAGCACAAGGAACCGTGGAACGTGCAAAACCCTTTTCGGAAGAAGCTCGGTAGTATAAAGGTCGCCACCAACGCCTTTGATACACCGGCTTACAGAGCTGAAAACTAAAACACTAGGTGAGTAGTGTTTTGTCGTTTGTAGTGTAGAAGATTTCGTCTATTTCTTCCTTGGAGGGAATCTCACTACTAATTTCTACGGACATAAAATTTTTATGATTATAATAACAGAAAAAATAATTGAATAATTCTTCTAAGCACTGTTGGGTGCTCGGTTAGAAGTTTAAGAGCGAGATTGTTTGTTAGGCAAAAGTATTCTAATCTTTTATTCAAAAATGTTTCTTATTTATACTTATTTTGGATTATTCACAATTCTTAATTTTATGTTATTTTCTATCCTCTCTAACTTACGGTGAGGTTTATTGAGTCAAAACAATTGATTTTTATTGGTCAGTGTTTTAACCCAATTTTCACTCAATTTCTTATTTTAAATTATTTTTCTTTATTCATTCAATCTTTAACTCGAAATATTGCTCATTGCACTATTTCGAGTACATTGCCTTATTTTCTGTCTGCTCGCATATACACATTGTGTTTTTGAAATATTATCCCTCGTAATATTTCGAATGCAATGTTTTTAATCAAATTGCTTGCATTGACATATTTCTCAATTGCAATGCCATTTGCTTGTACACATAAACATTGTCTTATGTGTGGTCTCCCTAAAAGTGTGCCAAGTGGTTTTAAGTTTCAATAAATTGAATAAAGAATTTTGTATTGTTGTTGTTGGGTAGTTGTGTCATAACAAACACACTACACATTGTTTTTAGGTAGTTGTGATGCGTTTTGACAAACACACTACATTAGAGACATTTTGCTCTTCATTTGCTGCAAAATTTTTTTCAGACTCAGATAATATAACTTTTACTGAAGTATCTACTTTATTACTTTCATTTAAATGCAATATTTGTTCAAATTTAGTTTCCCGATTTTCATCAAGATCAGTCAATAAAGCTGAAATATAAGCATGTTCCATTGGAAAACTTTCTAAATCCAAAGAAGTTGCATTATTTTCAGAAATTCTTAAACTAGAATTTATTACCTTTCTTGATTTTAAAATACGTCTTGCAATAACAGATATACGTTTGCAAGTTCTTGCATTACTTTTTACTCTGTTATATTTGCTTCCGTTTTTATTTACAAGATCTACAACATTTTGAAAATAAATTTCATGTTTTTTTTTTGAATAACTTTTCAGTTTTTCTAAATGTAAAAAGTTCAAATGAACTATACTTATATCTAAGTTACTTAACTTAACCTTAACCTTTGTCCTGTGTCCCTATAACGCCCAAATAAAAAAATAAAATAATTACAATTATATAGTAATTTTTAATTACAATTATATAGTGATTTTTTATTTGAAAATATATATGTTAAATGTTAGAATGTTACATATATTTAAAACGTATATATTGTAACTTATAATTAAAACAAAACGATATATTATTATTTACGTTTTTAAAAAAGACCATGACATTGCATATCATCAGGTTATAGCAACGAAATTTCCTTTAAATCACAATTTCCATGGATTTTTATTTATACAACCAAGTATGTGATGGAAATCGATCGATTTTCAAACAATCGTTTTTCACATACCTGAATAAATTATATTTTTTAAAGGAAAAACGTACAGCTTCCAACTTCCATTCCTGGTGTAGCAGTCTCCTATAAAAATATATTAATTGTGAGTAAAAATTAAATACATTTATAATAGTCTTATTCCCACAATATTTCAAATACTTTTTGCTTAAGCCAACCTTTGGTTAGCAGTGAAGCTATAGTAGATATGTACTTATATAGATATTATACAACTAAACATACAAAATTTTTGCCAACACTGTAAATATCACTTTTTATATCACTTTATTTATATGATCATATGCACATAATACACACATTTGTATAAAATCAGAGCGGATGACCAGCAACGTGCTCAATAATTAAAATTAATCATAACATTTCTATTGCTCTTAAACTCTTCTATACCAGAAAAGAAGACTGAATTAATATGCCAGAATCTAAATTCGCAATTTAAGTACTTTACTTATAGAGCAAAAAACGATAAATGATGAACTTAATACCGTTATATGCCAAGCTGAAGCCATACTCAACAGTCGACCTTTGACACCCCTTTCGAGTGATCCAAACGACCTGCGTCTTTTAACTCCTGCCCATTTCTTAATAGGGCGCCCTATTACCGCATTTCCTGAGCCTAATGTGACCAAATTAAACATCGCATCCGTTAAAGGCTACAAACTGGTTCAGTGGGTACAATAACATTTTTGGGAGCGCTGGCGGAAGGAATATTTAAACTGCTTGCTGCAAAGAACAAAGTAGACCCTTAGGAAACCTAATATAGAAGTCAACATCTTAGTAATGCCAAAGAACGAAAACCTTCCACCCCTAAAATGGCCACTCGCTAGAGTTGTAGAAGTTAGTAGCGGCGACGATGGCGGCGTTCGTGTTGCTACGGTTAAATCGAAGGACGGAAGATTTAAAAGAGCAATTACTAAATTATGTAAACTTCCTGCTGAAAGTGACTAACTTATTTTAAAAGCTTAACTTTCAAAGGGGGGGAGGATGTTAAGAATTTTATAATGTTATTTGCTGTAAATTTCCTACTGTGAAGTAGTTGTTTGTCAAAACGCATTCTTGGTGGTACCAACAAAGTTATAAAGTGAATAATAATTGTTTCGACTTTTTTTATATGTATCTATTTATTGTTGCTTGACAAACAGTTACTTCACCTTTAATGTAAATTAAAAAGAAAAACGAATTTTTTGGTTCTAGATGTTAGTTAGTTGGCTAGCGACAATCAAAGTAATTTGTTTGTAGTTGATTTAAATAATACAGTCCATATAATTAAATAGTATTGAATTAAGTGAATTTTAATGAATTGAATAAAGATTGGATAATACTTTTTGATAAAATGTATTAAATTAAGTAAAGTTGGTTTAAAGCATTTTTGCTTTGTGGGCAGAAAAAAGCTTCTGTTCTCTCCACATACATACATACATACATACATCCATGCATACATACAATACATACATACATACATACATAAATACATAAATAAATACATACATACAACACGTACAATACATAAATACATAGATACAATACATACATACATACAAACATACAATACATACATACATACATTCATACATACATACATACATGCATATATACATACATACATACCTACAAGTGAATGTGATATAGTTCTTATTAGTGAACCCTATAGAAAACCTCTTTCTAAAATTTGGTACGAAGACTCAACAAAGAGAGCAGCAATGATGATATTGAATAAACAATTATGTATTAGCGAAGTAAATGAGGAAAATGATGGATTCGTTTATACAACTATAAATGGTATTCGAATTTATAGCTGCTATTTTTCGCCGAATATTGACTACCCAAATTTCTCACGTGCAATTAATAAACTGGAGCTAAGTATCAGAACAGCAAGGGGAAAGGTTATCGTTGGCGGTGACTTCAATAGCAAATCCCCAGAATGGAATTCAGGAAAACTAGACAAGAGAGGTATCATCGTTACTGAATTGATAGCATCTCTCGGTCTAACAATTTTTAACAATGGTTGTATTCCTACGTTCATAAGAGGAAAAAGTACCAGTATTATCGATATAACTTTTGGATCTAATGAACTGTATAATCAGATCATTAACTGGAGGGTACTAGATGAAATTACCCTAAGTGATCATCAATACATAACATTTGATGTCACTAACAAAAAACCTGTTCTAAGATACGAGGAAAAACTCCCTAAATGGAATGTTCGAAAACTTAATGTGAAGAAAACTTCAGAATATCTCTTACATGCTAGGGAGAGGAATATAAATAGTATGAATAACTTATCTGGAGACTGTGAAGACATTGTTGCTCTAGCAACCGACATCATTACGAAGTCCTGCAATGCAGGAATGCCGAAAATCAAAACACACAACAGGAGCAAACAACCAGTTAACTGGTGGACTACCGAAATAGGCGAGCTAAGAAATATATGCTTGACTGCTCGTAGAATATCAACGAGACATCCCAATGATGAATCTCTCAAATGGGAATATAAAATGAAAAGAAAGGCTTTAAGAAGTACAATAAAAAAGACCAAGCGGGAAAAATGGGCTGACCTGTGTAATGAAGTTGATGCAGACCCATGGGGCAAGCCATACCAAATTGTAATGAAGAAAACCGGAGGAAGAAAACCAATACCAGGAATTAAAAACCCCATCTGGGCAGAAGAAGTAGTAAAAACGTTATTCCCAATGGATTTGGAAGGAACGAACCCCAAAGAGAAGTTGATATCAACAGAAGAAGTAGTACCATTTGATACTGATGAATTCAAATTATCAATCAGAAAACTGAAAACTGGAAAGACCCCTGGACCAGACGGTATACCAAACGAAGTAATCAGATTGGCTGCTGAAACATGTCCTGAAATGTTATTAATGACCTTTAACGTCTGTTTAGCAAACGGCGTATTCCCCAAGTGTTGGAAAAGGCAAAAGTTAGTCCTCCTAAGGAAGGGCGCTAAACCACTAAATGAAGCAAGCTCATATAGACCTTTGTGTATGCTTGACACGCTAGGAAAGCTGCTCGAATGTCTTCTATTACAGCGACTGGAAAAGGAAATAGAGAGCCTTGGAGGCCTTTCGCCACAACAGTATGGATTTAGAAAAGGAAAGAGCACAGTAGATGCGATAAGTGAAGTAGTTGGCTTAGCAACAATGGCAAAACACTCTAAGGGCTTTTGTGCTATCGTTACACTGGATGTAAAAAATGCCTTCAACACGGTAAAATGGAGAGTCGTCCTAGACGCTTTACGGAAGAAAGGAGTAAATACGCACCTACACAATATGATCGTAGACTACCTTAGCGATCGTATTCTCATATATGACACAGCTATTGGAATGAAGGAATATAACATTACGGCAGGCGTCCCACAGGGATCGGTGCTAGGTCCATTCTTATGGAATGTGATGTATGATGGTCTTTTAAAGCTAAAACTACAACACGGTGCAAGGCTAATAGGATACGCCGATGACGTTGCCCTAGTTGTAAATCAACAAAGCCCTGAGTTGCTAAGAATAATTGCGAATGATAGTATTTCTCGTTGTGATAGATGGCTGAAAGAAAATGGACTTAGACTTGCAGCAGCCAAAACGGAAGCAATACTTGTAACTAATCGAAGATCCTTTAACATTCCTAATATCATTGTTCAACAGGAGGAAATATCCTTCAAACGCAGCCTCACTTACCTGGGCGTACAATTAGACGACAAACTTAACTTCCACGAACATGCAGAGAAAATAAGAGATAAAGCTCTGAAAACGGTTACCACACTTGCAAGAATAATGCCAAATTGCAGAGGTCCAAGGGATTCAACAAGAAGATTGATTAACAGTGTAATACACTCACAACTAATATACGCCGCACCAACATTTGCTATGGCAATGAATAGAAGCTATGTGGTGCAACAATTACAAAAACCACAAAGAATCGTCGATATCAAATTTCTGTAATACTTCTACTTCAGTAGCATACCTGGCTGAAGTGGGAACAACTGCTACAGCCAACGTGAAGCACAAGGAATCGTGGAACGTGCAAAACCCTTTTCGGAAGAAGCTCGGTAGTATAAAGGTCGCCACCAACGCCTTTGATACACCGGCTTACAGAGCTGAAAACTAAAACACTAGGTGAGTAGTGTTTTGTCTTTTGTAGTGTAGAAGATTTCGTCTATTTCTTCCTTGGAGGGAATCTCACTACTAATTTCTACGGACATCAAATTTTTATGATTATAATAACAGAAAAAATAATTGAATAATTCTTCTAAGCACTGTTGGGTGCTCGGTTAGAAGTTTAAGAGCGAGATTGTTTGTTAGGCAAAAGTATTCTAATCTTTTATTCAAAAATGTTTCTTATTTATACTTATTTTGGATTATTCACAATTCTTAATTTTATGTTATTTTCTATCCTCTCTAACTTACGGTGAGGTTTATTGAGTCAAAACAATTGATTTTTATTGGTCAGTGTTTTAACCCAATTTTCACTCAATTTCTTATTTTAAATTATTTTTCTTTATTCATTCAATCTTTAACTCGAAATAGTGCAATGAGCACTATTTATTTTCTGTCTGCTCGCATATACACATTGTGTTTTTGAAATATTATCCCTCGTAATATTTCGAATGCAATGTTTTTAATCAAATTGCTTGCATTGACATATTTCTCAATTGCAATGCCATTTGCTTGTACACATAAACATTGTCTTATGTGTGGTCTCCCTAAAAGTGTGCCAAGTGGTTTTAAGTTTCAATAAATTGAATAAAGAATTTTGTATTGTTGTTGTTGGGTAGTTGTGTCATAACAAACACACTACACATTGTTTTTAGGTAGTTGTGATGCGTTTTGACAAACACACTACATTAGATACATTTTGCTCTTCATTTGCTGCAAAATTTTTTTCAGACTCAGATAATATAACTTTTACTGAAGTATCTACTTTATTACTTTCATTTAAATGCAATATTTGTTCAAATTTAGTTTCCCGATTTTCATCAAGATCAGTCAATAAAGCTGAAATATAAGCATGTTCCATTGGAAAACTTTCTAAATCCAAAGAAGTTGCATTATTTTCAGAAATTCTTAAACTAGAATTTATTACCTTTCTTGATTTTAAAATACGTCTTGCAATAACAGATATACGTTTGCAAGTTCTTGCATTACTTTTTACTCTGTTATATTTGCTTCCGTTTTTATTTACAAGATCTACAACATTTTGAAAATAAATTTCATGTTTTTTTTTTTGAATAACTTTTCAGTTTTTCTAAATGTAAAAAGTTCAAATGAACTCTACTTATATCTAAGTTACTTAACTTAACCTTAACCTTTGTCCTGTGTCCCTATAACGCCCAAATAAAAAAATAAAATAATTACAATTATATAGTAATTTTTAATTACAATTATATAGTGATTTTTTATTTGAAAATATATATATGTCAAATGTTAGAATGTTACATATATTTAAAACGTATATATTGTAACTTATAATTAAAACAAAACGATATATTATTATTTACGTTTTTAAAAAAGACCATGACATTGCATATCATCAGGTTATAGCAACGAAATTTCCTTTAAATCACAATTTCCATGGATTTTTATTTATACAACCAAGTATGTGATGGAAATCGATCGATTTTCAAACAATCGTTTTTCACATACCTGAATAAATTATATTTTTTAAAGGAAAAACGTACAGCTTCCAACTTCCATTCCTGGTGTAGCAGTCTCCTATAAAAATATATTAATTGTGAGTAAAAATTAAATACATTTATTCCCACAATATTTCAAATACTTTTTGCTTAAGCCAACCTTTGGTTAGCAGTGAAGCTATAGTAGATATGTACTTATATAGATATTATACAACTAAACATACAAAATTTTTGCCAACACTGTAAATATCACTTTTTATATCACTTTATTTATATGATCATATGCACATAATACACACATTTATATAAAATCAGAGCGGATGACCAGCAACGTGCTCAATAATTAAAATTAATCATAACATTTCTATTGCTCTTAAACTCTTCTATACCAGAAAAGAAGACTGAATTAATATGCCAGAATCTAAATTCGCAATTTAAGTACTTTACTTATAGAGCAAAAAACGATAAATGATGAACTTAATACCGGTTTATCCAAGCTGAAGCCATACTCAACAGTCGACCTTTGACACCCCTTTCGAGTGATCCAAACGACCTGCGTCTTTTAACTCCTGCCCATTTCTTAATAGGGCGCCCTATTACCGCATTTCCTGAGCCTAATGTGACCAAATTAAACATCGCATCCGTTAAAGGCTACAAACTGGTTCAGTGGGTACAATAACATTTTTGGGAGCGCTGGCGGAAGGAATATTTAAACTGCTTGCTGCAAAGAACAAAGTAGACCCTTAGGAAACCTAATATAGAAGTCAACATCTTAGTAATGCCAAAGAACGAAAACCTTCCACCCCTAAAATGGCCACTCGCTAGAGTTGTAGAAGTTAGTAGCGGCGACGATGGCGGCGTTCGTGTTGCTACGGTTAAATCGAAGGACGGAAGATTTAAAAGAGCAATTACTAAATTATGTAAACTTCCTGCTGAAAGTGACTAACTTATTTTAAAAGCTTAACTTTCAAAGGGGGGGGAGGATGTTAAGAATTTTATAATGTTATTTGCTGTAAATTTCCTACTGGGAAGTAGTTGTTTGTCAAAACGCATTCTTGGTGGTACCAACAAAGTTATAAAGTGAATAATAATTGTTTCGACTTTTTTTATATGTATCTATTTATTGTTGCTTGACAAACAGTTACTTCACCTTTAATGTAAATTAAAAAGAAAAGCGAATTTTTTGGTTCTAGATGTTAGTTAGTTGGCTAGCGACAATCAAAGTAATTTGTTTGTAGTTGATTTAAATAATACAGTCCATATAATTAAATAGTATTGAATTTTAATGAATTGAATAAAGATTGGATAATACTTTTTGATAAAATGTATTAAATTAAGTAAAGTTGGTTTAAAGCATTTTTGCTTTGTGGGCAGAAAAAAGCTTCTGTTCTCTCCACATACATACATACATACATACATCCATGCATACATGCAATACATACATACATACATAAATAAATACATACATACAACACGTACAATACATAAATACATAGATACAATACATACATACATACAAACATACAATACATACATACATACATTCATACATACATACATACATGCATATATACATACATACATACCTACAAGTGAATGTGATATAGTTCTTATTAGTGAACCCTATAGAAAACCTCTTTCTAAAATTTGGTACGAAGACTCAACAAAGAGAGCAGCAATGATGATATTGAATAAACAATTATGTATTAGCGAAGTAAATGAGGAAAATGATGGATTCGTTTATACAACTTTAAATGGTATTCGAATTTATAGCTGCTATTTTTCGCCGAATATTGACTACCCAAATATCTCACGTGCAATTAATAAACTGGAGCTAAGTATCAGAACAGCAAGGGGAAAGGTTATCGTTGGCGGTGACTTCAATAGCAAATCCCCAGAATGGAATTCAGGAAAACTAGACAAGAGAGGTATCATCGTTACTGAATTGATAGCATCTCTCGGTCTAACAGTTTTTAACAATGGTTGTATTCCTACGTTCATAAGAGGAAAAAGTACCAGTATTATCGATATAACTTTTGGATCTAATGAACTGTATAATCAGATCATTAACTGGAGGGTACTAGATGAAATTACCCTAAGTGATCATCAATACATAACATTTGATGTCACTAACAAAAAACCTGTTCTAAGATACGAGGAAAAACTCCCTAAATGGAATGTTCGAAAACTTAATGTGAAGAAAACTTCAGAATATCTCTTACATGCTAGGGAGAGGAATATAAATAGTATGAATAACTTATCTGGAGACTGTGAAGACATTGTTGCTCTAGCAACCGACATCATTACGAAGTCCTGCAATGCAGGAATGCCGAAAATCAAAAAACACAACAGGAGCAAACAACCAGTTTACTGGTGGACTACCGAAATAGGCGAGCTAAGAAATATATGCTTGACTGCTCGTAGAATATCAACGAGACATCCCAATGATGAATCTCTCAAATGGGAATATAAAATGAAAAGAAAGGCTTTAAGAAGTGCAATAAAAAAGACCAAGCGGGAAAAATGGGCTGACCTGTGTAATGAAGTTGATGCAGACCCATGGGGCAAGCCATACCAAATTGTAATGAAGAAAACCGGAGGAAGAAAACCAATACCAGGAATTAAAAACCCCATCTGGGCAGAAGAAGTAGTAAAAACGTTATTCCCAATGGATTTGGAAGGAACGAACCCCAAAGAGAAGTTGATATCAACAGAAGAAGTAGTACCATTTGATACTGATGAATTAAAATTATCAATCAGAAAACTGAAAACTGGAAAGACCCCTGGACCAGACGGTATACCAAACGAAGTAATCAGATTGGCTGCTGAAACATGTCCTGAAATGTTATTAATGACCTTTAACGTCTGTTTAGCAAACGGCGTATTCCCCAAGTGTTGGAAAAGGCAAAAGTTAGTCCTCCTAAGGAAGGGCGCTAAACCACTAAATGAAGCAAGCTCATATAGACCTTTGTGTATGCTTGACACGCTAGGAAAGCTGCTCGAATGTCTTCTATTACAGCGACTGGAAAAGGAAATAGAGAGCCTTGGAGGCCTTTCGCCACAACAGTATGGATTTAGAAAAGGAAAGAGCACAGTAGATGCGATAAGTGAAGTAGTTGGCTTAGCAACAATGGCAAAACACTCTAAGGGCTTTTGTGCTATCGTTACACTGGATGTAAAAAATGCCTTCAACACGGTAAAATGGAGAGTCGTCCTAGACGCTTTACGGAAGAAAGGAGTAAATACGCACCTACACAATATGATCGTAGACTACCTTAGCGATCGTATTCTCATATATGACACAGCTATTGGAATGAAGGAATATAACATTACGGCAGGCGTCCCACAGGGATCGGTGCTAGGTCCATTCTTATGGAATGTGATGTATGATGGTCTTTTAAAGCTAAAACTACAACACGGTGCAAGGCTAATAGGATACGCCGATGACGTTGCCCTAGTTGTAAGTCAACAAAGCCCTGAGTTGCTAAGAATAATTGCGAATGATAGTATTTCTCGTTGTGATAGATGGCTGAAAGAAAATGGACTTAGACTTGCAGCAGCCAAAACGGAAGCAATACTTGTAACTAATCGAAGATCCTTTAACATTCCTAATATCATTGTTCAACAGGAGGAAATATCCTTCAAACGCAGCCTCACTTACCTGGGCGTACAATTAGACGACAAACTTAACTTCCACGAACATGCAGAGAAAATAAGAGATAAAGCTCTGAAAACGGTTACCACACTTGCAAGAATAATGCCAAATTGCAGAGGTCCAAGAAGATTGATTAACAGTGTAATACACTCACAACTAATATACGCCGCACCAACATTTGCTATGGCAATGAATAGAAGCTATGTGGTGCAACAATTACAAAAACCACAAAGAATCAGTGCCTTACGTGTAATATCGGCATACCGCACAGTATCCACAAGTGCATCTTCTGTACTTGCTGGAATCCCACCTATAGATCTCATTGTGAAAGAAAGAGAAAGAATATATAACGTATCAATGAGGAGAAACACTGGGCTAACTGCAAAACAAATAAGAACGGACGCCCGGCTAGCACTACTAGACGCCTGGCAAGAACGATGGGATGCTGGCGAAAACGGTAGGTGGACCTATCGGTTAATCCCCAATATTCGCCGCTGGGTAGAAAGAAAACATGGAAACATGAATTATTTTATTACACAGATGCTTACGGATCATGGTAGTTTCAACAGCTATTTATTTAGATTCAAAATTAAAACTTATAAACATTGTATCGAATGCGGTGCGGAAGAGGATAATGCTGAACACAATCTTTTTCATTGTCCAAAGTGGGAACAAGAGAGACTTGAACTCAACGACAAACTCAATGTGGTTTTGTCTCCTGACAACATGGTTAATGAAATGTTGGGCTCTATGGAGGCGTGGAGATGTTGTGAAACCTTTATCTGCTGCATAATGAGCGAAAAATGTCGTAGAATTCCAAACCCCTAATCTCTTTGGAGGACGGGGGACTAGGATCAGGACAACTGCACGATGAGGACGTGTAACAACACAAAACCACCTACCCTGATGAAATGCTAAAGTGGTACCGGGGTGGGGTGGAGAAGATATCGTAGGGCCACTAGATGATAGCGCGCTATCACTACGTCCAATAAAAAAAAAAAAAAAAAAAAAAAACATACTTACATACATACATACATACATACATACATACATACATACATACATACATACATACATACAATACATACAATACATACATACATACATACAATATATACATACATACATACATACATACAATACATACATACATACATACATACAGACATACATGCATACCTGCATACATACAATACATACATACATACATACAAACAATAAGTACATACATACATACATACATATGTACATACAAAAGCCTGTAATGTCGCAATGCCAAGAGCTCAAAAATATAATAACAAACGTCCAGTTTACTGGTGGAATAATGAAATACGTGAACTGAGGGCTAAATGCCTCGCAGCACGTCGGGCTTCAACACGTAAACATGGTGACCAAGTCCTAACAACTGAGTACAAAAGAGCACGTAAAACCTTGAGAATGGCAATAAAGCATAGTAAGAGAAGGTGCTGGACAGAACTATGTAGTGAAATAGATACTGATCCATGGGGCAAACCGTACAAAATTACGATGAAAAAGCTGGGTGGAATTAGGCCTATACCAGGCATTAAACAATAGTGGAAACATTATTCCCTTTTGATGAGGATGGGTTAACGAGCTTACCAAAATTGCAAGGATGCGATTTCATCCCTTTGATCGTAGATGACATTAAACATGCTTGCCATAAACTGAGCATGGGAAAGAGCCCGGGACCAGATGGCATTCCCAACGAGGTCATAAAGGTCGCATGCGAAATATGTCCAGAATTCTTAGTTGGTGTTTTCAATTCATGTCTGGAGAACGGTATCTTCCCTTCTAAATGGAAGATACAGAAGTTAGTTTTACTGCGAAAGGGAGATAAACCGCTAAATGAGCCTAGTACTTATAGACCGCTATGCATGCTAGACTCTCTAGGAAAGCTCTTAGAGTGCGTAATGTTGAAACGGTTGGAGGAGTCTGTAGATAGCCGTGGGGGCCTATCTCCTATGCAGCATGGTTTCCGCAGGGGAAAATGTTCAGTAGATGCCATAGGAGAGGTTTGCAAAAGGGCGATGCAAGCCAAAGTTTCGGGAGAATACTGCGCAATAATAACGCTGGATATAAAAAACGCTTTCAACACAGTGAAGTGGAAAGTGGTACTGGAGGCTTTCAGGAGGAAGGGTGTGGAAAACTATCTGTACAACATGATAGCGGACTATCTTGACAGGAGAATCCTATTATATGAGACGGAAAATGGTATGAAGGAATACCGAATATCGGCAGGGGTGCCTCAGGGCTCCGTATTGGGACCATTTCTATGGAATGTAATGTACGATGACCTCTTGAATATGAATCTACAAGAGGGCGCAAAACTAATAGGTTATGCTTATTGAAAAATTTAAAGGCAATGTTTATATTTGGTATCTCAATACAAAGTGAAAAAAAAATATTTTATTTATAAAAATTAAAAAACATAAATTCAAAATAAAACTAGATTAAAATATTTTACAAATATCAAAGTAAAATTTGATACAGTACAACACCCCCACTCAAATTAACTTTTAAATATTTAAACCCAATTCTTTAAAGCAATATTTGTGTTTTGGTGCTGTTGCAGCTTTCGTAAGAGAGTCCGCTATCATCTTATCTGTTCCAACTGGTAAAAAATCAACTTGTTTCGCTTGCTTCTTCTCCCTTATGAAATGATGTCGCACATCAATATGTTTTGAAAGGGGTCGATAAACGTTATTGCATGACAAAGCTATTGCACTTTTGTTGTCACAAAATATTGGGGTTGGCTTACGAAGGGTATCTGGAACTAGTTCGTAAAAAAGTTCTCTTAAGCAAACAACTTCTTGAGTAGCTGCAGACATCGCCATGTACTCTGCTTCAGTTGAAGATAAGGCCACTGTTTGCTGTTTTTTACTGCTCCATGAAATAGCACCTGATTGTAGAATGACAACATAACCAGTAATTGACTTCCTTTCATCCACATCATTGGCCCAATCAGCGTCTGAATATGCTATTAATTCATTGTTTCCATCTTGACAATAGGAAAGTTTAAAGCTTTTAGTTCCCTTAAGATATCGAAAAACCCTCTTAACAGCATTCCAGTGTTCCTGATTTGGATTATTATTAAAACGACTTAAGTAACTTACTGCGTGTGAAATGTCTGGTCTTGTACACTGCTGTAAATACATTAGACTTCCAATTGCTTGCTGATAAGGATAATTATCGGTAGTAATTTCATCATCCTTCTTCTTAAGCTTTTGATTTGGATCCATTGGTATCTGTACAGGATTACAATCTGCCATACTGAAATTGTTTAATATTTGATTTATGTATTCCTCTTGATCTAAGCAAATTCTTTTGTTTTTCTTAGTTATTCGAATATTCAAACATTTTTCGGCTTCTCCCAGCATCTTCATATGAAACTCTTGACACAGCTTTGACTTGACAGTTTCACGAAATGGTAAATCATTACTTAACATTAACATGTCATCGACGTAAATTGCCAAGTACGTACGCTTGGTATCCTTAATTTGGTAATAAACACAAGAATCTATTTTAGATTTTCTAAAACCAATGTTTAACAGAACTTTGTCCAACTTATTGTTCCATACCAAGCTCGCCTGCTTTAGACCGTACAAAGCCGTGTTAAGTTTTAAAACAGAGTTTGGATTTGCACATTTTACTCCCTCTGGTTGGTAAATATATATTTCTTCCTTCAAATCTCCTTGCAAAAAAGCAGTTACAGCATCCATTTGTTCAATATATAAATTATATTTTCCAGCTAAAGCCACCAGCATTCTTAAGGATGTATAACGTATAACCGGGGAATAAGTTTCTTCAAAAGCAATGCCCTTTTTCTGCGTAAAGCCTTTTACCACCAAACGCGCCGTATACCTTTTAGAACCATTTGACTCGTCCTTAATTTTAAATACCCATTTGGCATTTTGGCAACTAGGATGAGTTACTTCCGTCCAAGTATTATTAGTTTGCAAGGAATTAATCTCACTATCAATTGCAGCTAACCATTTTTCTCCATCTGGACTTTTTAGAGCTTCTTCATAAGTTAATGGAAAATCGCCTACATTATTTGATGCCAGAAGGCCGACCTGAGCTTTCTTTGCTAAACGCTCACTTCTCCTTGGAACTGGAGCTATATGTTCTGAATTAACTACTTCATTCTGTATTGTTGAAGATATATTTTCACTTTCAATTTCTTCCCCCACTTTATTGTTATTGTCTGTAAACGAAGAGAATAATAATGAATCATCGTTATCAAAGGTTTCTTGAGAACTTCCGTCATTTTTCTCCGATTTAGAGATTAAAAACCAATATTCTTCAATCGACTTTTCATTATTTAACGCCATAAACTCGTCCTCAAAAAATATTACATCGCTACTAGTGGTTACCATCTTTTTTACTGGATCATACAACCGATAACCTTTGGATTCATCGCAATAACCTATAAAAATCATTTTCTCGGATTTTGCATCAAGCTTCCTTCTCTTTTGATAGGGAATGTGTACCATTGCACTACAACCAAATACTCGTACTCGATTGGACTTCGATTTATTAGATAACAAACAGTATAAACTGCCTCTGCCCAAAAACATTTAGGTAGCTTCGCATTGTACAACATACATCGAGCTTTCTCAATCAACGACCTGTTCATCCGCTCTGCCAGACCATTTTGCTGCGGATTATAAGCCACGCTTGTCTGATGCTTAATTCCACACTTGGTTAAATAATCGAACATCTTTTTGTTCACGAACTCTCCTCCATTGTCTGATCGTAGAATTTTAAGTTTTTTTTCAGATTGATTTTCAACTAATATTTTAAAATTGACAAATGTTTCAAACACCAAACTTTTATTTTTTAAAAAATAAGTAAAAACTTTTCTGCTATAATCATCCGTAAACGTAAGAACATACACACTTCCAGCATTTGATTTTACTTCAATAGGACCGCATAAGTCGTTGTGAACTATTTCTAAAATATCATTGGCTCTTGAACCTTCTTTTGGAAATCTGAACTTTGCATGTTTTCCTTGTGCACATGCCACACAATTTAACTTAATTGAATTATTAAAGTGTATAAAGCCATCAGATTTCATCTTCTCCATTGATTGTTGATTCAAATGACCCAAACGTTGATGCCATGTTTCTAAATTTGACGATTCGCTAGCCAAGTAAATACGTTGATTAGAAGGAGTACACAATTTATACATACCCTCAACTAATTTTCCAGTAGCCACCAACTTATTGCCTTCATCAAAAACATCACATCCATTTTTATTAAAAACAACCTTTTTGTTTCTCCTAATAATTTGGCTAATGGATAATAAATTAGCTCCAAGGTCTGGTACGTTCAAAACATCTTTAATTGTAACCTTCTGACGTCCACCCGGAATTGATACGTCAATTACAATTGTGCCTTTACCAACAGCTTTCAAGGTTTTGTCATTTGCAATACGTATTTCACCTTCATAGTTCTGAAGATTCTTAAAATAGCTTTCTGACTGAACCATATGTACAGACGCTCCACTATCAAAAAACCACTCGTCTTGAGCCATACCTTTCACGACATATGCAGCAAACATAGATTGGTTTTTGTTACTTGAATTTCGATTTGGACATTTCGTTGCATAATGGCCGAACTTTTTACAGTTGTAGCACTTTACGTTCTTGATGTCTTTCTTTTTATTTGGTTTTTTGCTGACTAAAGCTGAGTCTGATATATGTGACTCATACTTAATATCTTGCAGCAATTTTGCCTTGATTGCATCCGCAGATAAAACTTTATTTGAACTCTCCATACTCATAATCATGGGATTATATTCAGTCGGCAAACCTTTTAATAAAATTGAAGCTAGCCATTCATCAGATACGTTAAAACCAATACCATTAAGTTTTTGAGCCGTTGAAACAACTTCCGAAACATAGTTTTCAACATAATTACATTCCGTCAACTGTATTGAGCACAACTTACGTAATAATCCAATGCGCCTGTCTAAACCAGAATCTTGAAATAAACGCTTTAATTTTTCGAAAATTTCCTTTGCAGTTACGGCTTCTTGAATATAAACGTATAAATCCTTGTGAATTGAAAGTATAATACGGCATTTTGCCTGTGTTTCCTTCACAGCATCTCCGCACGTACCTTCAATACAGCACCATATGCCATCCAACTCAAACTGAGCTTTTAACGCAAAACACCATGTGGACCAATTTTCAGATCCAACTAACTTTTCAAATTGAATCATTGCGTTTGCACCCGACATTTTTACAATAAAATTCATGTATGTATAATTCCAAGATACACCAATTGCTCAATCAAATGAAACTCAATTGTGAATAAGGCCCATAACCTATTGAAAAATTTAAAGGCAATGTTTATATTTGGTATCTCAATACAAAGTGAAAAAAAAATATTTTATTTATAAAAATTAAAAAACATAAATTCAAAATAAAACTAGATTAAAATATTTTACAAATATCAAAGTAAAATTTGATACAGTACAATAATGCTGATGATATTGCACTTGTTGTAAACAAGAGGAGTGCCGAATTGGTCGAGATAGTGGCAAATTATAGCCTATATCGTTGTAGCATATGGCTGAGGAAGAACGGCCTACAACTCGCAGTGCCAAAAACGGAAGCGATTCTGGTAACAGATCGCAGAGTATTCAAAATTCCGAGCATAATTCTACATTCTAGTATTATACCATTTAAACGGAGCTTGTGCTATCTGGGAGTACAATTGGACGATAATCTTGGTTTCAAACAGCACGTACTTAATATTCGGGACAAAGCATTGAAAACGGCAACATCGTTGGCCAGAATAATGCCAAACTGTGGCGGTCCAAAGCCGCAGATAAGAAAATTAATAAATAGCGTAGTGCACTCTCAACTTCTTTATGCTGCCCCGACCTTTGTGAGGGCCTTGAATCGGAAGTATAACTTAAGGGAGTTACAGAAACCACAGAGAGTAAGTGCTCTCCGTATTATATCAGCGTACCGCACGGTATCCACAAGTGCGGCATTAGTGCTTGCAGGACTACCGCCAATAGACCTTTTAATCCTGGAAAGAGAGGAAATTTATAGCCAAACCAAACGTATAAGTTGGGACAACACCAATTCACTGGAGCGAACGAGAATAACCACGGAGATAAAAAATACCGCCAGGGATAAAATAATAGCCAAATGGCAGGAACGATGGAATCAAGATAAGAACGGCATATGGACATATAGGCTGATCCCAAATATAAGAGCCTGGATAGATAGACAACATGGAAACATGGGCTACTTCTTAACCCAGGCGATGACAAACCATGGTACTTTTAATAAGTACCTACACAGGTTTAAAATAAAACAAATAAGCAGTTGCGACTCATGCGGCGCACTGGAAGAAGATGCTAAACATATAATTTTCGAATGTGAAAAATGGTTTGAAAAGAGACGGGCTTTGAATGACTTGCTTGGTCTAACCCTGACTCATGAGAATTTTGTGGTCGAAATGCTACGATCTGAATTGACATGAAAATTGTGTGAAAATTACATCAATGGAATATTGAAGGAAAGGTGCTCAGTGGTTCCGAACCTCCTTACTTAGAGAAAGTTAGGAGGACGTAGGAACATTATGGAAAATAACCAAATAACCCCCCGTCCTGAAGGAATGCTGACGCGGTACCGGGGTGGGGATGGTGGAGAAGTTTCGTGGGGCCACTAGATGATAGCGCGCTATCACTACGTCCAAAAAAAAAACATACATACACACATACATACATACATACATACATACATACATACATACATACATACATATGTATAAACATATGTACATACATACATTCATACATACGCATGGGGCCAGGCTCATTCTACCAGGGGGGTCAGCAGGTGGCGGATGGCTGCAAGGCAAATATCAAATAAGCAGTCACCGACCGAGAGCGCCAGAGAATGAGGATACACTAAAAAAGGTAATAAGGCCTAATGAAGACTCTGGGACGTGGCGAGAGGGTACCGCCACCAACTAGGTATCTCCCACAAGGGGTACACTCAAGATAGGAGTAATTAGGAGAGTGACGACTCCGTGGATCCTCCAGTCAAACCAAACCTAGTAGCGTCTGACCCACAGTCGGCGGCTATCTAGTTGGCGTCTGTTCCCCATGGAAGGGGCGGCCAATTGTAGCCGTTATTTAAGGCGGACAAAACAAAAATCCAGGCGCGACGGCATCCATAGTGGACGGCTTCCTGGTCAGCGTCTGTCCTGCGTCTTTTAACTCCAGCCCATTTCTTAATAGGGAGCCCTATTACCGCATTTCCTGAGCCTAATATGACCAAATTAAACATCGCATCCGTTAAAGGCTACAAACTGGTTCAGTGGGTACAATAACATTTTTGGGAGCGCTGGCGGAAGGAATATTTAAACTGCTTGCAGCAAAGAACAAAGTAGACCCTTAGGAAACCTAATATAGAAGTCAACATCTTAGTAATGCTAAAGGACGAAAACCTTCCACCCCTAAAATGGCCACTCGCTAGAGTTGTAGAAGTTAGTAGCGGCGACGATGGCGGCGTTCGTGTTGCTACGGTTAAATCGATGGACGGAAGATTTAAAAGAGCAGTTACTAAATTATGTAAACTTCCTTTTGAAAGTGACTAACTTATTTTAAAAGCTTTACTTTCAAAGGGGGGAGGATATTAAGAATTTGATAATGTTATTTGCTGTAAATTTCCTACTGGGAAGTAGTTATTTGTCAAATGCATTTTTGGTGGTACCAACAAACGTATAAAGTATATAATAATAGTTTCGACTTTTTTATATGTATCTATTTATTGTTCATTGTCACCGTTGATCGCGACAAACAACAAAGAATACACAAACATTGTGTAGCTTGACAAACAGTTACTTCACCTTTAATGTAAATTAAAAAGAAAAGCAAATTTTTTGGTTCTAGATGTTAGTTAGTTAGGCTAGCGACAATCAAAGTAATTTGTTTGTAGTTGATTTAAATAATACAGTCCATATAATTAAATAGTAATGAATTAAGTGAATTTTAATGAATTAAATAAAGATTGGATAATACTTTTTGATAAAATTTATTAAATTAAGTAAAGTTGGTTTAAAGCATTTTTGCTTTGTGGGCAGAAAAAAGCTTCTGTTCTCTCCACATACATACATACAATACATACATACATACATACATAAATACATAAATAAATACATACATACAACACGTACAATACATAAATACATAGATACAATACATACAAACATACAATACATACATACATACATTCATACATACATACATACATGCATACATACATATATACATACATACATACATACATACATACATACATACATACATACATACATACAATACATACAATACATACATACATACATACAATACATACATACATACATACATACAATACATACATACATACATACATACATACAGACATACATGCATACCTGCATACATACACATAGGGCCGGGCTCAGGCTACTATGGGGGTCAGCGGGTGGCGGATAGCTGAACGACCTACAGATATGTAGGTCAGCTGCGATAAATAAGCAGTCCCCGACCAAGAGCGGCAGGGCCAGAGGGCGTACTACAAAAAAGTACATAGGCCTGAAGACGAAACTGCGACATGGCGAATGGATTCCGCCATCTAAATATGAATCTCCCCACAAGGGATGCCCTCAAGAGAGGAGCAGTAAGGAGAGTGATGCCTCCGTGGTTTCCCGAATCATAAATCCAGGAGCGTCTGACCCATAGTGGGCGGCTACCTGGTCTGCGTCTGACCTCAGGAGAGGCGGCAGAACAACAATATATTGTACCATTAAGATCGAGACCAGTAAAATCTTAATTATGGCATACTGGAACATATTGATATGGTTAAGACGAACCCCTGGGCTGACGACTACAATATTCCAGAACTTTAGTACGATGGAGTGAAATCCTACGGAAATGGCTTCTGGGCCAATGTTGCAGTTGCCTCCGTCCCGCGAAAACTCGGCAAGTCTCAGAGTACGCTCTAAGTTTCGTCGCCATTAAGTTGGTGGTGTAGGTTCAGTTGACATTGTCCTGATTAATACGGGTCTGGCTCTGAACACAACATTTCATGAGGATGTTGTGTCAACCCTCGCATGTCCTCCCTGCTTGCATAGATAAGCATGAGACCATATATAACGTAACTACACATCGGGCTTAGATAACGGCTTTGAGTTGGGACCCAGTAAAAATATGAGTACCAAAAATGTATCACAAATAAGCGAAGAAAATCCTTTCCGTCCAACCGCAAAGGTACAAAGAACACCACCTAGAACCGGTGTTATACAACCGCTCGCCACACCAATGGTGATAGATGATGACAAGCATCTTAAACGTCTTAAGATTGATGAAGAAACTGCGTTCGTTCAACTTGGTAGCAAACTGAGCACAATGAATCATATAGTCAGCGAAGCAAGGAACATTCACAAGACTGTAAGGGACAATCTCTTGCAGGCCGTCGCACTGTACCAGCAGCTTCGAGAATACAGGGAAGCTATCGTTCTGAACAACCTTCTGGACACACCCCAAAGTAAACCAGATGCTGTAAGAAGCGATAAACAAACCCAAACGGGGGAAGAAGTACCCAAAAATGGTTCGAAAAGGTTAGCCTCTTTCACCCACGAGAAATGCAAACCTACAAAGAAAATTCGCACATCGCAACCAGAGGAAAAAACTCAAAATGTAGTAAATGCTGAAGACGATAACGCGTGGTCTATTGTGGAAAGAAAGAAGCGAAACCGCAATAACAACAAAGGAAATAAAAACTTTATTAAAGGTAAATGCGAAACAGTAACAATAAATGCTGGTGGCTCAAGTTATGCTGATATTTTGAAGGAGATGAAAAATACGATCAAACCTGATCAAATTGGTGTAGGTATAAAAAAGATCCGCAAAACCTGCATACATACAATACATACAAACATGCATACATACATACATACATACATACAAACAATAAGTACATACATACATACATACATACATATGTACTTAAATCACTGTGAAGCTGCTCAAGATCTGTTAAATCAGAGTGTTCGTAACTTGGACGTGGATATATGTATTATTAGTGAACAATATAGGAACGTTGGCTTGCCATGCTGGATCAGTGACGCCACTGGTTCTTCTGCAATATGGGCCGTAAACAGAAAAAGTTTGGAACACATCAACAATACGGAATGTGGCTTTGTACGTGCTACTGTCTCTGGAGTATGCATATATAGTTGCTACATTCCTCCAAGATATGATATTGAAGATTATAAGAGGATCATATATGCCTTAACGAGCGATGCGATCGGGAGAACTTCAATATTGATTGCAGGAGATTTCAACGCGTGGGCTACGCAATGGGGCTGTCCGCGGACTAATGAAAGAGGTAAGATTTTGCTGGAATCATTCGCTCAGCTAGATGTGGTACTGATGAATGATGGAAATGAACAGACGTATAGAAGGAATGGAGGGGGATCAATAATAGATATTGCATTTGCTAGTGCCAATATCCGAAGTCGTATTAATTGGGGTATTAGCGACTTATGTACTCACAGTGATCACAGCGCTATAATTATGGACATACACGAACGTTCACTTGCACCTACAATAGGCAATGGTGGAAACCTGACTGGATGGAAAGCCAACACGTTTGACCGACAGTTATTTTCCATGTTTATGGAGGATTTGGAACTAAACGGTACACCTGAAAATATGGCGGGGCAGTTTATAATGCATTTAACACGAGCGTGCAACATTTCTATGAGGAAAAGAAATCGCGGGATAAACAAGACCCCTGTGTATTGGTGGAATCAAGAAATAGCCGAGCTCCGAAAAGACTGTATTCGCGCAAGAAGACTGTACATAAGAACTCGTGGTAGAGTAGAAAACGAACTACATCGCCAGACTCTGAATGCAAAGAGAAAGTCACTAAAGTCGGCAATACGACGAAGTAGAAGATTATGTTTCTTGGAGATCTGTGACGATATTGACAGGAACCCATTTGGCTTAGCGTATAAGCTTGTGAGAAAAAAAACTTAAGTGTTTAAGTACCCCCTCGCCTATGGCGTCTATGGCTCTAAGTAAGATAGTCACTCACCTTTTTTCAGAACAGCTAGCTCCAACGTGGAGCAACCAAAATCCTGAGGAGCCTTTTAACTTTCCTTGTGGTACTCCACCTGGATCAGTGTTAGGACCTTTGTTATGGAATTTAATGTACGATATGTGTACTAAGAGTAAATCTTCCGAAAAGAGCAAAAATAATCGGCTTTGCAGATGATATAGCCCTGGTGATGGTGGCTAAGACGTTAGACGGGGCTAAGACAATTTCTGAAAGTGGTATCCAGATGGTAAGAGCATGGCTCAGTTCAATGGGTTTAACACTGGCCGACCATAAGACGCAGGCTGTACTAATATCTAGCCGTAAAAAAGTAGAATATATAACCATCAATATTGGGGGCTGTAATATAAAGTCTAGAGATTGTCTTAAGTACTTGGGGGTCATGATAGACAACCGTTTATCGTTCAGACACCATTTTAATTATGTGAGAGATAAGGCGGTAAATATATGCTCGGCATTGTGCCGGATAATGCCGAATACAAGAGGTCCCAGGTATATGAAGAGAAAGGTATTAGCGAGTGTTGTAAGGAGCGTCATTCTCTATGCGGCCCCAATATGGGCAGAATCTACGAGGCTCAAGACATACTGCGGTAAAATCAGTGCAGTATACAGGCTAGCGGCACTGCGAGTATGCTCAGCGTATAGGACCGTGTCAGATGAGGCAGTTTTGGTTATTGCGGGTTTAACACCAATTGATATCTTGGCTAGAGAGCCAAATGGGAGTTTTTAGCTCGGCGCACAGTGGGAAATGGTCCAGACCCAAATCGATTACATAGCATGGCAGAGTGGCAAAGGAGGTGGGAAACGTCTACCAAAGGTAGATGGACGTACGCGCTGATACCAAATGTAGAAGCTTGGATCAGTAGGCGTCATGGCTATCTAGATTTTTACCTGACACAATTTCTAAGTGGACATGGTTGTTTCCGTTCATACTTATATCGCTTCGGACTTGACAGTTCGCAGTTTTGTCCATGTTGTACTGGGGATGTGGAAGATCCCGAACACGTGTTCTTTGTGTGTCCGCGTTTTGACCTGGAGAGAGCAAACCTACGACGGCAAGTAGGAGCAAATGTGAGTACGAGTAATATAATTCAAATAATGTTGGTGTCCTTGGAAAATTGGGAGAGTGTAACCGCGTATGTTAGAACGGTGCTTTTGGAGCTACGAAGACAAGAGGGTGTTCGAAGAAGAAATTTCGCCGGATCGGGTTTTAGAAAATCCCCCCCCCCCCCTGCGAGGGAATACTTTTGCGGTGGTTCCGCAGGGATAAGGGACATGTGAAACGAGGTTGTTTTAGCGTGTTAAAGTCTCGCACTCCTGGCACTACCATCTGGCCAGGGTCTTTCGATGATTTTTTCCTCGTATAAAAAAAAAAAAAAAAAAAAAAAAAAATACATACATATGTACATACATACATACATATACACATACATACATACATACATACATACATACATACATACATACATACATACATATGTATATACATATGTACATACATACATTCATACATACGCATGGGGCCAGGCTCATTCTACCAGGGGGGTCAGCAGGTGGCGGATGGCTTAAAGGCTTGTAGATATGCAGGCTAGCTGCGAATATCAAATAAGCAGTCCCCGACCGAGAGCGCCAGAGAACGAGGATACACTAAAAAAGGTGATAAGGCCTAATGAAGACTCTGGGACGTAGCGAGAGGGTACCGCCACCAACTAGGTATCTCCCACAGGGGGTACACTCAAGAGAGGAATAATTAGGAGAGTGAATAATTAAGGATCGGGTTTGCGGACTTAATCTCAAAGGCTACAAGCTACTGTTTGCGAAAGGTACAGGTAACATAAGATCTGTGTCTTAGCTAAAAATTCGTTGAATATCTTCATTCTCTCTGATTACAGTGATGAAGACACCACAACAGTTGCTCTCGAGACACAGGACGGTATAATCTGGATGGTCTCGGGATATATGGCGCATGATCACGGACAGGACCCACCCAATCGGCTCATCCGTGATGCAGTAACGAAGGCAGCAGGCACTGGAACACCTATTATAATCTGTGCCGATGCTAATGCGCACCACACTATATGGGGTAGCACGAACACGAATGTTAGAGGTGAGTCACTATTCTCCTTTATTATTAATTATAATTTAGGAATAGTAAATAGGGGCCGTGAGCCAACGTTTGTTGTAGCAAATAGGTGTGAAGTTCTTGATGTCACGCTTGTTAGCATTGACCACATTGACATGATCGAAAACTGGATGGTTTCTAATGATTGTTCACTTTCTGATCATAGATATGTGAAATTTAGTCTGGTACTTAGATCTGTAGGATCGAGTGTTATGTTGAATAGGAAACGAACGAATTGGGGGATTCATTCCTCCTCTCTGATCCTCCCCGGGTTGATGATATAGGGGGGATCGATGCGGCAGTGGGTCTGCTTACAGACTCACTGCAGTTACCGACTTCCTTGGCGTGCAAGCCAATGGTGCACAGGGGCAGGGATCGTCCACCGTGGTGGGATCCTGATATTGCGCAGGCAAGAAGAGACTGTCGTAGGTTGTTCAATATGGCTAAGCGTCATGGTAATTGGGCGGAGTACAAGTCTTCACTGAATAGATTCAGAAACTTGGTTACATCGGCGAAAAGGAGTGCTTGGAGGAACTTCTGTAGCGGCTTGGAAGGATCCTCTGAGACAAACCGTTTACGTAAGATAATGGCCTCGAGCCCTGTTGTCCCGACCTATATCCGTAAATCGGATGGTTGCTGGACTACTACTAGTCAGGAAACACTCGAGGTGTTAATTGACACTCACTTTCCTGGAAACTCCCAAGGGAGCTTGCGGGATCAGGTTTGTGAGTCGATGCCCGGTTCTTTGTCCATCCCAATGGACTACGACAGGATTAAGTGGGCTGTCGACAGCTTTCACCCGTACAAATCTCCGGGTATGGATGGTATAATTCCGGCGGACTTGCAGAGGAATTCGACTGTGATTATACCCTGGCTGATGGCTATATATAGGGGATGCGTTAGACTTTCTTATGTACCTATGAGCTGGACCTTGTGTAAAGTGGTCTTCATCCCCAAGGGAGGGAAGACTTCTCACACCGAAGCGAAGGATTATAGACCGATTAGTCTTGCATCCTTTCTTCTCAAGACTCTTGAAAGAGTTATCGACATTCACTTGAGGATGACCATCCCCAAGTGTTTACTCTCGACCTCTCAGCATGCCTTCACAAAGGGTAGGTCTGTTGAGACGGCTCTTCACTCATTAGTTGGAACTATTGAGAGATCACTCGAATTTAAGGAGTGTGCTCTGGTGGCCTTCCTCGACATTGAAGGGGCCTTTAACAATGTCAACCCGGATTCTATTGTTGCATCTATGAGGAGTCTGGAGGTTGATGACGGCATATGTAGATTTGTGGATAATCTACTCAGGAATAGGGTCATCTGTTCCACGATAGGTGCGACCAGCGTTCAGAGACTGGTTAACAGGTGTACTCCCCAAGGAGGAGTACTATCCCCACTATTGTGGAACCTGACTATGAACACCATGTTGACGAAAATGGACAACATGAGGATTAAAACTGTGGCGTACGCTGACGATGTTGCAGTGCCCATCAGGGGGAAACATTTGAACATAATGTCTCAGTGTATGGAGGCTGCGTTAAGGGTACTCAGCACCTGGAGTGTATCATGCTTGGGTGTTAATCCGTCTAAGACGGAACTGGTACTCTTCACGAGGAAGTATAGGACTGAGGTCATGAGACTTCCGAGGCTAAATGGGACTGAACTTAAGTTCTCTTACAGCGCCAAGTATCTGGGCGTAATCCTGGACAGTAAACTGTCGTGGGGGCTGTACATCCAGACGAGGATGGAAAAGGCAATTGTTGCTATATATGCGTGCAGAGGTGCAATCGGCAAGAACTGGGGCATGTGCCCGAGGTGTGTCAATTGGATCTTTGAGGCTGTAGTAAAGCCGACTCTTTATTACGGTGTTGTCGTATGGTGGTCTGCGCTGGACAAGGGCAGGTACCGTGCGATGCTTGAGAAGGTTCACAGACTGGTCGCATTGATGATCACAGGATCAATGCGCTCCATTCCCACCAGGGCGCTGTTTACTATGCTAAACTGGCTGCCGGTGGACATCACGGCCAGACATATGGCTCTTTGTTCGGCGATACGGTTGAACGCGGCACACAGCTGGTCGAACCGTTACTTTGGACACTCCAGTATAATGGGATACTCGATTGTCCCTGAAGGAGTGGACTACTGCACCCGGAGCCTTTCTTTGGCGCGAGGTATGCGACACATATAGCGCACGAAAGTGCGCTGTCGGTTATGGGCACCTTCCATGAACCAGCCCTGGGGGTATACACTGATGGTTCAAGGAAGGGGGAAAGAGTTGACTGGGCGTTAAGGTTTCCTTTCGTCTGCCGGATGGATCTAGTGTCCTGCAGGCGGAAATCTCGGCTATAAAGCTGGCAGCCAACTGGCTAAAGTATTATCGCGTATCGGGAGATATACGTATATTTACTGATAGCAAGGCTGCCATTGCCTCTCTTGCGGGTGTCTATACTGTAGAATGTCGGATGTCTTTGAATGAGATTGCTGAACATTCAGAGTTAACGCTTATATGGATACCAGGGCACTCAAACTGCCCGGGTAACCAGGTAGCAGATGATCTGGCCAAGGAAGGTGGTCGTATGGATGAAACATTCATTGGCCTACCAATGGCTCACTGTAAGTCACTCATGCGGCGCGAGAACTATAGAATCGCGCAAGAGGGATGGACCCGTGAGTCCACCTGCTCCACATCCAGGGCACTTTGGCCTGGATATGATGAACGGACAACCAAATCTCTACTTAGGTTCAATAGGAACCAAATCAGGACCATTGTGTCGGTCATAACTGGACACTGGCCTGTTGGGACTCATGCTAGAAGAATGGGTCTGGTATTCAATGACTACTGTAGAAGTTGTCATGATGAGGAGGAAGAGGAAACTGTGCTTCACTTTCTCTGTCAATGCCCCGATCTACGGGGCATTAGGGAAAAATATCTGGAAGATAGGTGTTGGATAGGAAGGTGTTTTCCTGTTTGGAGGATCTATCAAAAATAGAACTAAGATTGCTTCTGCTCTTCATTAG
Organism: Pollenia amentaria; assembly: GCA_943735925.1. Taxonomy (NCBI): domain Eukaryota; kingdom Metazoa; phylum Arthropoda; class Insecta; order Diptera; family Polleniidae; genus Pollenia; species Pollenia amentaria. The sequence goes on from OX031007.1 coordinate 94,624,128, forward strand.
GAAGACGAATTGGCTCAACCTTGCAGTGACGCCATCTGAATAACTGCTCTTCGGGATGGGCATTGGCGCTGGGTATCACAAAGGGACCGCTAAAGGACCCAAGTGAGCTGTCTCTCGATGGCTGCCCATGGAACCTAACCTAACCTACATACATACAATACATACATACAATACATACATACATACATACAATACATACATACATACATACATACAATACATACATACATACATACATACATACATACATACATACATACCTACATACAATACATACATACATGCATACATACAAACAATACTTACATACACACATACATACATATGTACATTCATATGTACATACATACATACATACATTCATACATACATACATACGCATGGGGCCAGGCTCATTCTACCATGGGGGTCAGCAGGTAGCGGATGGCTGAAAGGCTTGTAGATATGCAGGCTAGCTGCGAATATCAAATAAGCAGTCCCCGACCGAGAGCGCCATAGAACGAGGATACACTAAAAAAGGTGTTAAGGCCTAATGAAGACTCTGGAACGTGGCGAGAGGGTACCGCGACCAACTAGGTATCTCCCACAGGGGGTACACTCAAGAGAGGAGTAATTAGGAGAGTGACGCCTCCGTGGATCCTCCAGTCAAACCAAACCTAGTAGCGTCTGACCCACAGTGGGCGGCTATCTGGTTGGCGTCTGTTTCCCATGTAAGAGGCGGCCAATTTTAGTCGTTATTTAGGCGGACAAAACAAAAATCCAGGCGCGACGGCATCCATAGTGGACGGCTTCCTGGTCAGCGTCTGTTTCCAGGTTATGAACGGCTGAAAGAACAACCTGGCGAATAGGATAAAAACGCACACCCCCTTAAACACCGGCCTGATACACCGGCTTACAGAGCTAAAAACTAAAACACTAGGTGAGTAGTGTTTTGTCTTTTGTAGTGTACACACGTCTTTACGTTTGATCCGTCCGAATCGTGATAAATGTTGTGATTTTGTGATTATTAATATTAAAGAAAAGAAAATCAATAAATAAATAAAACACTGATCACAAAACAGTTTTTTAAACAGATTTCAACATAACGGATCTTTTTTGTTCTCCCGAAGATATTCCCATGAGCCTTAGTATGTCCTAGTAATTTTTAGTTTGTAGTCTTTTGCCTCCCCTTTTACGCTTAATCGTTATTGGCTGTACTTCTACTATTTTGTTGCCTTTTCTCTTTAGATATGTCTCTATTGATATAGGTTGAGGTCCACAACTTCGTGGTGTTGGTACATATTCCATACATTTTTATGTCTGTCCTTCAGGTATATATTCTTCTACGTAGTATTTCACGAAGATTTCGTCTATTTCTTCCTTGGAGAGAATCTCACTACTAATTTCTACGGACATCAAATTTGTATGATTATAATAACAGAAAAAATAATTTTGTTTGTTTTATCTTTATGTTGTTTTTTGGATTTGCTAAGTGTTTTAGAATGCTTAGCCACAGCACATTTTGCTTCTTCTAAGCACTGTTGGGTGCTCGGTTAGAAGTTTGAGAACGAGATTGTTTGTTAGGCAAAAGTATTCTAATCTTTTATTCAAAAATGTTTCTTATTTATACTTATTTTGGATTATTTACATTTCTTAATGTTGAAGCGACTTCAGACTTTATTTTATTTTTTTTTTCTAATTTTCTTTATTCTGCTTTAATCTTTATTATTTATTTATTTTTTTTCTTCTTATTTTATTTCTTAAATCTTTAATTTTGTAATTTTCTTTAATTTTGAATTTTGTTTGTTGAATTTGTATTTCCTTTTCTCTAAGTGTAGAGTAATTCTCAAGGGTTCTTTTACTATGTTTTTTTTGCTATAATTGTCTCTTGAGATTGTTTTTATTTGAGTATTATTTGGTTACTACGAACCTACAATTGTTAAAGTAATTTTTAGTATAAGTCTAAATCGCACAAAAGAAGGAGCAAGAAGCTCAATAAAAACATTTTTGGAAAAAGTTTAAAATAAAGACCCACCGTGTTTTTATTTTTTAACACTACTCAGCGGCTAGAAAGAAAGTCTAGCCCACATTTTGGTCCTTCGAGCCGGATCACCCCCAAACCCAGTGGCAACCCTGCAAGCCGCGATCCCTCCACTAGAGGACATCCAGTTGGCAGCCATGGCCAACATACTGCAAGTGACCCTAAAAAAGGTTGTACTAGATTCGGCAGTACGACCCCTTGGCTCATCCATTTTCTGCCACTTGGCGTGAGATCGACAGGATCCTGGGCAGGGATGTGGCCCAAAGAATATTGTCACGTTGACCAGCCCGACCTTAACTTACCGATAGCCCAAGAGTCCACCTTTGGCTGGATCATATCTGGAGTGTTGAGGGGGTGCTCTTGCCATGCGTAGGGGGGAGCATGTTGAAGCGACTTCAGACTTTATTTTATTTTTTTATTCCTTCTGTTGTGAGATTAAGACTAATACTAAAAATTACTTTAACAATTGTAGGTTCGTAGTAACCAAATAATACTCAAATAAAAACAATCTCAAGAGACAATTATAGCAAAAAAAAACATAGTAAAAGAAATCTTGAGAATTACTCTACACTTAGAGAAAAGGAAATACAAATTCAACAAACAAAATTCAAAATTAAAGAAAATTACAAAATTAAAAATTTAAGAAATAAAATAAGAAGAAAAAAAATAAATTGATAAAATAAAAAGGAGCCAGTGTGTTTAAAAACAAACAAAAAGGAAAAAAAACGGAAAAATATTAAAATATAAAGTGTGTTTAAAAACAATAAAAAAAAACCACTGAATTTCTACAAGAATAATTGAAGTGCATATGAGAAAAAAAACCACAGAAAAAGAAGAACAACAAAAACATTGCAAATAAAAAGCTGTATAAGGGTGAGTGTGTGGAATTCAAATAATTATATATTTTTGTGAAGAATTTGGTACGGGAAATTTAAATTAAAAAAAAAACAACACAGTGATTTGGCATAAGCGGTTAAAATTGCATATTACATATTTATAAAAAAGTATGATAAAGAATTAATTTTGTAGTAAAAATATTTTACACGGTGACCTTTCAAGTGGTACACAAATTTTTTGTAAGCATCATTATACTTGGATGCACAGTGACAACGAGTCTGTTGAAGTTGGAAAATAAAAGGGTGATTCGAAGAGTGATAATTTTGGGTACGTTCGTTAATGCAGTTGTTGCGCATCACTTGCGCATCAGCAAAGTTGAATGTTCATAAAAGCATCACTTGTAAGAAACTTGGCATCACTCTCATAGGTCAAAAGTTTTTTTATGCAGTGATGCCGCAGCTCTGCAGCAAATTTTTGCAATTATTGCATCAGTTAATTTTCTGATGCAATAACTTTTTATATAAAAGAAATCGTTTTATTTTTCTTTTTTGATGCTTTTTCTTGTTATTTATAAGAAAACTGCCCCATTTGGTTTCAATATATTCAATTCAATTTGCCATTACTATTGTTGATAACATTTTTAATATTATTTTATGTTCGTTTATGAAACTGTCGGTTATGAAACTGTCACAGTTGTTGTGCAGTAAAAAAGCATCAGCATCACAACTGCAACTGGTGATCACGCATCAGCAACAAAATTTTGCATCACTGCAGCAGTGATGCACAGTTTTTATGCATTTACGAACGTACCCTTTTTTTAAGGAAAATTTAAAGGGTCTCCCTTCAAGTGGTGCGCACATTTTGAACAATACCATAAATGTTGAATGCAAAAATACATCAAGTTTACTAAATTTTGGAATAAAAAGGGTGGACCGAAAAGAGGTGTATTTAAATAAAAAAAATTTACAAGGTGACCTTACAAGTGGTACATATTTAAAGCATTATTAATGCAAAAATTTAATGCTTATGAACAACCCGTTCTAAATTTGCTGTGAAGTGTGTTCGATTACTTTGGAAAAATTGTTTGAATAAAAGAGTGTGTAATTTTTGAAAGATTTGATTTAAAGCACAATTATTATAATTATATTTGGAAGTTTGATGAGTAGATTTTTTAAAAAAATTTTACGGAATCTGAGTAAAATTGATTTGTGGCTAAATATTGAAAATAATTTTATGGTGATATAGAAAATTTTAAGAAATAAAAAGTTTGAGAAAATAAAGCTACATTGAAATACAAACAGTTTGGCAAATTTTTTGGCAGTTTGAGGCGAACATTTTTGAAAATTTTTTGGTGAAATTTAGAAGCTGGTTTTTAAACATTCTGCAGCGCTTTCATTCGTCGCGAATAATTTTAATATTCCTTTGTATAAGGTTGAATTTCTTCACGGTTATTTTTTGTAAATTTTTCATTTCGGCTGGTGAAATCGTTGAGGTATAAAATATTTTAAGGCCTTTTGAACAAAAATTTTTAAAATGGTTTCGGAAAGGGCATGTAAATACGATATTCGACAAGTAGTGAATTTTGGTTCTACTTTTGAGAAGATATCTTCAGAAGATTTGACGATTTCACTTTTAGAGGTAAAGCAGTCTGAACTTGAAAGAAGATGGCTGAAGATGATGACAACATTTGAAGAATTCATCAAAGGCTATGAAAGGGTGAAGGAAGAAGAAGATTTTCCAGATGAAATTACTCTGAAATACGAAGATGCCTGCGAACAGTGCCAGATACTAAAGGCGAAGATAATGGACTTGTTGAAGGCGAAAGCTCCGCAACAAAAGGCGGCAGACACAACAGTAAGTCAGTCGTCACTTAAATTACCTGCGGTCGAAATCCAAACGTATGAAGGGGGTTTCGACAAATGGCCAGCATTTAGGGATATGTTTAGGGCAGTGGTTGGAAACGAACCTTCAGTGGCGCCAGCGCACAAATTATATTATCTACTTGGCAAGACGAGGGGGGAGGCCTACCAACTCATAAAAGATTATGATTTGGTAGATGCTAATTTTGAGCTAGCTTGGCAGGCTTTGAAAAATCGCTACGAAAATAAGCGAATTTTAATTAATAATCAAATTAGGAAGATTTATGGCATTCAGGCCCCTCAGAATGAAACTTTAAAATTTTTAAGGCAACTTCAAAATACGGTCAGCGATGGTTTGTCGATTATTAGCTCGTTTCAAGTTGAAGTAGCGGATAACGACCCCTTCCTTATGCACATTTGCACTTCAAAGCTCCCAGAAGAAGCGTGCGTGGGAAGATTCCTTAATTAACCACAAAGAATTGCCTACATGGCCGCAACTTAATCGATTTCTGTCTGAACGAATTGAAACTTTGGAAACCGCCCAGCCGAGACAGTAATACCTCCAAATCTCAAGTTTTCTATTCTGATGCTCAACCTGATAAGGGTAAATTTAGCTGCAAGAAATGCCAACAGAATCATCCATTACGATTCTGCAAATATTTTAAGGGTTTATCAGTCCATGATAGAATCAAATATGTTTATGCGAACAAATTTTGTGCGAATTGTTTTCACCCACTCATTTTAAAACGAAATGTCAGAGCACCAGTAGCTGCAACAGATGCAATCAAAGGCATCACACCATGTTGTATATTGAAGAAGATAAAGTGAAAAAGGCTCCCACTCAAAGGGCGTCACCACCTACCGAGTGGCTCCTGGGTCGCGTTAACAGCGTCATCTATGGTCGAGACAGCAAAGTACGAGTTGCTGAAGTAATCACAAAGAAGGGTAAAATTTTACGCCCAGTTGTAAAATTATGTTTGCTACCGATAAACAATACTGAAAGTAAACTCCCACCACAACCTACCAAATAATCTACCAAATTCCTAAACAAAAATAGAAAATTAGAAAACTCAGTCGCATTAGGTATTTTTTAACACTGTATATACTTCTTTTTTTTCTTTTACTACTAATATAGATGAAGAAGCGACCACGCTGCCACATTTGCTACCTCAACCACCCTCTACGGTACTGTAAGGGGTTTATAGAGCTGTGTTGAGCTACGCTGGCCAGCGGAAAAGGCTTCTGCCTAGATTGCAGCCATGCCCGAGACGAGTGTACCTCGGCCAATTGATGTTCAGTGACGTCAGCGGGCAGCCCTGCAACGGCCTTCACCATACTCTATTGCACCCAGAAGTGGGAAAGAACGTTCTCGCTGAACCTCAACGCGAGGACCCCTCGGCAGCTATAGCTCCTTCAGCCGTATCACCCCCAAACCCAGTGGCAACCCTGCAAGCCGCGATCCCTCCACTAGAGGACATCCAGTTGGCAGCCATGGCCAACATACTGCAAGTGACCCTAAAAAAGGTTGTACTAGATTCGGCAGTACGACCCCTTGGCTCATCCATTTTCTGCCACTTGGCGTGAGATCGACAGGATCCTGGGCAGGGATGTGGCCCAAAGAATATTGTCACGTTGACCAGCCCGACCTTAACTTACCGATAGCCCATGAGTCCAACTTTGGCTGGATCATATCTGGAGTGTTGAGGGGGTGCTCTTGCCATGCGTAGGGGGGAGCATGTTGAAGCGACTTCAGACTTTATTTTATTTTTTTTTCTAATTTTCTGCTTTAATCTTTATTTATTTATTTATTTTTTTTCTTCTTATTTTATTTCTTAAATCTTTCATTTTGTAATTTTCTTTAATTTTGAATTTTGTTTGTTGAATTTGTATTTCCTTTTCTCTAAGTGTAGAGTAATTCTCAAGGGTTCTTTTACTATGTTTTTTTTTTGCTATAATTGTCTCTTGAGATTGTTTTTATTTGAGTATTATTTGGTTACTACGAACCTACAATTGTTAAAGTAATTTTTAGTATTAGTCTTAATCTCACAACAGAAGGAGCAAGAAGCTCAATAAAAACATTTTTGGAAAAAGTTTAAAATAAAGACCCACCGTGTTTTTATTTTTTAACACTACTCAGCGGCTAGAAAGAAAGTCTAGCCCACACTTAATTTTATGTTATTTTCTATCCTCTCTAACTTACGGTGAGGTTTATTGAGTCAAAACAATTGATTTTGATTGGTCAGTGTTTTAACCCAATTTTCACTCAATTTCTTATTTTAAATTATTTATTCATTAAATTATTTATTCATTCAATCTTTAACTCGAAATATTGCTCATTGCACAATTTCGAGTACATTGCCTTATTTTCTGTCTGCTCGCATTTACACATTGTGTTTTTGAAATATTATCCCTCGTAATATTTCGAATGCAATGTTTTTAGTCAAATTGCTTGCATTGACATATTTCTCAATTGCAATGCCTTTTGCTTGTACACATAAACATTGTCTTATGTGTGGTCTCACTAAAAGTGTGCCAAGTGGTTTAAAGTTGCAATAAATTAAATAAAGAATTTTGTACTGTTGTTGTTGGGTAGTTGTGTCATAACAAACACACTACACATTGTTTTTAGGTAGTTGTAATGCGTTTTGACAAACACACTACATTAGATACATTTTGCTCTTCATTTGCTGCAAAATTATTTTCAGACTCAGATAATATAACTTTTGCTGAAGTATCTACATTATTACTTTCATTTAAATGGAATATTTGTTCAAATTTAGTTCCCCGATTTTCATCAAGATCAGTCAATAAAGCTGAAATATAAGCTTGTTCCATTGGAAAACTTTCTAAATCCAAAGAAGTTGCATTATTTTCAGAAATTCTTAAACTAGAATTTATTACATTTCTTGATTTTAAAATACGTCTTGCAATAACAGATATACGTTTGCAAGTTCTTGCATTACTTTTTACTCTGTTATATTTGCTTCCGTTTTTATTTACAAGATCTACAACATTTTGAAAATAAATTTCATGTTTTTTTTGAATAACTTTTCAGTTTTTCTAAATGGTTCAAATGAACTCTACTTCTATCTAAGTTACTTAGCTTAACCTTAACCTTCATCCTGTGTCCCTATAACGTTTTTATTTACAAGATCTACAACATTTTGAAAATAAATTTCATGTTTTTTTTGAATAACTTTTCAGTTTTTCTAAATGGTTCAAATGAACTCTACTTCTATCTAAGTTACTTAACTTAACCTTAACCTTCATCCTGTGTCCCTATAACGCCCAAATAAAAAAATAAAAAACATTTTCTTAATTACAATTATATAGTGATTTTTTATTTGAAAATATATATGTTCAATGGTAGAATGTTACATACATTTAAAACGTATATATTGAAACTTATAATTAAAACAAAACGATATATTATTATTTACGTTTTTAAAAAAGACCATGACATTTCATATCATCAGGTTATAGCAAGGAAATTTCCTTTAAATCGCCATTTCCATGGATTTTTATTTATACAACCAAGTATGTGATGCAAATCGATCGATTTTCAAACAATCGTTTTTCACATACCTGAATAAATTATATTTTTTAAAGGAAAACCGTACAGCTTCCAACTTCCATTCTTGGTGAAGCAGTCTTCTATAAAAATATATTAATTGTGAGTAAAAATTAAATACATTTAGAATAGTCTTATTCCCACAATATTTCACATACTTTTTGCTTAAGCCAACCTTTGGTTAGCAGTAAAGCTATAGTAGATATATACTTATATAGATATTATACAACTAAACATAAAAAATTTTTGCCTACACTGTAAATATCACTTTTTATATCACTTTATTTATATTATCATATGCACATAATACACACATTTATATAAAATCAGAGCGGATGGCTCTGCTTACAGACTCACTGCAGTTACCGACTTCCTTGGCGTGCAAGCCAATGGTGCACAGGGGCAGGGATCGTCCACCGTGGTGGGATCCTGATATTGCGCAGGCGTGGAAGGATCCTCTGAGACAAACCGTTTACGTAAGATAATGGCCTCGAGCCCTGTTGTCCCGACCTATATCCGTAAATGGGATGGTTGCTGGACTACGACTAGTCAGGAAACACTCGAGGTGTTAATTGACACTCACTTTCCTGGAAACTCCCAAGGGAGCTTGCGGGATCAGGTTTGTGAGTCGATGCCCGGTCCTTTGTCCATCCCAATGGACTACGACAGGATTAAGTGGGCTGTCGACAGCTTTGACCCGTACAAATCTCCGGGTATGGATGGTATAATTCCGGCGGACTTGCAGAGGAATTCGACTGTGATTATACCCTGGCTGATGGCTATATATAGGGGATGCGTTAGACTTTCTTATGTACCTATGAGCTGGACCTTGTGTAGAGTGGTCTTCATCCCCAAGGGAGGGAAGACTTCTCACACCGAAGCGAAGAATTACAGACCGATTAGTCTTGCATCCTTTCTTCTCAAGACTCTTGAAAGAGTTATCGACATTCACTTGAGGATGACCATCCCCAAGTGTTTACTCTCGACCTCTCAGCATGCCTTCATAAAGGGTAGGTCTGTTGAGACGGCTCTTCACTCATTAGTTGGAACTATTGAGAGATCACTCGAATTTAAGGAGTGTGCTCTGGTGGCCTTCCTCGACATTGAAGGAGCCTTTAACAATGTCAACCCGGATTCTATTGTTGCATCTATGAGGAGTCTGGAGGTTGATGACACCTATGAGCTATTTTTGTGGACAGACTCGTACATAGTCCTGGGGTGGTTGCAAAAGCCTCCTTACACGTTAAAAACTTTTGTCGCAAATCGTGTGACTCAGATCATCAGCATCGCCAGCGCTCAACACTGGAAACATGACAAAACTGAGGAAAATCCTGCAGACATGGGCACTCGAGGCTGCTCCCCGCAGGAACTTGCAGACAATCAACTCTGGTGGCATGGGCCCACCTGGCTACACTTTCCCACACCATTGTGGCCAATACCTCGTACGTTTGACCCAGTCGACTTGGAGACAAAAAAGTCCATCATCAACTTTCATCTTGACATAAACTGCACAGATGTCCTAGAAGAATTTTCATCCTTTGAAAGGGCGTTGCGAATTCTTTGTTATCGACTTAGATTTGTCAACCGAGTTCTCAAGAAACCATTTTCCACCGAAAAGTTTATAACAGCTCAAGAAATTAGCTCAATGAAAACTCGACTCATCGCGCTCGCTCAAAAGAGATATTTTTACCGTGAGTATGATTGCCTGAAAGAAAAGAGACCGTTAAGCCGCAAACGCAGATTGCTTAACTTGAATCCTTTTATCGATAAGGATGACCTTTTACGAGTTGGCCGCAGACTTATTAACGCAGGTTTAAGTTACGAGGAACGTCATCCAGTCATTGTGCCAGAAGGTTCTCAATTTGCGAGGCTCCTAGTTAATTTTACCCATCGCATTATGCTCCACTCTGAGCACCATATAATGCTACGTGCGATTCGACAGGGATTTTATATCCCCAGATTAAAGAATCTTGTCCGGAAATGTATTAGAGAATGCAAGGCGTGCACGATCTATAAGCATAAGGTCCAGCACAAAATCATGGCCGCACTCCCCCCAGAACGTGTGAACTTTTCCCTGCCTTTCACATATACCGGAGTCGATTTCGCTGGTCCCTTTAATGTTAAATCCTCGACGTTGAGAAATGCGAAGATTCTGAAAGGGTACGCAGCGGTGTTCGTCTGCTTCTCTACCCGAGCCGTCCATCTGGAAGTCTGTTCAGACCTCTCAACCGATACCTTTCTAGCCTGCTTTCACCGATTTACCGGGCGCAGAGGGCTCCCTAAGACCATGTTCTCCGACAACGGTCGAAACTTCGTCGGTGCAAGCTACGCTCTTCTAAAAAACCACAACGAGTTTTTAAAATCTACTGAAAAAACTCTAATTGAAAAATACTCTACATTGGGCGTTATCTGGTCTTTTATACCGCCATATGCACCTCATATGGGTGGCCTCTGGGAGGCCGCAGTAAAGAGCATGAAGTCTCACCTGAAGAAAGTTACCAATAACCTATCCTTCACCTTCGAAGAATTCAGCACGCTTTTAGTTCGTATCGAAGCCATTTTAAATTCGCGCCCTCTATCGCCTCTTACCGAAAACCCGGGTGAAGTACTACCACTGACCCCAGGACACTTACTTCGAGGAGCTCCAATTACAGCATTACCAGAAGCACCCGCAGAACCACCGCTCGAAGACGTGCCATTCCTAAAACGCTGGGAAAGATTAAAAGCGCTACAACATATTTTTGCTCGACGGTGGAAGTCTGAATATATAACCGAGCTTCAACGCCGTTATAAATGGCAAAAGGAACGCGACAACTTAAAACCAGACGATATTGTTATAGTCAAGGAAGACTTACTCCCACCTACCGAGTGGCTCCTGGGTCGCGTTAACAGCGTCATCTATGGTCGAGACAGCAAAGTACGAGTTGCTGAAGTAATCACAAAGAAGGGTAAAATTTTACGCCCAGTTGTAAAATTATGTTTGCTACCGATAAACAATACTGAAAGTAAACTCCCACCACAACCTACCAAATAATCTACCAAATTCCTAAACAAAAATAGAAAATTAGAAAACTCAGTCGCATTAGGTATTTTTTAACACTGTATATACTTCTTTCTTTTCTTTTACTACTAATATAGATGAAGAAGCGACCACGCTGCCACATTTGCTACCTCAACCACCCTCTACGGTACTGTAAGGGGTTTATAGAGCTGTGTTGAGCTACGCTGGCCAGCGGAAAAGGCTTCTGCCTAGATTGCAGCCATGCCCGAGACGAGTGTACCTCGGCCAATTGATGTTCAGTGACGTCAGCGGGCAGCCCTGCAACGGCCTTCACCATACTCTATTGCACCCAGAAGTGGGAAAGAACGTTCTCGCTGAACCTCAACGCGAGGACCCCTCGGCAGCTATAGCTCCTTCAGCCGTATCACCCCCAAACCCATTGGCAACCCTGCAAGCCGCGATCCCTCCACTAGAGGACATCCAGTTGGCAGCCATGGCCAACATACTGCAAGTGACCCTAAAAAAGGTTGCACTAGATTCGGCAGTACGACCCCTTGGCTCATCCATTTTCTGCCACTTGGCGTGAGATCGACAGGATCCTGGGCAGGGATGTGGCCCAAAGAATATTGTCACGTTGACCAGCCCGACCTTAACTTACCGATAGCCCAAGAGTCCACCTTTGGCTGGATCATATCTGGAGTGTTGAGGGGGTGCTCTTGCCATGCGTAGGGGGGAGCATGTTGAAGCGACTTCAGACTTTATTTTATTTTTTTTTTCTAATTTTCTTTATTCTGCTTTAATCTTTATTTATTTATTTATTTTTTCTTCTTCTTATTTTATTTCTTAAATCTTTCATTTTGTAATTTTCTTTAATTTTGAATTTTGTTTGTTGAATTTGTATTTCCTTTTCTCTAAGTGTAGAGTAATTCTCAAGGGTTCTTTTACTATGTTTTTTTTTGCTATAATTGTCTCTTGAGATTGTTTTTATTTGAGTATTATTTGGTTACTACGAACCTACAATTGTTAAAGTAATTTTTAGTATTAGTCTTAATCTCACAACAGAAGGAGCAAGAAGCTCAATAAAAACATTTTTGGAAAAAGTTTAAAATAAAGACCCACCGTGATTTTATTTTTTAACACTACTCAGCGGCTAGAAAGAAAGTCTAGCCCACACTTAATTTTATGTTATTTTCTATCCTCTCTAACTTACGGTGAGGTTTATTGAGTCAAAACAATTGATTTTGATTGGTCAGTGTTTTAACCCAATTTTCACTCAATTTCTTATTTTAAATTATTTATTCATTAAATTATTTATTCATTCAATCTTTAACTCGAAATATTGCTCATTGCACTATTTCGAGTACATTGCCTTATTTTCTGTCTGCTCGCATTTACACATTGTGTTTTTGAAATATTATCCCTCGTAATATTTCGAATGCAATGTTTTTAGTCAAATTGCTTGCATTGACATATTTCTCAATTGCAATGCCTTTTGCTTGTACACATAAACATTGTCTTATGTGTGGTCTCACTAAAAGTGTGCCAAGTGGATTAAAGTTGCAATAAATTAAATAAAGAATTTTGTACTGTTGTTGTTGGGTAGTTGTGTCATAACAAACACACTACACATGGCTTTTAGGTAGTTGTAATGCGTTTTGACAAACACACTACATTAGATACATTTTGCTCTTCATTTGCTGCAAAATTATTTTCAGACTCAGATAATATAACTTTTGCTGAAGTATCTACATTATTACTTTCATTTAAATGGAATATTTGTTCAAATTTAGTTCCCCGATTTTCATCAAGATCAGTCAATAAAGCTGAAATATAAGCTTGTTCCATTGGAAAACTTTCTAAATCCAAAGAAGTTGCATTATTTTCAGAAATTCTTAAACTAGAATTTATTACATTTCTTGATTTTAAAATACGTCTTGCAATAACAGATATACGTTTGCAAGTTCTTGCATTACTTTTAACTCTGTTATATTTGCTTCCGTTTTTATTTACAAGATCTACAACATTTTGAAAATAAATTTCATGTTTTTTTTGAATAACTTTTCAGTTTTTCTAAATGGTTCAAATGAACTCTACTTCTATCTAAGTTACTTAACTTAACCTTAACCTTCATCCTGTGTCCCTATAACGCCCAAATAAAAAAATAAAAAACATTTTCTTAATTACAATTATATAGTGATTTTTTATTTGAAAATATATATGTTAAATGTTAGAATGTTACATACATTTAAAACGTATATATTGAAACTTATAATTAAAACAAAACGATATATTATTATTTACGTTTTTAAAAAAGACCATGACATTTCATATCATCAGGTTATAGCAAGGAAATTTCCTTTAAATCGCCATTTCCATGGATTTTTATTTATACAACCAAGTATGTGATGCAAATCGATCGATTTTCAAACAATCGTTTTTCACATACCTGAATAAATTATATTTTTTAAAGGAAAAACGTACAGCTTCCAACTTCCATTCTTGGTGAAGCAGTCTTCTATAAAAATATATTAATTGTGAGTAAAAATTAAATACATTTAGAATAGTCTTATTCCCACAATATTTCACATACTTTTTGCTTAAGCCAACCTTTGGTTAGCAGTAAAGCTATAGTAGATATATACTTATATAGATATTATACAACTAAACATAAAAAATGTTTGCCAACACTGTAAATATCACTTTTTATATCACTTTATTTATATTATCATATGCACATAATACACACATTTATATAAAATCAGAGCGGATGGCTCTGCTTACAGACTCACTGCAGTTACCGACTTCCTTGGCGTGCAAGCCAATGGTGCACAGGGGCAGGGATCGTCCACCGTGGTGGGATCCTGATATTGCGCAGGCGTGGAAGGATCCTCTGAGACAAACCGTTTACGTAAGATAATGGCCTCGAGCCCTGTTGTCCCGACCTATATCCGTAAATGGGATGGTTGCTGGACTACGACTAGTCAGGAAACACTCGAGGTGTTAATTGACACTCACTTTCCTGGAAACTCCCAAGGGAGCTTGCGGGATCAGGTTTGTGAGTCGATGCCCGGTCCTTTGTCCATCCCAATGGACTACGACAGGATTAAGTGGGCTGTCGACAGCTTTGACCCGTACAAATCTCCGGGTATGGATGGTATAATTCCGGCGGACTTGCAGAGGAATTCGACTGTGATTATACCCTGGCTGATGGCTATATATAGGGGATGCGTTAGACTTTCTTATGTACCTATGAGCTGGACCTTGTGTAGAGTGGTCTTCATCCCCAAGGGAGGGAAGACTTCTCACACCGAAGCGAAGAATTACAGACCGATTAGTCTTGCATCCTTTCTTCTCAAGACTCTTGAAAGAGTTATCGACATTCACTTGAGGATGACCATCCCCAAGTGTTTACTCTCGACCTCTCAGCATGCCTTCATAAAGGGTAGGTCTGTTGAGACGGCTCTTCACTCATTAGTTGGAACTATTGAGAGATCACTCGAATTTAAGGAGTGTGCTCTGGTGGCCTTCCTCGACTTTGAAGGAGCCTTTAACAATGTCAACCCGGATTCTATTGTTGCATCTATGAGGAGTCTGGAGGTTGATGACACCTATGAGCTATTTTTGTGGACAGACTCGTCCATAGTCCTGGGGTGGTTGCAAAAGCCTCCTTACACGTTAAAAACTTTTGTCGCAAATCGTGTGACTCAGATCATCAGCATCGCCAGCGCTCAACACTGGAAACATGTCAAAACTGAGGAAAATCCTGCAGACATGGGCACTCGAGGCTGCTCCCCGCAGGAACTTGCAGACAATCAACTCTGGTGGCATGGGCCCACCTGGCTACACTTTCCCACACCATTGTGGCCAATACCTCGTACGTTTGACCCAGTCGACTTGGAGACAAAAAAGTCCATCATCAACTTTCATCTTGACATAAACTGCAAAGATGTCCTAGAAGAATTTTCATCCTTTGAAAGGGCGTTGCGAATTCTTTGTTATCGACTTAGATTTGTCAATCGAGTTCTCAAGAAACCATTTTCCACCGAAAAGTTTATAACAGCTCAAGAAATTAGCTCAATGAAAACTCGACTCATCGCGCTCGCTCAAAAGAGATATTTTTACCGTGAGTATGATTGCCTGAAAGAAAAGAGACCGTTAAGCCGCAAAAGCAGATTGCTTAACTTGAATCCTTTTATCGATAAGGATGACCTTTTACGAGTTGGCGGCAGACTTATTAACGCAGGTTTAAGTTACGAGGAACGTCATCCAGTCATTGTGCCAGAAGGTTCTCAATTTGCGAGGCTCCTAGTTAATTTTACCCATCGCATTATGCTCCACTCTGAGCACCATATAATGCTACGTGCGATTCTACAGGGATTTTATATCCCCAGATTAAAGAATCTTGTCCGGAAATGTATTAGAGAATGCAAGGCGTGCACGATCTATAAGCATAAGGTCCAGCACCAAATCATGGCCGCACTCCCCCCAGAACGTGTGAACTTTTCCCTGCCTTTCACATATACCGGAGTCGATTTCGCTGGTCCCTTTAATGTTAAATCCTCGACGTTGAGAAATGCGAAGATTCTGAAAGGGTACGCAGCGGTGTTCGTCTGCTTCTCTACCCGAGCCGTCCATCTGGAAGTCTGTTCAGACCTCTCAACCGATACCTTTCTAGCCTGCTTTCACCGATTTACCGGGCGCAGAGGGCTCCCTAAGACCATGTTCTCCGACAACGGTCGAAACTTCGTCGGTGCAAGCTACGCTCTTCTAAAAAACCACAACGAGTTTTTAAAATCTACTGAAAAAACTCTAATTGAAAAATACTCTACATTGGGCGTTATCTGGTCTTTTATACCGCCATATGCACCTCATATGGGTGGCCTTTGGGAGGCCGCAGTAAAGAGCATGAAGTCTCACCTGAAGAAAGTTACCAATAACCTATCCTTCACCTTCGAAGAATTCCGCACGCTTTTAGTTCGTATCGAAGCCATTTTAAATTCGCGCCCTCTATCGCCTCTTACCGAAAACCCGGGTGAAGTACTACCACTGACCCCAGGACACTTACTTCGAGGAGCTCCAATTACAGCATTACCAGAAGCACCCGCAGAACCACCGCTCGAAGACGTGCCATTCCTAAAACGCTGGGAAAGATTAAAAGCGCTACAACATATTTTTGCTCGACGGTGGAAGTCTGAATATATAACCGAGCTTCAACGCCGTTATAAATGGCAAAAGGAACGCGACAACTTAAAACCAGACGATATTGTTATAGTCAAGGAAGACTTACTCCCACCTACCGAGTGGCTCCTGGGTCGCGTTAACAGCGTCATCTATGGTCGAGACAGCAAAGTACGAGTTGCTGAAGTAATCACAAAGAAGGGTAAAATTTTACGCCCAGTTGTAAAATTATGTTTGCTACCGATAAACAATACTGAAAGTAAACTCCCACCACAACCTACCAAATAATCTACCAAATTCCTAAACAAAAATAGAAAATTAGAAAACTCAGTCGCATTAGGTATTTTTTAACACTGTATATACTTCTTTCTTTTCTTTTACTACTAATATAGATGAAGAAGCGACCACGCTGCCACATTTGCTACCTCAACCACCCTCTACGGTACTGTAAGGGGTTTAAAGAGCTGTGTTGAGCTACGCTGGCCAGCGGAAAAGGCTTCTGCCTAGATTGCAGCCATGCCCGAGACGAGTGTACCTCGGCCAATTGATGTTCAGTGACGTCAGCGGGCAGCCCTGCAACGGCCTTCACCATACTCTATTGCACCCAGAAGTGGGAAAGAACGTTCTCGCTGAACCTCAACGCGAGGACCCCTCGGCAGCTATAGCTCCTTCAGCCGTATCACCCCCAAACCCAGTGGCAACCATGAAAGCCGCGATCCCTCCACTAGAGGACATCCAACATACTGCAAGTGACCCTAAAAAAGGTTGCACTAGATTCGGCAGTACGACCCCTTGGCTCATCCATTTTCTGCCACTTGGCGTGAGATCGACAGGATCCTGGGCAGGGATGTGGCCCAAAGAATATTGTCACGTTGACCAGCCCGACCTTAACTTACCGATAGCCCAAGAGTCCACCTTTGGCTGGATCATATCTGGAGTGTTGAGGGGGTGCTCTTGCCATGCGTAGGGGGGAGCATGTTGAAGCGACTTCAGACTTTATTTTATTTTTTTTTCTAATTTTCTTTATTCTGCTTTAATCTTTATTTATTTATTTATTTTTTTTCTTCTTATTTTATTTCTTAAATCTTTCATTTTGTAATTTTCTTTAATTTTGAATTTTGTTTGTTGAATTTGTATTTCCTTTTCTCTAAGTGTAGAGTAATTCTCAAGGGTTCTTTTACTATGTTTTTTTTGCTATAATTGTCTCTTGAGATTGTTTTTATTTGAGTATTATTTGGTTACTACGAACCTACAATTGTTAAAGTAATTTTTAGTATTAGTCTTAATCTCACAACAGAAGGAGCAAGAAACTCAATAAAAACAGTTTTGGAAAAAGTTTAAAATAAAGACCCACCGTGTTTTTATTTTTTAACACTACTCAGCGGCTAGAAAGAAAGTCTAGCCCACACTTAATTTTATGTTATTTTCTATCCTCTCTAACTTACGGTGAGGTTTATTGAGTCAAAACAATTGATTTTGATTGGTCAGTGTTTTAACCCAATTTTCACTCAATTTCTTATTTTAAATTATTTATTCATTAAATTATTTATTCATTCAATCTTTAACTCGAAATATTGCTCATTGCACTATTTCGAGTACATTGCCTTATTTTCTGTCTGCTCGCATTTACACATTGTGTTTTTGAAATATTATCCCTCGTAATATTTCGAATGCAATGTTTTTAGTCAAATTGCTTGCATTGACATATTTCTCAATTGCAATGCCTTTTGCTTGTACACATAAACATTGTCTTATGTGTGGTCTCACTAAAAGTGTGCCAAGTGGTTTAAAGTTGCAATAAATTAAATAAAGAATTTTGTACTGTTGTTGTTGGGTAGTTGTGTGATAACAAACACACTACACATTGTTTTTAGGTAGTTGTAATGCGTTTTGAAAAACACACTACATTAGATACATTTTGCTCTTCATTTGCTGCAAAATTATTTTCAGACTCAGATAATATAACTTTTGCTGAAGTATCTACATTATTACTTTCATTTAAATGGAATATTTGTTCAAATTTAGTTCCCCGATTTTCATCAAGATCAGTCAATAAAGCTGAAATATAAGCTTGCTCCATTGGAAAACTTTCTAAATCCAAAGAAGTTGCATTATTTTCAGAAATTCTTAAACTAGAATTTATTACATTTCTTGATTTTAAAATACGTCTTGCAATAACAGATATACGTTTGCAAGTTCTTGCATTACTTTTTACTCTGTTATATTTGCTTCTGTTTTTATTTACAAGATCTACAACATTTTGAAAATAAATTTCATGTTTTTTTTTTAATAACTTTTCAGTTTTTCTAAATGGTTCAAATGAACTCTACTTCTATCTAAGTTACTTAACTTAACCTTAACCTTCATCCTGTGTCCCTATAACGCCCAAATAAAAAAATAAAAACATTTTCTTAATTACAATTATATAGTGATTTTTTATTTGAAAATATATATGTTAAGTGTTAGAATGTTACATACATTTAAAACGTATATATTGAAACTTATAATTAAAACAAAACGATATATTATTATTTACGTTTTTAAAAAAGACCATGACATTTCATATCATCAGGTTATAGCAAGGAAATTTCCTTTAAATCGCCATTTCCATGGATTTTTATTTATACAACCAAGTATGTGATGCAAATCGATCGATTTTCAAACAATCGTTTTTCACATACCTGAATAAATTATATTTTTTAAAGGAAAAACGTACAGCTTCCAACTTCCATTCTTGGTGAAGCAGTCTTCTATAAAAATATATTAATTGTGAGTAAAAATTAAATACATTTAGAATAGTCTTATTCCCACAATATTTCACATACTTTTTGCTTAAGCCAACCTTTGGTTAGCAGTAAAGCTATAGTAGATATATACTTATATAGATATTATACAACTAAACATAAAAAATTTTTGCCAACACTGTAAATATCACTTTTTATATCACTTTATTTATATTATCATATGCACATAATACACACATTTATATAAAATCAGAGCGGATGGCTCTGCTTACAGACTCACTGCAGTTACCGACTTCCTTGGCGTGCAAGCCAATGGTGCACAGGGGCAGGGATCGTCCACCGTGGTGGGATCCTGATATTGCGCAGGCGTGGAAGGATCCTCTGAGACAAACCGTCTACGTAAGATAATGGCCTCGAGCCCTGTTGTCCCGACCTATATCCGTAAATGGGATGGTTGCTGGACTACGACTAGTCAGGAAACACTCGAGGTGTTAATTGACACTCACTTTCCTGGAAACTCCCAAGGGAGCTTGCGGGATCAGGTTTGTGAGTCGATGCCCGGTCCTTTGTCCATCCCAATTGACTACGACAGGATTAAGTGGGCTGTCGACAGCTTTGACCCGTACAAATCTCCGGGTATGGATGGTATAATTCCGGCGGACTTGCAGAGGAATTCGACTGTGATTATACCCTGGCTGATGGCTATATATAGGGGATGCGTTAGACTTTCTTATGTACCTATGAGCTGGACCTTGTGTAGAGTGGTCTTCATCTCCAAGGGAGGGAAGACTTCTCACACCGAAGCGAAGGATTACAGACCGATTAGTCTTGCATCCTTTCTTCTCAAGACTCTTGAAAGAGTTATCGACATTCACTTGAGGATGACCATCCCCAAGTGTTTACTCTCGACCTCTCAGCATGCCTTCATAAAGGGTAGGTCTGTTGAGACGGCTCTTCACTCATTAGTTGGAACTATTGAGAGATCACTCGAATTTAAGGAGTGTGTTCTGGTGGCCTTCCTCGACATTGAAGGAGCCTTTAACAATGTCAACCCGGATTCTATTGTTGCATCTATGAGGAGTCTGGAGGTTGATGACGCTATATGTAGATTTGTGGATAATCTACTCAGGAATAGGGTCATCTGTTCCACGATAGGTGCGACCAGCGTTCAGAGACTGGTTAACAGGTGTACTCCCCAAGGAGGAGTACTATCCCCACTATTGTGGAACCTGACTATGAACACCATGTTGACGAAAATGGACGACATGAGGATTAAAACTGTGGCGTACGCTGACGATGTTGCAGTGGCCATCATGGGGAAACATTTGAACATAATGTCTCAGTGTATGGAGGCTGCATTAAGGGTACTCAGCACCTGGAGTGTATCATGCTTGGGTGTTAATCCGTCTAAGACGGAACTGGTACTCTTCACGAGGAAGTATAGGACTGAGGTCATGAGACTTCCGAGGCTAAATGAGACTGAACTTAAGTTCTCTTACAGCGCCAAGTATCTGGGACAGTAAACTGTCGTGGGGGCTGAACATCCAGACGAGGATGGAAAAGGCAATTGTTGCTATATATGCGTGCAGAGGTGCAATCGGCAAGAACTGGGGCATGGGCCCGAGGTGTGTCAATTGGATCTTTGAGGCTGTACTAAAGCCGACTCTTTATTACGGTGTTGTCGTATGGTAGTCTGCGCTGGACAAGGGCAGGTACCGTGCGATGCTTGAGAAGGTTCACAGACTGGTCGCATTGATGATCACAGGATCAATGCGCTCCACTCCCACCAGGGCGCTGTTTACTATACTAAACTGGCTGCCGGTGGACATCACGGCCAGACATATGGCTCTTTGTTCGGCGATACGGTTGAACGCGGCACACAGCTGGTCGAACCGTGACTTTGGACACTCCAGTATAATGGGATACTCGATTGTCCCTGAAGGAGTGGACTACTGCACCCCGGAGCCTTTCTTTGGCGCGAGGTATGCGACACATATAGCGCACGAAAGTGCGCTGTCGGTTATGGGCACCTTCCATGAACCAGCCCTGGGGGTATACACTGATGGTTCAAGGAAGGGGGAAAGAGTTGGCGGAGGTTTCTACATAGAGGAACTGGGCGTTAAGGTTTCCTTTTGTCTGCCGGATGGATGTAGTGTCCTGCAGGCGGAAATCTCGGCTATAAAGCTGGCAGCCAACTGGCTAAAGTATTATCGCGTATCGGGAGATATACGTATATTTACTGATAGCAAGGCTGCCATTGCCTCTCTTGCGGGTGTCTATACGACATCTAGATTGACTGTGGAATGTCGGATGTCTTTGAATGAGATTGCTGAACATTCAGAGTTAACGCTTATATGGATACCAGGGCACTCAAACTGCCCGGGTAACCAGGTAGCAGATGAGCTGGCCAAGGAAGGTGGTCGTATGGATGAAACATTCATTGATCAATTCATTGGCCTACCAATGTCTCACTGTAAGTCACTCATGCGGCGCGAGAACTATAGAAAAATATCTGGAAGAACCGGTGTTTTCCTGTTTGGAGGATCTATCAAAAATAGAACTAAGATTGCTTCTGCTCTTCATTAGGAAGACGAATTGGCTCAACCTTGCAGTGACGCCATCTGAATAACTGCTCTTCGGGATGGGCATTGGCGCTGGGTATCACAAAGGGACCGCTAAAGGACCCAAGTGAGCTGTCTCTCGATGGCTGCCCATGGAACCTAACCTAACCTACATACATACAATACATACATACAATACATACATACATACATACATACAATACATACATACATACATACAATACATACATACATACATACATACATAAATACATACCTACATACAATACATACATACATGCATACATACAAACAATACTTACATACACACATACATACATACATACATACATACATACATACATATGTACATACATATATACATACATACATACATACATTCATACATACATACATACGCATGGGGCCAGGCTCATTCTACCATGGGGGTCAGCAGGTGGCGGATGGCTGAAAGGCTTGTAGATATGCAGGCTAGCTGCGAATATCAAATAAGCAGTCCCCGACCGAGAGCGCCATAGAACGAGGATACACTAAGAAAGGTGTTAAGGCCTAATGAAGACTCTGGGACGTGGCGAGAGGGTATCGCGACCAACTAGGTATCTCCCACAGGGGGTACACTCAAGAGAGGAGTAATTAGGAGAGTGACGCCTCCGTGGATCCTCCAGTCAAACCAAACCTAGTAGCGTCTGACCCACAGTGGGCGGCTATCTGGTTGGCGTCTGTTTCCCATGTAAGGGGCGGCCAATTTTAGTCGTTATTTAGGCGGACAAAACAAAAATCCAGGCGCGACGGCATCCATAGTGGACGGCTTCCTGGTCAGCGTCTGTTTCCAGGTTATGAACGGCTGAAAGAACAACCTGGCGAATAGGATAAAAACGCACACCCCCTTAAACACCGGCCTGATACACCGGCTTACAGAGATAAAAACTAAAACACTAGGTGAGTAGTGTTTTGTCTTTTGTAGTGTACACAAGTCTTTACGTTTGATCCGTCCGAATCGTGATAAATTAAAAGTGTCCGCGTCAGTTTGTTGTGATTTTGTGATTATTAATATTAAAGAAAAGAAAATCAATAAATAAATATAACACTGATCACAAAACAGTTTTTTAAACAGATTTCAACATAACGGATCTTTTTTGTTCTCCCGAAGATATTCCCATGAGCCTTAGTATGTCCTAGTAATTTTTAGTTTGTAGTCTTTTGCCTCCCCTTTTACGCTTAATCGTTATTGGCTGTACTTCTACTATTTTGTTGCCTTTTCTCTTTAGATATGTCTCTATTGATATAGGTTGAGGTCCACAACTTCGTGGTGTTGGTACATATTCCATACATTTTTATGTCTGTCCTTCAGGTATATATTCTTCTACGTAGTATTTCACGAAGATTTCGTCTATTTCTTCCTTGGAGAGAATCTCACTACTAATTTCTACGGACATCAAATTTTTATGATTATAATAACAGAAAAAATAATTGTTACAGGATCGCAATTTGGCAGAATCGCCATATAATAAGTTTGTTTTATCTTTATGTTGTTTTTTGGATTTGCTAAGTGTTTTAGAATGCTTAGCCACAGCACATTTTGCTTCTTCTAAGCACTGTTGGGTGCTCGGTTAGAAGTTTGAGAACGAGATTGTTTGTTAGGCAAAAGTATTCTAATCTTTTATTCAAAAATGTTTCTTATTTATACTTATTTTGGATTATTTACATTTCTTAATTTTATGTTATTTTCTATCCTCTCTAACTTACGGTGAGGTTTATTGAGTCAAAACAATTGATTTTGATTGGTCAGTGTTTTAACCCAATTTTCACTCAATTTCTTATTTTAAATTATTTTTCTTTATTCATTCAATCTTTAACTCGAAATATTGCTCATTGCACTATTTCAA
The DNA here is from genome assembly GCA_943735925.1 of Pollenia amentaria. NCBI lineage: Eukaryota > Metazoa > Arthropoda > Insecta > Diptera > Polleniidae > Pollenia > Pollenia amentaria. Next base: position 94,647,806 of record OX031007.1, read on the forward strand.
GTACATTGCCTTATTTTCTGTCTGCTCGCATTTACACATTGTGTTTTTGAAATATTATCCCTCGTAATATTTCGAATGCAATGTTTTTAGTCAAATTGCTTGCATTGACATATTTCTCAATTGCAATGCCTTTTGCTCTCCATTTGCTGCAAAATTATTTTCAGACTCAGATAATATAACTTTTACTGAAGTATCTACATTATTACTTTCATTTAAATGCAATATTTGTTCAAATTTAGTTTCCCGATTTTCATCAAGATCAGTCAATAAAGCTGAAATATAAGCTTGTTCCATTGGAAAACTTTCTAAATCCAAAGAAGTTGTATTATTTTCAGAAATTCTTAAACTAGAATTTACTACATTTCTTGATTTTAAAATACGTCTTGCAATAACAGATATACGTTTGCAAGTTCTTGCATTACTTTTTACTCTGTTATATTTTCTTCCGTTTTTATTTACAAGATCTGTTTTTGTTGAATAACTTTTCAGTTTTTCTAAATGTAAATAGTTCAAATGAACTCTACTTATATCTAAGTTACTTAACTTAACCTTAACCTTCATCCTGTGTCCCTATAACGCCCAAATAAAAAAATAAAAAACATTTTCTTAATTACAATTATATAGTGATTTTTTATTTGAAAATATATATGTTAAATGTTGGAATGTTACATATATTTAAAACGTATATATTGAAACTTATAATTAAAACAAAACGATATATTATTATTTACGTTTTTAAAAAAGACCATGACATTTCATATCATTAGGTTATAGCAAGGAAATTTTCTTTAAATCACCATTTCCATGGATTTTCATTTATACAACCAAGTATGTGATGCAAATCGATCGATTTTCAAACAATCGTTTTTCACATACCTGAATAAATTATATTTTTTTAAGGAAAAACGTACAGCTTCCAACTTCCATTCCTGGTGTAGCAGTCTCCTATAAAAATATATTAATTGTGAGTAAAAATTAAATACATTAAGAATAGTCTTATTCCCACAATATTTCACATACTTTTTGCTTAAGCCAACCTTTGGTTAGCAGTGAAGCTATAGTAGATATGTACTTATATAGATATTATACAACTAAACATAAAAAATTTTTGCCAACACTGTAAATATCACTTTATTTATATTATCATATGCACATAATACACATTTATATCAAATCAGAGCGGATGGCCAGCAACGTGCTCAATAATTTAAATTAATCGTAACATTTCTATTGGTCTTAAACTCTTCTGTACCAGAAAAGAAGACTGAATTAATATGCCAGAATCTAAATTCGCAATTTGAGTACTTTACTTATAGAGCAAAAAACGATAAACCATATAAAGCTGTTTTGCTTGGACTCGACAAGTTCGACCCCCTTATAATAAAAAAAACTAATTGACATGAACATGAGATGGCCCTAATAAAGAACAACAATTTATATTGTTTACTTTGAAAAAAAGTCAATCACCGTCAAGGAGCTAAGACAAAATTTCTAAAGTTAAATGGTATTTCCAAAGATATATATATATATATATATATATGACAATATATATTGTTATATATATTTATATATATATATATTGTCCTATCTCTTTGGGATTTCCAAAGAGATAGGACAACTAAATTAACTCAAATTCACAATTGCCAAATGTTAGGCCATGGGTCTAGCCATTGAAAAGTGAAATCGTTTTGTGCAAATTGTGCCGCTAATCAGAAAACGTCAGAATGTGAAACCGAAGCTATTAAGTTTGTTAACTGTAAAGGTCCACACAAATCATTATCCCTTGATTACCCAAGCAGGGTTAAATTTCTTCAAATGAGGCAGCGTTCTCAACCATCTAGATCATGACATTCATCTAGATCAGAAGTGGGCTCAAGTAAAACTGTGCTTGTATTGATGCTTATTAGTATTAGTGAGATGACAAAAGTACCCACCAAAACATCCGCTTCATGTGCATTCGACACTGTCTCATCGAAAACTAAATTTAAGAGGCTAAGAATATGTGTGAAATCTCTCAGCACAATAGTGCTATGAAGCGCCCACCATTGATCTAGATCAGAGCCCGGCAACACATACATGCAGACTTTTTGTTTTTTGTGAGAGAATAATAACTCTCCCTCTCAGAAGCACTTAAAGAAATTTTTGTGTTATTTTGTTATTGTTAAAATCAATCTGGCTGTTAATGTAAAAACTCAAAACATAAGCGTATGTTTTATATAAAATAGAAAACAAAAAAATCATTAAAATTAAATAAATCATATTCTTCAAGAAAAATAAAAAAAAAACTATAATTTCATTAAAACATATTAATCTATTGAAACAAAAATAAATTCAGAAAATAAATACTTTCGTTCATAAAACTTTAACGATTCTTCAAGAAAAATAAAAAAAAAAACTATAATTTCATAAAAACGTGTTAATCTATTAAAACAAAAATAAGTTCAGAAATTAATTACTTTCATAAAACTTAAACGATTCTTCAAGAAAAATAAAAAAAACTATAATTTCATAAAAACGTGTTAATCTATTAAAACAAAAATAAATTCAGAAAGTAATTACTTTCATAAAACTTAAACGATTCTTCAGGAAAAATTGAATGGAAAACAACCATTAAATTTAATTTATTTTGTTTAAAACTAATTTTCATTATTTGTAATAACATTTTAAAAAACTTCATTTATATCGATTTCATATGGGCAATATTTAATGCGAAGAAGATCCTCTAAATGTTCATCTGTTAAACTATTTCTAAGTTTAGTTTTAATTAGCTTTAAAATTGAAAACGAGGACTCGCATATATATGTTGACGCGAACATAGAGTATTATTTAATAATTTCATTTTTAGTTGTTAAGTATATCTCTTCGTTTAAATTTTTCTAGAATTCCACCCCAGCCATCAACGGTATATTTAAATCCGAACGCATTTTCAAAAGTTCTTCTCTGATGTCATTACCCTGTTTATTGACATCACATGTTAAAGGATTGCTATGCAGTTCTAATAAACACTCAATTTTAGAAAAATCCGAAAAACGTTTGTTACAATTATCTAATATGCCTTGAAGTAAACTAATATATTCGTCAAGTCTATAATTATTAGAAAATTCATCATATATTAAATTTTTATTTTTAAGATTTGTGATCAGAGTTTGAACTTTTGTTATAAACTGTTTTACAGAGAAATATAAAGAAAATACAGTTTTATTTCTTCCTTGCAATTGAAGATTTAACTGATTAATTAATTCGGTAATATCTGTTAAAAACGCAAAATCTAATACAAACATGTTATCTCTTAAATATCTTAGTAATTCATTCGATTCATTCGATGGATTATTTTCAAAAAATAACATCACCTCTTTCCGAAGACTGAATAACCTTTCCAAGCAACGTCCTTTACTGAGCCATCTCACTTCTGTAAACATTAATACGTCGCCATATTCAGTATTCATTTCATCCAAAAACGCTTTAAATTTTCTGTGGCTCAAAGCATTGTGGCCACCACGTATTTTATTTATTATTTTTGTTACAATTTGCATTGTATGCATCATATTCACGCTTTTTGTAAATAATGCCTGTTGATGGATTATACAATGGAAAATATAAATGTTAAAGTCGTTTCTTAAAAGGTAACCCACAAGACCCTCGTTTTTCCCAACCATGACTTTTGCACCATCGGTGCATATAGAACAAAATTTGCTTTTATCGGTAAAATAAAAAATTTCGTCACATAGTACCCTAAAAAGAGTTTCTCCCTTTACATTACCATGTAATGCAACCATCGTTAACATTTCCTCATGCACTTCAAAGTTATTATTGCAAGTTTTTACGCATATTATTAACTGCGCTATGTCGTTAATGTCAGTGCATTCATCTAAACAAATAGAAAAATATTTGCAATTAAGAATTTTTTTTTATATTTGCGTAGATAAATGCACTGATATCTTCTGTTCGTCGCGTTATGGTCCGAGGTGAAAAGGGACTAGAACTAATTAAATTTCGAATTTGTTCAGTATTTTCTCCAAAGCATTTTAATACATCGTTGCACAATTCTTTGAAAAATTGCCCATCTTCGAAAGGACGGCAATGTTTTGCCAGACCTGCAGCAACGACATATGATGCTTTTCTTTTGCATCGCTCATGGACATTTTCAACTTTTGAGTTCTCAAAATCAAGAATCCTTTTTTCGTAAAAATGTTTTTTTAATTTTAAAATTAGGCATTTTCTTTCGTCATGAGAAATATTTTTATATTCATTATGACATGAATTAAAATGTCTTTCTAAATTAAATTTTGCTGTTCGTGATAACGTACAATTACATATCAAGCATTCGGGCTTGCCAAAAAAATTTTCGGCAAACAAGAAATCAAATTCCCATTCTGTCTTGAACATTTCTCGCAGTGTTATTCTTAAGCAAGCGTCAACAGAACCTTCTTGTTTGAATGTTCGTACGAGAATAAATGATTTTGTTTGTTTTTTACAAAGTGAGTGCGAAAAAAGCACGGTGTAGTACTTTTTCCGGGCTCTGATCTAGATCATGACAACCACGGCACAGATTACTGCACAGATGTGTCACGAGACGCAAGATTTTGCGTTTTTTTTTTTGTCTCTTTCTACATTTCTTGATGCATTTCTCTTTGCATCATCTTTGTGGCGCAAACAATGAACACAAAGCAAAATCGAACAACGATTTTTCATTGTTTTCTAGATTTTGTGAAGGTAAGTAAAATTTTTTGGTGAAATATTAAATATTTTAAAAGAATTTTTTATTTTTCATTATTTATTTTTATTTATTTAATAAAACAAATATTTTTCCGTTTTTTCATGTAGATTTCAACAGAAAACGTTTTATTTGGCATGTGGTGTTCTATTATAAAATAAAACATAAGCGAGACTCTTGATATCTTGGATAATGATTGATCTTTATTTACAAATTTTATTTGCTTAAATACTACTTATGAGAATAAAACTAAACCTAATATTGAGTGACTCTACAAAAAGTTCACTCAATCACTTATTCTAGTGCTTAGCATTAACTTACATACAAATGATACGGTATTGTATCAGGCACACAGAAATTGTTGAGTTACTTTACCAATTTGTATTTCATTAATTATTGTTTAGAGCGGTGTCCAGTGTATTAAAGAATTTGTACGTATGAAGGAATTTGTTAGATCAGCATAAATGTATCAATGTACATTGAACTGCAGTTGTCGATTTTGTTATCAACATGACTAAGCGAACGTTGAACGTTGTTTATTTAAAATATCGAATTACAAAAAAGGAATTTATAATTGTGACAACGAAAAACAATTCAGTTATGTTACTGACCTAACTTAATAATATTACTTGTTTGTTTTTGCAAGAATGTATTAACACTAAATTTTGAATGGAAAGAATGAATTGTAAATTAAACGTATGGATACACTACACCCCCAATCTTTCAGTTAAATTTTTATAATTTTGTTTGAAAATTTTAAAATTTTAATTTAATATGTGCTGTCTACGTGGTACAATACTCATATGTTTTATTAAGATTTAAAAATATTGTTCTTATATGTATGTATATATTTTATTTGTTTAATAAAAAAATGTTTTTTTTTTCTTAGTGTCTTAGTTTATTTTGTGTTACAATAGGAAGTATTTTTTTTATATTCTATATTTCTTTAATAAATTTTTATGTACAGTCTTGGTTTTTCCATTGATTTTTACTTCTACATTTACATTATCTATATTTACTACTTCATAAGGACCATTGTATGGTGGTTCATTTTTCTTTCTACTTTCTAACTTAATTAAAACTAAATCTCCTATGTTAAGGTTTATACTGTTTATTGTGTTGTGTGATTCTATACTCCTATTCTTTTTAGTTGTTTCTATTAATTTTCTAGCGTTTTCTAATGAATTTCTTAATCTTATTCTTAACTCATTTGCATAATTGTCCAAATTGTATATTTTGTCGTTAGTCCTGATGTTTTCACCTGGTAGTTCGGGTAATTTTCCAAAAACTAATTCAAATGGTGAGTAATTTGTGTCTACGTGAAGAGTTATGTTGTATGCGAAAGAATAGTAAGGTATCCAATCATGCCAATAGTCATCATTTACAAATGACAAGAAATATTCATTTAGAACTCTGTGGTTTCTTTCAATAGTTCCTAGAGTTTCATGATGATATGGCGTTGATAATTTTTGTTCTATTTTTAGCAAACTACATATTTCTTTCATTAGCTCATTTACAAACTCTGTACCTCTATCTGATTTCAATTTTTTAAATATGCCATATTTCAATATTAAATTTTCTGTTAAGCATTTTGCTACTGACTTAGCTTTCTTCGTCTCCATCGGTGCAGCTATTATGTATTTAGTTAGTTCACATTGTTAGTATATAGCGATAGTTTCCTGAATGTCTTAGCGGTCCGACCGTATCTATAACAATGGTGGAAAAACTATCTTTTGGTGTGTCTTTTATACATAATGGCTCCCTGGTATGTCTCACTTGTTTGTTCCGTTGACAAAGGTCACACGTTGATACATATTTCTTGACCATTTTCGACATATTCTTCCATATATATTTTTGTTTTAATTTTAGTATTGTTTTTCTTACTCCAAAATGTCCTCCTTGGGGAGTATTATTATATAACTCTATTAGTTCTATTTTTCTTTCTTCGCTTAGTATCCTCTGAGGTTTTTTATATAATAGTATTATTATGCCATCTTTATTTGATTTATTTAACTCATTATATCTGGCCTTAAATTCATCTGCAGGAATTCTATTAAAAATTGCATCATTTCTATCGATTGCAAATCTTTTATTCTTTGTATTCTTCAAATAGGATGAAAGTTTCTCCAAAAGAGTACCTAAATACTTTGGATTATCACTACACCTAACACGTGTTTTATTTTTAACTTTATCATTCTCTATTACATATTCATGCATGCTGTTAGTAATTTCTACATTATTATCTTTATTATTCTTTCTGGCACGAGATTTCTTCAAATTCGAAACTGATTTCGATGCACATAACTATCCTTTATCATATTATTATTACTTTTTCTATAGGCCTTTCTTCAAATATAAATTTTAATTTGGTTGTGCGCTTTATATCATTAATCGAAGTGCAGTCCCACATATGGAGTTGATCAGACTCTTTATGAGATCCGCTTATGATATTATTATTTTCTGATGACTTTTTCCTCATACCTCTTGTTACTGCTAGCGTTTTGTTTATTTTCTCATCATTTTCTGATGGTATCATGTTTTTTAATGTTTCGGAATCAATTTGTATTCTAGATAATGCATCTGCATTTGTATTATTTACTCCTTTCTTGTATATTATAGTAAAGTCTGTTATGCGTCGTATACAATAATAAAAATTAAGTTGAAAAAAAATTATACGGTTTGTTTAGAAACGTAGTTAAGGGGTAATTAAGGTTTTACTCGGCTAGCTGCTAAATTGGTATCGAAGGCTCTTAACCAGTAGCTCGTTTCTGTATTTCTCGCATCGCAAATTTTCTCATATTAAGTGTGAAACAAAAAATTTCATCGTTTCTCGATTTGTGAGAAAAAAGTGTTTCTGTATTTAAATGCGAGAACAGACAACAGAGATTCTGTTTTAACTGGAATACTTCCAGTAATTAAGTGTCAAATGCAAGCGAAACGTCAACGAAAGAAATATATATAATAAAAATAAGGCTGCCAGATTTAAAGATTTATCGACATTTTGACGATTTTTTTTGTTCCAAAATTGGCAAAGTAAAAATTTGCTGATTTTTTTCTAGTGACGATACAGTCTTTGAAATAAAACAATTTTAAATAGTTTTATATGTTTGTGTATTAGGCACCACAGAAAACCGATATCTTTAAAAACAAGGCAGATTAAAAAATGTATCGGAAAAAGCAAAATTTCGAACGGAAACTGTTTAATTTTTATTTGCTTGGATTATTTAATACATTTGTTTGTGTGATCAAAAGATTAAACTATTACCCCATTTTTCAGTCAATCCACTTTAGGAAATTTTTGCCTTTTACTTTGTCCAAAAGTGTTTATTTTATTTCAATATGATATTTTGTCACTCCTTTGTGTGATTTCTGCAGGGAAAAATAACAATCTGAAATTTTAAACTCTTATCGGATAAAGGAAAATAAAATAAATAATTTTATTAATATAGACTTCAAGCTTATGTATGTATAACATATGTATTTTACCCATGAACTTAATGTTTTTTTTTTTTTTTGATTATGTGTTTATATGATAAAAATTTGTGATTATATGATAAAAATCGAACAAAATTCGTCAAAATTAATTTTAAATTTTCCGAAAAAATAGACGATTTTTTTATTTTTTCTTAGGATATTGACGTTTTTTTCACAAATTTATCTGGCAGCCCTGCATAAAACAATCAATGAAAGGCTAAAAAAATTTTAATAACAAAATATAACAATTGTGTTTTATATACTTATTTTCATCATTTAAATTCTTTCTTTTAAAATAAAATAAAATAATACACATTCTTGTGTACATACATACATAATTTGGGCTCCATTTTTTTTAAATTTTTTTTTCTCGCATCAATTTCAAATATGACTTATTATGACAGTTCTTGTGAGAAACTTTTTGCAAAATATTGTCACAGAAACAATTATTCTCACATCCTTCCAATAATTGCTGGAAAATTATTTAAATGACAGATAATTCTCCCAAAGTAAAGACACAGAAACACTTATATGAGAAAAATCATTTTTTGTTTCATATTGCACTGTTTTTGTCATAATTCACTTGTTTCATGCGGGAAATTTTACGATGCGAGAAATACAGAAACGGGCTACAGGCTTCATAACGCATAACACATAATATACTCCTTACCGTAAGATACCTTAGAGTATATTTGAACTTCACACAAAAAAAAATACATTCAATTACTGATGGCAAGGTGTTGTGCCGATCGGGTTACATTGTTCCCACCCACTGACAGATGTACTGTCAGACGCCTTGACAGAACGCGTACCCTTATTATTGTTCTGTCCCTTATAAAGACATGATTAACTTTTAAGACATATTTATGCTGGATATCCTTCCCTTCTTACTCGTAAATTAAAATTGCATTTTTTTTTGTTTTAATGTTACAATAAGAATTCAATAGTAGTATTTATTGGCAAAAAAAAAATCTGAATAAACATAAATAAGCGTAGTAAAATAAAATGATGATAATTCAATAAAACAAAATATGAATGAAAATAAAAAAAAATTACAAATTAAGATACACGTATTTATGAATGTAACCAAAATGATATCGGACTGATAATCGGACAGGAAAAAAAAACAAATGAGAAAATGAAATATATGTACGTGTGTTATATATTACTATAGGAGTAAAAAAAAATAATTACAAAAAAAAATTACAATATTTTACTCACAACCAAAAGAGCGATGTTTCATTCATGATGTTTAGACTGTAGGGCCCAGCAATCCGTACATGATGATCTTGTTGTTGTTGCTTTTCTTTTTCTTAAAAGAGATTTGTTTTGTAATTATTTAATTGATCAAATAGAGTTAGAATATAACTATACCCTCAAAAAAAACATGTTAGTATTAATTTAAAAAGAAAAGAAATTTAGTATTTTAAGTATTATTTAAGAAGATAATTAATGTTTAAATTTTTCTTTTTACGCATTATCATACTTAGTTATATCTTACAATTAATTTAGGGAAAGAAAATTATGAAGGTATGTTTAGTTTAAAAAATTCATTAGTGATTTTTGTTATAATTTCGTTTTTAAATATAATTCTATATTGTAAACAAATGTTACGTTGATTAGATATTCGAAATTCGGTTTGTTAGATAATTAGTATATTTAGTGAAATAATAGAGAAAAATATTATGGTATATTAATATTTTGCTATTACTTAGTTCAATTATTACGTGTATTCAGGTATAAATGCAAAATTATGGAGAGGAGAATCAATAAAAAAAAATGTGGGTTATAAAAAAAAAAGAATGTGGAATTAACACAAATTAAAGTTGAGTTATTATTCGTATGGTTTTTTCTTTTGCAGGTGACATTAGAAAGATCACAGCGCCGTCACGCTGTTCCACTGGTTGTATAGAACTCCGGATCTTTTAAAAATTCAGGCCGCAGAGAATCGGTTCTAATGTGATTTCCAAAGGGTCTGATAAAAATTCCACCAGTGATTCAACACAACTTCCTCTAATTTTATCTTTTTCCAAAACTTTCTTCAAACGAAATATATTCTCCCTTTTGGTCTTTAACCAGGAAAATTATGCCCTGGAGTACTAGATATAATAAGGATACGATTCCACAATTTACAATCACTTAGAAATTTTTCTAGAAACTATTTATTTGCTTATTAAAAAAAAATTTATATTTTTTTTTATTGTTGCACTAACTCTCACTTTTATATGATCTTCACCTGATCAATGTCACTTTGATAATGAAATGCATTAAATTTTCAATAAGAATATAGAGCGTGTAGCAGTTCAAGAAAAAAAATTGTGCGTAATAAGTAATTAAAGAAAGAGAGTAAAACAGGTTTATATGTGCGTAGAAAAAAAAATAACAATAACGTCTTACGATGCAAAATCCAAAAACATGACCATATATGGTAATAAATTTGGGGATTTTAATGAGTGTAATTACCAGAATGTGAATTAAGCAACTTTGCATGTAAAATGAGTGGATTAAAGTAAATTACAAAAGAATATTTTCATGTATTTCTATCATGCTAGAAAGTGGGGAATATATCCAATTAGCATATGTCAGTTTTTGAAAGTGTGATTCCATCGAATTGGACAAATACCAAAAAAAAATGTATCATTACAAAATATTGTATTAAAATTTAAATTCCTCCAGCTTATTAATAAAAAAAAAATCATAACAAGTCGTATTCTGAAAGTTCCAATCTTATTCTTGTTAGCTTTGAACTAGGATTTTTATGTGAAAGTAGCGAGACTAAAGGTCTGTGGTCAGTGACTACTGTAAATTTTCTTCCATATAAATAAGGTCTGAAAAATTGTATGCGCCATTAAATTCCTAGTAACTCCTTTTCAATTACTGGTTTGTCTCTTTCATGTTTATTTAGGGATCTACTTGCATAGGATATTGGTAAATCCTCACCTTTCGGACCTTGAGATAATATTGCACCTAGTGCAAAGTCCGATGCATCTGTTGTCAGTATGAAAGTTTTGTCATAATTTGGGTATTGTAAAATTGGTGGACTGATTAATTTGTTCTTTAAAGTCTCGAAAGCTGTCTGGCATTCTGGTAACCATTCGAATTTTGTTCCCTTTTTTAATAATTTGCTTAAACAATTTGCAATTTCTGCAAGATTTTTGATAAATCTCCTGTAATAGTAACAAAACGCTACAAATCTTCTTACGTCATCAGCATTGCTTGGAATTGGATATTTCGAAATTGCATCATATTTACTAGGGTCTGGTCTGATACCATTTGATGTTATCAAATGACCTAAATATACAACTTCTGGCTTGAGAAAACAACACTTACTTGCATTCAGTTTCAGGTTATATTTAGATAATCTGTCGAAAACATTAATCAAGTTGTTGTTGTGATGTTTTAAGCTACATCCAAAAACTATAATGTCATCCACATACAAAAATGCTTCAGATTCTAATCCCGACAATGCTATGGTTAGCATTCTTTGAAAACTATTAGAAGATATTTTTAGTCCAAAAGGTAACCTGGTGTATTGATAATGGCCATTTTGGGTTGAAAAGGCTGTGAAAGGTCTTGATTTTTCATCAAGTTCAATTTGATGGAATGAACTTGTCATGTCCAATGTGGAAAAATACATTGCTCTACCCAGTCTGTCCAAAACATCTTCTAATCTTGTCAAAGGAAATTTGTCATTTACTATTTTGTCGTTTAATTTTCTGAAATCAACGACCAATCTCCATTTCTTGATATCGTTTTGTCCCTTTTTAGGAACTAACAAAAGTGGAGCGCTGTATGGGCTTATCGAGGGTTCTATTATATCTTGTTTTAATAACCCTTTTACCTGTTTATTGATTTCCTCTGTGTGTTTGTGGTAAACGATAGTTTTTTATGTAAACTGGATTTGCGTCTTTCAAGTGTATGGTTTGATTATAGAAATTATTTGTTGTCAAACTCTCACCCTCTAAATGAAATATTGACTGATATTTCTCAAGTATTTTTATCAATTCATTTCTTGCTACTTCATCATTGTTGTCTACGTTTAGTTCTTTCAGTACCCTATTAAATCGATCTTTATCACATCTAGTTTTCACATCGCTAGTTCTGTAGATTTTATAATTCTTTAGTGGAATGGTTTCTACTTTCAAATTTTCTAATATAGTAGTTTTATCTGATATATTTAATAATTTTATGTGTTTATTTCCGTTTTTTGGAATTATGGCGTTTGCCAGAAATACGCCCTCTGCAATTTCTCAATTGCATACTACCCCGTCTTCTTTAATATCTAACTGAAATAGTACAATTATTTCACTTCTTGGTGGAATTTTCACTGTAGTTATACGGAATGTGTTGTTATATATTGGTAATGTCAAAATTTGTTTTCCTATGTTCACCGTTAGTATAAATGTTTCATAATCTATATTGCAATTATATTTCAACAAAAAATCTCGTCCAAGTATGCCATCAGTGTAAATGGGAAAGTCTTCTTTCACCATATGTATTTTATGTTTAAATATTGTTTCATCAATTTGTATTGATATTTCTGAGGAACCTAATGATCTTATTTCTTCCCTTGTAATTCCTGTTAAGCAGCAGTAGTCATCTGGATCTTCATCGTATTTTGTTAACAAATCTTCTTTGCACAAAGACACATCCGCTCCCGTGTCTATTAGAAAAGTTAGTGTACGATGTGTGTTTATCACATTTAATTTGACATAGTTTTTAAGATCAGATGAAATGGTAAATACTTTGTTTGGATTTATTCGTTCTGCTCCGGAGATTCCTGTTGTCTTACGATCTCCGGATCTCGCGAGTTTCCCTGTTCTTGTACTTGGTTTATTCTTCTGTTATTACGTTGGTTGTTGGTGTTATTGCCATAACTTCTATTGTTACGGTAGTTATTATTACTATTCCGATAATTATTATTGTTGTTGTTTTTATAACTATTTCTGTAATTCCGATAAATATTATTGTTTTTGTTATTGTAACTATTTCTGTAACCATTGCTGTTCATTCTGCCGCGGTTTGTATTATCATTATATCCACTTATATTGTTATCATTGAGATTTACTCGGGTGTTATAGTTATTTTCGCGTCTGTTACCATTGTTATAATCATTATTGTTCCAGTTGATTCTATTTCTGTTCCTATCATTTCTGAAACCATTTGATGTATGCGCAGCTTGGAACATTATTTGACTTTGTCTCATATCTTCAGAAGCTTCAAGTGCTATTTCTACAGCTTCGCTAAGTTTCTTTACTCTGCTAGCTTCAATTGTTCTTGTGATTTCCCTATTCTTTAGACCATTTTTAAAAGAATTGAAAGCGATTGTGGCATTTGTTTCGCTAATAACATCCCTATTTTCTTCTCCTAGAGTACTAATTTGTACTTCATTTAATTCCATCGTTAAAGACTCTATCCTAGCTGCAAACCGTTTTACTGTATCTACCTGTGTTATACGCGTCAATTCATTCAAAATTATATTTGGTGATTTTTTCAACTTGTACGCCTGCTTAAGTGATTGAATCAACGTCTCTATGTTAGTCGGTATGCGCATTTGTCTTACTCTATTTTGGACTTTTGTGGTTAATTTTGTTCTATACACAAAATTAAAAAATGAAGTATATTTATTTTCAGCAAATGTATCGCGAAGTATCTCTAGATTTGCAATGAACTGATTTAAATCATCCTTGTTTCCACTGAAAACATTTAATAATTAAGAAACTGAAGCTAGTTCTGTGGCATTAAGTTTTTCCTCCGCCATATAATTTATAATTTCTTGTCTTGTTTGTAATGTTGCAGTACTATTAGTTTGCATAGACTTATCCTCATGAAGTCTCAAAATATTTAGTGCGTCTTTCCGTAACTCGCTAAATTTGTTAAAATTTAATTGTTTCTCTTCTACTGTCCAATCACTGTTATCAAAAATACTTGTACTAGCTATTTCCATTTCATCAATTTCCTTCTTTTTTGCTTTGATTATCTCTGTTGTGTAAGGTTTACCTAATGACTTCTTTGCATTGGTTATTAGTATATTAATTTTTTCAAATATTTTTTCCATTAGAACAAAATTTTCACATTTATTTTCCTCCGTTCATTTTTTAACTCTAATACATTTTGTAATATCAATGTTTTCATATATACTTTTAATAATTCAATGGCTTTTATTTTTTTGTTTCATTCATACAAATCTCTTATAATTAATTTTACAAATTTTAATATTTTTAAATAAAAAACTAAAAACAAAGGTGTTAAAATTATTGCTAGAACTATCCAGCCTATGTATTTATTATAAAATTTATTTAAATTATTCATTACTTGTTTCTATCTTAAAAGGTTCTATCTATAGTTTCTATCTATTTGTGTTGAAATAAAACTACGAAATTCCTGTAAATTACTCTCTATTATGTTGACTATGCTAACCTTAATCCAAAAACCTATCAATGTGGCACTTAATGCTAGTACTAATGTAAATATTATAATGAAAAAAAATGCTTAATCATGATAATTCAAATATACTTCTATAATGTTTTTCTGCGTATTTTATACTAAGTGTAATTTCAAGTGCTGTTTTATCCAAATCATTATAATCCTCTATTGTTGGTGTTCCTCAATACCTATTTTCTTCCAAATTTCTGCTAACATTTCTACCTTTCTTTCTGAACTCAATTCAGGTGGCTCTTGGTAACCCCAGTTTACCGGGTTTTTTTGTTTAATTTTATTTTTTCTTCTATACATTTAGGCAACGTACTTTATTTTGATTAAATTATTGTTTTATAATAACGTTTCTAATATTAGCATTACTGTCTTAAAGAAAAATAGGAAAATTAATTCACATAGTAGAATTTGTATTAGTGTTTGTGTCATAATTTTTTTTTTCTTTTTTTTTATTTTTTTTTTTACAATTTTTATTTTGTTTTTAAGTTTATATTTTTATTTTGCTTTAGTATACTTTTCAGCATAAGGCCTTCCTAATCATTGCATTGACAATAATTTCCTTAAATATTTATATGAACAACAATCTATCTTTGACAGCTAACTTTAAAAATTTTAATATTTGTAAATCATTAATCACAATCATCGGCGTAACCATGTATTTTTTTTAATATACTTTGCAATTGAACGTTTTTTTTTTTTAACTAAATTTAAATTTTTAAGTATGTAATCTATAAAAATAATACTCGTAGGTCATCTGAGCACAATTCATCTCTGTTGTCATCATCACTAGCCATTTTTTTTTATATATAACTGTATTCCTCAATTTGCAATTTCTGAAGGATCTCTCCACAGCTCGTTCATAGTCCTTGACGGGACATCCTTCTCTCTAGGAGTTTAGTATAAAAAATTTTTTTTTTTTTTGTAATCAAGGTCCTATAGATCTTCGACTAAGCTTAAGCTATGTGTGTCGAGGATCTATTTCCTTAATTTAATTTTAAGCAAGGATAAGCAAGTTTGCTTTGTGGTCCTTTTGCTATATATAAATTAGATGAGGGATCAGAGCAGGATCGCCATGTGGTGTTCTATTATAAAATAAAACATAAGCGAGACTCTTGATATCTTGGATAATGATTGATCTTTATTTACAAATTTTATTTTCTTAAATACTACTTATGAGAATAAAACTTAACCTAATATTGAGCGACTCTACAAAAAGTTCACTCAATCACTTATTCTAGTACTTAGCATTAACTTACATACAAATGATACGGTATTGTATCAGGCACACAGAAATTGTTGAGTTACTTTACCAATTTGTATTTCATTAATTATTGTTTAGAGCGGTGTCCAGTGTATTAAAGAATTTGTACGTATGAAGGAATTTGTTAAATCAGTAGCCCGTTTCTGTATTTCTCGCATCGTAAAATTTCCCGCATGAAACAAGTGAATTATGACAAAAACAGTGCAATATGAAACAAAAAATGATTTTTCTCACATATGTAAGTGTTTCTGGACTTTTACTTAGGTTAGGTTAGGTTAAGAAGGGTTATGCGCCCAAGGGCGCAACTCCACTCGGAGACCAATGAGGTCCATTGTGAATCCCTTCAGTAGAGGAGAAAAAAGTAAAAAGAGAAAAAAAAAAAAAAAAAAAAAAAAAGAGAAGAAAAGAAGAATAATAGAAAATAGACCTAAGGTTCGGTATATTTTTAGAAGCGCAGGACAAATTCCCCCCTACGGCCCCCCCAACTGAAACAGCCGTCCTACTTCCCTGACAAACCCCAGCAGATCGGTTGGATTACATCCAGCGATACACCCCAGTTCGTCGTGAAACCTAGCCTCTAGCCATTTCTCCCTGGGGCCGTGCATCCTAGGACAGTGGCACAGTACATGCTCAACCGTCTCGAGCTCCTCGGCATCTCCGCACAACCTGCAGAAGTCCGGTCTCCCAATGTCCCATTTACCCATAAACGCCCTAACAGAACAATGCCCCGTCAGGAACCCTATCAGAGTCCTGAGACTACTCCTATCCAGTCCTAATAGAACCCTGGTTGCACCTGCGTCCAATCCGGGCCATAAGGCCCTTGACACCCTGCAATCCGTTCTATCCCTCCAGGACCGGTTAACGGCATCACGAAATCTTTCCCGCAACACCCCATAGTAGTGACATAAGGGGGGTTTTACCCCTCTGTCCCTTACCTCTAAGTCCAGATTCGAACCCCCTCTCGCGAGTTCGTCCGCCACCTCGTTGCCATCCACCTTGCAGTGTCCTGGTACCCAACACAGCCTTATTGTGAATGCCAACATGAGCTCTCTCAGAGCATTCCTACACCGAGCAACCAGGCACGATCGCACCGTGTGATTTGTCAATGCCCTTAGCGCAGCCTGACTATCGACGTAGATTGTCACAACAGATCCCCCCACGATGTGATCCAGTATCACTTCCGTAGCCCTCCAGATCGCTAGGATCTCAGCCTGGAAGACACTGCACTCATCCGGGAGTCTGAATGACCTTTTCACGTCAGTGTCAGCAATAAAAACACCAGCACCAGTGCCAGTGTCCATCTTGGACCCGTCCGTATATACTGCCCACCCCTCAAACAGTCCGTTGGATCCACGCCAAACTTCCCTATCCGGGAACTCAACCGGTGGTGTTACACCGAAGTCCAAGGTCATACTCCTATGATCCGAGATTCCCCCCGGAACCCTTTCCTGATCAAGCAGACCCGCTTCGTATAGAATCCTTGTGTGGTCATCTCGCCTAGGTCTAATCAACGAAGACTCGTAGAGTCTAAGTAAGTTCCTGGCAGCCACACTCTTCGCATAATGTTGTATGGGGGACAAATGTAGTAGGATGTCCAACGCCGCCTGCGGTGTGCTTCTCCTTGCACCAGTGATGCCAAGTCATGCACTCCTCTGGGCCTTGTTAAGCATCTTCCTATAGCTGTCCACTCTCAACGCATCCCACCAAACAGTGCATCCATAGGTAAGAATGGGTCTAACCACCGATGTGTAAATCCAGTTTACCATATCCGGTCTCAGTCCCCAATTCTTACCGATGGAGTTTCTGCATGTGTAGTAGGCATTGAGTCCTCTTTTCATCCTCTCCTGGGTGTTTCTTCTCCAAGACAGTTTACAGTCGAGGAAGTTACCCAAGTACTTAGCACAGTCAGATAGAGTTAGCTCGACGCCATCTAACACTGGCCCCTTAAAACCTTCTATCCTGTACCTTCTGGTAAAAAGAACCAGCTCAGTCTCCGAAAGTTCGCCCAACATCACCTGCATAATTTCACTGATCGTGGACAGAAACTTTCCCCTGACCAGTAGAACTATGTCATCCGCATAGGCGACGGCTTTCATACCCTTGGAATCAAATGTTCTGAGAATACCGTTGACCGCGAGCAACCATAGTAGAGGAGATAGAACCCCCCCCCTGTGGTGTCCCCCTGGTAACCTTCCTCCTTACCCTATGATCCCCCAGGCTCGAGTTTATAATCCTGCTGCCAAGCATGCAGACTATCCACTCCACCAGAAAGCCCTGAACTCCCAGCTCCACTAAGGAATCCTTGATCGCCTCAATCCTAATGTTATTGAAGGCTCCTTCTATGTCCAGAAACGCGGCGAGAGTATATTCCTTATGCCTCAGGCCGTGCTCAATGCAACCCACCACCTCGTGTAGCGCACTCTCAACAGATTTACCCTTAAGGTAGGCATGTTGAGCGCTGCTAATGAGGTGGGTACCAATATTACCCCTAAGATAGAGGTCTACCAGTCTCTCTAGTGTCTTCAATAAGAATGAAGACAGACTAATAGGCCTGAAATCTCCCGGCTTCGAGTGGCCTGCCTTACCAGCCTTGGGTATGAAAATTACCCTGACCTCTCTCCACCCCCTAGGCAGATACCTCCCACTGAGGCATTTCCTAAATATATTCACTAGCAGAAATAATGCGTCGTCCGGGATATTGCAGAGCATGGCCGGAAAAATACCGTCCGGACCCGGTGATTTATATGGGTCGAAGGTATTGACAGCCCACTTAAGCTTCTCCCTTGTGACTATTTCCTCGACGCAGGCGGACTCATGACTCGATATCACAGACATTCCGTCCCCTTGACTATCGTTCATACCTCCGTCTTCCGTGCACCCAGGAAAGTGCGTCTCCATGAGCAAGGTTAGGGTCTCAGAGCTAGACTCAGTCCATGAGCCGTCATTCCTTTGGACATACCCCAGGGTCCTAGGATCCTTGGATAAAATCCGTCGGAATCTAGACAACTCGTTGACATTATCAATGGATTCACAGAACTACCTCCATGAGAGCCTCTTTGCCCTTTTAAGATCCGTCTTATACTTATTGAAATGCACCTTATGGGTGTTCCAATCACTCGATGCTCCCGTGAGCTTGGCCCTGTTAAACAGCCTTCTTACCGTCGACCTTTGAACCTGAAGTTCCCTGGTCCACCATTTGGGCTGTTCACGCCTACCCGGAAAAGTTACCGGGCAAGACAGCTCATAGCTCTCTCTTAGCAGATGAGTGAATCTGTTCACATCACCTTCCACATCAGTTGGCAGCAAGTCGCACAGGGCCCATTGCGCCACCCCAGAGCGGACCCTTTCTTTAAAGAAGTCCCAATTCGTCCTCCTCGGGTTCCTAAACGGATTAACCCTAGACAGGTCAAAATTCAGTGTAAAGGTTATACGGCTATGGTCTGAGAAAGTACAGTCCGTTGCCACCCTCCAATCCGCAACAAGTTGCTCGTCGCGGTTCACTAATGTCAGATCTATAACTGCCTGCCTATCCTTATTTCTGAACGTCGGAGTGTTACCCATATTACAGATAATAAGATTGTTAGTAGTTATAAAATCAAACATTAACTCACCTCTTTTGTTAATATCAGCGCTCCCCCATTGGTTATGATGTGCATTTGCATCACATCCCAAAACCAGGATGGCGCCACTCCTTCTTGCATACGCCACCAGCTCTTCCACCTTTGCGCCAGGTGGATCTACTGCCTCGTACGGCATATACACCGAAGCCAGTGTAAGGGTACGCTTACCTTTGGCTTCTCTATTAACGACGGTCAAGTCACCGCACCTAAAAGAATGAGATATTAGAAAATTCAATTCATTCCTCGCCAGTATACACGTTCTTACCTTGTCCTCTGTGGACGGGACAAAAAGAGTGTATCCCGTAACCTTTAACCCGCAAACCTTATTTTTGTTTATCCAAGGCTCTTGGATTAGGGCTACGTCCGTCCGAGTGTTGTTGAGGAAAGTTGCTAGTTCCGCTGAAGCTGCTTCACAATGGTGCAGGTTTATTTGCACCACTAGCAGCTTCTTTGGTCCTGTCATGTTTCGGATACCGGAACCTGACACAACCTAGACCGAACTTAACAACCCCCCCAACTTCCATTGGTTGGTAAGGAGCCTACCGTTCTGTTTGCCCATTACTGCCAGTATGGTTTCCACCGGGCGTACGGGTGGTGGAATCCATACTGTCACTATGGACCTGAGTGGCAGTTCGGAGGCTTGTATAACTTCAAGCTTTGCCTCTGGGTTAAAGTCACTACACTTGTCAATCGTGGTTCTTAAGAATTCCAAGGAATTCTTGTTACCACAGTTGACAGTCTTCACTCCCTTAACCCAGTCTGCCCCATTGAAGGATACATCCTCCTCTTTGCCACTAAATACGGCCAATTCGTCGATGAGCCTACCTTCAACCAACTGCCATAGATCGGTACTGATCCTCCCATCTGGATCATTCCGATCGATGACGGCTACCTGAAGATGGTTATCCAGGCTCGTCGACTTCTTCGTTCTCTTGTTCGATGAAGAAGGCTGATCATCTCCAGATCTGACTCTCTTAATGGTCTCCTTGTTGTTGGGACCCTTAGGAGCTTCAGCCGATGATGCACCAGACAACTTCATAGATTTCCCTACTACCTTGGGTGTCGCTCCTTTGCCCTCCGCAGCTCGTTCCGAAGACATGAGCGCCTTGGCCATTGGGGCAGTACCCCAACTTTTACTTAGCGAGAACTATCTGTCATTTAAATAATTTTCCAGCAATTATTGGAAGGATGTGAGAACAAGTGTTTCTGTAACAATATTTTGCAAAAAGTTTCTCACAAGAACTGTCAAAATAAGTCATATTTAAAATTGATGCGAGAAAAAAAAATTTAAAAAAATGGAGCCCAAATTATGTATGTATGTACACAAGAATGTGTATTATTTTATTTTATTTTAAAAGAAAGAATTTAAATGATGAAAATAAGTATATAAAACACAATTGTTATATTTTGTTATTAAAATTTTTTTAGCCCTTCATTGTTTGTTTTATGCAGGGCTGCCAGATAAATTTGTGAAAAAAACCTCAATATCCTAAGAAAAAATAAAAAAATCGTCTATTTTTTTCGGAAAATTTAAAATAAATTTTGACGAATTTTGTTCGATTTTTATCATATAATCACAAATTTTTATCATATAAGCACATAATCAAAAAAAAAAAACATTAAGTTCATGGGTAAAATACATATTTTATACATACATAAGCTTGAGGTCTATTTAAATAAAATTATTTATTTTCTTTTCCTTTATCCGATAAGAGTTTAAAATTTCAGATTGTTATTTTTCCCTGCAGAAATCACACAAAGGAGTGACAAAATATCATATTGAAATAAAATAAGCACTTTTGGACAAAGTAAAAGGCAACAATTTTCTAATGTGCATTGACTGAAAAATGGGGTAATAGTTTAATCTTTTGATCACACAAACAAATGTATTAAATAATCCAAGCAAATAAAAATTAAACAGTTTCCGTTCGAAATTTTGCTTTTGCCGATACATTTTTTAATCTGCCTTGTTTTTAAAGATATCGGTTTTCTGTGGTGCCTAATACACAAACATATAAAACTATTTCAAATTGTTTTATTGCAAAGGCTGTATCGTCACTAGAAAAAAATCAGCAAATTTTCACTTTGCCAATTTTGGAAGAAAAAAAATCGTCAAAATGTCGATAAATCTTTAAATCTGGCAGCCTTATTTTTATTATATATATTTCTTTCGTTGACGTTTCGCTTGATACTTAATTACTGGAAGCAAGAATGATAGAAGAAAGATTACGACAACACGAACTCAAAAATTGAATTTTCTGCGCAGGTGGGTCAAATGACGTCACGAAACATACACGAATAGGTAACCCTAGCTTGGGTTAAGCTACGTCATCTAACGGGAAAACATGCGCATGGCGTAATCTCTTTTTATATCATTCTTGACTGGAAGTATTCCAGTTAAAACAGAATCTGTGTTGTCTGTTCTCGCATTTAAATACAGAAACACTTTTTTCTCACAAATCGAGAAACGATGAAATTTTTTGTTTCACACTTAATATGAGAAAATTTGCGATGCGAGAAATACAGAAACGAGCTACAGGATAAATGTATCAATGTACATTGAACTGCAGTTGTCGATTTTGTTGTCAACATGACTAAGCGAACGTTGACCGTTGTTTATTTAAAATATCGAATTACAAAAAAAGAATTTATAATTGTGACAACGAAAAACAACTCAGTTATGTTACTGACCTAACTTAATAATATTATTTGTTTGTTTTTGCAAGAATGTATTAACACTAAATTTTGAATGGAAAGAATGAATTGTAAATTAAACGTATGGATACACTACAGGCATTAAAAAATGTAAGTACTTATAATGGGCCAGAAGAAAATTTTAAGCAAATTTTAATTTTTTTTTCTTCTTTTCAGGAGCCATAAGTGTATTAAAGGATGTCCTCCCGGAGAAAAGCTGCACATCTTTCCCAAAGATCTGAAGAGGTAAGTAATTGTGTATTTAATTAGTTTTCGAGTCATGGACATTTAAAGTTTTCATATAAACATAAGATTTTCCACTAAATTTCCAAACGTATGTACATATATACATAGCTAATATTTGTATAATTTCAAAGGTTTTCACTAGATCTTTCTGGACATACAGAATTTATTTGAATTTTTTTAGTTTATTAAGAAGTGGGACGAGTTTGCAAAAATACAAAAATTTTTAGTAAGCATGAAAACAAATATATTCATTTTTTTCTAATTGTTTAATGTAAGAATTTTAATTAAAATAAAAGTATAACCTTTGTTTTCATGTTATACTAATACCGGCAATGCAGAGAAGCTTTAGTAAGCGAACCCAATGTTCGTTATACCTACCATGGAGGAGAAAATCTTTGCTCCCGGCCAAAGGCCGGCTATGTAGGGATTCTTTAGTTGGCGAAGTCGGTGTTTTTTATACCATAGGGGAGAAAATACTTGCGCCTGGCCGAAGGCCGGCTATGCTCGGAAGTTTTTTTTTGCGACTCTGGTGTTTGTTATTTTATAAAATTTGTATTACAGTTTTATTTAATTAAACAACATACTTTCCTAGTGCACTTCCGTTGCATTTTTAAGTAAAATGAAAAAACTGTAGTGTGAGCTAAAGAGCTAAAAATTTTTAAATAAATTTTGTACATTCAGAAAAATCTATTCAAGAGCTTTAAAATTATAACAATATTGGCCATATACGTTTAGAATTGTAGTGGAAAAGCGCATATTTATATGAAAACTTTAAACGTCCATAACTCGAAAACCATAATATGCATAGCCTTGCTTAACATACTGTCAAAAATTTACAAAAAGTCTCTCAAATGTATTTAAAAAAACAAAAGCAAAATAAAAAAAAATGTGATTCCGTACGGAATGTGCGATCAGTTTCGCACTTTGCTTAAGCAAATGACAATTTCATAAAACTAAACAAACGGTTTCCTTAAGTTCAATATGGTTTGCCTAATATGATTTACATGTATTCGCACATTTGCTGAAGCCAACTTAAGCACATTATGGGTGGGCCTTAAGTGTTTGCGCCAATTTTTTTATTTGGTTTTTTCTTATTTTTCAATTTTCTATTACCCTAAGTATTGTTTTTATTTACAGCTGCGTCGGTAAACTAGATTTGTGCCCAATTCAATAGCATGTAACTGTTGCTATTAAAATCCACAGATTTAATTTTTAAAATATTGGCATCGAAATCGCTCCAGCCGTTCTTTAGTTATAAACGTAGTAACTAACGCCACTTTCTTTTATATATATAGATTTACTTTAATCTAAAGTGGCGATAAGTTAAAGGATG
Organism: Pollenia amentaria; assembly: GCA_943735925.1. Lineage (NCBI taxonomy): Eukaryota > Metazoa > Arthropoda > Insecta > Diptera > Polleniidae > Pollenia > Pollenia amentaria. The sequence goes on from OX031007.1 coordinate 94,671,583, forward strand.
GTCCTACCAGGTAGATTAAAGTAAAGTTGTAACACTGTGCTAGTTGAAAAAACAGACCAGTCGGGGGCCTGGCATTTTAACATAATTCGGGTACGCTGAATGCATTGGTGCTAACCGCATATGAAAAATAAGTTTAACCGTTCTTAAAAAAATTTTATTTTGGAATTTTGGTTTTTTGAGTTTGTTCAATAAACTAAACTGTTTTTGAGTTACGCGAACATATGTTGTGCAACCTCCTCCTCGAAAATCAGAGCTAAGCTAAAAAAAGGTTAGCACCACTGGATTCAGCGTACCCGAATTATGTTAAAACGCGAGGATCCCATTTTGTCTCAAAAAAAGTGTCAATTTCTAGCACAGTGTAATAGAAGACTTGTTATACGGCCGATAAAATCCTACCTTTAGCTATCGGGAAGTTGTGAAAACGGGCCTTAATATTTCTTAACTTCCTATCATTTTAGCATTCATACTAATGAACGTCCTTATGTATGCGATGTTTGTGGCAAGAGCTTTACTTACACAAACACTTTAAAATTCCACAAAATAATTCATACCGGCGAAAAGCCATTTGTGTAAGTTTTTTCTTTTTATTTCTAATGTAAGCTTTTGTTTAAAATTAAATTAATCTTTGGCAGCTGTGACATTTGCGGCAAAGGTTTTCCACAGAACTATAAATTGCGTAATCATAAGTTGATACATGAAAAAAAGGGCATCAAGATAGAAGTCGTTGAAGTTGCCCAAATGGATAGTAGTAAAGAGGCAGAACCAGTTTACCACCATGAAGTCCACAGCTGCTCAATAACTGTTGGAAATCTAAGCATCATACAGCAATGATCAACTGCTATATTATTTCTTTATTAAATTAGAGCTCTACTTATCTATACATAAAAACATATATTTTTCTTTTCTTTTTTAGTTTAGCTTTAACTTTATACAAAAATATAGTTTAAATATTAAAATTATGTATTTGGACATTTACTTTATTTAAGATGTAAATTAAATAAATCTCAATAAGTAAATATGCCTAAATTAAATTCGTTATTGTTTCGTATTTATTGTCCAGATAACTTAAAGGCATGGTAGGCTGCGTGTTCGCCCATAAATGAGGCAATGTAGTAGTAGCTATGATCATACCCTACTCTTAACTTGTACATGGTATGCAAATGATCGTTGTTGGCACAGGCATCAACCAATACATGTTGCACTTGATCAACAGGAGGGTATTAACTCCAAATTTTTAGATTTTCGTTCTTTAGCGTGAAAATCGACACGTAATAGTCATATCTACCTGGTGTGAAAATATCGTGTTATTTTCTATACTTTTTGGGAACGAAACGGTTGGTTTAAATATAATTTTTTATATGCCTTTAATATTAAATTAAAAACTTTGTTGCTTCTACTGAAAAATTTTAAAGTTTGATTAAATTCCCTCTTGTTGATCAAGTGCGATGTGTGTATCACATCTTATATATGACTAATATTTTTGCGTTAATTTAGATAACTCGCCGTTACGCTGAATTCTCCGCTGCAATTGTTGGCATTTCCGAACATTTCCCCAATGAATTAGTTAGTCGTTTACTGTTGGAATTACAAAATAAAGTTGAATGTTTCATAGTACGCATGGCAGCTATATTCCCAACACGAAAGGAACAACTAATATATTTGATTTATAATTACGATTTAGTTTTAGGCGTATTGATGGAACACACACGCGACAATTCGAAAGAAGCCGAAGCATTTCGTGAACAAGTAAATGCACGTAGCGCTATATATGTATGTTGTCAGAGAATGTGAACCGTTTTATTACAAGGAACAATTGGAAGATCTTCGCAAACAAGAACGTAGAAATCTGGCTTTAGTGGTCAGTTTTTCAGCAAACTGGAAAAAATCTTTGGAAAAATTAAATCGAGAAGTTTACTTTCATTTCCTTCACTTTTGACTGGATCCCAATTGTTGCAATTGGCTTTAGCCAGTTTAGTGCAATATTATCATAGATTCCATAAACTGTTAACACCCAATGCCCGATCTCAGTTTACCAATATACATGTGGTAATGGTGGAAATGAAAAAATATTAATGTAGTTATTGAAAACAAAAATGATTTGATGTAGTTTCATATACATAATTATTATTCCATTAGTTACTAGAATATTAGCAAATAATAAGAACATTAATTAAGAACAAACTCAAAATACAAATTTTATTGTTTCTTTTTACATGAAAAAAGAATTTGGTCAACCTTAAGTGTTCATCTTCAAACACCAGATCTACTAATTCCTTATTGAAACAACGTTCGCCATCTAAACGTTTTGGGGAACAAGTCCAGTTTACCAATGCAGCTCCAAATAAAAAAAAAAGTACATAGGGTGATAGAAAATTGAAAAATAAGAAGAAAAAATAAAATGGCAAAATTCTCGGAAACGCATAGTTTCCGAGTTATGGACCTCGGAAGTTTTCATATGAATTTGTGATTTCCCACTACATTTCTGAACGTAAATGGCCAATATTGGTATCAGCTTTTGAACAGATCTTTCTGGAAATGCAAAATTTTTTTAAAACTTTTTAACTCTTTAGCTCCTAATACAGTTTTTACAAAATTTTATATCAAAATGTTACGGAAGTGCACTAGGTAATAAAAATTTTATCAAAAAAATCCCAGCTTCGCTAAATAAAGCTTCTCCACATAGCCGGCCTTTGACCGGGCGCAAGGGTTTTCTCCTCTATGGTATAATAAACACCGGCTTCGCTATATAAAGCTTTTCCACATAGACGGCCTACGGCCGGGCGCAAGGATTTTCTCCTCTATGGTATAACAAACACCGGCTTCGCTAAATAAAGCTTCTCCGCATAGCCGGCCTACGGCCGGGCGCAAGGATTTTCTCCTCTATGGTATAACAAACACCGGCTTCGCTAAATAAAGCTTCTCCGCATAGCCGGCCTGCGGCCGGGCACAAGGATTTTCTCCTCTATGGTATAACAAACACCGGCTTCGCTAAATAAAGCTTCTCCGCATAGCCGGCCTTCGGCCGGATGAACAGATTTTCTCCTCTATGGTATAACAAACACCGGCTTCGCTTACTAATGCTTTTCTGCATAGGTTTTCTCCCGAATCAGAGAGCGAATAATTTTTTTATTTTTTTTTTTTAATTTCTTAGTGTAGATAGAAATAAGTATGTATGTATAAAAGTTAAGTTAAGTTTATTTTAGAAAAAAGTGAATTAAAAAACAAATTTAAAACATAAATACATATATTGGTTTTTATGCTTACTAAAAACTTTTGTTTTTTCGTAAATTCATCGCCGCTCCTTAATGGATTAAGAATTTTTAAATAAAATGTATATATCCAGAAAGATCTATTCAAAAGCTTTCAAATGATACCAATATTGGCCATATAGGTTCAGAAATGTAATGGGAAATCGCAAATTCATATGAAAACTTCAGAGGTCCATAACTCGGAAACTATGCGTTTCCGAGAATTTTGCCATTTTATTTTTTCTTCTTATTTTTCAATTTTCTATCACCCTATGTACTTTTTTTTTTATTTGGAACTGCGTTGGTAAACTGGACTTAACCCTTTAAGTCTTTCCAACTGAAACCAACAAAACGAAAAATGTATTTCATAACTTATTAAATATTTAAATTAAATTCCACAACTTCTTACTGATAAGATTAAGATATATGTGACTTAATTGCTTTTTTACTTTCTAATTATTACTTTCTAAGAATACACAAAAACGATGGTACTTCACTATCCTACATAATCGTACGATTCATTCAAACGAAAATCTGACGGAATTCTATCCGACTTAAAAAAATGTCTGCAAAATCTGCTGTCGATGCCACACTATCCCACAAAAAGATGCAAACTCAAATGACTCAGCTACTCAGCTACGCATAGAATCTATCATTTTATGAAAATTTTCATAAATATTTGCAAGTCGGACAGACTGTCAAAAAAATCTGTCACTCAATTCATTTTTAAGCCACACTGTCATACATTATGAGCACACACGATTTTTTTGACATATCGTGCGACTAAATAGGATAGTGAATACCGGCCTTAAGCTCGTTCGCCTACATCTACATACATGTACAAAATGTGATTTTTCGGAAGCCTTGGCTAAAGCATAATGAACAACCGGCTCAGCTAAAAATGAACGTTTGCATTTAATGAAATTTTTGCTTAAAATCGTTTGTGAAAGTTAGCTACCTGTAACTAGGGTTGCCAGTCGGGCTTGTTTTGGCTGGATTGTCCAGCTTTTTAATGGCCTGTGCAGTTTCAAGCTAAAAAGAAATTTGTCCAGCTAAAAAAAATTTCCACAACATGCTCTTAATATTTATTTACTTAAGATAAATATAGGAGCGATAATTAATTCTACATTAAAATAAGAAACTAATTTTTTGAGTTATGACGTTGTTCCAGCAAAAGAGAGGTATGTAGATTAGGGTGGCCACTATTTTGCAAAATGTCGAATTTCAAGAACTGCGCCCCCCTATTTTTTTGCACTCGGTTTAAATATTTAATGGTGAAAATTAGAGCCAAATCGGACAATTCTAAGCCGCGCCACTCAGAGGTCAAAAGGTCAAATTCGTAGTTTTTTCTCAAAAATGTCATATAAAATACGTATTTTTCCGAATTTAACAATAAAAATTACTAAATAAATAGTTTTTTATTCAGATGTTAAGCTCAGGTGGTTTTCTGTCTTAAATAAATAACCTTAATAATGCATTGGGTCAGAAATGCCCCCTTATTAAGATTTTCATACATTTCCTTATTTAAATGCACTTTTAGTAAATTTTTTAAACACGTCTTTTTAATTTTTTTAAAAACAAATATTTATAATAAAAGAATTAAATTAGATAAATATTTATTTATATGTAAATTCGCCACACACTCATTGTGTAAACACACCGCTGAGTAAATTCGATATACACTCATTGTGTAAACACCCCGCTGAGTAAATACGCCATATATTCAATTATTAAAAATGGGAACTCCCAAATACACATTAGTTAAACACATTATTTAAACAATTACATAAAGTTTAAACTTGTATGTTTGTGTTTTAAAACGATTCCAAATTCCGCGTGTGTTTTGATTTTAAATTTATATCGTGTAAGAAATGTCGACTTCAAGAGAAGAAATTTATCTAGTTGGATTTCCAAATTTCCAGATAACAGGAGCAAAGCTTCCATCAAAGGGACAATGTCTAAAAGTTTTATTTTTTAATACTAGAGTAGCAAAGTTAAGTGTAGAAGAAAGTGCTCGAATAGTTGTAAAAGAATGCTCAATATTTTGGGAAAAAGCTAAAATTCCGGTGCAACAATTTCACAGAGCTGTTAAAAAGCTTCTGGACTTGCATGAAGATTGGAGAACCCTTGCTAAAACTAGAAAAAGAGATGGAGACACGTATATTATCAGAAGAGAAGAATGGAAAAGTGGCCTAAATGATTTATTTGATATTGCTCATAATGATGCATTAAGTCTAATTAACGTGGAGGAAGACAAACTGTTTCTGAGAAATCAAAGATTAAGAGGTCGCCCTGGCAGCATGCTTGGAATAGATTATAAATTATTAAAAAAGAACGAAAGAACCCAAAAACGATTCGAGGCGGAGGAAGAGAGAAAGAGAAGAAATATGCAAACCCCATCGAATTCAGCAGGTAATTCTAATAGGTTGCTTTTTACTTATGATAAAAAAAACCTTAATATTTGTTTGTATGTAATAGAAATTTTTAAATTATTTTTTTGTAGATGTAAATAATTTTACTGTCAGATTCTGAGTCCGAATTCGAAGAAAGTGAAGAAGAAACGGAAACTACGAGAACAAATAAAGTCAAAAGAGCGCGAAAAAATATTTTAACGCCCAGACTTGCTGCTGTTTTTGACAAGATAAAACTAAGCAACAGGGATGTCGTGCATATACTGGTTGCAGTTTTAGATGCGTTAAGCTTGAACTCAAATGAATATGTGATAAATCGCACTTCTATGCGCCATCAACGAGAGGTTTTAAGAGAAGAGCTCAGCAAGAATATTGTTCAAAAGTTTAGAGCAATAGATCAACCACTTACAATACATTGGGACACAAAGCTTCTAAATAACATAACCGGGAAGACGGAAGATCGTTTGTCAATTATAGCTACCGCGCCTAACATTGAACAAATTTTAAATATGCCTGATATTCCCTCTGGAACAGGTCTAGAAATATCTTCCGCTGTCTTTGATACTTTTTTTTTTTTTTTTTTTTTTTTTTTTTTTTTTGTTGGGACCAGCACTCATTGGATGACCCCTACTAATGCAATGCATTGTGTTGGAACTAGGAAAATAGGTTATGGGAAGGAGGAAAGAGGGAGTAGTGTTTGTGAACATTCGACTTGAACTTTTTCATGTTGTAAGTGAGAGGGAAGACTTCAGCAGGAAGGTTATTCCACATACGAACAGTCCGGCCAAAAAACGAATTTTCCCTGTAATGCGTTGTACGATTCACCGGCCAATCGACCACAAAAGGATGTGCTCTTGAGGAAAAACGTGTATTACGAACAAAGCTATGGGTTTCGGGAACCAAATCCCTAATTTCATTAGAACACATCCCGTTGTAGTAACGATAAAATAGGCAAGTACAACCCACATTGCGACGGTGCTCAAGGGAGTCAATAGAATTGGATACCCTACTGTCGCCAATGAGAACCTTCGCCCTCTCCTGCACGCGGTCGAGAAGCTCCAAAATAGACTTTGAAGCACCGGCCCACACATGAGAGTTGTATTCCATTCGCGGTCGGATATAGGTGGTATAAATAGTAAGGAGATCAGATGGAGTGAAGTATATCTTACACCGTTTCAAAAAACCGAGGCACTTGAATGCTTCTTTCGACACCTTGAATATATGTTCTGTCCATCGGACATCACATTGTATCCTCATGCCCAGAACATCAAGAGATTCTGTTTCCTCAATATTTATACCACCCATACATACAGATGAGGCACCTTGATCCGTCGCGCGTTTATGCGTTAGTACGCAACATTGGGTCTTTCGGGCATTAAATTCGACCCTATTCGCACGACCCCATTCTGAGATTATGTCCAGGTCACGGCCAAGCGTATCATTCATGTTTTGTCTCATAGCACAAACATCGGACACGCCTGGTCTGTAACCAAATGAATACGAATGGCAAAGGTTGCTGTCATCTGCAAAAGAATAGATAGGGTTGGAAGTTTGACATAAGAGGTCATTTAGAAAAATAAGAAATAGAGTAGGAGAAAGAACGGAGCCTTGCGGTACCCCTGAATGAATCTTGAACTCGTTTGATGAAACCCCATCTATAACAACCCGTATAGTGCGATCTCTGAGAAAGCTCGATATAAATCGAGAGAAATTATCACCGACACCAAATGCAACAAGTTTAGACAAGAGTGCACCATGCCAGACTCTGTCAAACGCCTTGGAAATTCTAAAGCAATTACCTTACTTTCGCCAAAATGGTGAATGGAACGACACCATTTTTCTGATAACAGGGCCAGTAGGTCTCCAGTAGAACGACCTCTACGAAAGCCATACTGGCGGTCGCTTAGTAGGTAATTAGACTCTAAAAATTTTACAAGATGGTGATTTACCATACTCTCCATAACTTTGGAAAGTGCCGAACAAATTGCAATTGGGCGGTAATTTTCAGGGTTACAGGATGAACATAGTATTTTAGACAAAACTGAGGCATTTGTTTTCGATACAACATCATCAAACACTGGAAGATTCAAAGTGGCTTGCACTTTACTAGAAAAAAGAATTGGACGTGACATTTTATTTATGGGCTGCCGGCATCACATTTATGAAATAGTTTTGTCTGCTATGTTTTTGGAAGCAAATGTTGGAGTACATATCACAGGTCCTGAAGTTGTGTTCAAAAAATTTAGAAAGGTTTGGCATCAAATTCAGCAAGACAAGTACGAGCCTGGAATACATGACTCAAGAATTAAGGAAATATTAAAAGATGAGTATGAAGAAATAATTGCTTTTTGTAACAAAAAGTTATTGGAGGCATTACCGAGAGATGATTACAAGGAATTTCTGGAGCTTATTATAATATTTTTGGGAGGCACTCCACCTAAAGGTATTTCGTTTTACAAGCCTGGGGCGTTTCATTTAGCTAGGTGGATGTCTAAAGCCATTTACTGCCTCAAAATGTTGCTTTTTCGAAAACAGTTTTCTGAACTCAGCGATTGCGAAAGTAAAGGATTAATAGAACTCGCCGGATTCATAATTAAATCCTATTCAGTTTTTTGGTTCGACGCTTCAAATGCTGTATTAGCCCCACTAAATGATATAAAATTTTTACGCAAATTGGAAGAGTATAAGGAAATAAACAAAAACATTTCAGAAAAAGCAATTACAAAAATAGTGAACCATTTGTGTTATTTAAGCGAAGAGTGTGTTTGATTTGCTTTATTTGATCCAAGGATTTGTGCAGAAACTAAGGCGAAGTTGGTAGAGAAAATGGGCAATGGAATATCTGAAGAATCTTTAGAAGACAAAGAGTACGTTCCAAAAAAACTTTTACTAAAACCAGAAGATTTAAAACATTTCATTAATAGAAATGATTCAATCATTCTGGAAGCACTATTTTCTTCAAATACCAAAAACTTATATAAGCGTTTCAACATTTCTGATATATTTTTAAAATCAGATTCAAGAACTTGGAAGGATTCGGAAGAATATAGGAACGGGAAACACATCTTTGAAAACCTTAAGATTGTAAATGACTGTGCAGAAAGGGGTATAAAATTAATTCAGGAATACCATCAAAAATTAACAAAAGTAGCGACAGTATATTTTTAAGGTAAAATATATTGAATTAAATATCGAAAATAATATTCTTAAACTTTCCTTGCATTTTCGGTTGTTCAACATTATAGGCACCAATACTCCAAAAATTCAACTTTAAAGGACTTATTTACTGAATTCGAACTATAGACGTTTATTCCATTTTTAAAGACATATTTAGTTTCTTACTTTAGACGGGTTAATTTATTTTATTTTTATTTTGTTTTTTTTTATTGGTTTCTAATGGAATTGTTAATTAGTTTTTATTTTGTTTGCTATCAATTTTGTTTGGTTATTTATTGTTTTTTATTTATTTGTTTGTTTATAAAATAAACACCCACATCTTTTTAAAAAAATTAGAAGTGCAATTTTAATTGTTAAATTAGGAAAAATACGTATTTTTGAGAAAAAATTACGAATTTGACCTTTTGACCTCTGTGTGGCGCGGTTTAGAATTGTCCGATTTTGCTCAAATTTTCACCATTAAATATTTAAACCGAGTGCAAAAAAATAGGGGGGCGCAGTTCTTGAAATTCGACATTTTGCAAAATAGCGGCACCCTAATGTAGATATATAGTACATATGAATGAACTGAGAATTTTTACTGAAGAGTGAAATAAAAATTTTGATTATCCAGGTTTTTATTCGCTGGCAATTTGTGTATTTTAAAAAATAATAATTTAAAACTAAACTAAAAACAAATTTTAAACGGATTAATATTAATATTATTTTACATATGGTGGGAGAAGAGCCCATGGATGACGGCACTAATGGTGCTAAAACTGGTGGCCTGAAAAGGAAGAAAAGACATGACGAATCCCATGATGATGATATTGACGTAACATCATTTGATGTTAACAACCAAAACCGCTTTTCAATTCTGGGAAATCTTGACTTTAAAAATACAAACGGTGCGAGTAGCAGAAATACCAACAACTCCAATACGGACGCTGTTAACACAACAACTGCAAATGTTATGGAACCGAGGAAAAAACAGTGTCCGCCGATTTTTATTTTTGATCAGGACATAAAAGCCTTAGCCTGCCAACTAGAGGGGATTATGCCAAAGATTTCATTTAGAATTAAAAACGTGAATCGCCGCAAAAGCAAAATTTATTTTTCAGACACTGCCGCACATTCTGAAATGATGGCAATGTTGAGGGAAAAAGGTGTGAACTCATATTCTTTCACGCCCAAGGAATTAAAACAAGTGTCGTTGGTTCTACGTGGACTTGACTTCAGAACCCCACCCGAAGAAATAAAGGGCAAACTGGATCAAGAGGCTCCAGGAGTGGTGGCAAAAGTCTCACATTTTTCTACGGCTCACTCACACAAAAATAATTATGTGACTGGTCTTTTTTTAAGTGACCCTCCATCCTGGGAAGAACAAAGATGATGTTAAGCATATTAAAATCGTTGCAAGCCAGGTTGTATCGTGGGAGAAGCCTAATAACAAGAAAAAGGAAATTCAATGCCGTCGTTGCCAGCACTGTAACACAGAATTTAAGTGTGTGAAATGTAACCAGAAACATGAACCTGGCAAATGCCTGTTACAACATCAAGATGGCAACCAACCAACGTGCGTGAACTGCGGTGAAGTTGGCCATCCAGCAAACTGGCGGGGATGTAGCGCCTACAAAAAGTACGTTCAAACTAAACGTCAGAAAATGATAAAAGTTCAAGAGGAAAAAGAAATTGCTAGTCGCAATGTCAGGAGAGTAGCAACCTCATATATTTCTCCGGGTAAGTCGTTTGCTAACCTATTTAAACAGAATACTAACACCAACACTGAGAAAAATTCAGTTGTTGATGAGTTTCTTAAGCTGACCAGATACTTTATGCAGCCCGAGGAACTTACTATAGAACAAGAAATTGAAAATGTTCTTAGAGAATACCGCCTCATGTCAAAGTCGGACGCAAAGGCAGAATTTGTGCGTCTGTACAATAAAGTCAGTAATACTCCCTAAACTTCTGAACTTCATAACATTTAATGTGCGGTCACTGGTTGACAGAGGCCGGCAAATAGAACTCTCTAATACCCTACACTATAACAATATTGACATTGCCTTTGTGCAAGAGTGCCACCTTAGAGGAAACATGCGTATATATATAGACGGCTACAATTTTTTTTATGATAAATCCCCCCTTGGTGTGGCAATTTTATTGAAGAACACAATCTCTTTTAAAAGGGTTTTTATTGACGTCTTCCAATTCAACACAACTTTTCTTCAAATTGAAATTAAAATCAACAGCAGCATTAAAAAAATTCTAGTTGGATCCATCCACGTTCCTACGAATCTGCCTCGAGATGCTTTAGGTATTGGACTTAATTTTAATCCTAAACGCTGCACGTAGTTATGACTCCGTAATCCTGGGTGGTGATCTGAACGCCAAAAATACGTCCTAGGGTGACCATTCTGAAAATAGTAATGGAAAATAATTATTTAACTGGCTTCATGACCATACCCTTGATATAACTCGCATTTGTGACAATAAGCCAACTTACCAATGGCAACTCCTTCTTAGACCACTTTCTTCTCAGTTCTCACTTAGTAAATAGAGAAACTACGAATTTTAATGTGACCAGCGTGGCAACGTTCTCGGACCATTTTCCTCTAAAAATGGAACTGAGACTGGAAAACGCGGACTTTGCCCTAAGATCGCCTAGTCTTTATACATCATATAAAAACACGAACTGCAGCAATTTCAAACGAGATATAGATATTGCAGCGACCTCTATTATGCCTCCTGGATATAGAAATCTTAAAAACAATGAAATTGATGGACTTATTAAAAAATTCAATGAAATCGTTAATTCAACCTCCAACAGGCATTCAGTTAAAATTGAATTAAAACATAACAAAACACCCTTACCTGAAAATATAAGAAAAATGTTCCGTGTAAAGCATCAGTGGCAAAAAGAACTTAAAAAAATATACCACCGTACAGGTGATAGGTCAAGCATGGAGTACAACATTATCTCGAAACAAATTGGACTATTAAAAACAATTCTAAAAGATCTGGTCAGTATCGATCAAGCTTATAAATTCAACAGTAAATTGGAAAAATAAAGCCCGGCACGTCTGCTTTTAAGGAGATTTATCGCATGTCGGGGAAAAAGAAATCTGTCTTCCCTCAACAAATCAGCGTGAATGGCATAGCAGTTTCAAATGAATCTGAAATAGGTGAAGCGTTTTGTACATATTACTCGTCTGTGTACAGTGAAAACTTACCCGATTGCCCAGTGGCAAATCTAAATGAAAGAGCTGCATCTTACATCTCAGAAGTTCCTCGTCATATTTATAACATTTGATAACGCCTCTAACTCCAGCCAAAAGGTCGACAGCTATCATTTCACAAACTGTGCTGAAATAAAAGAAATCATAAATACAATCAACAACAAAAAATCTAGCGGCGTTGATAATATTTCCAACTTTTTAATTACCTGACAGCTCCCTGCAACTCTTGGAGTGCCTTTTCAATAATTGCCTAAATAATTGCTACTTCCCTAAGGCTTGGAAGTCGTCTAAAATCATTCCAATAAAAAAGAAAAACAACAGCATTCAGGTTGATGATTTCAGGCCTATCTCGCTATTATCCAATATCGGTAAAATTTTCGAGCACATCCTAAAAAGAAAATTGGAAAATGGATTTATATTCTGCCAACTTCCACCTTACCAATTTGGATTCAGGCAGCATCATTCCACTCAACACGCATTACTGAAATTCCATACTGATGTCACAGGCAATCTAAGGGAAAAACGTTGCACAGTAGCTGTATCACTGGATATACAAAAAGCCTTTGATTCTGCGTGCCACAAAGGGATTTTGTACAAGCTCGTAGAACTAGGTGTTGACCCCTTCTTGGTAAAAATGTTTTCCAATTATTTTACTGACCGCGAATTTTGTGTGGAAATTAATAACTTACCTTCGTCTTTTGGAAGCGTTAAAAGTGGCGTACCGCAGGGCAGCGTGTTGGCACCTCTATTGTTCAATATATTTTTGTACGACTTTCCACATTGTATCGCCGGCTCAAAAGCAATATTATATGCCGATGATTGCATGATTTATGCGCATGACGAATATCCTCTTAGGGCTCTTACTGAGGCTATTGCACATCTTAACATCATTAACAATTACTACAAAAAATGGGGTATCCAAATTAATGCAGCCAAATCCGAAGCGATTTGTATCAGGAACGCCTCTGGTAAATGTCATCGTAACGTTGTGCCACAAAGCAAAATTCTTTCACTCTCCCTGGAAGGTTCTGAGATCCCATTTAAATCATCCATAAAATATCTCGGAGTGCAGTTTAATAAATTAATGAAGTTTAATATTCACAGCAGAACTCTCTTATCAAAGGCAAAAAAAATTGCAGGAATGTTCTCCAGAGTAATGCATAGCAAATTTTTAGCCGAAAAAACGAAATTACTCCTGTACAAAGTGGCTATTAGGCCAATTCTCATATATGCTTTTCCGATATGGTTTACCATCTCCCCAGTTGCCGCAAAAGAGCTTGAAATCTTTGAGAGGTCCATTCTGAGAAAATGTTTAGGAAAGAACTTTCAAAACCCAACTAAACGCTTTTCCAACTCGTATATCTACGAAAAGTCAAATATAACACCACTATGCGACTACGCGCTTACGTTACAGAAGCGTTTGATTGAGCGGCTTGAATTACACGATAATCACATTATGAACGAAATCTTTGAAGCGGAAAGATACACTGACTGGAACAATTCTACATACCTGTCTCCCATCGGCGTTGTTAACGTCAGCATTGATGCCAACTCCCAACAGGAATTCTACCTCAGATCCGCACCAGGCTCCAATAGGGGCTAGTATAAAATCCTCTGTGATATTAACATTAAGAAAAATAAGTTTATCAGATACCTCTATCATAGTTATTAAATCAGATGGCTATTATATTAAAAATAATAGCTTGTTTATTTTTTTCTTTTTAAGTCAAAACAAAAATAATATAAATTATTCAATTTATTGTTTGTTAGCTTCAATTGTCAGTACCTGTCAAACTCTTGTATATGTACGTTTCGGTTTTTAGTATAACATATGTTTCTACAACTCTGTTAATCACTGTTTTCAATGTTTAAAATGTTTGTTTTTTTTTTAACATTACATATCGTTTTTATGTAGTTTTTAAGTGTTATTTAGTTGTTGAATTTTGCAGACTTTGGCTCTGTTCGTTAAAGTAAGTGCCATGAGCAAGCACTGTGTTTTAACATCCATATAAACACGACTTTTTAATGTGATACTCATTTTTATATTTTAGCATGTAGCGTATACAATTAGCGTGTATTAGAACAAGACGAATATAGGTCTAAGAAACATCTGTAAAACATCATATGGTTAATTCCAACCTTTCGATTGTAAAAAAAAAAAAAAAAAAAAAAAAAAGACTCAATAAAAAAAATGTATTATTATTATTATGAATGAACTGAAAAAATTTAAGTTTAGTTATATTTTGTTATGTTAGTATTGTAGTAAAGTATTACAAAAAAACAATGTAATAATATTAATGTCATACTCGTACATATGGGTATTTTTTAATAAAATTGTTTGTACAATAAACAAGTAACTTTTCGTGAAAATTTTATTTCAAAATGTCCAGCTTTTTTTTAATATCCAGCTTTTTGATAATCTGGATCTGGCAAGCCTACCTGTAACACAAAGCATAGCAGGCCTTCGGCCGGGCGAAACGATTTTCTCCCCTATGGTATAAAAAATACCGGCTTCGCCAACTAAAGCTGCTCTGCATTGCCGGCCTTTGCTCGAGTGCAAGGATTATCTCCTCTTTAGTACAACATAAACATAAAGGTTTTAATTTTATTTTAATTAAAATTATTAAATTAATTAGTATGTACTATATATGTAAATACATTAAACAATTAGAAAAAAATTAATAAATTTGTTTTTATGCTTACTAAAGAACTTTTTTAATTTAAAAAATATTTTTCACAGACTGTGATATTTTTGTTCAACTGGTTTGTTTTTTATACCCTTCACCGAAGGTAAAACTTTGTCACTCCGTTTGTAATTTCTACAATATTGATCTAAGACCATATAAAGTATATATATTCTGGCTTCTTATGAGAAGGGAAGTTCAAATCTGGTTGTCCGTCTGTCCGTCCGTTGAAATGGGTTTTCCGAAGACCCCAGATATGATGAAGGCTAGGTTGTTATACAATTATGTCACATGTAGTCCGGAATTGGTTGCTATTGAAATTCAGGAAGATCGGTCCATAAATGGCTGATATATGAGCAAAAAACCACGACTACCTCTAATTTTTTCCATAAATCCCATGTTGTTTTTTAAATTCTTTTTTTCTGCATATCTCGAGAGCGGCAAGAGCTACGGGTACAAACGTGTTGCTTGCAAATACACAAACTCTCTAAAAAAAATGGGCGGGATTGGAGAAGTAGGTGTGGCACTTCCCATACAAAGACGTTATACATTTCTGTATATCTGGAGAACGAAACGAGCTAAATTAGGTACAAACATATCGGTTATCAATACGCAGTATCCCACAAAATATGGGCGCGATTGGAAAAGTGGGCGTGGTACCTCCCGTACAAAGACATTATTGAAAATACTCAAAATTTTAAATTTTAGGGCTCTAGTATGACATATGAACACGTTTTGTATACCAAAATGTCAGCAATTTTTAGTAGCATATATTCCCGAAAACCCTGAAACCTTTCTCCCAAAAATGGAAGAGTAATGCCCAAAATAATTTTTTTTTTAAACACCCATTTTCGGGAACATAGATCTTCCCAAGTCCAAGTTTTATAATCTAAGTAAATGGTTTTTTCTTCCTTAAAACGTTGGTATATAAATCTGCCAAATCGGTTAAGAAATGGTTAAGTTATTAGCAAAATACTCCAAAAATGGGCTAAAAAGCATCAAAATTTTTATAAAAACTAAATTTTTAGAGCTGTTACATGACCTATGGATACGTCTTATATATTAAAAGAAATTTTTAGTAGAACATATTTGCTGAAAAACTCGGAAAAATCGGTTCAGATACAAAAAACTTATTACCAAAATATAATTTTTTTAATAAAAATACCTATTTTCGGGAACCGTAGATCTTTCCGAGTCCAAGTTTTATTACCAAAGTAAATGGTAAATTTTTTTCCTAAAGACGTAGGTGTATAAATCTATCAAATCGATTGGAAAATGCCCGAGTTATGACCAAATTACTGAAATACCAATATTTACTTTTTTTTTATTTAATTAAGTTGTTTTATTTGCGTCCCCCCCTTCCTCATCATTTTTCTATTTGTTTACAGGCAGCAGCATCATGTCCAATATGACTTCCGTTATCACTCTGCTTTTAAACTTTGATCTATTTAACGAAATAATTTCTGCAAATAGAGATTGGGAATTTTTGCATCTTAAAAACTTGCAAAAACAGATAAATCTATTGTATGGCAACACGCCAGTGGTGGTGGTGTGTTTCCCTTTTTCGCATATTCACCTTTCATACCCAAACAACAATTTCACACAAAGATATTTGCTTATATGAAACAAATATTCCACGGCCTATTTACTTATATTAAAGTTAAGTTCGCATGCGTACCAGTGGTCGAGTGGTCTAGCCGTTATGTCACAATTAATCGTCCGAGTGTTGACGGGTTCAAATCCCATTCTATAAATTTTTTTTCTCTTAGTATTTATTAATTATTTTTAATTAAATAAAAAATATATCAGTTCTTGCTATTTTTACTTTTATATCCTTAAAAAAAAACACTTTTTTTTATAAAATTTAGACTTTTGTTCTAAATAAATGCGCATTTTTTAATATGGCTAATAATCTATATATATAAAATAGGATGTGTGTATGTATGTATGTAACGTATGGACTCCAAAACGGCTGGGCCGATTTTGATGAAATTTTCAGGGAATCTTCAGAATCTTCAGGCGGGTGACACTGTGAAGTCTGATTTTTGATTTTTGGTCTGGGGGCGGAGGGGCGTGGCAAAATCCATAACTTGAGAACGGCTTGACCGATTTAGACGATTTTTTCTTTAAAATTATCGCCATGGTCCAACTTAGGTTTTTACGGAAAGAAAATTTTGCCCCGCCCACTTTTACGCCCACTTTTTTCGATTTACCTAAAATCAGAAAACGGCACCATCGAGTTGACTAATTTTTCTTTCAAATGTTCGTATTAATCAACTTTAAGTTTTCATCGAAAGAAAAATTTACCACGCCTACTTTTACGCCCACTTTTTCTATTAAGCGCATAACTGGAGAACGACTTGACCGATTTGGACGATTTTTTCTTTAAAATGATCGCCATGGTCCAACTTAGGTTTTTACGGAAAGAAAATTTTGCCCCGCCCACTTTTACGCCCACTTTTTTCGATTTACCTAATATCAGAAAACGGCTCCATCGAGTTGACTAATTTTTCTTTCAAATGTTCGTATTAACCAACTTTAAGTTTTCATCGAAAGAAAAATTTACCATGCCTACTTTTACGCCCACTTTTTCTATTAAGCGCATAACTGGAGAACGACTTGACCGATTTGGACGATTTTTTCTTTAAAATGATCGCCATGGTCCAACTTAGGTTTTTACGGAAAGAAATTTTTGCCCCGCCCACTTTTACGCCCACTTTTTTCGATTTACCTAAAATCAGAAAACGGCTCCATCGAGTTGACTAATTTTTCTTTCAAATGTTCGTATTAATCAACTTTAAGTTTTCATCGAAAGAAAAATTTACCACGCCTACTTTTACGCCCACTTTTTCTATTAAGCGCATAACTGGAGAACGACTTGACCGATTTGGACGATTTTTTCTTTAAAATGATCGCCATGGTCCAACTTAGGTTTTTACGGAAAGAAAATTTTGCCCCGCCCACTTTTTTCGATTTACCTAAAATCAGAAAACGGCTCCATCGAGTTGACTAATTTTTCTTTCAAATGTTCGTATTAATCAACTTTAAGTTTTCATCGAAATAAAAATTTACCACGCCTACTTTTACGCCCACTTTTTCTATTAAGCGCATAACTGGAGAACGACTTGACCGATTTGGACGATTTTTTCTTTAAAATGATCGCCATGGTCTTACTTAGGTTTTGAGGAAAGAAAATGTTGCCCCGCCCACTTTTACGCTCACTTTTTTCGTAAGATTCACAGCATATATATACATACATACAACCATATGTATTTTCAAATCAAATGTAAATCAAACATATGTATATGAACAACATTTTAATTTATAATATTGCTTAGGGCCAGCAACGCGGACCGGGTCAGCTAGTTTTATATAAAAACCAAACAATTTATTTTTGGTAATACCCTTAATATCTCAAAACAAGAAATTCGGACTTAAGCCATTATTATTTAATGCCACAAATATATTTAGTCAATTCACAAGGTATCCTAACATGTCATATTGTCAAAATGTCCTAATATTTCACAATGGTTTAAAAATATTGTTGTTGGTTTGTTAACAAAAAGTGTCTTAAATAAATAGAACGTTGCTTGCTGTGTTTATTGTGCTGTCGTAATTAATCAGAAAAGTCCAGCGCTGAGCGGCTGAGCCGTACAATATTTTTAAACCATTGTGAAATATTAGGACATTTTTACAATATGACATGTTAGGATACCTTGTGAATTGACTAATTATATATGTAGATTATTCTTATCGCACCATGGTGAAGGGTATATAAGAACCGGCATAGCCGAATATAGCACTCTTACTTGTTGTTTTTTAATTTTGTTTTGATCACGAAATTTGTGTACAAATTATATCGGCTTGCTTTTACACATTACCCCTTTGGGCCTTTTTCACACGTCACTTTTTTATCCTCTTTGGTACTATGTGTTGAATTTTTTAGATTTCGAGTTAAAACCATGTTTGTGATCAAGTGCGATAAGAATTTTGATGCTTGCTCACTCCTGAGTGGGGAAATTTAAAATTTTTTATTCTAAACCTCATGAGGATGAATAAGCAGCAAAATTCACGCTCGCTCATGACTGAATAATGAGTGAACGTTTCGACACTCTGGTTGAAATACCTACTTCATAACTACCTTATTCCAATTTTCAAATAATAAACACAAGCATAATTGTTTCTGAATATACTTTTATTATCTTGGATAATTTATTTATTTATCTTCAGGTTTGCTAAATACAAAGGTTAAATTACATTTGCCGCAATAATGCCGATCTTCGTGAGCAGCCATGAATACACCTGCTCCACAATTTTCTCCGGGACACTCACGTCGCAAGCGATGAATTTTTCCATTTTCATCAACCTAAGTGAAAAAAGTAAATAGTTTTAAATTAGGAACATATTATGAAAAAAAATTTAAACTATCCGTTGCCAAACAAAAATACCTGTTTGTCCATTAAAAAAAAGTTAAGAGTGCTATATTCGACTGTGCCGAATGTTTGATACCCTCCACCTAGTTAGAATATTTCCGGTGTTGGCTTTATATAGAACCTATGGTAAATTATGGGCCGATCTTCACCTAATTTGGCAAAGCGCTTTATAGTCTTATTAAACTATGACAAAATTTTATTATTCGAGTGGTCTTTATATGGGGCATATGGTAAATTATGGACCGATCTTTACGAAATTTGTGGTATGATTTCTAGTCATATACGACGATTTTTATCAAAGGGCAATATGTCATGCACTCGTATAATGAACTCTATATTAGCACATATAATATACGAACGCCTACGAACGAACAAACAAAAGGTAAGTGCTGTCGCAGTCTTTTAGTAGACACCTAACATATTAAATATGCTGCTATAAGATGTGAATCATTTATTTTTTTAATGAAATATGAGTGTAAGCATACATTTGCCGATTCAACACATATGTTATAAGTGTTCAAATTTGCTACGGACACATATGCAAAACACATAAAAAAATAAATATAAATTATTGGTTTCTTTTCAATTACACAAGTTTTTTCTATCAAATAATAAAGACATAAAATAAGCTAGCACTGTGACGTGTTTGTAAGCAGGACCATATTTTTCCTGATAAGAGTGAGCCAGAAAAAACTAGGCCCTATGACATTGTTTGTGCTTTCAACGAGATTCTTTGGCGTTGCGTTGCGTTTTTACATATATTATTAGGGCCTAATTTTTTTTTTTTTTTTATTTATTTATTAAGTTTATTTTCAATTTAATTCATTACAATAGGTGGCCTCAGCGCCCAGTGGCATTTAGTTAAATAAAATGTTCAATATAAAATTTTTCAAAATAACACAAAAGTTTATTCAAATATTGTACAAATTCAATTAAAATATTGGTATATTAATAGGTATTTACAAATGTACCCTTTTCCCGGAAAGCCTCCCATTAAAGATTCTTTAGTTGCTTCCGTAACCTCTTCGGACGAAGTGGTACCCCCTTACATGTTCTGGATGATTTTCCTGTGTTCTTTAGTTTTATTTTTACATGAGCTTAACACCTTTCAAAAGGACGAAGTTCTGGGCAGTTGATATTTTATTTTATTTAAATTTTATAAGGGTTGGGACTCAAAAATTTAAATTTGAAAGTATAAAACATACGATTAGGTATGCATGATACAAATCAGAGTATGAAAACAAATAAAACATTTCGCAAACGTTTGCAAAATGTACAAAACTATTCAAAATTTTTAAATTGTATTGTACATGAGCAAAACCAAAACTTTTCAAGTGTCAGAGAGAAAACGAAACAATTTTCTTTCCACTCATCTGCATTATTTAATTTACCGTTACAATCGTGCATCTGAGTACAAAACAGATAGAGAAACGTTTTGTTTTGAGTAATTGATTTAGTTCTTGTTTGGTTTTTGTAGTGGAATAACAAGAGTAAAATCCACAATGCCTCGTCCAAAAAATGATTTGTTACGGACTTTTTTTGAAGCTATAAATGATAAGCATGTTATTTGCAAAAATGAAGTGTAATAATACATTATTAAGTACCTATACATGCTGGAAACTTGGAGCGACATTTAAAAACTTCTCACAGTAGTGTTTATGACAGTTACCCTCAAAAAAAAAGGCAGTAGTGTTTTGAATAGATTAAAAAGTGACACAGTCAAATTGTCTTGTACAGTCAACAAAAAACATTTACAAATGGCGTTAATAGTTATTTACTAAATGCGGCAGACCTCTACGTTTGGCGGAAGACCGGCCATTCAAAATCCTTGTTAATCCTTTACTTAACGGACTTAATATAAAATTAAATGAGCACAATATTATGAACAATATTGCTGAATTTTCATTGAATTTAAAAAGTGAAATCAGTGAAGAACTTCGCCGAAGATTAATTTCATTGAAAATTGATGCACATCTATGTACAATTTATTAAAAACAACAGTGTAATAATTAAAACACTAGCCATAAAACAGTTAACTCAACGGCACACAAGCG
Source organism: Pollenia amentaria (assembly GCA_943735925.1). Classification (NCBI taxonomy): domain Eukaryota; kingdom Metazoa; phylum Arthropoda; class Insecta; order Diptera; family Polleniidae; genus Pollenia; species Pollenia amentaria. The sequence continues at coordinate 94,692,805 of OX031007.1, forward strand.
AGTATTTGAAAACAATAATACTGGAAGTCCTCACAGCTTACGGTATTAATTTGAATCAAGTGATCACAATAACAACTGACAATGGAGCTAACATGGTCAAAGCGTTAGTGATTTAAATGACGGCATAAATAATAGTTCAGATGAAGTTGTCAATGGATGGCATACTAGCCGATCAGCGTAATAAGCTAAGCTGCAAAAATTTAGAGCATATTTTGCTAGTAAAGTCGAATGCTGAGTTTATGTATGAGTAATATTTTTAGTTTTTAAGTGGATATAAATTTGTTGTTATTTTAAATTTATTTTTTTTTTTCTTTGAATTACTTTTTATTTAATTTAATTTTTTTTTTTTTTTTAATTACTATAGTTGTCAAAATAAGCATTAACACAAACAAAAAACCTAAAAACCTCTCTTTTTATTTCACTTAGAAACAATAGTTCTTACTAAATATTATAATGAGTAAATCAATTACCAAACGTTTGTCAAACGTTTTTTCTCTGAATGTTTCAATATTGTTCTTAGTCCCAATTTACATTATACGATTTTTGTCGTTGCGATTCTTACCTTATTGGCGAGAGGGGAGAGAGGATTTAAAAGGGGTACACAAGCGAGTGTATTCTACGATTCGTTTTGTTCTTTCATTCGTAGTGTCAAATTATATGTATACATAAGAAGTTGTAACGACAAAACTTGTACAATGTAAACATAAGACCGACTTTAAAGAAGAAACGACAATAACCGCAACGACAAAAATCGTATAATGTAAATTGGGACTTGCTCTTTTCTTTTCCAGCTGTGTACGTTTATTTTAATGTACAATTTGCGCTCACGAGCAAAAATAATACAAAACAAAATGGCACAATCGTTCACATTGTTTTGGTTTTGTTTTCGTACTCTGATACAAATACACAAGGCAGTTCCACTTCTCTCTCACAATTCTAAACTTCAAATTATCTGAAAGATTTGAAGTTTGTTTTTTGTAAACATTAAAAATACGTTGCCACATTTTAAAAATAGACTTTTAATTCCTTTTGGAAATTATAAGTCAACATGTGTAATTTGTATTAAAAGCTTTAGAGTGAATTTTTAAGCATTTTAATTTGCTTTAGAGCTAAACATTTATAATAATGTAATTCACTAATTATATAAACACATTTTTTCGTGAAAATTAAAAACACATTATTTGTATGGTAAAATGCAATTCTTATTTAAGAAAATAACAAATCGTCGGCTGATAATTTAATTGTCGTATGTGGATTCCGATAGTTTCGAGTAAATTGAGTTTGAAGTTTGAACACTTATAAAATCCACATACGACATTTAAATAATAAATTAATATTTTGGTCGTTTTATATGGAAATTTGTCGTATGTGTCGTATTGGTCGTATGTTACATACGACATTTAATTTGAAAATTGCTTCAGCAAATACCACATACGACAAACTCAACACTTCATAATTCGAAACCCGTATGAGCTATCGAAAAACTGATTACGCCAAATGAAAGATCAGGATGGCTACTCTCTATTGCGAATACAATTTCGATGCGAAAGACGAATGGCAACTTGGTACCCTCTATCACTTTCGCAAAATTGTTTGAAAATTAAGCAATTCTGGTAATAAAAATTAAAGATAGCCCAGATTTCCAGAAAGGAAATGCAAAAAATTTCAAATTGTAAAGTTTAAATAAAAGAAATAATGACGATTTGCGAAAAGAGAAAAATAAAAAAATGCGAAAGACAAATGCGCAAACGCATTAAGGAGTACCAATAACTAGATTTGCTACAATTTATTTTCGCATCGCAATAGAGAGTAGCCCCCCAGGTCGGAAAACCTTAGGAATCGATCTTAACTCAAAACCGAAAAAAATAACACACGACATTTAAATTATCAACCGAAAATTATGAACCATCGACCTTTGTGATCACATTCGACCAATAAAAGACAATAGATCCTCACCAGATTCTGCTGGCGTATCCTCTTACAAGGAAGGTAGAAGGAAGGAGGGTAAGAGTTCACCACCCAGCCCTCTTAATGGTAACATATTGGTCACGGTTAAGGGAGCAAGGCCTGGGGACGAATTACCCACAGTAGACCAAGAGTCTCTCAGGAAGTTGAAGTCGATGAGTGGGGTTGCGATATTTGGGTTGGGGTCTATCAGTTTTAGGTTTTCCAAAAATGATGGACCCTAAGAGGCTGAATGTGGTGCAGATAAACCTGCATCACTGTGAAGCAGCCTCAACCGAATTAGTAGCCCACCTCATCGATAACAACGTGGACGTGGCCTTAATCCAAGAGCCCTGGATCAACAACAACCGGGTAGTTGTATTAAAGGCCACGGGATATACACTGTTCGTACCCCACACGGGTGAGAAGGTTCGAACTTGTATAATGGCAAGAAATGAGCTCAAATTTATGTTGTCTCATTCTTTCAGCAATGGAGACCTCACGGTTGTTACAGGTGAAGCTATGGACAAAACAGTCCTAGCACTAGCATCGGTATACTTACCATATGAGGCAACCGATCCACCTGGTGTGAAAGTACGTGAGTTGGTGGAGCACTCGAGCAGAAGGGGCTCGAGACTGGTACTAGGTTGTGACGCTAATGCACACCATACCCAATGGGGAAGTACCGACATCAACAAAAGGGGTGAGTCTGTTTGATTTTATTATTGCTAGCAATCTTTACATCTGTAATAGGGGGAATACGCCAACATTCAGAACTAGAGATAGGGAGGCAGTAATAGATGTAACATTGACGAACTATAGAGACTTAGTAGATGATTGGAGGGTGGCTTTGGAATTTTCCTTCTCTGACCATGGTCGTATATCCTTTAATCTAAACTTCGAAAAGTCAAAAAGGCGTCCTTATAGGAATCCAAGGAGGACGAACTGGGATTCCTTTTCGGGATTGGTGAATAGTAACCTTAGTTACACACGATTGGGGGTCGACTTCGGCCGGTGTGGAGCACCTGGTGGGTACCTTTACGGAGGTGTTGACCAGTAGCTATGAGCGATCTTGTCCGCTGAATTTTCCGGGTAGGCGCTCGCAACTGAGATGGTGGACAGGTGAGTTGAGGACTCCAAGGACCACTGTCAGAAGGTTATTCAATAGAGCGAAGCATACGCGTAGGGATGAGGACTGAAGTAACTTTAGGATAAGTTATAATAGGTATAAGGGAGATATTAGAAGGGCTAAAAGGGACTCGTGGATCAAATTTAGCGAGTCAGTAAATGAGATGTCCAGGTTCAGAAGGATTTTATCCAAGGACCCTTTGGTCAGAGACCAGACGACTCATGGACGGAATCTAGTTCCGAATCTCTCTGTTTGCTTATGGAGACTCACTTCCCGGGTTGTGTGGATCCTGGGACGGGGGAACAGGTGGGGTGTGGTAACCCCTTTTCTGGATCGGGCTCGGGAGGTGAGATAAGGGAGGCGGTGGGGGATATCATCACCTTGGATAAGGTTACATGGGCGGTTAATACTTTTGGGACTTACAAATCGGCAGGACCAGATGGTATATTTCCGGCTATGCTACAGAATATCCAGGGATAATCACTCCTATTGCTGGTGGAACTATTTAGGGTGTGTCTGCTAAATGGCTACATTCCTAGAGGGTGGAGAGGTCAGGGTTATTTTCTGACGGGATTCGTAATGGGACCTGGCTGCGCGGCAGGAGGCTGGGAAACATGTAGGGCAGTTTTTCCTGTTTGGTAGGGTTGTGTTCTGCTTGTTCTGTCCGATTTCTTATCTTCCACTATCTTCCTTCCCTGTGCTTTCACCTAACCTAACCTAAAAGCTATGATCGCACATATTAAATATTTGACGTCCTACACGTAACCCCACCAGTTTTATTAAAAAAATGGTTTGCTTTTGCAAAACGTTCGCTGGATCAATAATCATTTAACAGTTTCTTAATTGAATTATACAATTAACTGCTTACATTTTTATATATTTCAATTACAGTACCTAATTTATACAAAAAAAAAAAACACTTTTTTATCGGTTAATTGATCAATAACAAAATTAACCGATTAAACCAAAACCTCGACAAATTAATCGAGCATTAACCAATTAAACCAAAAGCCCGATTAAATTAATATCCTAGCGCATACATAAATTTGCATAGTTTTAAACTTATGAAGATCACATAATAAAAGTCTCACGGTAAAAAAAAATTAAAAAATTTGGTCGAAATTAGAAAAATTTCATTTTATACCCGTTACTTCCTGTCTATTACGGTACAAGATTGCATTAACCTAGGGCTGGCAAAAGTCTGAACCCGTCGACCAGGACACTTATAATACAAATCATAAATTTTAAGGGCCGTTGTGGAATGCGAACCACACCTAAACGTCAAGTTTTTTTCTACATTTTATTTGACATTTCTCAATTTCAGGCTAACTCAATTTGAACCATGGAAAGATACACAATCGAGCAACGCGTTAGTTATTCAGGCTTATTATGAAAATGGGCGTTCATATCAAAATGCATATAGTCAATTTTCGAAGAAAATCATCTTCATTGGTGAGGCACATTTTTACCTCAGTGGATTCGACAATAAGTAGAATTGCCGCATTTGGGCGAATGAGTATCCAAAGTGATGGTCAAAAAACCAATGCACCCGCAAAGGGATTGTTTGCATCATTGGACCGTATTTTTTCCAAAATGAGGCCGGTCAGGCAGTTACTGTGAATGGTGTTCGCTATCGTGAGATGATAAATCTGGGATCACACGATTGCCGCAAATGCACCAATATGACACAATTTTGATTGTGCTTTAATGGCGCACAATAATGAAATTGCCCCAATAAAATATTCTGAAATAACACGATTGCCCTGTTTTATACAAATTTAATTGCCGCTAGTTGGTACAAAGCGAAATGTAGACTTCTTTTTTAGTTGAGCCACAGCGTAGGATCGACAGAGGATCATCCTTCTTCAAATATCCCTTTAGTATTTGCACAACCGCTTTAAAGGGTTGTTCTTTTAGACTTATCAGAACTTTAACTAGGTGTAAGGGTGACAGTGTCCTTAACACTTTCGAAATGTAGAGTCATGTTGAGTAGCTCAATAAGACGTTTTTTCGATCTTTTGTCTTTGATATTTTCTAGCTTTGTATCGATGGTAGAGAATTAATTGAAGGTAAACAATAGATTTCATTATTCTCTAAACACTGAAATCTTTCATTCAGAGCAAATGCTAAGTAAATCGCAAATTTTTGGGACTCTAAAATATAATGCATTAACTATCAAAATAGCGTCAGAAAATGTAGCTGTGTTCATGGATAGCGAAGTGATTTTTATTTTCACAAAAATAAAAAAAGTTAGCAAAAAATTTTGCTGCAGGTTCAAACCAAGCGTTCAATGTGTTTATGCATCAGTCGAAAAAGTCGTAGGGTAAAAATTGTATTGACAAGTTACATAGCAAATGCGTAACACGCATATACATTAGGGTGGGTCATTGAGGTATGAGAAAAAAATAAAACTTCTCGAATCATATTCTAATAGCAATATTTTGTTGTCTTACGTTAAAACAAATAAAAAATATTAGTATTGTGGTTATTTTATTGAACTGTTAAATGGGTTTTAATCCAAATTTAGATATTTTTAATTAGGCTTAAGTTCATTGAATTTAATTTTCAGTAAATTATTTTTATGAAGACAGGAATTTTACAACATTAAATCAATTAAAATTTTATTGATAATTTTACATTCTTGACTGTGCTGAGATCTGAACCCAGGCTTTCACGGACAGGTTGCCCAGACTAGTTTCGATTGTAACCACACAATCTCGTCGGTGGGGTTTGCCGTTTTACTCACTAGGCTATTGAAGCCGAATAACGTCAATAGTCAACCATCAATTCGTTAACCAAATGGTATTTCACTTTGGTAGATCGAAATTTGCTTTTGAATGAATGATTATCTATTTTAATTGATTTACATGTTCTTCGTAACTTCTGTTTTTTCGTACTTTTTGTCAAGCATTCTTCTTGAAATCCAAAGTACATTTTTTTGTTTTTCATGTTTTTTTGTCTTTCTTTTTTCTTGCTGACTTTTTTTCTTTCTTCTTTTCAGCACAACTTGAAGGACAAATGTAAACATAGATCGTGCCTTAGCTGTTAGCAATATTAGTATTGTGGTTATTTTATTGAACTGTTAATGGTTTTTAATCCTAATTTAGATATTTTTAATTAGGCTTAAATTCATTGAATTTTAAGTACGTTAAAATAAAAAAATGCAAATTTAAAAGTAGTTATGGGCACAAATTTTAATAAAAAATTAAACGCCAAAATTCGGAAAAGTTTGCTAAAATAACGAAAATTCGCGAAAATTTTTAACTTAAGACGATTGATTGCCTTAAAGAGCAACAAAACAACGCAAAATTGCAAAATATTTGGAAAAGGATCAATAATCATTTAACAGTTTCTTAATTGAATTATACAATTAACTTCTTACATTTTTATATATTGCAATTACAGTACTTAATTTATACAAAAAAAAAAAACACTTTTTTATCGGTTAATTGATCAATAACAAAATTAACCGATTAAACCAAAACCTCGACAAATTAATCGAGCATTAACCAATTAAACCAAAAGCCCGATTAAATTAATATCCTAGCGCATACATAAATTTGCATAGTTTTAAACTTATGAAGATCACATAATAAAAGTCTCACAATAAAATAAGTACACGGTAAGCTAACTTCGGTAAAAAGAAAATTAAAAAATTTGGTCGAAATTAGAAAAATTTCATTTTATACCCGTTATTTCCTGTCTATTACGGTACAAGATTGCATTAACCTAGGGCTGGCAAAAGTCTGAACCCGTCGACCAGGACACTTATAATACAAATCATAAATTTTAAGGGCCGTTGTGGAATGCGAACCACACCTAAACGTCAAGTTTTTTTCTACATTTTATTTGACATTTCTCAATTTCAAGCTAACTCAATTTGAACCATGGAAAGATACACAATCGAGCAACGCGTTAGTTATTCAGGCTTATTATGAAAATGGGCGTTCATATCAAAATGCATATCGTCAATTTTCGAAGAAAATCATCTTCATTGGTGAGGCACATTTTTACCTCAGTGGATTCGACAATAAGTAGAATTGCCGCATTTGGGTGAATGAGTATCCAAAGTGATGGTCAAAAAACCAATGCACCCGCAAAGGGATTGTTTGCATCATTGGACCGTATTTTTTCCAAAATGAGGCCGGTCAGGCAGTTACTGTGAATGGTGTTCGCTATCGTGAGATGATAAATCTGGGATCACACGATTGCCGCAAATGCACCAATATGACACAATTTTGATTGTGCTTTAATGGCGCACAATAATGAAATTGCCCCAATAAAATATTCTGAAATAACACGATTGCCCTGTTTTATACAAATTTAATTGCCGCTAGTTGGTACAAAGCGAAATGTAGACTTCTTTTTTAGTTGAGCCACAGCGTAGGATCGACAGAGGATCATCCTTCTTCAAATATCCCTTTAGTATTTGCACAACCGCTTTAAAGGGTAGTTCTTTTAGACTTATCAGAACTTTAACTAGGTGTAAGGGTGACCGTGTCCTTAACACTTTCGAAATGTAGAGTCATGTTGAGTAGCTCAATAAGACGTTTTTTCGATCTTTTGTCTTTGATATTTTCTAGCTTTGTATCGATGGTAGAGAATTAATTGAAGGTAAACAATCGATTTCATTATTCTCTAAACACTGAAATCTTTCATTCAGAGCAAATGCTAAGTAAATCGCAAATTTTTGGGACTCTAAAATATAATGCATTAACTATCAAAATAGCGTCAGAAAATGTAGCTGTGTTCATGGATAGCGAAGTGATTTTTATTTTCACAAAAATAAAAAAAGTTAGCAAAAAATTTTGCTGCAGGTTCAAACCAAGCGTTCAATGTGTTTATGCATCAGTCGAAAAAGTCGTAGGGTAAAAATTGTATTGACAAGTTACATAGCAAATGCGTAACACGCATATACATTAGGGTGGGTCATTGAGGTATGAGAAAAAAATAAAACTTCTCGAATCATATTCTAATAGCAATATTTTGTTGTCTTACGTTAAAACAAATAAAAAATATTAGTATTGTGGTTATTTTATTGAACTGTTAAATGGGTTTTAATCCAAATTTAGATATTTTTAATTAGGCTTAAGTTCATTGAATTTAATTTTACAACATTAAATCAATTAAAATTTTATTGATAATTTTACATTCTTGACTGTGCTGAGATCTGAACCCAGGCTTTCACGGACAGGTTGCCCAGACTAGTTTCGATTGTAACCACACAATCTCGTCGGTGGGGTTTGCCGTTTTACTCACTAGGCTATTGAAGCCGAATAACGTCAATAGTCAACCATCAATTCGTTAACCAAATGGTATTTCACTTTGGTAGATCGAAATTTGCTTTTGAATGAATGATTATCTATTTTAATTGATTTACATGTTCTTCGTAACTTCTGTTTTTTCGTACTTTTTGTCAAGCATTCTTCTTGAAATCCAAAGTACATTTTTTTGTTTTTCATGTTTTTTTGTCTTTCTTTTTTCTTGCTGACTTTTTTTCTTTCTTCTTTTCAGCACAACTTGAAGGACAAATGTAAACATAGATCGTGCCTTAGCTGTTAGCAATATTAGTATTGTGGTTATTTTATTGAACTGTTAATGGTTTTTAATCCTAATTTAGATATTTTTAATTAGGCTTAAATTCATTGAATTTTAAGTACGTTAAAATAAAAAAATGCAAATTTAAAAGTAGTTATGGGCACAAATTTTAATAAAAAATTAAACGCCAAAATTCGGAAAAGTTTGCTAAAATAACGAAAATTCGCGAAAATTTTTAACTTAAGACGATTGATTGCCTTAAAGAGCAACAAAACAACGCAAAATATTTGGAAAAGTTGGCAAAAATAGCGAAAATTTTCAATATTTCAAACAAGCCATAAAATTAATTAAAAGTCCATAAAACTATAAAAAATTTCAAAAATTCGGTAAAAATGGTAAAATAAGCGGAAATTTGCTAACAGCGGCATGATAGCAAAGTCTTATATTTATTAATAACACTATGCTAGTTGAAAAAACAGACAAGCCGGGCACATGGCGTTTTAACATAATTCGGGTACGTTGAATCCAGTGGTGCCCGCGGTTTTTTAAGATTGGCTCTGGATTTCGAGATATACCGTTATTTCGAAAATGGAGGAGGTTGCACAACATACTTTAAGAAAAGTAAAACTTCTTTCTAATATCCTTAGTCGTTTTAGAAACATAATTTTTTTAACAAAATTACGAAATTTTTGTTTTTTAAAAATTCATAAAAAATTGGAAAATGCAGCTATGCTTCTAATTTTTTGCAGACGTATAAAATAAAGTTGCGCTGGTCATACATTTGGCCAGAATGTCATTAAAAATAAATTTTTTTTATTTTTCAACTTTATTTTTCATTCCCATCATTTATTTCTAAGGCCTAAAATTCACTCCTAGGGGGTAAAATGTATGACCGACCTCCAATGTTTTTTGTTCTTAACATTTTCTTAAAACATAGTTGCCATATATATCCACCCCTTAGGGGGCTCCCATACAAATATGGCCGTTTAATGAAATTCTTAAATTTGGCCCCTGCAGCGCCTAGGAGGCCCCTAGATGGGTCAAATGTATGACCAACCCCACTTTATTTTTCATCTCAATCATTTATTTTTAACATACCCACCCGCTATCTCCATTCCTTAAGGGGGCTTTCATACAAAATGTTCAATGCAGACTAGAAATATATTGAAGAAAGAGTCCCATAAATGCCCAGGAGTCGCCCCTAGGGGGATAAAATGTATGACTGACCTCCATTAGTTTTTTGTTCTTAACATTTTCTCAAATTATACTTTCCCTTTATCACCATCCCTTAGGGGTGCTTCCACCACCTGGATAACTATCTTGCCGCGATGTGGTGGCTTAAATGCCGGCGGTAGTGTATGTCTTGGAACTTGTTTCGGTACAGTCTAACCGGAACAAGTTCGAAGGCATAAGCTTTAAAGCCAGCATGACCAAGGGTTATCCATCCCATATCCCATCCTCTTTACCTATAATCCTACCCACTTCTCCCTTTGATTCCCTACATCCCCCACTTTTAAGGTCAAGGTGGTTGATAGCAGTGCCGAGGACCTGAATGGCTAGTTAGTGGTAAAAGAAACTGGTCGTGAACAGCTTCCCTCTGACGCCGATGGCAAGGGTCAGTTGTAATTCTAGCCTAGTCCGCGTACGCCGTCACTGCGCGCGATGGTCGCTTTGTTTACGTGCTTACTCGTGGGACCAAAAACTGGACAATTTAAATTTTAAAGAAAGAAATGAAGAAGTTGGCGCAGGGAATGTCTCTGTCAGCTCAGCAGGTTCGGGGTCAGATTTGGACTCCGACTTGCTGGGTATTCACAGAGATATTCTGCTGCAGGAGAGTCAGTTAATGACAGAACTGACAGTCATGACGGACAGGATAGACTCGCCAATCGGATCTCCGTCTCGTACAGGGGCATCGGAAAGACTCGGTGACCTAACTCTGGGCTCTGATGATGAGCACGAAATAACTCTGATTTCGGCTCATGATGAGGGCCATAGGGCTGGGCCATCGACTTCCGGAGTCACACTCGGGTTGGAGAGTGGATTGGCGAGTGTATCAAAACTCGTTGTTCGGCAAGATGCGACAGAACAGGTCACGTCAGATAGCCGAACGAGCTACGATAAAGCCAAGAGTGGTGTGAGAGCCTCCTTAGCCTTTCTGGAAAAGATAGCTAAGAAAGACTCCTCACTGCACGATGGGCGGGATAGGCATCTGCTGAGGAAGCACCGAAAGAACGTTGCTAGATTCGAACGAATCCACGGCTCTGTCGGTGCCATCCTAGGGCTTCCCTATCCTGCGGGATACACAACAGGGGCTGCTGTGGATACAAATGTTGTCAGTAAAGACAGCAAATCCCCAGCACCCCCTGTTGTTGAATCCTCGGATAAAGCAGAAGATAAGGAAAAGGAGGGTAAAGGTTCAACGACTGGCCCTCTTAATCGTGACAGATTGGTCGCAGTTAAGGGAGCTAGGCCTGAGAACGTTTTACCCACTACTAGTCGGGCTGGAAATGTCTTGGTAATTTCCGATAGTCACTCCCAAAAAGGAGTCACTAAAGGAAGGGTTGCTGGGACAGACCAGTCAACATCTGCAGGGAAATCGGGTGATCACCGACTGAGCTCTGCTAAGGGCCCCAAAAAGGGGGTAGTTAAGCGAGTGAGGTCTGGTGATGACCAGAAATCCCCTGCGGCTAAGAGGACTGGTCAGACTGTGGTCAGTTCTCTTAAAGATCCCCATAAGGAGATCAATAAGAGGACTGACTCCAGAAAGGACCAACCATCCACTTCAAAGAAACTAAAGGAGTCGTCGAGTAAGGACGGTATTCTAGCGGCTGTCATTGATCGTAAGGATCCCGATGGAAGGATCAGTGTCGAGAGATGGCAGGTGCTAGAGAACAAACTACTCGACGAAATCTTAAGTGCCAAAGGAAGGCCGGACGAAGTATCGTTCAAAGGGGCTGACTGGACAAGAGGTGTCAAAACTGTCAGTTGCGGCAATCAGAAAACCTTTGAGTTTTTAAAGGCTGCAATTGGTAAGTGTGGCAGCTCCTGTCCTGAAGCTAGTCTGGATGTTATACTAGCGTCTGAGTTGCCATTAAGGCCGGTAGTCACGGTATGGATACCTCCACCTATAAAACCGGTGGAGGTCATACTGGGGGTACTGGCCAACCAGAACAAGGGGCTCAATACAAGCCAGTGGAAGTTGGTAGCTTCACTGGGTTGTAAAGAGAACCAGGGAAGAGACTTCAGGTTCGCAGTGGACCGGGAGTCTCTTAAAAAGCTTGATTCGATAGGAGGGGTTGCAATATTCGGGTTAGGGTCTATCAAATTTAGGTTTCCTAAAAATGATAGACCCTAAGAGGTTGAAAGTGGTGCAGATAAACCTGCACCACTGTGAAGCAGCCTCAACCGAATTAGTAACCCACCTCATCGACAACAACGTGGACGTGGCCTTAATCCAAGAGCCCTGGATTAATAAAAACCGGGTAGTTGGATTAGGGGTCACGGGGTATACATTGTTCGTACCCCACACAGATGAGAAGGTACGAACTTGTATCTTGGCGAGAACTGAGTTTAAATTTATGTTTTCTCATTCTTATAGTAATGGGGACCTCACGGTTGTGACAGGAGAAGCCAAGGACAGAAGGGTCCTGGCATTGGCATCGGTATACTTGCCGTACGAGGCTACCGATCCACCTGGTGAAAAAGCGCGAGAGTTGGTGGAGTACTCAGGCAGAACTGGCTCGAGACTGGTACTAGGGTGTGACGCCAATGCACACCATACCCAATGGGGAAGTGCCGACATCAACAAAAGAGGTGAGTCTATGTTTGATTTTATTATTGCCAGCAATCTTTATATCTGTAACAGAGGGAATACACCTACGTTCAGAACTAGGGATAGAGAGGCAGTGATAGACATGACATTGACGAACTGTAGGGAATTAGTGGAGGATTGGAGGGTGGACCTGGGGTTTTCCTTCTCTGACCATAGTCGCCTGTCCTTTAATCTAATGTTTGAGAGGTCGAAAAGGTGTCCGTATAGGAATCCGAGAAGGACGGATTGGGATTACTTTTCGAGATTGGTGCAAAGTAACCTTAGAGTTACACGCGACTGGGGGTCGACTTCGACCGGTGTAGAGCAACTGGTGGGCACCTTTACGGGGGTACTGACTAGTAGTTATGAGCGTTCCTGTCCTTTGAACTTTCCGGGCAGGCGCACACAACCAAGATGGTGGACAGACGAGTTGAGGACTCAAAGGTCCACTGTCAGAAGGTTGTTTAATAGAGCGAAGTATACGCGTAGGGAAGAAGATTGGAGTAACTTCAGATTGAGTTACAATAGATATAAAGGAGACATTAGGAGGGCAAAAGGGACTCGTGGGTCAAGTTTAGCGAGTCAGTGGAATCTGTAAATGAGATGTCCAGGTTCAGGAGAATTTTATCCAAGGACCCTGTAGTCCCTGGATTTATTCAGAGACCGGACAACTCATGGACGGAATCTAGCTCTGAATCTCTATGTCTGCTAATGGAAACTCACTTTCCGGGATGTGTGGATCCTGGGACGGGGGAACGGATTGAATGTGGTAACCCCTTCTCTGGGTCAGAATCGGGCGGTGAGGAGAGGGAGACGGTGGGGGACATGATCACCTTGGAAAAAGTAACATGGGCGGTCTATACCTTTGGGTCTTACAAATCGGCAGGACCAGACGGTATCTTTCCGGCGATGTTACAGAATATCGGGAGATCATCACTCCTGCTGTTGGTGGAACTGTTTAGGGTCTGTGTGCTGAACGGGTACATTCCTAAAGGGTGGAGGGAGGTCAGGGTGGTTTTCATACCCAAGGCGGGAAGAACCGGTCACTCTAAACCCAAGGATTTTAGACCAATCAGCTTATCGTCTTTTCTTTTGAAGACGTTGGAAAGACTGATTGATCTACATCTGAGGACGAAGATTGACGCCGGCATCATCAGCGGCGCTCAGCACGCCTATCTTAAGGGTAGATCTGCTGAGAGTGCGCTTCATGATGTGGTGGGTTATGTAGAGCGGGGATTGCGAAACAAGGAATACACCTTGGCGGCATTCCTGGATATAGAGGGCGCTTTTAATAATTTGAAGATAGAGGCTATCAGGCAGGCATTGGTGGATCTAGGCGTTCCTCTGTTCCTGGTCGAATGGATAACTCTGATGCTCAGCAGCAGAGTTATTCACTCGGACTGGGGAAACGAGCGCTTAAAGAAACTGGTGACTAGGGGAACCCCACAGGGGGGAGTTCTCTCTCCCTTATTATGGCTCTTAGCTGTCAACGTCGTTCTGGGACTTTTTGACAGATTGGGTCGGAAAGTTGTGGCCTACGCGGATGATGTAGTGATATTGGTATCGGGCAAGTTTCTGCCGACAATAAGCGAAGTCATGCAAGGGGCGCTGGGCGAACTGTCAGCATGGGCGAGTGATAAGGGTTTGGGAGTCAATCCGGAGAAGACCGAGCTGGTTCTTTTTACTAGGAGGTACAGGGTAGAGAATTTTAGGCTGCCGGTACTAGGAGGAGTAGAGCTTAGACTATCTGATAGCGCTAAGTATCTAGGAGTTTTTCTGGACAGCAAGCTGTCGTGGGGAAGGAATACTCAGGAGAGACTTAAGAGAGGCCTCAATGCCTACTATGCTTGCAGATCATCGATAGGTAAGAGTTGGGGACTCCGGCCGTCAGTAGTGGGATGGCTGTACACTTCGGTGGTTAGACCCATTCTTACATATGGATGCTGTGTTTGGTGGGAGTCATTGAGAGTGGCTTGTCGAAGGAACCTTCTGTCTAAGGCTCAGAGGTGTGCTTCAATCGGCATGACAGGTGCCATGAGAAGTACACCTCAAGCGGCACTGGATGTCATTCTACATCTTCTGCCCATTGAGCAGTATGTTATGGGAATGGCAGCCAGAAGCATTCTTAGACTGAGGGAACTAGGATTGATTAGGGATTTCACGCAGGGTCACTCACGGATCTTGAGTGAGATCGAAGCTGGAGGTTACTGCCTGGGATCACCCGGCTCCACGGATTTCGTGGGCACCAGGGTGGATTTCGGACGGTTGCCGGAGGTGGTAACGCCTTCTAGGGAGAGATGGTCAGGTAGGAGCAGATTATTTAATGGATTTGCTATTTTCACTGACGGCTCAAAGATGAGAGGCACGGGTGCGGGGGTCTACATTGAGGATCTGGATATCAGAATGTCATATAGGCTTCCGGACGACTGCAGTGTTTTTCAGGCGGAAGTTCTGGGGGTCTTGAGGGCCGTGGAACTGATGAGGGACAACATTGATAGGGGCTCGGAGGTCACTATATATGTCGACAGCCAGGCGGCCCTTATGGCCGTAAGGGGCTGTTACGTGAAATCCAAGCTAGTTGACGGTTGCAGGAGGGCTCTGGAGGGAGCCTTAGGAGAGTATATGTTGAGATTGTGCTGGGTGCCTGGTCACTGCAACATAAGCGGCAACGAGATTGCTGATGAGTTGGCGAGACAGGGCTCAGAGATGGAGGATCCTAATCACATGGAGGCAATTAGGCCTCCAATAGGATTCTACTTTGGGAAGATTAGGGAATGGATTCTGGGCGCGACCAATAGGGCCTGGGGGAACCGAACGGACTGCCGGGTATCACGGACGATGTGGCCGGTGCTCAGGAAGTCCGACTCGGAGTTGTTGCTGGGCAGAAGCAGGGTCTGCGTGAGGACCATAATAGGAATCATCACGGGTCATTGCATGATAGGCAGGATGGCGATGAGGTTAGGATCCGACGTGTCGGATATGTGCGGGTTGTGTGAGGACCCGGAGGAGCTGGAGACGGTTGAGCACATTTTGTGCCGCTGTCCCAGGCTACAGGGCAGCAGGCTGAGGTGGCTGGGCAGCAGATTCCTAGGCGAATTAGGGGACGTCCCGGGCTGTGGGCTCGAGAGTCTGATAGGATTCGTAATGGGGATGGCCTGGCTGCGCAGCAGGAGACTGGGAGCTAGCCGCACATAGGGCGGATTGGTGTTGTGTTGAGTGAGGCTTTTCTCTCGGGTTTGGTCAGAACTTCCTTTTCTCATCTATTCTTATCTGTTCTTATCTTTTCTGATTCTTTTGCTGTTTCTCTTCACCTTCTTTTTTCAGCTTCTTAAATATAAACAAGGCATCACAATGGACCGTATTGGTCTCTGGGTGAGGGTGTGAAGGAGACTTCACACCAGCCTTTCTACCTACCTACCTACCTAGGGGTGCTTCCATACAAATATTGCGTTTTATGAAATTCTTAAATTAATTAAAATTTGTCGACTTTTGTGAATAAAATCAAAAGTTGCAAACAGATTTTAATCATTTATGGCTTGTTTTGTTTGGAATTTCGTTTTTATGTTTATATACGTTTACGTTTATATGTTTGCAAAAATTTAGAAGCATAGCTGCATTTTCCAATTTTTTATGAATTTTTAAAAAACAAAAATTTCGAAATTTTGTTAAAAAAATTATTTTTTTTTTCCACAAAAAAAAATTATTTTTCTAAAACGACTAAGGATATTAGAAAGAAGTTTTACTTTTCTTAAAGGAAATTTTATTGCGAAATTTCTGTTTTTTAAGTTTTTTGAATAAGCTAAAGCGTTTTTGAGTTACGCGAATATATGTTGTGCAACCTCCTCCATTTTCGAAATAACGGTATTTCTCGAAAACCAGAGCCAATCTTAAAAAACCGCGGGCACCACTGGATTCAGCGTATCCGAATTATGTTAAAACGCCAGGAGCCCAGCTTGTCACGAAAAAAGTGTCAATTTCTTGCACAGTGTAATCGTCAAAGCTATAAAGAATCAGAAAACTTACAGTAAAAAATAGCTCTTATCGCGAATCGGAAACAAACTCTAAAATTTATTTGAAATCGGTCAAAAAAAAAACAAAATGTCGGGAAATATCATAAATAGCGTTAAAAATTAACTTAAATGATGAACAAAAAAAAAAAAAAAAAAAAAAAAAAAAATGAAGACGGGATTTTTTTTGTCATATTTTCGATAACTTGTCGACGTCGACACAACTTACTTCGAAGTGATGTAGCCGTCGACTTGATGCGACAACAAATAAAAATAAATGTCGACGTCGACAACGACTTACGTAATAGGGGTGAATAATTAAGAGTTGGTTTTTGTTTTTATTTAAAAAAAAAAAAAATTTAATTTGATGTTCGTTTCTTAAAAATGTTGTGCTCTCAAATAGGATAGCTTGATTTTTTTGCGCCCCATATAAATGGAGTGTTAAAAGCCCTGTCTGTTTCTTTATAACGGCGACGATTGCCGAAAAGAGCAACAAAAGCTACGCGAAAATTGCAAAAAATTGCGAAAATTCGCGAAAATTCGCGAAAATTCGCGAAAATTTTTACTATTTCAAATAAGCCAGTATTGATTAAAAGTCCCTAAAACCATAAGGAAAAATTCCATAAGAATAGCTAAATTAGTGGGAATTCGCAAAAATTTGATAATTGCGGCATGATCGCAAAGTTTAATATATAATAAAAAGGGTTAAAGTTATAAAGCATTACACGAAAAATTGGCTTGAAAAAAACCTTAAAATTTATTTAAAATCGCTTAATCGGTTAAAAATAATCACCCCTATTATGTAAGTCGTTGTCGACATCGACATTAATTTTTATTTGTTGTCACATCAAGTCGAAGACTACATCACTTCGACGTTAATTTGGTATTTTATAAGAAAGTTGTGTCGACGTAGACAAGTTATCGAAAATCTGACAGAAAAAAAAAATCCCATCTCCAATTTTTTTTTTCTATTATTTTTGTTCTTCATCATTAAAGTTAATTTTTTGACGCTATTTATGCTATTTTCCGACATTTTGTTTTTTTAAGCGATATCAAATTAATTTTAGAGTTTGTTTCCGATCTTGAAATTTTCGCAAAATTTTTGCCAGGTTCGCGATAAAAACTATTTTTGCTGTAAGTATTCTGATTATTTATAGCTTTAACGATTATTAATAAAAATAAGACTTTGCTATCATGCCGCTGTTAGCAAATTTTTGCGAATTTCCGCTAATATTGCAATTTTTACCGAATTTTTGACAATCCTTATTGTTTTAAGGACTTTTAATTAATTTTATGGCATGTATAAAATATTAAAAATGTTCGCGAATTTTCGCTATTTTTGCAAACTTTTCCAAATTTTTGCAATTTTGTGTAGTTTTGTTGCTCTTTGAGGCAATCGTCTTCAGTTAAAAATTTTCGCGAATTTCCGCTATTTTAGCAAACTTTTCCGAATTTTCCGTTTAATTTACTATTAAAATTTGTGCCCCTAACTTCTTTTAAATTCGCATTTTTTTATTTTAACGTACTTAATAAATATTTTTACATACTACTAAAAATTCTTTTAACTTTCATTCGAGTCGTCGCAAAATTTCCTGTCGACTAAAACAGAGACAATTCTACTCGACGTCGACTTAAAAGCGCCCTAGAAAATATCTAGTGACTGTCAATAGTAATCGATTATTGTCAATAACGACTCAGAAAATATAATTACTGTTCCGATGCCGTCGACTTATGTCGACGTCGACTTTCATAATAGGGGTGAATATTTCCGAAGAAAAAAAATTGCAAAAATTCATGAAAATTTTTAATATTTTAAACAGTGACTTTTTTTATAAATGGAGTGTTAAAAGCCCTGTCTGTTTCTTTATAACGGCGACGATTGCCGAAAAGAGCAACAAAAGCTACGCGAAAATTGCAAAAAATTGCGAAAATTCGCGAAAATTCGCGAAAATTTTTACTATTTCAAATAAGCCAGTATTGATTAAAAGTCCCTAAAACCATAAGGAAAAATTCCATAAGAATAGCTAAATTAGTGGGAATTCGCAAAAATTTGATAATTGCGGCATGATCGCAAAGTTTAATATATAATAAAAAGGGTTAAAGTTATAAAGCATTACACGAAAAATTGGCTTGAAACAAACCTTAAAATTTATTTAAAATCGCTTAATCGGTTAAAAATAATCACCCCTATTATGTAAGTCGTTGTCGACATCGACATTAATTTTTATTTGTTGTCACATCAAGTCGAAGACTACATCACTTCGACGTTAATTTGGTATTTTATAAGAAAGTTGTGTCGACGTAGACAAGTTATCGAAAATCTGACAGAAAAAAAAAATCCCATCTCCAATTTTTTTTTTTCTATTATTTTTGTTCTTCATCATTAAAGTTAATTTTTTGACGCTATTTATGCTATTTTCCGACATTTTGTTTTTTTAAGCGATATCAAATTAATTTTAGAGTTTGTTTCCGATCTTGAAATTTTCGCAAAATTTTTGCCAGGTTCGCGATAAAAACTATTTTTGCTGTAAGTATTCTGATTATTTATAGCTTTAACGATTATTAATAAAAATAAGACTTTGCTATCATGCCGCTGTTAGCAAATTTTTGCGAATTTCCGCTAATATTGCAATTTTTACCGAATTTTTGACAATCCTTATTGTTTTAAGGACTTTTAATTAATTTTATGGCATGTATAAAATATTAAAAATTTTCGCGAATTTTCGCTATTTTTGCAAACTTTTCCAAATTTTTGCAATTTTGTGTAGTTTTGTTGCTCTTTGAGGCAATCGTCTTCAGTTAAAAATTTTCGCGAATTTCCGCTATTTTAGCAAACTTTTCCGAATTTTCCGTTTAATTTACTATTAAAATTTGTGCCCCTAACTTCTTTTAAATTCGCATTTTTTTATTTTAACGTACTTAATAAATATTTTTACATACTACTAAAAATTCTTTTAACTTTCATTCGAGTCGTCGCAAAATTTCCTGTCGACTAAAACAGAGACAATTCTACTCGACGTCGACTTAAAAGCGCCCTAGAAAATATCTAGTGACTGTCAATAGTAATCGATTATTGTCAATAACGACTCAGAAAATATAATTACTGTTCCGATGCCGTCGACTTATGTCGACGTCGACTTTCATAATAGGGGTGAATATTTCCGAAGAAAAAAAATTGCAAAAATTCATGAAAATTTTTAATATTTTAAACAGTGACTTTTTTTAATCAATTTTGTGGGTTGTTTGAAATATTAAAAATTTTCGCGAATTTTCGCTATTTTTTTTTACACATTTTTGCAATTTTCGAGAAGTTCGGTTTTTAATTCAAAATTTTGACTGAAGTGCACTTTACGGGGCGTACGAAAAAAAAATATAAAAAATATGCCACCCGATCCAGAATTAAAAAAAAAAATACCAAAATTAATATTTAAGGGGGCTGAGGCCCGTGGTGACCCGTGGGTCCATAAAATCGCCCCGCCCACTGAATGGTATGTGTGGGTACTCAAATTAAAGGTAATTGTGCAACAAAAACGAAAATAATAAAATTTTGGGTGGGCGGCATTTCTAGGGCCCTCTGGGGCAAAAAAAGTGTCCCCCCCATAACACTTATGTATATCTGTGTGGATACTCAAATTAAAGGTAATTTGCTCACGATTGCAAATATGTATTTTGTTTTTGTATTCGTTTAATATTTTCCTCTCTAGGTTAATTTATGTATCTTTTATAGCTATGCAGAGAAGTTTTAGTTAGCGAAGCCGGTCTTTGTTATACCATAGAGGAGAAAATCCTTTTGCCCGGCCGAAGGCCGGCTATGCAGAGAAGCTTTAGTAAGCGAAGCCGGTCTTTGTTATACCACAGATATTTTTAATTAGGCTTAAATTCATTGAATTTTAAGTACGTTAATGGGCACAAATTTTAATAAAAAATTAAACGCCAAAATTCGGAAAAGTTTGCTAAAATAACGAAAATTCGCGAAAATTTTTAACTTAAGACGATTTATTGCCTTAAAGAGCAACAAAACAACGCAAAATATTTGGAAAAGTTGGCAAAAATAGCGAAAATTTTCAATATTTCAAACAAGCCATAAAATTAATTAAAAGTCCATAAAACTATAAAAAATTTCAAAAATTCGGTAAAAATGGTAAAATAAGCGGAAATTTGCTAACAGCGGCATGATAGCAAAGTCTTATATTTATTAATAACACTATGCTAGTTGAAAAAACAGACAAGCCGGGCACATGGCGTTTTAACATAATTCGGGTACGTTGAATCCAGTGGTGCCCGCGGTTTTTTAAGATTGGCTCTGGATTTCGAGATATACCGTTATTTCGAAAATGGAGGAGGTTGCACAACATACTTTAAGAAAAGTAAAACTTCTTTCTAATATCCTTAGTCGTTTTAGAAACATAATTTTTTTAACAAAATTACGAAATTTTTGTTTTTTAAAAATTCATAAAAAATTGGAAAATGCAGCTATGCTTCTAATTTTTTGCAGACGTATAAAATAAAGTTGCGCTGGTCATACATTTGGCCAGAATGTCATTAAAAATAAATTTTTTTTATTTTTCAACTTTATTTTTCATTCCTATCATTTATTTCTAAGGCCTAAAATTCACTCCTAGGGGGGTAAAATGTATGACCGACCTCCAATGTTTTTTGTTCTTAACATTTTCTTAAAACATAGTTGCCATATATATCCACCCCTTAGGGGGCTCCCATACAAATATGGCCGTTTAATGAAATTCTTAAATTTGGCCCCTGCAGCGCCTAGGAGGCCCCTAGATGGGTCAAATGTATGACCAACCCCACTTTATTTTTCATCTCAATCATTTATTTTTAACATACCCACCCGCTATCTCCATTCCTTAAGGGGGCTTTCATACAAAATGTTCAATGCAGACTAGAAATATATTGAAGAAAGAGTCCCATAAATGCCCAGGAGTCGCCCCTAGGGGGATAAAATGTATGACTGACCTCCATTAGTTTTTTGTTCTTAACATTTTCTCAAATTATACTTTCCCTTTATCACCATCCCTTAGGGGTGCTTCCATACAAATATTGCGTTTTATGAAATTCTTAAATTAATTAAAATTTGTCGACTTTTGTGAATAAAATCAAAAGTTGCAAACAGATTTTAATCATTTATGGCTTGTTTTGTTTGGAATTTCGTTTTTTATATGTTTGCAAAAATTTAGAAGCATAGCTGCATTTTCCAATTTTTTATGAATTTTTAAAAAACAAAAATTTCGAAATTTTGTTAAAAAAATTATTTTTTTTTTCCAAAAAAAAAAATTATTTTTCTAAAACGACTAAGGATATTAGAAAGAAGTTTTACTTTTCTTAAAGGAAATTTTATTGCGAAATTTCTGTTTTTTAAGTTTTTTGAATAAGCTAAAGCGTTTTTGAGTTACGCGAATATATGTTGTGCAACCTCCTCCATTTTCGAAATAACGGTATTTCTCGAAAACCAGAGCCAATCTTAAAAAACCGCGGGCACCACTGGATTCAGCGTATCCGAATTATGTTAAAACGCCAGGAGCCCAGCTTGTCACGAAAAAAGTGTCAATTTCTTGCACAGTGTAATCGTCAAAGCTATAAAGAATCAGAAAACTTACAGTAAAAAATAGCTCTTATCGCGAATCGGAAACAAACTCTAAAATTTATTTGAAATCGGTCAAAAAAAAAACAAAATGTCGGGAAATATCATAAATAGCGTTAAAAATTAACTTAAATGATGAACAAAAAAAAAAAAAAAAAAAAAATGAAGACGGGATTTTTTTTGTCATATTTTCGATAACTTGTCGACGTCGACACAACTTACTTCGAAGTGATGTAGCCGTCGACTTGATGCGACAACAAATAAAAATAAATGTCGACGTCGACAACGACTTACGTAATAGGGGTGAATAATTAAGAGTTGGTTTTTGTTTTTATTTAAAAAAAAAAAATTTAATTTGATGTTCGTTTCTTAAAAATGTTGTGCTCTCAAATAGGATAGCTTGATTTTTTTGCGCCCCATATAAATGGAGTGTTAAAAGCCCTGTCTGTTTCTTTATAACGGCGACGATTGCCGAAAAGAGCAACAAAAGCTACGCGAAAATTGCAAAAAATTGCGAAAATTCGCGAAAATTTTTACTATTTCAAATAAGCCAGTATTGATTAAAAGTCCCTAAAACCATAAGGAAAAATTCCATAAGAATAGCTAAATTAGTGGGAATTCGCAAAAATTTGATAATTGCGGCATGATCGCAAAGTTTAATATATAATAAAAAGGGTTAAAGTTATAAAGCATTACACGAAAAATTGGCTTGAAACAAACCTTAAAATTTATTTAAAATCGCTTAATCGGTTAAAAATAATCACCCCTATTATGTAAGTCGTTGTCGACATCGACATTAATTTTTATTTGTTGTCACATCAAGTCGAAGACTACATCACTTCGACGTTAATTTGGTATTTTATAAGAAAGTTGTGTCGACGTAGACAAGTTATCGAAAATCTGACAGAAAAAAAAATCCCATCTCCAATTTTTTTTTTCTATTATTTTTGTTCTTCATCATTAAAGTTAATTTTTTGACGCTATTTATGCTATTTTCCGACATTTTGTTTTTTTAAGCGATATCAAATTAATTTTAGAGTTTGTTTCCGATCTTGAAATTTTCGCAAAATTTTTGCCAGGTTCGCGATAAAAACTATTTTTGCTGTAAGTATTCTGATTATTTATAGCTTTAACGATTATTAATAAAAATAAGACTTTGCTATCATGCCGCTGTTAGCAAATTTTTGCGAATTTCCGCTAATATTGCAATTTTTACCGAATTTTTGACAATCCTTATTGTTTTAAGGACTTTTAATTAATTTTATGGCATGTATAAAATATTAAAAATTTTCGCGAATTTTCGCTATTTTTGCAAACTTTTCCAAATTTTTGCAATTTTGTGTAGTTTTGTTGCTCTTTGAGGCAATCGTCTTCAGTTAAAAATTTTCGCGAATTTCCGCTATTTTAGCAAACTTTTCCGAATTTTCCGTTTAATTTACTATTAAAATTTGTGCCCCTAACTTCTTTTAAATTCGCATTTTTTTATTTTAACGTACTTAATAAATATTTTTACATACTACTAAAAATTCTTTTAACTTTCATTCGAGTCGTCGCAAAATTTCCTGTCGACTAAAACAGAGACAATTCTACTCGACGTCGACTTAAAAGCGCCCTAGAAAATATCTAGTGACTGTCAATAGTAATCGATTATTGTCAATAACGACTCAGAAAATATAATTACTGTTCCGATGCCGTCGACTTATGTCGACGTCGACTTTCATAATAGGGGTGAATATTTCGGAAGAAAAAAAATTGCAAAAATTCATGAAAATTTTTAATATTTTAAACAGTGACTTTTTTTAATCAATTTTGTGGGTTGTTTGAAATATTAAAAATTTTCGCGAATTTTCGCTATTTTTTTTTACACATTTTTGCAATTTTCGAGAAGTTCGGTTTTTAATTCAAAATTTTGACTGAAGTGCACTTTACGGGGCGTACGAAAAAAAAATATAAAAAATATGCCACCCGATCCAGAATTAAAAAAAAAAAATACCAAAATTAATATTTAAGGGGGCTGAGGCCCGTGGGGACCCGTGGGTCCATAAAATCGCCCCGCCCACTGAATGGTATGTGTGGGTACTCAAATTAAAGGTAATTGTGCAACAAAAACGAAAATAATAAAATTTTGGGTGGGCGGCATTTCTAGGGCCCTCTGGGGCAAAAAAAGTGTCCCCCCCATAACACTTATGTATATCTGTGTGGATACTCAAATTAAAGGTAATTTGCTCACGATTGCAAATATGTATTTTGTTTTTGTTTTCGTTTAATATTTTCCTCTCTAGGTTAATTTATGTATCTTTTATAGCTATGCAGAGAAGTTTTAGTTAGCGAAGCCGGTCTTTGTTATACCATAGAGGAGAAAATCCTTTTGCCCGGCCGAAGGCCGGCTATGCAGAGAAGCTTTAGTAAGCGAAGCCGGTCTTTGTTATACCATAGATATTTTTAATTAGGCTTAAATTCATTGAATTTTAAGTACGTTAAAATAAAAAAATGCAAATTTAAAAGTAGTTATGGGCACAAATTTTAATAAAAAATTAAACGCCAAAATTCGGAAAAGTTTGCTAAAATAACGAAAATTCGCGAAAATTTTTAACTTAAGACGATTGATTGCCTTAAAGAGCAACAAAACAACGCAAAATATTTGGAAAAGTTGGCAAAAATAGCGAAAATTTTCAATATTTCAAACAAGCCATAAAATTAATTAAAAGTCCATAAAACTATAAAAAATTTCAAAAATTCGGTAAAAATGGTAAAATAAGCGGAAATTTGCTAACAGCGGCATGATAGCAAAGTCTTATATTTATTAATAACACTATGCTAGTTGAAAAAACAGACAAGCCGGGCACATGGCGTTTTAACATAATTCGGGTACGTTGAATCCAGTGGTGCCCGCGGTTTTTTAAGATTGGCTCTGGATTTCGAGATATACCGTTATTTCGAAAATGGAGGAGGTTGCACAACATACTTTAAGAAAAGTAAAACTTCTTTCTAATATCCTTAGTCGTTTTAGAAACATAATTTTTTTAACAAAATTACGAAATTTTTGTTTTTTAAAAATTCATAAAAAATTGGAAAATGCAGCTATGCTTCTAATTTTTTGCAGACGTATAAAATAAAGTTGCGCTGGTCATACATTTGGCCAGAATGTCATTAAAAATAAATTTTTTTTATTTTTCAACTTTATTTTTCATTCCCATCATTTATTTCTAAGGCCTAAAATTCACTCCTAGGGGGGTAAAATGTATGACCGACCTCCAATGTTTTTTGTTCTTAACATTTTCTTAAAACATAGTTGCCATATATATCCACCCCTTAGGGGGCTCCCATACAAATATGGCCGTTTAATGAAATTCTTAAATTTGGCCCCTGCAGCGCCTAGGAGGCCCCTAGATGGGTCAAATGTATGACCAACCCCACTTTATTTTTCATCTCAATCATTTATTTTTAACATACCCACCCGCTATCTCCATTCCTTAAGGGGGCTTTCATACAAAATGTTCAATGCAGACTAGAAATATATTGAAGAAAGAGTCCCATAAATGCCCAGGAGTCGCCCCTAGGGGGATAAAATGTATGACTGACCTCCATTAGTTTTTTGTTCTTAACATTTTCTCAAATTATACTTTCCCTTTATCACCATCCCTTAGGGGTGCTTCCACACAAATATTGCGTTTTATGAAATTCTTAAATTAATTAAAATTTGTCGACTTTTGTGAATAAAATCAAAAGTTGCAAACAGATTTTAATCATTTATGGCTTGTTTTGTTTGGAATTTCGTTTTTTATATGTTTGCAAAAATTTAGAAGCATAGCTGCATTTTCCAATTTTTTATGAATTTTTAAAAAACAAAAATTTCGAAATTTTGTTAAAAAAATTATTTTTTTTTTCCAAAAAAAAAATTATTTTTCTAAAACGACTAAGGATATTAGAAAGAAGTTTTACTTTTCTTAAAGGAAATTTTATTGCGAAATTTCTGTTTTTTAAGTTTTTTGAATAAGCTAAAGCGTTTTTGAGTTACGCGAATATATGTTTGCAACCTCCTCCATTTTCGAAATAACGGTATTTCTCGAAAACCAGAGCCAATCTTAAAAAACCGCGGGCACCACTGGATTCAGCGTATCCGAATTATGTTAAAACGCCAGGAGCCCAGCTTGTCACGAAAAAAGTGTCAATTTCTTGCACAGTGTAATCGTCAAAGCTATAAAGAATCAGAAAACTTACAGTAAAAAATAGCTCTTATCGCGAATCGGAAACAAACTCTAAAATTTATTTGAAATCGGTCAAAAAAAAAAACAAAATGTCGGGAAATATCATAAATAGCGTTAAAAATTAACTTAAATGATGAACAAAAAAAAAAAAAAAAAAAAAAAATGAAGACGGGATTTTTTTTGTCATATTTTCGATAACTTGTCGACGTCGACACAACTTACTTCGAAGTGATGTAGCCGTCGACTTGATGCGACAACAAATAAAAATAAATGTCGACGTCGACAACGACTTACGTAATAGGGGTGAATAATTAAGAGTTGGTTTTTGTTTTTATTTAAAAAAAAAAAAATTTAATTTGATGTTCGTTTCTTAAAAATGTTGTGCTCTCAAATAGGATAGCTTGATTTTTTTGCGCCCCATATAAATGGAGTGTTAAAAGCCCTGTCTGTTTCTTTATAACGGCGACGATTGCCGAAAAGAGCAACAAAAGCTACGCGAAAATTACAAAAAATTGCGAAAATTCGCGAAAATTTTTACTATTTCAAATAAGCCAGTATTGATTAAAAGTCCCTAAAACCATAAGGAAAAATTCCATAAGAATAGCTAAATTAGTGGGAATTCGCAAAAATTTGATAATTGCGGCATGATCGCAAAGTTTAATATATAATAAAAAGGGTTAAAGTTATAAAGCATTACACGAAAAATTGGCTTGAAACAAACCTTAAAATTTATTTAAAATCGCTTAATCGGTTAAAAATAATCACCCCTATTATGTAAGTCGTTGTCGACATCGACATTAATTTTTATTTGTTGTCACATCAAGTCGAAGACTACATCACTTCGACGTTAATTTGGTATTTTATAAGAAAGTTGTGTCGACGTAGACAAGTTATCGAAAATCTGACAGAAAAAAAAATCCCATCTCCAATTTTTTTTTTCTATTATTTTTGTTCTTCATCATTAAAGTTAATTTTTTGACGCTATTTATGCTATTTTCCGACATTTTGTTTTTTAAGCGATATCAAATTAATTTTAGAGTTTGTTTCCGATCTTGAAATTTTCGCAAAATTTTTGCCAGGTTCGCGATAAAAACTATTTTTGCTGTAAGTATTCTGATTATTTATAGCTTTAACGATTATTAATAAAAATAAGACTTTGCTATCATGCCGCTGTTAGCAAATTTTTGCGAATTTCCGCTAATATTGCAATTTTTACCGAATTTTTGACAATCCTTATTGTTTTAAGGACTTTTAATTAATTTTATGGCATGTATAAAATATTAAAAATTTTCGCGAATTTTCGCTATTTTTGCAAACTTTTCCAAATTTTTGCAATTTTGTGTAGTTTTGTTGCTCTTTGAGGCAATCGTCTTCAGTTAAAAATTTTCGCGAATTTCCGCTATTTTAGCAAACTTTTCCGAATTTTCCGTTTAATTTACTATTAAAATTTGTGCCCCTAACTTCTTTTAAATTCGCATTTTTTTATTTTAACGTACTTAATAAATATTTTTACATACTACTAAAAATTCTTTTAACTTTCATTCGAGTCGTCGCAAAATTTCCTGTCGACTAAAACAGAGACAATTCTACTCGACGTCGACTTAAAAGCGCCCTAGAAAATATCTAGTGACTGTCAATAGTAATCGATTATTGTCAATAACGACTCAGAAAATATAATTACTGTTCCGATGCCGTCGACTTATGTCGACGTCGACTTTCATAATAGGGGTGAATATTTCGGAAGAAAAAAAATTGCAAAAATTCATGAAAATTTTTAATATTTTAAACAGTGACTTTTTTTAATCAATTTTGTGGGTTGTTTGAAATATTAAAAATTTTCGCGAATTTTCGCTATTTTTTTTTACACATTTTTGCAATTTTCGAGAAGTTCGGTTTTTAATTCAAAATTTTGACTGAAGTGCACTTTACGGGGCGTACGAAAAAAATATATAAAAAATATGCCACCCGATCCAGAATTAAAAAAAAAAAATACCAAAATTAATATTTAAGGGGGCTAAGGCCCGTGGGGACCCGTGGGTCCATAAAATCGCCCCGCCCACTGAATGGTATGTGTGGGTACTCAAATTAAAGGTAATTGTGCAACAAAAACGAAAATAATAAAATTTTGGGTGGGCGGCATTTCTAGGGCCCTCTGGGGCAAAAAAAGTGTCCCCCCCATAACACTTATGTATATCTGTGTGGATACTCAAATTAAAGGTAATTTGCTCACGATTGCAAATATGTATATTTTGTTTTTGTATTCGTTTAATATTTTCCTCTCTAGGTTAATTTATGTATCTTTTATAGCTATGCAGAGAAGTTTTAGTTAGCGAAGCCGGTCTTTGTTATACCATAGAGGAGAAAATCCTTTTGCCCGGCCGAAGGCCGGCTATGCAGAGAAGCTTTAGTAAGCGAAGCCGGTCTTTGTTATACCATAGAGGAGAAAATCCTTGCGCCCGGCCGAAGGCCGGCTATACAAAGAAGCTTTAGTTACAAAATAATAATAAAACTCATTTGAAAATTTTAGCGCATAGGTATAACATTAAAAAAGCAAAATAGAAACAAAATATTTACAATCGTAAGCAAAATACCTTTCATTCGAGTACCCACACATAGTTATAAGGGTGGGAGGGGCAATTTTTTTACCCCCAGAGGGACCCAGAAGTCCCGCTCGACCTAAATTTTATTAATTTCGTATTTTTTACACAATTACCTTTAATTTGAGTACCCACACATACCACTAAGTGGGCGGGCCGCTTTTTTTGATCCATGGGGTCCCAGGGGCCTCAGCCCCCTTAAATTTTAATTTTGGTTTTTTTCTTTTTTTATTCCAGAGGGGGTCAAACTTTTTTTTTTTTTTTCCGTACGCCCCGTAAAGTGCACTTTTGCCAAAATTTTTTTAATTTAACATTATTCATTCCTATTATGAAAGTCGACGTCGACATGAGTTGACAACATCGGAACAGAAATATTTTCTGAGTCGTTATTCAAAATAATCGATTACTATCGACAGTCACTTGATATATTCTAGGGCGCTTTTAAGTCGACGTCGAGTAAAATTGCCTGTTTTAGTCGACAGGAAATTTTACGACGACTTAAATTAAAGTTAAGAAATTTTAAGTATAATGTAAACATATTTATTCAGTCCGTTAAAAAAATGCAAATTTAAAAGAAGTAATGGCCTCAAATTTTAATATTTAACGCGAAAGTTCGGCAAAGTTAGCTAAAATTTTTAACTTGAGACGATTGCCTCAAAGAGCAACAAAACTACGCAAAATTGTAAAAATTTGGAAGTTTGTAAAAATAGCGAAAATTCGCGAAATTTTTAATATTTCAAGCAAGCCATAAAATTAATTTAAAGTCCCTAAAAATTCGCTAAAATTTGATTAATATTCGTTAAAGCTATAAATAATCCGAAAACTTACAGTAATAAATAGCTCTTGGGGGCTACTCTCTATTGCGATGCGAATACAATTTCGATGCGAAAGCTAAATGCCAACTTGGTACTCTCTATCACTTTCGCAAAATTGTTTGAAAATTAAGCAATACTGGTAATAAATATCAAAGATAGCGCAGATTTCCAGTAATAAAATGGCAAAATATGTAAAAAAAAATTGAAATTGGAAAGTTTAAATAAAATAAATAATGTCGATTTGCGAAAAGAAATAAACAAAAAGATGCGAAAAACAAATGCGCAAACGCATTAAAGAGTATCAATCACTAGAATTGCGAAAATTTTCTTTCGCATCGCAATAGAGAGTAGCCCCCCTTATCTCAAACAAACTCTAAAATTAATTTGAAATTACGCCAACCAGGATAACCTTTTTTTTTAAAAAAAATTTGTGGTGTCGTATTTGTTGTTTCTGCTAACTACGGTTTTAAAAACGCGTAACTTTCGCGATAAAAAAAGATAAACACGATAAGGGTGATTGATTGACTTCCTCTTTAAAAAAAATAGTTGGGAGCATTTTTAACCTTCCTGACTATTTATGTTGTCTTTGAGACTGACGCATCAATTATAACAAAATAATCTTGTAATAAAATATAAACTGATGTTGCGAGTTAGAACAGTTTGCTATTTTTTGTGATTTATAAGGTACTTTAATTAAATCTGTTTATTATAGTCCATTACAATTTTCAAATATCTTAAGAATCTTACCTCCCAGAACAAAGTTTAAAATCGGTCAGATACGAAAAATTTAAATGCGTCGGACAAAAACGAAAATAGTCAGGAAGGTTAAGCTCAAGATCACCAGACTCGAGAATTCCACATAAAACCGATCACTTGCGCTTGGAGAGATAAGACATGTTAAAAAGTACCTTATAATATTTCAAAACTGCTAGCTTGACCTTCTTCCTCTTATGTTTCATTTTCTTAGGAGTTGAATAATTCTTCTTCTTGCGCTTTTTTGCACCACCACGAAGACGCAAAACCAAGTGCAAAGTTGATTCTTTTTGAATATTGTAATCAGAAAGTGTGCGACCATCTTCCAATTGTTTTCCAGCAAAAATCAATCGTTGTTGATCCGGTGGAATTCCCTCTTTGTCCTGAATCTTGGCTTTAACATTTTCAATAGTGTCCGACGGTTCGACCTCGAGAGTGATAGTCTTACCCGTTAGGGTTTTCACGAATATCTGCATTGTGTCCTAGCCTCCCTAAAAAAAAAAAAAAATGTATAAATTGTGACAATTTAATGGTCAATAAAAAAAAAAAAAAAAAAAAAATTAAAAATTAAAAAAAAATTAAAACAGAAATGGCTTGGTTTGCTTTGTCTTTATTGCTAAAATAAATTTATTATATTTATAAGCGATTAATATTCAGACCAGCAGGACTGCATTTATAACTCCATCATTTTCTGGATTGTTGGTTACTTGTGCATATTTTCCCCAGACAACTTTGCCAGTTTGTGTCACTAAACCCAATTCTGATATGTTTACTTCAATAACTGTACCTTTAGTGACAACACCCAAAGATGTAAACATTGGAGAATTTGGATTCTTTTTAACATTGATAATGGGCAAATGAAAAGTTGCTTTCAACTCGGGATGTGTAACATGTGCCTTTTTCATTCTTAAAGCCATTGGTCTTATAAAACGTTCAAATTTTGGTGGTTTACGGGTAAAGTTTTCACCCACATATGTAACTTTTGTAACCATTCTTTTCCATGCCTTACGCCTAGTTTTTCCTGTTTTGAGAACTTTGAACACCTCAGCATCCGATTGTGCGCGAACTTTCGGAATAGGAACGTCCCATTTTCCGGCCTTTTCTTTCCGTTTTTGCTTGATCATATTTGACAAAATTTTTGAACTTGATTGAATTCCTCTATCCAGCAAATAGTGCGGAATTGCGCCATCTTCAACTTTTTCCACTTGTTTCTTAGCTTTCTTTTCTTCGTGTGTTTGAATCTTCTTCTTTATTTGAATTTTTTCATTTCTTCGTTTCTTATTAAAAAGTTTTGCTTTTATACCTCGAAGCTTTTGAGCTCTCCTGGCCCGCTCTTTGGGCAACCGAGCTTCCCTTTTACGTTTTCTTTCGTCATAATCAAGACGCCTACCATATAACTTACGATGGCGTTCCATGTATTCATTTTGTGGCATTTTTGAATTCGATTGTAATCAACCTAAAAAATATATGGTATACATAAGTAGTTTCACTCTTTTTTTATCACAGAATATTGGTTGCTTAAATAATATATGCACAAGGAGAAACCAGCGCATGATTGTTGGCAGCAACACATATTCTGGCATAATGTACTTACCCAACGATAATAGAGTATTAAATATATTAACAAAAAACAAAAGCTAATTTTTCTTTGCTTTAACTTTACGTCAAAACCTATATTTATACCCCTAAATTCTGTTAAAAACGAAAAAACCCACCTTCGCTGTCACGATACACGATGTAAAAAGGAAGATAGTTACGTTAGCTGCAAATCTTTTTTTCTCAAAAGCAGTAAAAAGTGCCGCCAAGTTTTATAAAAAAAAATGCTTACACGCTGTTTACACGGTGCTTACATTTGCCAGTACTGACAAACCAGTTGCAATATATGCAAACTTTTTCACTAACACTGCATTTACACGTGAGTGTACTTTCATGAAATTTCTGTATACGTATAACAAATAAAAAATTTCAATAATATGGACGACTTTCTTGAAAATTTCTTGTGCGATTACACAGGAAAGTGAAAGTTCATTTTTAAAATGCCGACAAAGCGAAAAGTTGCAAAAATTATTTAGCTTCTAGAATTAAAAAAACTAGAAATGGAAGGTATATGTATGATTTATTATTCATATCCCATAAAATTGGGTATGCACATTATAAATTTATTAATTTAATTATACTTTGATGGTTTAATTTTTTCTTCATGAGTGTTGTTTTGATTACTACCTAATGGAGTTGCCAAAGTTATCACATACACAAATTTATAGGGCAATAGTTGGAAATAATTATTATGTTAACTTTTTAATAACATTTTTGTTATAAAACACATAAATTATCATTTTTTATGTATATTTGAAGAAAAATATTATAAATACATTCATACATACACACAAGAAAATACATAGGTTAAATTACCTAAAATTATGGTATAAAATTAAATAAGCGCAAGGAAAGCATGGAATTATCTAAGTTTCTTAGGTAATATAACTACATATTAAATTATGTAATTTCCATGTTCGAAAAAGTAAGAAAATTTACCAATATTTGAAAAGTTATTTTATTTTTGGAAAATTATCTAATGACGATTTATTTTCTGAGGAATATGTTGCATAAATGTTACGTTCTACATTTTTGTGTTCGTTTGTAGAAAAAATAAAACTGTGGGAAACATTTTCAAGTTCTTTTGTGGATATGTTGGTAAAAAGCATGCGAAATATGTTGCATATTTAACACACACTTTTACTTTAGGTGTTTAAACTGCCCTGTTTTATAACTTTGGCACTTCTACTTTGTTCGCACAGCCAAGGTTTTATTTTGTTTGTCATAACACAAACTGCTTAGAATTTTGTGAAAATTTTGCCTAAAAACAATATATCAAAATGTTGACACATTAAAATAAAAAATTGTATGTATATTATTATCGTTTTAAGTGCTGGTTCACACTGTTCAAGTCTTAGCCGTCAAGTCTTGACTTTTTAGGAGAGAAAGGAAAATAAATGGAATTCTCTTTGCCCTTAAGCTTCGTACAGACGATGGTCAGATATAACAATATTGTCAGTAAAATGTGCTAAAATTATGTTACAACCGTGTGAACTGGCAATTATTGTCGGACGCTGTTGTCAGAAAAAGCATTGTCGGACTATTGTAAGACAACAATATTGTCAGACATCTGACAATCGTGTGAACACCCATCTTTGCAATTGTTAGATCATTCTCAGACGTTGTTAGCATATTTTTTATTGTCAGATGCGCGAAGTTTTTGTATCTTACAATATGTGACAATGGCATCATCATTTTTGCAAAAAATTATTTCTAGTGGCTACGCTGCAAATACATGTAAAAAAACTAAAAGTGAAATAAAAATTACTAATTAAAATACTCCCAGCATTCGCTGGTGCATCCATCACGACATGTTTTCCGTCCACTGCTCCAATGCTATTAGGAAATTGTCACAACTCATTAAATTTATCAGCAATGTCTGTTTTTGGTGCCTTGAAATAAATTTTAATGTACATACATATTTTATAATAGTACGAATGAATAAAATAAATTTACCTGGATATACATATTCACAAGCACTTTGTAAACGGCATCTAAAACTTCGGGAACAATGTACGATATTATTGATGCAGGAATGCGCAATATGTACTGCAGTAAGCGAAAGCTTTCGCCAGTAGCTAGATATCGTAGGGTTAATACGAGTCGCTCACCTGCTGAAATACTCTTTCGCATGTTTGTTTCCTTCTTTTGAATATATGGAGTCACTAAATTCAAAAGATGATCAAATTGGTTGGAGTCCATTCGTAAAAAATTGCGATACAACTCCGGCTCATTACTACGTAGTTGGGTGAGCAAGTTGGCATAACATCCTTCCTGCTGGCGTTGCATCACCCAATCCCTCACCCAAATTTTGCGGGGTTTTTTTAAAATTGGTTCTTCATCTTCGCTGCTTTCCAATACATAAGTAGCTAGAATTGATGCCATTGCATTTTGTGGTTTCATCACAACAATATTATTTTCACTTTTTCAAATTAATACAACACAAACAATTGAAAATAAATAATGTCTCTCAAATGCTTTGAATTTTCATCAGACAATATCTACCAATAGATCCAGCAACTTTTGCCACGCAATTATCTGACATCCGTGTGAACTGACAACTTTTGTTGGTAGATAAATTAATTGTCTCACAACTGTCTGCCAATGAAATTGATAGGTTTTCTTACAATCGTCTGACCTGACAATTTACTTTTGGTGACAATTTTTCTTTGGTACTATATTGCCAGCCAATTGCCACACCTTACAGTATTGTTAGATCTGACCATCGTCTGTACGAAGCTTTATCTCCTAAAAGCTCAAGACCTGACGGATGAAACTTTAACAGTTTGAACCAGCACTAACTTTTTCCAAGCCAAAACTATATACTTCTTTCAGTTACACACTTTAAATAAAATTAACTTCCTTATTCATTTCATTGTAATATGCTATTTATCAATTCATAATGTATAACAATTAACTAAATTATCTACTGAAACATTTTACTTGATTGTCTTTCTAAATCTATATATCGCTCATTTGCTGCAACGTCGTAATTATTCAAAAAATACATTTCGAAATAAACGTGTTTAAAATTTTTGATTTGCTTGATCCACTTGGAAAAAAACAACAACACATTTTTTTTTAAACGGAGAAAGTATAAAATATTTAAGATGCGACCATTATTATCAATTACATATTTTCGCCTTGGTAAAATTACCTAGGAGCAATTCCATATGAAAACGATCAAAATTGGCAAATTTTTGGACGACCCCTCTCCGATTTTAAAAAAAATAGTCTCAATCGATTGCCCTGCAAAAAATAATGTACCTACATATTTTTTTTTTTTTTATAGTGACTGGTTTAGTGGTGGTGTACACCACTGTTAGTGACAAAATTGAAGAATTCTTCATAAGGGACCTCATTGAAAGTTGTTTTAAAGCTCGTTGGAAAGGTATTGAATCAGGCTTTAATTAAAAAATAAAATTTTCCTAATTTTTCTTAGAAATTTACCTTTAAATTTTCCCAAGAAAATTAAATTTTCCGATTTTCCACAGAAGCTCCTAAATTTTCGGGCTAATTTTTTTTTTTGGATTCCTCATAATTTTTGCTTTAAGAATCAGCAATAAAAAAATGGGCCCCGACTCCTTGTTTGGACAGGAGAAGAGCATTTAAGAGACCACCTTGTTAAAAATACATTTTAAAAATTATTTTACAGTTAAAAATACATTTATGAAGAAAAAATCTTTCTTATTTTGCTGCTTATACTTAATTACAATATATATTAAAAATTTCAATTGTCTTGGCATCATTATAAAATTAAAGTTACTTTAAATTTAGCACGTCGGCAGACGAAGAGTACCGCTTTACATTAATTGACATATCAGAAATATTTGGTATGAAGCAATGAAACTTTTGCGTTCCAGTTATAGTTTTGATATTATTATATCTGTTTTGAATTCGTCGCTCCATGGCATCGTGTTCTTTTTTAGTGCATAAAACTGTGTTAATGTTGTACATTTAAGATCTGGTCAGTATATGGCCTTTGCAAACTTGCCTTAGTCGCCATGCGTTTTAGGGTTCCCCCTAACGCATCGCATGGGCCCTTACCGTGGGACGTCGCGAAAAAGTGCCACTCGACCTTGCAGTTTTGTTCTTCTTCAATTATGCAAAGATTGTAAAAATTTTTTTTATTCTTGTACTGAGAAGCCGCTCCGTCTGAGAAAAACGTTACTTTGTCGATTGCATCGAATTTTGATCTTAAGAATTCAAACAGTTTCATTTGAAATAAATAAACGGACACATAATTATGAGCTAAACTCTCCGCGACAACAACAAGGCTTACGGTCTGTAGTTCGTTATCTTCGTTTTTGAAATAAATGCAAAAAGGATGCACCGTGCACTGGTCGTTTGCCCAGTGATAAGCCTGAATTTCATCCTGAACGAGAAAAGTGTAATTCTCGGCAAAGTCGCTTATCACAATGAATTCATTTTGGGCTAATTTCTCCTTACTTTCCTTTAGAAATTTCGATTGCATCTCGGATATGAAATGGTGCGCCTTCAGTTCATTCAACTTGAATCCGAATTCCTCCATGAATTCCGGAATCTGCTTTACCACGGTCTCAAGGGAACATCTGCCGCTGCTAATTATCCACTGTTTGAAATGCACCTCCTGAATTAACAGCTGTTCAAACGTTTCCGCCAAATATTGCTCTAGCTCGTTAATCTTCGGACAATTGTCGCATTTGGACAGATGACAATTTTCCGTGGGGTATGCGCACAACGACTTCGACAGGAGGTCCCTATATGTTTCAATTTCACCGTGAAATACTTTCAATTTCTTGCATGGAAAGAAAATTAATTTGATGTTTTGATGAAACATGCAAACGCAGACTGAATGCGTTCCGTGCCTGTCTAATGCCAGCACGCATTCTTTTGGTCGTAGGATGGCAAACTTAGAAAATCCCACTTTTTCTGCTGGGTATTTCTCATTAAACTGATGGTATGCTTCGGATAGATTACATAATAATAATCTGCGCTGCTTGTGTACTTTTTCTCCATCTTCACGTGTGATAACATAGTCACGTGTACCTGGGCAGGACCGGCTGTTGTCATCATTGCAGTAAAAATCTTGAATCAATTTCACCGTTGCTTCGCTGAGGGTCCTTGAGCCAAATTTCTTGGTGGGAGTCGCCAATATGCCCTTCTGTCGAACTAATTCTTTGCTTCTTCTCGCGATGTAAAAAGATGTTTGAAACTGTTCAGAAATCTTGCGTATAGATGATTGAGGCAGCACAGATAAAATGAGATATTTCTCCGGAAAAGTGGTCGCTAAATTGAATTTTCTTTTCAACTGCTCAATCATTTGTTTGCCGTCATCAACGTCATCTGCTTGACTGCATTCGTTATCAGAGCCTTCATCAAATATTGTCGCGATTGCACTCATAACCTTGCCTTTTTTCTCTTTCCTGTATGTTTTACTTCGCAACTTTCTTTTTCTAATAGGCGTTTCACCTAAAGTGGTAATAGCCTCATTCAAAGGACTCAAAGACATATTGACCATCGGAATGTCTGCCTCACTATCAGATGAAACATTTTGTTCACTTGTCATTTCACTCTCGGATTGTGGCTGCATTTGTTTCAATGCATTTGCTTGTTGAGACAAATCGATTTTACACTTGGGGCAAATGAATTCTGCTTCTTCACCGTATTGTATATTTAATTCATTCATGTATCGCTTCGAAACACCAGTTAATTTTAATACTTTTATCTTTTTCGAACGATGTCCACTCTTGTTAAACGGATTCCAGCAAAATTTATTCATTTTACTTTAAATTGTCTTTACAGCTTCACTCTTTACTTTACAAAAAAAAAAACACTTTAACACTTTCACGTTTAGTATTCAACTGAAATTTGACTCAGAGTGTGTGAAGTATTTATATTTATTTTTTGGTAAAAAATAGGTAAAAAAAAAATAAGCGATATTTGCTTTTCTTTAATAGGAAAATTTGCGTGAACTACTGGTCATAAAATGTTTTTTAAAAGGGACTTAATTGGTTACTGCCAATAAGCCGACCACAGGTCATAAAATGTTTTGCAAATTTTTTAAATTACCAGGTAATAAATATTTCGCCATATTTATGGAAAATCCGTCTTTTATGACTTGTTTCTGCACGTGCCATTTTAGGCGAAATATTTATTACCAGGTAATTTAAAAAATTTACAAAACATTTTATGACCTGTAGCCTCAGTCGGGTTTGGTGTGCCATTACATGCCACTGCTGCTATTATCCATGGATTTATGGCCGATCTTGTGAAGGCAGGCAGACCATATTCACTACACACTCAACTTGGGGCTCTTAAAAAAAAAATTGATTTTTTCTTCATAAATGTATTTTTAACTGTAAAATAATTTTTAAAATGTATTTTTAACAAGGTGGTCTCTTAAATGCTCTTCTCCTGTCCAAACAAGGAGTCGGGGTCCATTTTTTTATTGCTGATTCTTAAAGCAAAAATTATGAGGAATCCAAAAAAAAAAAATTAGCCCGAAAATTTAGGAGCTTCTGTAGAAAATCGGAAAATTTAATTTTCTTGGGAAAATTTAAAGGTAAATTTCTAAGAAAAATTAGGAAAATTTTATTTTTCAATTAAAGCCTGATTCAATACCTTTCCAACGAGCTATCACTCTTTGCGATCGCTTTAGTAGTAAAACAACTTTCAATGAGGTCCCTTATGAAGAATTCTTCAATTTTGTCACTAACAGTGGTGTACACCACCACTAAACCAGTCACTATAAAAAAAAAAAAAAATATGTAGGTACATTATTTTTTGCTGGGCAATCGATTGAGACTATTTATTTTAAAATCGGAGAGGGGTCGTCCAAAAGGTGATCGCTTTCATATGGAATTGCTCCTAGATTATTTTTTTGTGTGTACAAAATAAATTAAATTTAAAATTATTATTTTTTTTGTGTGTACAAAATAAATTAAATTTAAAATTATTATTTTTTTGTGTGTACAAAATAAATTAAATTTACAATTATTATTTTACCACAATCCTGTAAATTTGTATAAGTCTGTTTAGTGGGCAACTGTGTTTACCGCTCTGTCATTTTACTTTCAGAAAGTGTAAAAAAATTACTTTCTTGAAAAAATCGTTGAAAGCTGAGTGGAAAGTAAAAAAAATGGGAGTGTATTAGTGAAAAAGTGTGAGTGTATTGCGACTTTCATGAAATTACTTTCACGTGTAAACGCTAGGTAATTCATGTAAACTTTTCCAATTGTCTTGCAAATTTTGCAGACAGTAAAATGGACAGTAATTTGACATTTGCTGACAGTAATTTAAAAAAAAATCAATAATTAAAATAAAATTAATAAATTATGCTTTGGTTTTGCATGTTTTACTTAAATGCTATTTTTAATTTGTTAAGTTCATATAAATCACGTTAAGCTAGAACTTGCACAGCGACATTCACGATAGACATTTTTTAAAAAGTGAACTGTCTTAACTACTATTGTTTTTGGCAACTAATATGTATATTCTTACTATCTTGCCAGAACTGGCAAATGTAAACGTTAGGTTATATGGTGTTACTACCCGTCTCCACAATTCTACATGTCGCACATTTATTCTACTCGTGTAGACTGTTCATGATGGTCGCATTACAATGTCATTTTCTGTATACAACCAAACGCACAACAACAAACATTATGGTAAATCAGAACATGAACATCAACACGTATTCGCCATTTACAAGAACATGAACAAATAAGTACCGTTGCTCATGTCTTGTTCAAATCATTAGCACATGGAGACGTGGAGTTAGGTTAGGTTAGGTTAGGTTAAGAAGGGTTATGCACCTAAGGGCGCATATCCACTCGGAGAACAATGAGGTCCAAAAAGAGAAAAAGAGAAGTAAAGAAGAAGAGTAGAAAATAGACCTAAGGCTTGGTACCGATTAGTAAATACATAGGACAAATTTTCCCTATGGTCCCCCCAACAGAAACA
The DNA here is from genome assembly GCA_943735925.1 of Pollenia amentaria. Classification (NCBI taxonomy): domain Eukaryota; kingdom Metazoa; phylum Arthropoda; class Insecta; order Diptera; family Polleniidae; genus Pollenia; species Pollenia amentaria. The sequence goes on from OX031007.1 coordinate 94,732,746, forward strand.
GCCGTCCTATTTCCCTGACAAACCCCAGCAGATCGTTTGGATTACATCCAGCGATACACCCCAGTTCGTCGTGAAATCTAGCCCCTAGCCATTTTTGCCTGGGACCCTGCATCCTAGGCCAGTGGTACAGCTAATGCTCCACCGCCTCTAGCTCCTCGGCATCCCCACACATCCTGCAGAAGTCCGGTATCGCAATGTCCCATTTACTTATAAAAGCCCTAACAGAACAATGCCTCGTCAGGAACCCTATAAGGGTCATGAGACTACTCCTATCCAGAACTAATAGAATCCTGGTTGCACCTGCGTCCAATCCGGGCCATAAGGCCCTCGACACCCTGCAATCCGTTCTATCCCTTCAGGACCAGTTAACGGCATCACTGGATCTTTCCCGTATCACCGCATAGTAGTGACATAAGGGGGGTTTTACCCCCCTGTCCCTTACCTCTAAGTCTAGATTCGAACCCCCTCTCGCGAGTTCGGCCGCCACCTCGTTGCCATCCACCTTGCAGTGTCCTGGTACCCAACACAGCCTTATAGTGAATGCCAACATGAGCTCCCTCAGAGTATTCCAACACCGTGCAACCAGGCACGATCGCACCGTATAATTCGACAATGCTCTTAACGCAGCCTGACTATCGACGCAGATTGTCACCACATATCCCCCTACGATGTGACCCAGTATAACTTCCGTCGCCCTCCACATCGCTAGGATCTCAACCTGGAAGACAATGCACTCATCCGGGAGTCTGAATGACCTTTTTACGTCAGTGTCAGCAATATAAACACCAGCCTTAATGCCAGTGTCCATTTTGGACCCGTCCGTATATACTGCCCACCCCTCTAACAGTCCGTTGGATCCACGCCAAACTTCCCTATCCGGGAACTCCACCGGTGGTATTACACCGAAGTTTAAGGTCTTACTCCTACGATCCGAGATTCCCCCGGAACCCTTTCCTGATTAAGCAGACCCACTTCGTATAGAATTCTTGTGTGGTCATCTCGCCTAGGTCTAATCAACGAAGACTCGTAGAGTCTAAGTAAGTTCCTGGCAGCCACACTCTTCACATAATGTTCAATGGGGGACAGATGTAGTAGGATGTCCAACGCCGCGTGCTTCTCCTTGCACCAGTGATGCCAAGTGATGCACTCCTCTGGGCCTTGTTGAGCATCTTCCTATAGCTGTCCACTCTCAACGCATCCCACCAAACAGTGCATCCATAGGTAAGAATAGGTCTAACCACCGATGTGTAAATCCAGTTTACCATATCCGGTCTCAGTCCCCAATCCTTACCGATGGAGTTTCTGCATGTGTAGTAGGCATTAAGTCCTCTTTTCATCCTCTCCTGGGTGTTTCTTTTCCAAGACAGTTTACAGTCGAGGAAGTTACCCAAGTACTTAGCACAGTCAGATAGAGTTTACCTGACGCCATCCAACACTGGCCCCTTAAAACTTTCTATCCTGTACCTTCTGGTAAAAAGAACCAGCTCAGTCTTCGCCGGGTTTACCCCCAGCCCTCTATCCTTCGTCCAAGTTGAGAGTTCGCCCAACATCACCTGCATAATTTCACCAATCGTGGACAGAAACTTTCCCCTGACCAGTAGAACTATGTCATCCGCATAGGCGACGGCTTTCATACCCTTGGAATCAAATGATCTGAGAACCCCGTTGACCGCAAGCAACCATAGTAGAGGACATAGAACCCCTCCCCCCCTGTGGTGTCCCCCTGTTAACCTTCCTCCTTACACTATGATCCGCCAGGCTCGAGTTTATAATCCTGCTGCCACTCCACCAGAAAGCCATGAACACCCAGCTCCACCAAGGAATCCTTGATCGCCTCAATCCTAATGTTATTGAAGGCTCCTTCTATGTCCAGAAACGCGGCGAGAGTATATTCCTTATACCTCAGGCCGTGCTCAATGCAACCCACCACCTCATGTAGCGCACTCTCAACAGATTTACCCTTAAGGTAGGCATGTTGAGCGTTGCTAATGAGGTGGGTATCAATATTAATCCTAAGATAGAGGTCTATCAGTCTCTCGAGTGTCTTCACTAATAGGCCTGAAATCTCCCGGCTTCGAGTGGCCAGCCCTACTAGCCTTGGGTATAAAAATTACCCTGACCTCTCTCCACCCCCTAGGCAGATACCTCCCACTGAGGCATTTCCTTAATATATTTACCAGCAGAAATAATGCGTCGTCCGGGATATTGCAGAGCATGGCCGGAAAAATACCGTCCGGACCCGGTGATTTAAATGGGTCGAAGGTATTGACAGCCCACTCAAGCTTCTCCCTTGTGACTATTTCCTCGACGCAGGCGGACGCATGACTCGACGTCACAGACATTCCTTCCCATTGATCATCGTGCATACCTCCGTCTTCGGTACACCCAGGAAAGTGCGCCTCCATGAGTAAGGTTAAGGTCTCAGAGCTAGATTCAGTCCATGAGCCGTCATTCCTTTGGACATACCCCAGGGTCCTAGGATCCTTGGAATCTAGACAACTCGTTGACATTATCAATGGATTCACAGAACTGATTCCATTAGAGCCGCTTTGCCCTTTTGTGATCCGCCTTATACTTATTGAAATGCACCTTATGGGTGCTCCAATCACTCAGTGCTCCCGTGAACTTGACCATTTGGGCTGTTCCCGCCTACCCGGAAAAGTTACCGGGCAAGACAGCTCATAGCTCTCTCTTAGCAGATGAGTTAGTCTGTTCACATCACCTTCCACATCAGTTGGCAGCAAGTCGCACAGGGCCCATTGCGCTAAACCAGCGCGGACCCTTTCTTTAAAGGAGTCCCAATTCGTCCTCCTTGGGTTCCTAAACGGATTAACCCTAGACAGGCCAAAATTCAGTGTAAAGGTTATATGGCTATGGTCTGAGAAAGTACAGTCCGTTGCCACCCTCCAATCCGCAACAAGTTCCTCGTCGCGGTTCACTAATCACAGATCTATAACTGCCTGCCTATCCTTATCCTTATTAAAGATAATAAGATTGTTAGAAGTTATAAAATCAAACTATAGTGTATGCATACTTATGCACATCACTGTACTATATGTAACATAAGACCCTAAATACAGAAATTGTTAAATTTAATTTAAATAAAAGAAATTTATGTTGAGTCAGCAGAATGACTAATAGAATATTTTAGTATATAAGCCATTATAATTATTCAATAAAATCAGAATTAATTCAACTCTCTATTGATTTGTTTTATTTCTCGGAAATTCGTGCATTTTAATGCTCGGTAAAAAGCGGCAGAAGTGCTAAGACAATACTTAACAATTTTTTTTGTGTTACACACTACACATTTTTATACACTTCCATCAATTATCATTACATGGCGATCCTGCCCAACATAAATTAATTTCTATCAACTCTTTTTGATCCTGTCCAACTTAAATTAATCCCGCACAGCATAAATTATTTCAAAGCATAAATCTTTCAATGTCCCAAATAGAAATATATAAAATTTTTAAGAAATGGGAAGAATTACTGGAATACGTCCCCACTCCAGTATGCAGCAACAATCCTAATCCACCGGAGTATACCCCTCAACCGAAATCTGCTGGTCCTAAGCCTATCTCTATAGAAGAGTATAGAGAAAGACAAGTTAAATACAAGAGAGAATTGTGTGTGTCCAAAGAACCACAAAAATCATATCAGGCAAAGAAAAGAGGAGGAAAGAAAAGGAAATACCAAAAAGCATGCACTGAATTACAAAGGATAATCGATATAAGCGTTGGAACACAAAAAACGGAACTAATTAAAAAACTAAAGAAATTAAAAGAAGACGGCTGGAGATGATGAGGTAATGACATTTGAAATATTCCAGATAACTGAAAAGGAAAGACAAGAAATTATACTCGAAAATATAAAAATGGGAATATCAGATGCAAAAGTCCAAGGACAGGCAAATGCCTATGCAATAAATGATAATAAAGTAACCATTAGTTTAGAACTAGTTATAATTTTACTTATTATAATTATATTATTAGGATTATGGAAATTTTTACAAAATTATATAAAAAAACACACAGCAATTAATGCTGTAAAAAACTAATAAAAAACAAAAAAAAAAAAATATTTGTGATGGAAAAAATATTTGAAGAACTTAAAAAAATAATTATAGATGCAAAGAAATCTAGCGGTAGAAAGTATACAAAAGACACAGTAAAAGAAAAACTTTATTTAATAGATCAGCTTAGTTTGCAGTTTGGAAAATTAGTAGGACATCTTTCCAATCCAAATAGACAGGAAAAGATAATTGAGTATAGAGACTTAAAACATACAGCGATTAGAATATTAAGGGAACACTTAGAAAACAGTAAAGAAAATATATAAAGTGCAACAATCATGTCGAATTTTAATAGTAAACAAGCTTCGGATACAATTCCAATATTTGACGGAAAACCTACACACCTCGATATATTTCTATCAATGGTTGAAATGGTTCACGATGAACTTAACGAACAAGGGAAAAAGAACTTAATAAAATATATTATTGCCATGAAATTAAGCGATAGGGTTAGAAGTATTTTAATGACACAAGACATACCAAAACCATTTAACGAACTAAAATCAACACTGTCCAATCATTTCAAGTCAACAAAGACAGCCAGTAGTCTTCATTCGGAAATTAGAAACATTAAGCAAAGAGGTAATGTGTCAAGTTTTAGAGAAAAAATAAACACATTGATTTCAGAATTAACCATAGTACAATTCAGTGACCTTGAAGACAGTTCAAATGAAATAGAACGATCTACAATTAGAATATTGAACGAAAAATTAGCACTCGAAACATTTCAAGAAGGTTTACAAGAGAACATAAGAACAGCAGTTATAGCAGCGCAACCTAAATCGCTAGCACAAGCATTTGAAATAGCTAGCACACAGGAAAGACTATTACAGGCAACAAATGCATTAAAGATCTTTCACATAAATGACAGAAATCGACGCAGTAATAACAATTACAACTATAACAATAACAGATACAACAATCAAAGAAGACAAGACTTCAACAGAAATGACAGAAACTACAACAATAATTATAACAACAATAATAGTAGAAATTTTAATAATTATAATAGGAATTCAAATAACATCAACAGTAGATACAACACAAATAATGCTTACAACAGAAATAATAGGAACACCTATAACAATAACAACCATACAAATCAAAGAAATTACAACCCAAACGTACGCACAATGCATCAACAGGGAAACGAAGAAGCCCTGGAGACTCAGAACGAATCTCCAGAAGGGGAAAATTTCAGATTCACACAATAAATCCCAACACTTCAAACTTTATATATCTTTCTATCAAAAACCTGACTTACAAACTGACTTTCCTAATAGATACCGGTTCTGATATATCCCTCTGCAAGGAAAATATTATACACGGATATAATGTAATTGAACAAGATATTATTAGATTGAATGGCATAACCAAACACTACACAGAGACTATTGGATCGACTGAATTAGAAGCGGTACTTGGAGAACATTGCTTAAAACATAAATTTTACTTAGTAGACAGTGACTTGCCAGTAAGCACAGACGGAATTTTAGGAATGGATTTCTTCCATAAATACAACTGTATAATAAACTACGATACACAAACTATAAGTACTTATATAAATGAAGATAGTATCACAATTCCTATAGAAACTAATACAAAACATTTAACAAGCGTCATCATACCACCAAGAAGTGAAAAAATAGTAAAAATCAACATTGAAATAGGTGAAGATAGTGTAGTATGCAACAAAGAAATAGAAAACGGAGTTTTCATTGCAAACACGATAATACCAAAAAATGGTAATCGCCACATTAAAATTCTAAATACATTAGAAACACCAATACTATTGTCGAAACTTAAACTAGCTACGATACCTTTACAATACTATAACATTTATAGAACCGCTCATCTAGATGACGAACATTATTTAGAAAACAGGTTTCAGAAATTGCTAAAAACAATAAAATTCGAAGATTTTGATAACGAAAAAAGGAAAGCCTTATACGACATATTAAAACAATATCAAGAAATATTTCATCTAGAGGGAGAATCATTAACCACTAATAATTTTTATAAACAAACAATAGAACTAAACGATAAAACCCCAGTATACATAAAAAATTATCGTTTACCACAATCACAATTGAATGAAATAGACAGACAAGTACAGAAACTATTACAAGAAAATATAATAGAGCCATCAATTAGTCCATACAACTCTCCTTTATTATTGGTTCCTAAAAAAGGACAAGATGACATAAAGAAATGGCGTTTAATTGTAGATTACAGACGTTTGAATGATAAAGTAGTAAACGACAAATTCCCCCTAACAAGACTAGAAGATGTTTTAGACAAACTAGGTCGAGCAAAATTTTTCTCAACTCTTGACATGACAAGTTCTTTCCATCAGATAGAACAAGATACAGCATCAAGACCAATTACAGCATTTTCCACTAACAGCGGTCACTATCAATATAATAGACTACCTTTTGGGCTAAAAATATAATCAAACAGTTTTCAGAGGATGCTTACCATAGCATTGTCTGGTCTGGAATCGGAAGCATTCCTATACGTAGACGATATTATTATTTTCGGATGCAGCCTTAAGCACCACAATCACAATCTCATAAAAGTATTTGAAAGACTTACACAGTACAACTTGAAATTAAATGCAGAAAAATGTTGCTTTTTAAAGCCAAGTCTTATATTTAGGTCATCTTATTACAAAAGACGGTATTAAAACCGATCCAACAAAATATGAAATTATTGAACAATATCCTATTCCAAAAAATTCGGACGAAGTTAGAAGATTCATAGCCTTCTGTAACTACTATAGAAGATTCATTCCGGATTTTGCTAAAACAGCAAACTGCCTAAACAACTTATTGAAGAAGAAAGTCAAATTCGAATGGACAGAAGATTGCCAAAAAGCATTTGACACTTTAAGAAACAGACTTAAGAACCCACCTATATTACAATACCCTGATTTTGATAAACCGTTTGTACTGACCACAGACGCCTCAAACGTAGCTTTAGGAGCAATACTCTCACAAGGTGAAATTGGTAACGACTTTCCTATATCATATGCAAGTAAATCTTTGAATAGACATGAAAGAAATAAGTCAGTTATTGAAAAAGAATTATAAGGAATTCATTGGGGCATACAGTTTTTTAGACCATACCTATATGGCAGAAAATTCACTGTAGTAACAGACCATAGACCCCTCATTGCACTATTTTCCCATAAAAATCCATCCTCAAAACTGACCAGAATTCGACTTGAACTGTCAGACTATGACTTTGATATTACATATAAAAAAGGAGCAAATAACAGTAACGCAGACGCGTTATCCCGCATCGAAATTAACTCAAAAATATTAAAAGAAATGATTCCACTCTGTATTGATGAAAAAGAAAGAAAAACTCTGGCAATAACACGTAGCATGCTTAATAAGAATACTAAAGATAAAGAAGATGAAATTGAAATCAAGAACAAGAAAAAGAATTACATTTCTCAACAGAAGACTGATCACCTCCATATGTGGGAATGTATATCAATGAATGATATAAAGAAGCTTCAAAGAATACAATTTATATATGAAAATAATGATAATAATAATCTGCAGAATGAATATAATGATAAAATTACACGCGTGATAAGCAATAGAAGCGAAAATCCAATGTTTTCAGAAACATTTATGGAGAAACTTTTATTGAAAATAAAGAAATTTAAAAATAAAAAGTACGTAATATATGATAATGATGAAATTTTTATATATATACCGGTAGAGAAATTGAAAGAAGAATACAATAAATTCAAAAACAATGACGTCGATATAATTATATACAGTATGCCAAAAAGAGTAGATAATGCAATAAAACAATACAGGCTAATAGAAGAACTTCATAGCCCACCCCATAGTGGACATTTCGGAATAAGAAAAACATTAATAAAATTAAAACAGCGATTTATTTGGAAAAATATGAACAAAATGGTTAAAAACTATATAAGAACATGTGAATCGTGCCAAAAGAACAAACAGACTAAACATACGAAAGAACCTTTTACTATAACAGATACACCATCAAGTAGTTTTAACATTGTAGTAATGGACACAGTTGGACCACTTAGACCGTCAGTAAACTTTAGATATATACTCACAATGCAGTGTGAACTGACAAAATATGTTATAGCTTGTCCAATAGAATCAAAAGATGCCAAAACAGTGGCAAAAACGCTAGTAGAAAAAGTTATTTTAAAATACGGTTTGTTTAACATTCTCAAAACGGACAGAGGTACTGAATTTACTAATGAGTTGATGAGAGAGATTTGTGTATTATTAAAAATAAAACAGAATTTCTCGACGCCCTACCATCATGAAACTTTGGGAACAGTAGAACGCAATCACCGTGTTCTAAATGAATATTTTCTAAATTTCGTAGAAGACAACAATTGGCACGAATGGATACCATACTTTGCTTTCGCTTTTAACACAACTCCAAACGTAGATACTAATTATACACCCTTTGAGTTGGTATATGGAAAACTTCCTAGACTACCAAGTGACGAATTGAGCGACACTAAAAATATTTACAACTTAGACAATTATTTGAATGAGCTTAAGATTAGACTTCGTTACTCACTACAAAAAGCAAGAGACATAATTTTAGAAGTCAAAAATAAAAGAAAACTAGAATCTGAAAGAAAACAGAACAAAATAGAACTAAAAATAGGAGACCTAGTTCTAGTAAAAGCCGAGAATAGGAGAAAACTCGAGCCTCCATATAAAGGTCCATATAAAATACTGGACATAGATGATTTGAATATAATTATAGAAATAGATAAATCAAAAGTTAAAAGTATACATAAAAATAATTTAAAAAAGTTTATTTCATAAGTGCATAAAGATAAAAAAAAACAAAAAAAAAAAAATTTTAAGTCATAAAAATTTTTATAAACATATAAATACTTCCATAAATACATACAATAATAAAAATCTTTATACTTATATATCCATTCATACAATAATTCTATATATTATTTTTTATTTTTAATAATACACAAAACAAAAAGGGTGAGGGTGTAGTGTATGCATACTTATGCACATCACTGTACTATATGTAACATAAGACCCTAAATACAGAAATTGTTAAATTTAATTTAAATAAAAGAAATTTATGTTGAGTCAGCAGAATTTGTCGCAACAGTAATATTTGTTAGTGTTTAAAGAAAATTAAATTCAATAAATTGTATTTTTAGCGTGAGAATTTGGATTGATAAATTTGTTCATGAGAAATGCTGACTAATAAAATATTTTAGTATGTAAGCCATTATAATTATTCAATAAAATCAGAATTAATTCAACTCTCTATTGATTTGTTTTATTTCTCGGAAATTCGTGCATTTTAATGCTCGGTAAAAAGCGGCAGAAGTGCTAAGACAATACTTAACAATTTTTTTTTGTGTTACACTCTACACATTTTTACACACTTCCATCAAATATCATTACAAAACATTAACTCCCCCTTTTGTTAATATCAGCGCTCCCCCATTGATTGTGATGTGCAGTTGCATCACATTCCAAAACCAGGATGGCACCACTCCTTCTTGCATACGCCACCAGTTTTTCCACCTCTGCGCCAGGTGGATCAACTGCCTCGTACGGCATATACACCGAAGCCAATGTAAGTGTACACTTACCTTTGGCTTCTCTATTAACGACGGTCAAATCACCGCACCTGAAAGAATGAGATATGAGAAAATTCAATTCCTTCCTAGCTAGTATACACGTTCTTACCTCTGTGGACGGGACAAACAGAGTGTATCCCTTAAGCTTTAACCCGCAAACCTTATTCTTATTTATCCAAGGCTCCGAGTGCTGCTTAGGAAAGTTGCTAGTTCGGCTGAAGCTGCTTCACAATGGTGCAGGCTTATTTGCACCACTAACAGCTTCTTTGGTCCTGTCATGTTTCGGATACCGGAACCTGACACTACCTAGACCGAACTTAACAACCCCCCCAACCTCTTCTAAGAATTTCATGGACTCCCGATCCACGGCGAACCGGAAGTCCTTCCCGGTGTTCTCCTTACAAGCCAGTGAGGTCACTAGCCTCCATTGGCTGGTAAGGAGCCTACCGTTCTGTTTGCCCATTACTGCCAGTCACTATGGACCTAAGTGGCAGTTCGGAGGCTTGTATGACTTCAAGCTTTGCCTCTGGGTTAAAGTCACTACACTTGCCAATCGTGGTTCTTAAGAAATCCAAGGAATTCTTGTTACCACAGTTGACAGTCTTCAATCCCTTAACCCAGTCTGCACCATTGAAGGATACATCCTAGTCTTTGCCACTAAATATGGCCAATTCGTCGATGAGCCTACCTTCAACCAGCTGCCATAGATCGGTGCTGATCCTCCCATCTGGATCATTCCGATCGATGACGGCTACCTGAAGATGGTTATCCAGGCTCGTCGACTTCTTCGTTCTCTTGTTCGATGAAGAAGGCTGATCATCTCCAGATCTGACTCTCTTAATGGTATCCTTGTTGTTGGGACCCTTAGGAGCTTCCGCCGATGATGTACTAGACATCTTCATAGATTTCCCTACTACCTTGGGTGTCGCTCCTTTGCCCTCCGCAGCTCGTTCCGAAGACATGAGCGCCTTGGTCATTGGGGCAGCACCCTCTACGTTGCCTACCGTACGGCAGGTTGATGAGGCCACGAGCCCTTTACTCTTCTGAGCAGTGTCAGGGTTGGAAGCTGCATCCACCTGCTCCTTCCAGGGAGAGGACCATGCCAGAACGGCACTAACAGGGCCGTAAATTCTGTCGAATTTAGCGACGCTTTGTCGGTGCCATCTCAGAAGGTACCTGTCCCTCGCGGAGAACGTTGAAGGATCTCTCTTCGCCATCTTGTCTAGATACACCAGAGAATTCCTTGTCCCGCTCCGCGCCTTCTCCTCCTTCGGACGTGGAGTTACATTTGACAGTACTGACAAGACAGTAGATATACATAGTCCAAATCAAGGCCTATCCATAAAGGCCGGTATTCACTATCCTACATAATCGTACGATTCATTCACAAGAAAATCTGACGGAATCCTATCCGACGTAAAAAAATGTCTGCAAAATCTGCTGTCAAAGCCACACTTTCCCACAAAAAAGATGCAAACTCAAATAACTCTTCTACTTTACAAGAAAATGCAACTCTGATCGCATATAATCTATCATTTTCTGAAAATTTTCATAAACATTTGCAAATCGGATAGACTTGTCAAAAATATCTGTCACTCAATGCATTTTTAAGCCACACTGTCATACATTATGAGCACACACGACCGTTGCGTCTGCGCAAGGAGCCAGATGTTTATTTGGGTTTTTCCTCAACGAATTCAAAAGTTGTATACATTTTACTTATCTATATACATATATAAAAATAAGTCCGTAAATGTACGTCGCCGAACTAATCATAAACGCGTCGTGCGTTTACGCACGATTTTTTCTTTAAAATGATCGCCATGGTCCAACTTAGGTTTTTACGGAAAGAAAATTTTGCCCCGCCCACTTTTACGCCCACTTTTTTCGATTTACCTAAAATCAGAAAACGGCTCCATCGAGTTGACTAATTTTTCTTACAAATGTTCGTATTAATCAACTTTAAGTTTTCATCGAAAGAACAATTTACCACGCCTACTTTTACGCCCACTTTTTCTATTAAGCGCATAACTGGAGAACGGCATGACCGATTCCAACGATTTACCATTTGAATTCAAGCGGCTCAAATTCCCTTTGCGTCTTGCCTTTGCTATTACCATCAACAAAGCACAAGGCCAATCATTGACTATTGCCGGCTTAAAAGGTCATGAACAATTTGATCGAATCAACAATTTTAAAGGGAATGTTTAAAGGTGAAGATGTATTGATTCTACGAATTCCAATGATTCCATCAGATTTACCTTTTGAATTCAAAAGACTATAGTTTCCAATAAGTCTTGCATTTGCTATTACAATAAATAAAGCGCAAGGGCAATCGTTGGAATTGTGCGGAATTAATTTAGAATATCCTTGCTTTTCACACGGCCAGTTATATGTTTCGTGCTCACGTGTTGGCAAGCCTTCAGTTCTCTTTATCTACACAACAACTCATGGCAAAACCAAAAATGTTGTCTACGAAAGAGCTCTAAGATAGTTTAAGTGATACATAGTCTAAGATTGTAAGAAACTAGAATTAAAAGTTGAATAATAGGGAACAAAACCAACTTTATTAAAAACAAGTGTGTTTCTTTTCTTATTTTGTTTTGCCGTGCGAAGCAGGCAACGGGCCCGCTAGTACATGTATATTTTTGTTGACGTTTTTTGTTTTTTGCCACACATACATGCATACAAAACTCGCTTTTCCTTTTGTTTTCCCTATGTAGTAGTAAGATTTTTGACAACTTCGAGGAATTTTACACAAACAAAATGCCTGTTATTTTTTGTATTGTTGTAGCGGTAAGCAGACCTATTGGATAGGCCTTGGTCCAAATTTATAACGTTAAAATTGAAAGGCAGACATTTTTCTTATTATCTTTTGAACCTGAACCTTTCACAATCGCGAAATAAATAGACAGACAGAAATTATTAGTTTCTATTTTTCGTTCTTTTACGCTGTTACCGGAGATGAAAATTTTACAGGCATTGATACTTAAATTACATTAGTGTGAGAAAAATTTTATGAAGCAACAACATGAAAGTGGCGAACAGTGAAAGAGAAAGACAAAAAATGTCTAGCACAGACAGCCATGTACTACATACTCTACCTCCTCAACCCCTCGCAAACAAACTACGTCTGTCTGCCTTCCACTTGCCATATTGTAAAAGGGGACATACAAACTTTTTTACTAATGGGGATAATAAACGACACAAGTTGCTTGGCAAACATGCAGTTTGTTTTTGCTTCTGTTTACCAATAAACAGCACAATCATATTTCGTAAAAACATTAATTTTTAATGTTTGTTTTGTTTTCAATTAATGCTGCTATTTGGTAAGAGCGCTATAGAAATATAAAATAAAGTCAAATAATTGGCAGTGAAGATTGCTCTTAACAAAAATCTGTTATGGGGCAAACTATGCTGCTAAAAAATAAGAATTTACGGCTGAAAATGATTTTACTGCTTCTTCTTCTACGTCTTTACTCTTCAAAGTTAGATTACAGATTACACACAGATATGTAAAAAGTGACGTGTGAAAAAGGTCCAAATCGGTTGCGAGGGCAGCTTTCGAAGATAGAGACAAAAAGCGTTTTTTTGTAGTGAAGTGACAATATGTAAAACAGGCCTGTACAACCAACACAAATTGCTTGATCAAAACAAAAATAACAAAACACGAACCACGTTTAACAAAAGCATTGGTTCAACAAACGTTTTATTTTGTGCAAAAAAATGTATTAAGTAATATTGTTTTGTTTTATAATGTTATTTACTTACTTAAATATTATTTACTAGTGTTGCGGTAAACTTTTTTTCAACAGTTTTGCAACCAATCTTGACTAAATAAATTTGTGTTCATTGTATTTCGGCATAAAAGATGGTGCAAAGAGAAATGAAAAAAGAGAAGCTTTCTAAGAAAAAAACAAAAAATCTTCCGCCTCGTGACATATCTGTGTGTAATCTGTGGTTTTCGCTGAAATTATCACTTTATCTCCGTGGACATAACAAACATTTTAACAAACTTTTTTTTTCACTCATTTTAGTGCTACCAAGTTCAAAAAAGTGTTTTTAGTACAATATATGGGAGGAATTTTCGGTTTCCAACAAACCTGCGCGAATTTAATAATTCGTTAAGATTTATTTTATTTAATTAATGATTTTAAAGTGTTTTTAATTAAAATAAAATAACATAATAATACAAACACTTATAAAAAAAACATTATTTTATTTTACAAAACGAACAACTAACAAATATACTCTGAGCAAATAAAAGTGATACTTTGGGGGGTAATAGAGAAAGGTCTTGGCTACATTTCCTCATATTCAGTTTTTTCCCATCAAGTTATTTTTTTAACAAACTTTTTCAAACAAGCTTTTATTCATATATTGCCCCATTGTGCAAAATTTAGGACTTGTGCCAAAAATGTGAAAATGGCAGGTAATAGAGCAAGGTCTTGGCTACATTTCCCCATATTCAGTTTTTTTCCATCAAGTTATTTTTTTAACAACTTTTTCAAACAAACTTTTTCACACAACTCACTCATTCATATATTGCCCCTGTGGTGGATGGTAGCAAAACGTCTAGCCGTGAGTTGATGGTTGATTATCGACTGACCTTTATTGTTCTTATTCTTTATCTTATATTCTACTAGCATTTAAGCCGCTACTTCGTTAGCGTCTCCTTTTCTTTTGTGGACATATTTTTACGCCAAAGTTTATGTTTCTAGGTTTCAACCCGCTACTTTGTAATAGGTACGATTTTCACCCCTAAACGTTCGAATTTCGAAAATGTACCAAATTTTTATTTGTATTTTTTAGATACGTTACGAATGTGATATTTTTTTATTCCAAAGTTTACTGGTTTAATAGATAGATTGAGTGGCAAAAAGTTTTAAAATACAGGTTTACCCGTTTACTCCCCAAAAGGGTCGAATTTAAAAAAAGTAGCAGACACCTATCCGCTTATTTTTTTTGATGAACATGAGGTTAGGGAATTAACCCGTTTTTAGCTTTTTTAACCTCTAACCATAAACATTTTCAAAACTCCCATCCTAGGGAATCGATTTAGCGAGAGGCCAACCTCCCGGTCAAATTTCAACATTTTAGCTTCATGCGTTTAGGACGTGCGTAACGTTACAATTTTATATATATAGATAGGTAGATGAAGAAAAATGTTTTGAAACAAAAATAACAGAATTAGGTATAGATGGCATAGCAAAAAAGTTTTAAAATACAGGTTTTACCCGTTTACTCCCCAAAAAGGCCGAATTTCAAAAAAGTACCAGGCACCTGTCCGCTTATTTTTTTTATTGAACAACAATAAAAACTAAATTTTTGAATAAAAAAAAAATGTTTTGTAAAAAAGTACCAAAAATAGTTACGGTTTTTACCCCTTAAATGTCCGAAATTTTAAAAAGTACCAAATTCGTATTTGGCTTTTTTAGATAACTTTCAAATGTGATATAACCATTATTTCTATGTTAATGGGTTTAAAAGATAGATGGGGTGACAAAAAAGTACCAAAATACAGATTTTACCCGTTTACTCCCTATTTTCCCTTTTTAGTACTTTTTTTCTCCCCATCGAAGCATAAAAATTTCAATATTGTAGTGGGAGCCCATAATTTAATACGAATATGTCAATAAATAAGAAAAAATGTTTTATAAAAAAAGTCCCAAAAATAGTTACGCTTTTTACCCCTTAAACGTCCGAATTTCGAAAAAGTACCAAATTGATATTTTGATTTTTTAGATAAGTTTCAAATGTGATATAACCCTTATTTCTATGTTTATGGGCTTAAAAGATAGATGGGGTGACAAAAAAGTACCAAAATGCAGGTTTTACCCGTTTACTCCGTTAAAGGTCTGAATTTCCAAAAAGTACCAGACACCTGTCCGCTTATTTTTCTAAAGAACAACGATTAGTAATACATTTATTTTGCATCTCTATTAGTTTTAGAGATATAAGGTTACCGAATTTTCCCGTTTTTACCTTTTTTTACCCCCGTAACATTCGAATTTCGAAAAATCCCGTGTTAGTGGATCGATTTGGAGAGTGGCCAATCGCTAGTCCAAGTTTCAAGTTTCTAGGGTCAACGGCTTGGGCTGGGCGATGATGAATGAGTCAGTCAGTCAGTCACTCACGCAACTCTTTTATATATATAGATAGATGTATCAGTGATGCATACATTGTATGCTATACATATGATAATAAGAGTAAGCGAGTTAGTCCTAGTTTATAAATATAAGTAAGTAATAGTGCATTTACACTTGTAATTTTCAAACTAGTTTATGATCGTAAACTACTTTCATAAACTATATCGTTTACATCAGCAGTTTTGACAGTTAACAGTTTAACAGCCGTGTCACAAAACAGCTGACTTCAGTAAAAAAAAACTTAAAAACGTTGGTGCACGTACATTTATACATACGATAAACATACCTTTTATTTTCGTTATCCATATTATATAAAACAATTTTCAATTAATTTTTTTAAACTTTTTCTTGATGTGTTCCTTTTTTTTACGCAAACTTTTTTATCTTAATTTTTTTTTTTTTTATGAAATGTCAAATATCACTAGCGTTGCCAGAGCAAAATTTGAAAAAAACAGAGTTGCATTAACAAAAACTGGTTGTTTGCAACTAGTTTATCTCAAAAGCTAGTTACAAACGTGTTTATAATTTGTATGGATAAACAAGTTTCTTAAACTAGTTTATCATCATAAACAACTTATAACGTGTTTATGGTGTAGGTGTAAATGCACTATAAGTGTAAGTAGGTTAGTTATATAATAATAAGTATGTACGTAAGTGTAAGTAATTTAGTTATAAATTACAAGTTAGTAATAAATGAATTTATGTAATACTGGGTGATGCATTTGCATTACACCTTCCTTTTATTGAAAAAAAAAAATGTTGCGTCAATCAGGTGATCAAGCTAATTGGCATAATATTTTTTTTTCTTAATTAATGGTATGTTTACAATCTTTAGTTTTATTAAGTTTGTTTACAATTGGTTTTTATTTCATTATCGTTTGATTCTACAATTTCAATGTTCTTCATTTGTTAAAATTTTTATTCTGTTTTTGAAGTTTTCTTAATAATCTCGATTTAATTTTCCAATCTTATCAAACATTTTTCTAATAAATTCAATTTTCCAAATATTACTATAAAGATTTTCATTGTTTACATAGTATGTATGTATAAATTCAAATTTCCAATTATTCAAAAAAATAGGTATTTACATATAAATTAAAAATTTTTTTTCTCTCAGGCTTTTCTTAACCTGTCTTTGTGTAACGTTTTTTCATTGTTTGATTTTTCATTGTATACAGTAACATTAACTCCATTAATTTCCTTCACAATGAATGGACCGTCATATATGTTTCTAAATTTGTCATATGGTTCTCTTTTAACAAAAACTAAATCATTAATTTTTAAATTACAGGGTTTCGCAAAATGATCATACAATTATTTGTTTCTTTATTTATGTTTTTCTATTAACTTTTTTGTTAGGATATGAGAATTTTGCAACCTATGTTTATCCTCTTTGGCATAATTTTTAACATTGTAAATAGGATCGATTTGTTTAAGTTGAAATTCATTCGGTAGGACCGCTTCCTTTGCGAACACTAACTCAAATGGTGTATATTTATTATCAAATGCTGAGTTACTTGTCGTATTATGAAAAAATGTAAAATATTTTATGTATGTATGTATCCCAGTCTGTCATATTCTGTCCTATATACGCCCTAAGGTATTCATAAAAACACCATGATTTCTTTCCGCTGTCCCTGGAGTCGAAAAATTTGCCTCAATATTCAGGAGCTTGCAAAGTTCACAAAATATTTCATTCTTGAACTCTGTACCTAGATCGGTATTTATTGATTTCATTTTCCCATAAATTAAAATAAAGTTCTCAAATATTGCCCGAGCAACCGTTTTAGCACTCTTATCAGGTATTGCTATAGTTACAAGATATTTCGTAAAATCACAAATTAAGGTTAAAGCATATTAATTTCCATATTCGGATATTTGTAATGGACCAATTGTGTCTAAGACCATGATCTCAAAAGGTTTAATCGGTGTTGGCGTCAATACCAATTCTTCCTTAGTTCCCTTTCTCACCTTGTTTAAGTTACATTCCCTGCAATTTGCAATAAATAAAGCAATATCCTTGGTCATACCTTTCCAATAAAATTTTGTTTTCAATTTCGCATATAACCGTTTGCGTCCGCTATGACCGCCTATTATTGGATCGTTATGATAAATTTTCATAAGCTATGTTTTTCTATCTTTGTCGAATATTCTCTCAATCGGATTAACAAGCATAATTTCCAAAGATTTCAATGTCTTATTGCCATGTTCTTTAAACTCTGGAATAGTATATACTTCAAAAAATGCGTCATTCTTTGCCCATTCCGCGACATAAATGTTATTACTGTTTGCCTCCTGTTGTAGCATCAAAAGCATTTAATCGAAATTTAATGTTTTGTTAACAATATCAACATTTATGCATAATATTAATTTAAATTTGTTATACATTTTTAATTGGATCCTATTTATTCTATCATCTTCGTAAAAATTTTCCGATTTTATCCTAGATACATTCCTATTAAATAATTGAGAAAACTTGTCATAAACTTGTAATTTTGTACCGTCAGATTTTTCCAATGGCATATAATTCACTTCGTTTTGTCTAGACATTACTCGAGTTGTCACGGCTAAAACACTTTCGCCACTCTTCTCTCCTTTCAGTTCGTCAATTGAAATGCGAGATAGAGCATCTGCTCCGACATTGTCTTATCCTTTCACATATTCTATAGATAAATTATACTCTGATAATTTTAATCTTATTCTCGTTAATTTTGAGGATGGATCCCTCATGTTACAAAGATAAACTAGGGGTCTGTGATCCGTTCTAACTACGAATTCTGTCCCATAAGCATACGGTCTAAACTGATTAATAGCAAAATATATTGCGAATAATTCCTGTTCTATAGTTGGTTTCTTTTGCTCTGATTGACTAAATGCCTTAGAGGCATAATATATTGGTAAATCATGTCCATTAAAATTTTAACTCAGAATTGCCCCGCAAACGATCTTCGAAGCATCCACTGTGATAAGAAATTGTTTCGTAAAATCAGGATATTGTAGGATTTTTGGAGAAACTAGTTCCGATTTTATGTTTTCGAACGACTCTTGACGTTTTTTATCCCATATTGTTTAATGATGAACCATGTTAATCAAAACACCCGGTATTCCCTAACATTCCTTAAATTGTTTTTTTAGTTATCACTTTCGCCTTATTTTTCTTCTTAAAATACTTAGCTTATAAGATCTTTTCTTTCAAAATTGACTCTTACTCTAGTTGCGACCTTTGTACAAAGAACATTAAACACATACATCCGTCAAAATTAAAACAAATTAAAACTTGTGAACAAACCAAACATAAAAATAAAAAGAAACATTTAAAGTATAAAAAAAAAATTGTGAACAAAAAACTCTAAAATATCATTGAACAAAACTATGAATTTAAAATAAATAAAATACAAAAACAACAAACAAAAAAAAAGTGTTTTATTTAACAACAAAAAAAAAAAAAAAAGAACCAGCACAAAATCAACCCCCAAACATTTGGTCCTTCGAGCCGGATCAAAGTGTAGTGAACAATAATTTAAAAAACAAAACTAAAGTTTTTATTAAAAAAATTAAAAAATAAAAATTAATTAAATAAAAGTGTTTCCAAAAAACAATTTGGCAAAGTTCAATAGTGAACAAGCTAACGGGACCCAAATTCTTCGGCGCAGTAGCAGCAAGTTCAACAGCAGTACTAGCAGACTTAGCAACAACCAAAACAACAGAAGAAGTAATCAACAAGCAGTGACACAGAAAAGAAAAAAAAGACCCAACAACAACAAGTAAGTCAAAGTATACAAGACAACAAACAACAAGAAATAAATTCTCTTGCTTGTTGTGTTACTTTTAATATTTTTTACGCTGCATTTTTTAAGAACGAAGAGAACCAACAGGGTTACCACCCCCATCACATTTTAAACAAATACCGGGGAAACAAATCGCTTTGTGGGACTCTTATTATTTTAAAAATATTATAATTTTTTCGATACTTGTTGTTGTTTAATCGCTAGCAGGTACTTTTTTGACCCAATTTAAAATAGTTTTTTTTTCACGATTCTGGTTAATTCAAAAAATTAGTAATGGCACTCGATAAATTTGTTAATTGTACAAATGACCTTTTAGATTTTGAAAGCGAGTATTCAGAATCAAAGGCAGGTGAGGACATTCATAGTTTAGAAGTTCTTCGTGTAGAACTAGACTTACTTTGGCAGCAAATCAAAAGGGCTTATGAAGAGTGTAGGGACAAGAAACCGGAACCGGGCGAACAACCGATAGACAGGCAGAAACTTCGAGATCGGTACAAAAAAGCCCTGGCTGCATACAAAACTTGTTTGGCATCACTTAACGCGGAAATTCTGGCGCTTTCTGCCCCAACTGCTGACACGAATAAGCACGAGCGTTTTTCGTCTGCCGAAACCCCAATTTTAGGAAACAACGACGTTTCGTCTATTCGGCTGCCACCTTGCGACATAGATACGTTTTCAGGTGATTTTGTGACATGGCCAACCTTCCGCGACCTTTTTACTGCCCTATATTTAAATAATGCGCGACTTAGTAAAATTGAAAAATTATTTCATTTGCTTCAAAAAACTGGAGGAGACGCTAGAAACATAGTTTCAAATGCCCCATTTACCAACGAAGGCTTCGATATAGCCTGGAAAAATCTTGTTCTTCAATACGAGAACAATCGGATTCAGGTCTACGAACAGTTGAAAATTTTATTTGACCTTCCGAAAGTTACCGAAGATTCAGGCCAATCTATTCAGACACTACAACGAACCGTTAATGGCTGCATTCAAGCTTTAAATGCTTTAAGGGTAGAAACTGGCACTTGGGACCCTTTTCTTGTATATCTTTGCTCGACCAAGCTCCCCCGAACACTTTTGAAGGAATTTGAAAACTCTCTTCAAGAAATAACAAAGGTTCCATCGTGGGAACAATTTAACACTTTTTTGACTCACCACTCTAAGACTTTAGAGTCAATAGCGGCCATCACCAAACCCAAACCCTGTCAACAAAAAAGGGAATGTTCTAAGCCGTTCACTAAACAAAAACAGGTTCACAGTTTTCAAACAAACGCGACTCAAACCAATAACGAGTCGAAAACTCAGAAACGTTTTCCATCAAAGGGGGGACAAAAAGACTCTACACACAATTGCCAACATTGTAAAGAGCCCCACCCATTACGATCCTGCCGTAACTTTTTGGAAAAGAATGTGAATGACCGAATTCACATAGTAAAGGTCACAAATTCATGTTTTAATTGTTTGTGAATAAATCATGGTGTCAAGGACTGCTCAAGCAAATATAGTTGTAGGATGTGCAAACAAAAACATAACACCTTGTTGCACAAGGCAACGGTGACCCAGCCTATAAGTTTACCACCAAATAACGCTGACGAGCAAGCTAGTACAAGTGCTGCAGCGCAAGCCCAATATATACAGTCCACTTCCAGATCAGGTATTCCTAACCTGACTTCCTTGACCCTGCGGGGAAGCAATCAGTCCTCGACACAACTGCAATAGTACAAATCGAAACTAGAGGCGCAAGATACCAGGCAAGAGCAATCATCGACCCTGGATCCCAATCCACGTTTATATCGGACAAGTTGAAAAACCGATTAAACTTACCAACAAAACGTAATATAGTACACGTTTCCAGCTTGAGTCGGACAGTTTCTGAAACTTCGACCAAAGCCTGTTTGTTTAACCTTTGCTCCAGGGTGGATACATCGTTTAAGTTAGAGGTATGGGCACCAGTTTTGAAGACCCTTCCATCCAATTTACCGACCCAAACGTTAAACTCAGAACAATTCGCAGAGGCTGCAAAACTAGAACTTGCAGACCCACACTTTCATCAAAGTCGACCTACTAATAGGCCTCGACTTAGGCCCCTCAATATATAATATGGAAATACCGATGCGGTCCATTTGATCCCTTTTGGCACAAAAAACAGTATTTGGCTGGATTGTGGGGGGACCAACTTGTACAACATCTTCACCTAGAAAAACGATATCGTTACTAAACACATCGTCCCTGGACCGAATCCTCTCACGCTTTTGGGAGGTGGAGGAGACCCCAAAAAAGGTTTTGAGGTCAGAAGAGGACACGCACTGTGAAAATCACTACAAGTCTACAACCCGTAGAAGTGATTCGGGTAGATATATTGTTACCCTACCCTTTAAAAATGGCGAAGAAATAGGCGTATCTAGAAATATTGCCATGGCCCAATTTTTGAGAATGGAGCGCATGCTTAGCCAAAAGCCAGAACTTAAGACACAATACGACCAAGTTATTGTAGAATACCTCGAGCTAGGACATATGAGGAAAATATCTCCCCTGGAAATTAGTAAATACCCAAATTATTACCTGCCGCATCACGCAGTAATAAAACCCGAAAAGTTGACTTCGAAGATTAGAGTAGTTTTCAACGCATCGAGCCCGTCTTCAAATAAGAGAAGTTTGAATGACATTTTGTATCCAGCACCCATACTTCAACAAGACTTAGTGCTCACAATATTGAAGTGGAGATTCTTCCGTTTTGTGTACAACGCAGATGTCACAAAAATGTATCGCCAGATACTCATTGACCCTACGCAAACAAAATATCAAAGAATATTGTTTAGAAAATCCGAGACAGATCCTATTGAGGATTACGAACTCCTCACTGGCGTCAAACATCTTACAACACAACATGTACGTAGACGTCTTAGCTGGTGGCCACACATTAAACGACGCCATCAAATCACGAAAAGAACTTACAACTGTTCTAAAATCTGCCGGTTTCGATCTGATGAAATGGACCTCAAATGATCCACGAGTTATTCAAGATTTGCCAAATGAGACCCTACTACCGCTCGACTGGTTAAACTTATCCGAGAACGCCGGAACCAATACACTCGGGATAAAATGGAACATTTCCTCAGACTCTTTTACATTCACTGCCCCAGGTGTTGAATTGAAAGAAAATTACACAAGAAGGGAAGTTCTATCTACAATTGCCAAATTCTTTGACCCTTGCGGATGGATAGCTCCAGTGATTGTTGATGCCAAGTTAATCATGCAACAGATATGGTTAGATAAAGTCGACTGGGATGACAACCTAAAACCCTTGACTTGCCTCAAATGGCAGAAATTCGTCAAAAACTGCCCTGCAATAAATGCCCTGAAAATTCCTCGTTGGATCCAGTACAGCCCTAATTTAAATGTGGAAATACATGGCTTTAGCGACGCCTCAGAAAAGGCTTATTCTGCGACTCTTTTCGTCCGAATACAGTCTGAAAATTCTATATTTACATATTTACTGGCCTCTAAGACTCGTGTTGCTCCCATTAAACAAATATCGCTACCACGTTTGGAGCTTTGTGGATCCGTTTTACTGGCAAATTTAGCCTCAGGAATTCTGCCAAATCTTCAAGCTACGCAAATCGACACATATTTTTGGACCGACTCAACAATAGTACTGGCCTGGTTAAAGAAGCCCCCCTCCGTGCTTCTCAGAAATTGTAAATAAAGTCGGCAATAGCCATTGGCAACATGTCGAATCAAAAGAAAACCCCGCAGATATAGCCAGCCGGGGATGTACGCCCCAAGAATTAGAAACCCACAACTTGTGGTGGCTTGGACCTTCATAGCTAAAATTACCCAAAGATAAATGGCCAAAATCCAGAAGTGCAGATGACACCAACTTAGAAACAAAAACCGTAAGGACGTTAACTACTACTACTCAAGAGGATCCATTAAACCGTTTCTCCAATTTGTCACGCGCTTATAGAGTATTAGCTTATGTCCTACGATTCTGGAGGAATACTGGTGTAAACAGAAACAGCTTTCGGACATCTTCAAACGAAGTTACACCAGAAGAAATAATAGATGTCAAAACACGACTCATTATTTTGACGCAAAAACAACACTTCCCAGAAGAATATAAGCAGTTAAAACTCAAACAAAGGATATCGTCCTCTAGCAGTATTTTAACTCTCAACCCGTTCATGGACCAACTAGGCGTCATCCGAGCCAACGGACGTCTGGTTCAATCACCAGCGCTCACATATAACGAACGACATCCAATTTTGTTGCCATACAACTCTAAGCTCACCAGATTGCTGATCGAGTTCACTCATAAAATAACTATTCATGGTGGAAACCAACTTATGATCCGAGTACATCGGACGGAATTTTGGATTTTTCGTTTAAGGCCCTTAGTAAAAATGGTGATTAATAATTGTAAAACTTGTGTTTTGTACAAAAAACACACACTGAGTCTAATCATGGCTTCCTTACCACCAGAGCGCACAACACTTTCTCGCCCTTTCACCACAACTGGAGTCGATTACGCTGGACCCTTTACCATTCGAAACTTTACTGGTCGAGCCTGCCTCATCACAAAAGGGTACGTCTGCATTTTTGTATGCTTTGCCACTAAGGCCGTACATTTAGAACCCGTTAGTGATTTATCGACTCAAGCATTTTTAGCCGCGTTCTCCCGCTTCGTTGGAAGGCGTGGCTGTCCAGCAATCATATATTCGGACAACGGCACGAACTTTGTCGGAGCTGCAGAACTCATCAAAAAGGATCGTCTAGAATTTCTAAAAACTCTTCAAACCCAAGTTACTCACAACTATATCAAAATATCATTTGGAAATTTATACCCCCCGGTGCCCCACATATGGGCGGACTCTGGGAAGCCGGTGTAAAATCATTCAAAACCCACCTAAAGAAAATGATACCAGATATGAAATTCACCTTTAAAGAGTTGTCAACAATTCTCACCCGCATAGAATCGTGTTTAAACTCTAGACCCTTAAGTCCTGCTAGCGATGACCCAAATCACCTTAACCCATTGACCCCTGGACACTTCCTTATTGGAACTCCATTATTGACCCCAGCCGAATCTGATGTAAGCAGCGAAAACCTGACCCTCATCAACCGCATTTTGTAAAAGATGGAAATCCGAATATCTGGCCGAACTGCATCGCAGGTACAAGTGGAAGTATCAAAAGGACAACGTTAAAGTCAATGACCTGGTGGTCATCAAAAACAACAATTTGCCACCCAATGAATGGCAACTGGGTCGCATCACAAAGACTCATATTGGAACTGATAAAAACTGTAGAGTGGTTGACATCCAGACAAAAATGGGATCGTTACCAGACCCATTTCAAAAATAGTGGTTTTGTTTGCAAAATACTACTAACCCCCTAAATACTTACATACTCTAATCTTACTTTTATTTCTACTTACAGATATGGCATCGCAAGAATCCCATAGACCCAAACACTGGCAATTTTCGTGTGGCGTTTGTCTACAAGATCACCCCATACGTACCTGTCAAAAGTTCCTTAGCTACAACCCAACTGAACGCTATGAGCTTATTGTGGTCAAAAAATATTGCACCAACTGTTTGGCACGCTCCCACAAACGTGAAGATTGCAAAAGTGCCTCAGGATGCCATATCTGTCACGATCGTCATAACACCCTACTTCATGGCTAGAAACAATTGCCGAAAACACAACGTTCAACTCAAACTTAACACACCACCCCTGAGAGTAGTTCAACCGCAGACCCAAAACAATTGGAACCTCGTTTTTATCCCCACTGCGTGTATCCGGATTTTCCAAGAAAGCCTCGACACATGGATCAGCACTAGGGCTATAATTAATCGCTCCTCGACAGTATCTAGAGTATCTGAATCGTTTGTCGCTAAGCATAACATCAAGACTATGCTGAAGAACAACCACACTTTTGCCAACTTTACGATGAGATCGTACCACGAGAAAAATAAGTGGTCTGCTAAAGTCACAGCTCTTGTTACCAAAGAACTCCCGAGAAAACCATATTCTAGACCCATTAGTGCTGACCCAACCGAAGACTTTTCAGCAACAAAACTGGCTGACATAGACCCGCAAGCGTAATAATATTGTGTTAATTGTACCTAATGTCTTTGTGGTGTCTGTTGTTATACAAACAATGTTAAAAATATTATGTACATTTATTTGCAAACTATCTTTCAAATACGACCTTTTCAAGATTGATATATCAGCTTGAGAATCTACTAAAAACGAATTAGTCCCATATGATGCAAGACAGTCTATATTTATAAAATCGGAGTAATTTAAATTAAAGCTGTAAACTGATTTAACTGTACTATCATTTATAATACTTAATGCTCTTCCTCCCTCAACATCTCCTGCTGACGGACTTCCGCGTTTAAAGTCCGCACGGAAGTACCTTGACTACGAAAATTGCCCTGTGATCTGCCACTATGATTCAAGTAATTGCCGTTTCTACCACGATCGTTGTAACCACGTCCTCGAGAATTATTGTAGTTATTCTGACCACGATAACCGTTATTGCCATTATACGATCTATTTCCATAATTGTTGTCATTTCGTCGAGAAAACCTATCCGTTCGTGAAGAATTTTGATAACTAAAGTTAGACCTACCTCTACTATATCGCATCGACAAAACCTGATTGTGTGTTTCAATGTTTGATTCTTCCACGATTAATTTTGCCACTACATCCTTTCGTTCTTTAAAATTAGTTGATGCTAATATTGCCATTACCATTTCAGATTTCGCATTACATCGGCTAAATTCTCCACATTTTTGGCAAAATCTGTATAATTGTTCTGTTTTACGTGTAAAGCTGAAATTATTCCAGCAACAACCTTTGAACTATCCGGTCTTATTCTAACCTTAAGTGAATTCTTTTTATGTTCTACAGTCGATATATCCTCAGGCAAAACTTCCCTTGCTTTTCCATCTAATTTTGATTTTATGAATGAAATAAAACCATTGTTTAAATAAGGTGCTATAATTTCCTCAATCAAATTAATTTTGTCTAAAAAAGAATTTAGTGTCAGTGGGTTTCCATCATAATTCTCACGTATAATGCTGGAACACACTGTGATAAATTTTGTTTTTTCCTCGATCGAAGCCATCTCGAATTTTCGCGTATCCTTTTTATATTGCAAGTTTGTTTCTAGTGCCACTCTATGTAAATTTCATGCTTCTGTTTCGATTTTTTCCTTAGGTTTAGTTTTGTTTTTTTTTTTCGTTTTGATAACGTAATAACTTGCTGTATGTTTAAGTTTAGTACAAACTTTTTTCTGTTTTCTCTAGGTTTTGTTTCAATTAATGTTTGTTTTGACTGCATGTACGTTTTCCTGGTTTATTAACGAATCCGAACTTGTTTCCCTAACTGTAATTTTGAAACTTTTGTTGTTGGTTTTTAGATCTTTCTGGATTTTTTTTATTTTAACAAAAAAAGTATTTTTAACTGTTTTTTGTTTTTTTTTATGAACTTTTAAAACACAATGAGAAATATCAGGAGAATAATAAAAAATTGTTAAAACATATCGGAGATTGAATAAGGATTTGGCAAGCGGACTTCAAAAAACTAATAACGATTTAGTGGAAGAAATGTTTAAACATAATATAATCTCTGAAAGTGAGAAGGTAAGACTTAAAACTGAAGTGTCGGTAGCTCCAAGGATATATGGGCTCCCAAAAATACACAAGGAAAATTACCCGTTAAGACCCATATGTTCCTCTATTAATTCCCCATTAAGTGAACTTTGCAAATATATCACGGTGATATTAAAAAGAATTACGGAAAATTCGATATATAACGTTAAGGATTCGGTGCAACTTAGGAATAAGATAAAAGACTTGACTATACAGGACGATGAAAGATTAATATCGTTTGATGTTGTTTCTCTGTTCCCCAGTGTCTCTGTTGATTTAGCGTTAAATATTATTTGAAGATAAATGGGCGGAAATTGCAAAGTTTACAAATATGACAAAAGGACTATTTCAACGTATTGTGAAATTCTGTATAAAGGACAATCGGTATTTTAAGTATGATGGTAAAATATTTACTCAAAGGAAGGGTCTACCGATGGGACCACCAGCGTCGCCAATAGTTGCAGATATTGTAATGGAGAAATTGTTGGAGACGGTGTTTGAAAGGCTAGCGGAAAAACCAAAGATTTTGACAAAAAAAAGTGGATGACATCTTTAGTATAGTAAGGGAAAGTGCAATTGAGGAGATACTGACAAATTTAAATAGTTTTCACCATAGTATTAAGTTTACAGCTGAAAAAGAGTCCAATTTAAGATTACCGTATCTGGATACCGTTGTAATTAGGGATGGGAATAACTTAAAAATGGATTGGTACCAAAAACCGACAGCTTCCGGTAGAATTATTAACTACTTTTCGAAACATCCAAAAAGGGTTATCATTAATACGGCTAAAAACTTAATAATAAGAGTGTTGAATCTTAGTGACTTGGAGTTCCATAAAAATAATATAATTAAAATTAGAAACATCCTTCTTGACAACAATTTTCCTACAAAACTTACGCATAAACTTATTCGTGACTATGAAAATAGAATTATAAACCGTTCGAAAGTTACTGACATATCCATGATTTATAAATTCCTTACCTATGTACCTGAAATATCAGAGAGATTTGAAAAATCCAAACTTTTTAATGGTGAAAACTTTAGAATGGCACACAAAACGAACAATAATCTCTCTAAAATATACAGCAAAACTAAAGATAAAATTCAGAACATGGAAAAATCAAATGTTATATATAATATACCCTGTATTGGAAACAACAAAAAAGAGCATCAACTTCAAGAGCGACGTAGAGTGTTTGTGTGCTAATAACTACAGAGGCTTAGTAAATAAGATCAAACTGCAGTAATAATTTTTAAGTTTAGTGTTATTTTAGATGTTGATACATACACAACGTATTTTTTAATTTTGTATTAATAAAAATTCACTGTGAGTGTGTGTATATATTGTGAACGTATTAAACTGTTTAAAAAAACAAAATTTGTGTGATTGTTGCCTATATATGTTGTTGTTAGTTGTATGTTTATAATAATGATGTTTATACTTATGTGTTTTATTGTTCTTTTAATAAAATTTAAGGAAACAATCCCTTATGATGATCTTCAACGAAGATCGAAATATCGGAATTAAATACAAAGGAATATTTATTTACAAAAAAAAACACTGGCCTCGAGCTTGATTAATTTTTATTTATGTTTTTTATTTTAAAAATTTTTGAATTTTACCAAATATGTCTTCTTATTATTCTTTTATACATGTTAATTTCCCAAATTTAAATTTTTTTTTTTTATTTCCAAATTTTAAATTTTCCAATTTTTTTTAGATTTTTTCCGATCCTTAACTTATTATATTTTCAATAATTTTTTAAAACACGAAATAACCACTTATCAAGAATTAACAATAAACAATATTTCCATTTGAAAATAATTTCTGTAAATTTATTTTAAGTTTTTTTTTAACCAAGGCAGGATCGCCATGTGGTGGATGGTAGCAAAATGTCTAGCCGTTGGTTTTAAATGAAACACTTGTTGAGTTGATGATTGATTATCGACTGACCTTTATTGTTCTTATTCTTTATCTTATATTCTATATATCAGTGATGCATACATTGTATGCTATACATATGATAATTAGAGTAAGCGAGTTAGTCCTAGTTTATAAATATAAGTAAGTAAGTGTAAGTAGATTAGTTATATAATAATAAGTATGTACGTAAGTGTTAGCAATTTAGTTATAAAGTACAAGTTAGTAATAAATAAATTTATGTAATACTGGGTGATGCATTTTCATTACACCCCATTGTGCAAAATTTAGGACTTGTGCCAAAAATATGTAAATGGGGGGTAATAGAGGAAGGTCTTGGCTACATTTCCTTATATTCAGTTTTTTCCCATCAAGTTATTTTTTTAACAAACTTTTTCAAACAAACTTTCATTCATATATTGCCCCATTGTTCAAAATTTAGGACTTGTGCCAAAAATGTGAAAACGGGGGGTAATAGAGGAAGGTCTTGGCTACATTTCCCCATATTCAGTTTTTTTCCATCAAGTTATTTTTTTAACAACAGTCTGAAAATTCTATATTTACATATTTACTGGCCTCTAAGACTCGTGTTGCTCCCATTAAACAAATATCGCTACCACGTTTGGAGCTTTGTGGATCCGTTTTACTGGCAAATTTAGCCTCAGGAATTCTGCCAAATCTTCAAGCTACGCAAATCGACACATATTTTTGGACCGACTCAACAATAGTACTGGCCTGGTTAAAGAAGCCCCACTCCACGTGGAACACTTTCGTTGGAAATCGTGTCTCAGAAATTGTAAATAAAGTCGGCAATAGCCATTGGCAACATGTCGAATCAAAAGAAAACCCCGCAGATATAGCCAGCCGGGGATGTACGCCCCAAGAATTAGAAACCCACAACTTGTGGTGGCTTGGACCTTCATAGCTAAAATTACCCAAAGATAAATGGCCAAAATCCAGAAGTCCAGATGACACCAACTTAGAAACAAAAACCGTAAGGACGTTAACTACTACTACTCAAGAGGATCCATTAAAACGTTTCTCCAATTTGTCACGCGCTTATAGAGTATTAGCTTATGTCCTACGATTCTGGAGGAATACTGGTGTAAACAGAAACAGCTTTCGGACATCTTCAAACGAAGTTACACCAGAAGAAATAATAGATGTCAAAACACGACTCATTACTTTGACGCAAAAACAACACTTCCCAGAAGAATATAAGCAGTTAAAACTCAAACAAAGGATATCGTCCTCTAGCAGTATTTTAACTCTCAACCCGTTCATGGACCAACTAGGCGTCATCCGAGCCAACGGACGTCTGGTTCAATCACCAGCGCTCACATATAACGAACGACATCCAATTTTGTTGCCATACAACTCTAAGCTCACCAGATTGCTGATCGAGTTCACTCATAAAATAACTATTCATGGTGGAAACCAACTTATGATCCGAGTACTTCGGACGGAATTTTGGATTTTTCGTTTAAGGCCCTTAGTAAAAATGGTGATTAATAATTGTAAAACTTGTGTTTTGTACAAAAAACACACACTGAGTCTAATCATGGCTTCCTTACCACCAGAGCGCACAACACTTTCTCGCCCTTTCACCACAACTGGAGTCGATTACGCTGGACCCTTTACCATTCGAAACTTTACTGGTCGAGCCTGCCTCATCACAAAAGGGTACGTCTGCATTTTTGTATGCTTTGCCACTAAGGCCGTACATTTAGAACCCGTTAGTGATTTATCGACTCAAGCATTTTTAGCCGCGTTCTCCCGCTTCATTGGAAGGCGTGGCTGTCCAGCAATCATATATTCGGACAACGGCACGAACTTTGTCGGAGCTGCAGAACTCATCAAAAAGGATCGTCTAGAATTTCTAAAAACTCTTCAAACCCAAGTTACTCACAACTATATCAAAATATCATTTGGAAATTTATACCCCCCGGTGCCCCACATATGGGCGGACTCTGGGAAGCCGGTGTAAAATCATTCAAAACCCACCTAAAGAAAATGATACCAGATATGAAATTCACCTTTAAAGAGTTGTCAACAATTCTCACCCGCATAGAATCGTGTTTAAACTCTAGACCCTTAAGTCCTGCTAGCGATGACCCAAATCACCTTAACCCATTGACCCCTGGACACTTCCTTATTGGAACTCCATTATTGACACCAGCCGAATCTGATGTAAGCAGCGAAAACCTGACCCTCATCAACCGCATTTTGTAAAAGATGGAAATCCGAATACCTGACCGAACTGCATCGCAGGTACAAGTGGAAGTATCAAAAGGACAACGTTAAAGTCAATGACCTGGTGGTCATCAAAAACAACAATTTGCCACCCAATGAATGGCAACTGGGTCGCATCACAAAGACTCATATTGGAACTGATAAAAACTGTAGAGTGGTTGACATCCAGACAAAAATGGGATCGTTACCAGACCCATTTCAAAAATAGTGGTTTTGTTTGCAAAATACTACTAACCCCCTAAATACTTACATACTCTAATCTTACTTTTATTTCTACTTACAGATATGGCATCGCAAGAATCCCATAGACCCAAACACTGGCAATTTTCGTGTGGCGTTTGTCTACAAGATCACCCCATACGTACCTGTCAAAAGTTCCTTAGCTACAACCCAACTGAACGCTATGAGCTTATTGTGGTCAAAAAATATTGCACCAACTGTTTGGCACGCTCCCACAAACGTGAAGATTGCAAAAGTGCCTCAGAATGCCATATCTGTCACGATCGTCATAACACCCTACTTCATGGCTAGAAACAATTGCCGAAAACACAACGTTCAACTCAAACTTAACACACCACCCCTGAGAGTAGTTCAACCGCAGACCCAAAACAATTGGAACCTCGTTTTTATCCCCACTGCGTCTATCCGGATTTTCAAAGAAAGCCTCGACACATGGATCAGCACTAGGGCTATAATTAATCGCTCCTCGACAGTATCTAGAGTATCTGAATCGTTTGTCGCTAAGCATAACATCAAGACTATGCTGAAGAACAACCACACTTTTGCCAACTTTACGATGAGATCGTACCACGAGAAAAATAAGTGGTCTGCTAAAGTCACAGCTCTTGTTACCAAAGAACTCCCGAGAAAACCATATTCTAGACCCATTAGTGCTGACCCAACCGAAGACTTTTCAGCAACAAAACTGGCTGACATAGACCCGCAAGCAAACACTCCCGCAGAGATCGAGATTGGCAGTGACGTATATTCACTCATAAGACGCGACGGAGCCATTGAAACGGAGGTCGGTCAAGTCGTGGCCGAAATGTCTGCCTTGGGGTATTTGTTCTCCGGACCCATTCGACAGCCATGGTAAACCTGCACCAAGTCATGGGGGCCGGAATGTTTAATCAAGTCATTATCGAGTAAACTTTGAACTTGCCTCTTTATTTCATTTCTTTGTGTGTATGGAAGACGATAGTTTTTTACATAAACTGGCGATGTATCATTTAGTCTAAGCCTCTGTTCATAAAAATTATTAATGGGCATTTTATCATTCTTTAAAGTAAACATATCGGAATATTTCTCACAAATTGACATTAAATCTTCCCTAACGTAGTTTGACATTTTATCACTTAGAATTGTTCTGAGGTTTTCAACCCGATCATTGGTCGAAACGTTCTTGTTAATTGAGTATACATGAAAATTTGAAAGTTCTTCCCACTTTACATCATAGTTTTGCACCATTTTGGTTTCATTTGTTATATTTCAAATTCATAGAATAGGATTTTCCGTATTCACTATACATTTACTTATAAGTACGCCGTTACAAATTTCCTGACAATCAACCAAAACTGGTTCACTTATATTTTCTAACCGAAATTCCCTAAATACCTCACACCTTGGTGGAACAAAAAACGAGTTTGCTTTAATTCCATGACAAATTGGAATAATTAATCTTTTGTCTATATGGGGAACGTAAAAAGAAACTGTCATTTTGTTGTAATCAATTTGACACTTATTGGCCTTTAAAAAATCTTTTCCTAATGTTCCATCAGAAGGTATATTAAAATTATCGGAAACAATATTAAAAAACATTTGTGGTATTGAAACTTCAGAAATTAATAATATTGTGTTAATTGTACCTAATGTCTTTGTGGTGTCTGTTGTTATACAAACAATGTTAAAAATATTATGTACATTTATTTGCAAACTATCTTTCAAATACGACCTTTTCAAGATTGATATATCAGCTTGAGAATCTACTAAAACGAATTAGTCCCATATGATGCAAGACAGTCTATATTTATAAAATCGGAGTAATTTAAATTAAAGCTGTAAACTGATTTAACTGTACTATCATTTATAATACTTAATGCTCTTCCTCCCTCAACATCTCCTGCTGACGGACTTCCGCGTTTAAAGTCCGCACGGAAGTACCTTGACTACGAAAATTGCCCTGTGATCTGCCACTATGATTCAAGTAATTGCCGTTTCTACCACGATTGTTGTAACCACGTCCTCGAGAATTATTGTAGTTATTCTGACCACGATAACCGTTATTGCCATTATACGATCTATTTCCATAATTGTTGTCATTTCGTCGAGAAAACCTATCCGTTCGTGAAGAGTTTTGATAACTAAAGTTAGACCTACCTCTACTATATCGCATCGACAAAACCTGATTGTGTGTTTCAATGTTTGATTCTTCCACGATTAATTTTGCCACTACATCCTTTCGTTCTTTAAAATTAGTTGATGCTAATATTGCCATTACCATTTCAGATTTCGCATTACATCGGCTAAATTCTCCACATTTTTGGCAAAATCTGTATAATTGTTCTGTTTTACGTGTAAAGCTGAAATTATTCCAGCAACAACCTTTGAACTATCCGGTCTTATTCTAACCTTAAGTGAATTCTTTTTATGTTCTACAGTCGATATATCCTCAGGCAAAACTTCCCTTGCTTTTCCATCTAATTTTGATTTTATGAATGAAATAAAACCATTGTTTAAATAAGGTGCTATAATTTCCTCAATCAAATTAATTTTGTCTAAAAAAGAATTTAGTGTCAGTGGGTTTCCATCATAATTCTCACGTATAATGCTGGAACACACTGTGATAAATTTTGTTTTTTCCTCGATCGAAGCCATCTCGAATTTTCGCGTATCCTTTTTATATTGCAAGTTTGTTTCTAGTGCCACTCTATGTAAATTTCCTGCTTCTGTTTCGATTTTTTCCTTAGGTTTAGTTTTGTTGTTTTTTTTTCGTTTTGATAACGTAATAACTTGCTGTATGTTTAAGTTTAGTACAAACTTTTTTCTGTTTTCTCTAGGTTTTGTTTCAATTAATGTTTGTTTTGACTGCATGTACGTTTTCCTGGTTTATTAACGAATCCGAACTTGTTTCCCTAACTGTAATTTTGAAACTTTTGTTGTTGGTTTTTAGATCTTTCTGGATTTTTTTTATTTTAACAAAAAAAGTATTTTTAACTGTTTTTTGTTTTTTTTTATGAACTTTTAAAACACAATGAGAAATATCAGGAGAATAATAAAAAATTGTTAAAACATATCGGAGATTGAATAAGGATTTGGCAAGCGGACTTCAAAAAACTAATAACGATTTAGTGGAAGAAATGTTTAAACATAATATAATCTCTGAAAGTGAGAAGGTAAGACTTAAAACTGAAGTGTCGGTAGCTCCAAGGATATATGGGCTCCCAAAAATACACAAGGAAAATTACCCGTTAAGACCCATATGTTCCTCTATTAATTCCCCATTAAGTGAACTTTGCAAATATATCACGGTGATATTAAAAAGAATTACGGAAAATTCGATATATAACGTTAAGGATTCGGTGCAACTTAGGAATAAGATAAAAGACTTGACTATACAGGACGATGAAAGATTAATATCGTTTGATATTGTTTCTCTGTTCCCCAGTGTCTCTGTTGATTTAGCGTTAAATATTATTTGAAGATAAATGGGAGGAAATTGCAAAGTTTACAAATATGACAAAAGGACTATTTCAACGTATTGTGAAATTCTGTATAAAGGACAATCGGTATTTTAAGTATGATGGTAAAATATTTACTCAAAGGAAGGGTCTACCGATGGGACCACCAGCGTCGCCAATAGTTGCAGATATTGTAATGGAGAAATTGTTGGAGACGGTGTTTGAAAGGCTAGCGGAAAAACCAAAGATTTTGACAAAAAAAGTGGATGACATCTTTAGTATAGTAAGGGAAAGTGCAATTGAGGAGATACTGACAAATTTAAATAGTTTTCACCATAGTATTAAGTTTACAGCTGAAAAAGAGTCCAATTTTAGATTACCGTATCTGGATACCGTTGTAATCAGGGATGGGAATAACTTAAAAATGGATTGGTACCAAAAACCGACAGCTTCCGGTAGAATTATTAACTACTTTTCGAAACATCCAAAAAGGGTTATCATTAATACGGCTAAAAACTTAATAATAAGAGTGTTGAATCTTAGTGACTTGGAGTTCCATAAAAATAATAGAATTAAAATTAGAAACATCCTTCTTGACAACAATTTTCCTACAAAACTTACGCATAAACTTATTCGTGACTATGAAAATAGAATTGTAAACCGTTCGAAAGTTACTGACATATCCATGATTTATAAATTCCTTACCTATGTACCTGAAATATCAGAGAGATTTGAAAAATCCAAACTTTTTAATGGTGAAAACTTTAGAATGGCACACAAAACGAACAATAATCTCTCTAAAATATACAGCAAAACTAAAGATAAAATTCAGAACATGGAAAAATCAAATGTTATATATAATATACCCTGTATTGGAAACAACAAAAAAGAGCATCAACTTCAAGAGCGACGTAGAGTGTTTGTGTGCTAATAACTACAGAGGCTTAGTAAATAAGATCAAACTGCAGTAATAATTTTTAAGTTTAGTGTTATTTTAGATGTTGATACCATAGACAATGAATAGACTCGACACGGGCGAAAAAGTGTGGCCAAATTACCACGTTAATATGAAAGGGACAGCAAATTTTGTTTTATCATATACAACTGTCTTTTTTATATTATCTTGGTAATTTGTTTTTTTTATTTACATTTGTAAAATTTTTCAATTGTGTGTTTTGTATAATTTTTGGCGCAAATTCATAATTTTCCTCAATTTTGAGCGAAAATATGAAAGTTTTGGCGCAATTCTGTGGAGCCATTTGCTAGTGGATGGCATATGTGTGTGGTTGGTTTTTTTTGAGGCGAAAAATATATGTATGTAGATTAATGGAAAACATGTAAGTATAAAAATAGATTTTTTTAAATTTGTTTCTTTAATTAAATATTTTATTGTTTTTTAGGAGTCGCAAATGTGCTATTAGTTGTGAACCAGGAGAGAAGTTCCACATATATCTAAATGATTCGACCAGGTAAGCCTTTTCCTTTTTTTAAAATAAGTTTTAAAGAGTTTTCACCGACAACATACAAATATATGCGTTTTCCCACTACGTTTCGGAACATACATATGTATATGGGCAATATTGGAATCATTTGAAAGCTTTTGAACAGACCTTACTGGATACACAAAATTAATTCAAAAATTTTCACCCATTAAGAAGCGGGAATGAGTTTGCGAAAATACAAGAGTTTGTAAGCATAATAATGACGATGCAGAGAAGCTTTAGTTAGCAAAGCTGGTGCTTGTTATACCAAAAAGGAGAAAATCATTGCGCCCGGCCGAAGTCCGGCTATGCAGAGAAGCTTTCGTGAGCGAAGCTAGTGTTTGTTATACCATGTAGGAGAAAATCTTTGCAATAGGCCTAAGGCCGGATCGCAGAAAAGTTTTACTTAGCCGAGCCGGTATTTGGTCTACCAACAGAAAATCCTTGGGTGCGGCCGGAGGACGGCTAAACAATATTTTGATGTGAATAAACAACATTTTGATGTGACATTTTGTGAAAACTATATTTTGAAGTAAAGTTTGTAACAAATTTAGTTTACCAACGCAGCTCCAAATAAAAAAAAGTACCTAGTGTATTACACAATGGAAAAATAAGAAGAAAAAATAAAATAAAAATTGGCGCAAACGCTTAGTGAAAGTGTAATACAAATTTTATAAAACAACAAAGACTAGCATCGCAAAAAAAACTTCTTTGCATTGGCATCCTTTGGCCGGACGCAAGGATCTACCGGCCTTGCTTACTTAAGCTTCCATGCATAGCCGGCCTTCGGCCGGGCGCAATGTTTTCTCCTCCATGGTATAACGAGCACTAGCTTCGCTAACTAAAGCTAATCTTCATAGCCGGCCTTTGCACATGGGTAAAGTTTCTCTCCTCATTAGTATAACATAAACATAAAGGTTTTACGTTTTTTTAATTAAAATTCTTAAATAAATTAGTATGTAGTATATACATACATACATTGAACAATGAGAAAAAAATTAATAAATTTGTTTTTATGCTTACTAAAAACTTGTATTTTTACAAACGCGTCCCACTTCTTAATTATCTCAAAATATTTAAATAAATTCTGTATGTCTAAAAAGATCTAGTGAAATGATATCAATATTACCCATATACGTTTGAAATGTAGTGGAAAATCGCATATTTATATGAAAATCCGACCAGGTAAGTCTTTTTCATTTTTTCTTTTTTAAAGTGCTTTAAAAGTGTAGATTTTGCGCCGACAAAACTTATTGGATATTTAAAGAAATTGTGTTTTATTAAGTGTTATAGAAATAGTGCCTTTAAAAAGTGTTTAAAGGTTTTGTTGCAGGCATAATGATTTTGCACATTGAATAAATCCTGTTTTGTTCAATGTACAAAATCATTAAAACGTTTCCTGTGCCAAAACCAATTTGATATTTTAAAGAAGTGACACAAAAATCCACTAACTCTTTTTAAAAATAAATTTGTGGTCCTTAAAAGGACCGACTGAAAATACTGATCCTGGAATGAGTTCGGCCACTATATTATATTTCCACAGGTTAGTATGCCATACATCATCCATCTAACACACTTGACCAAAACGACAGTCTGAAAAGACAAAAAAAAACATTAAAAACTTTTAATTATTTTCTTTTTTTTTTATATTTTCATGCACTTGAGGGACCCTACCACTGACCCTGGAAAGAATTCGGCCACTATATGATATTTCCACAGGTAAGTATGGCATATTCTATACATCTAACACACTTGACCAAAACGACAGACTGAAAAGACAAAAAAAAACATTAAAAACTTTTAATAACTTTTATATTTTTATATTTTCAGGTACTTGAGGATACTTACCAACGATCCCGGGAAGAAATCGGCCACCAAAATGGAATTGCTGCAGGTAAGTATGTCGTACAAAAAAATTAACCAAACCAACAGTCTGAAAAGACAAACAAACATTAAAATCTTTTAATTTTTTTTTATATTTTCATGCACTTGAGGGAACTTACCAAGGATCCTGGGAAGAATTCAGTCACTAAATGGTTTTTCTGCAGGTTAGTATCCTATTCCAATTCCATACAAAAGAGTTGACCAAAATATAGACTAAACAGACAAAAAAACATTTAAAACTTAACATTTGTTTTTTTTTTATATTCTTAGGCACTTGAGGAGACTTACCAACAATTCTGGAAACAATACGGCCACTACATTCCATTTCCACAGGTAGTATACCAAATGATTCTTTTTTTGCCAATTTACGGAATTTGTTTGGGCAAAATCCATGTCGTTTCTGCCTGGAAGAAAATAAATAAAAAGGTAAAATTTACTAACTAACACTTTTATATCTTTCCACATTATACTTACCCATTCAGCATACAAAAATCTTCATTTATTATGTTTTTAATATATTTATTTTAAGATTAAAACATAAAAAAACAATAAAATAAAAAAATTCACAAATTTTACGTAAAAATTTTGGTTTATTTATTTGGTTTTGTTTGTAAACAAACACATCAAAGCTAATGTATATCTTGTTCTTCTTTCACATTGCCTTGATGACGTTGTGTTTTTTCCCCTCTCGCTTAGAAAATCGTGGTAATCACACATGATAACACGATTTTTGTACGTCAAAGTTGCTATATCTGGTTACATTTGTGGTTGATACATACACAACGTATTTTTAAATTTTGTATTAATAAAAATTCACTGTGAGTGTGTGTATATATTGTGAACGTATTAAACTGTTTAAAAAAACAAAATTTGTGTGATTGTTGCCTATATATGTTGTTGTTAGTTGTATGTTTGTAATAATGATGTTTATACTTATGTGTTTTATTGTTCTTTTAATAAAATTTAAGGAAACAATCCCTTATGATGATCTTCAACGAAGATCGAAATATCGGAATTAAATACAAAGGAATATTTATTTACAAAAAAAACACTGGCCTCGAGCTTGATTAATTTTTATTTATGTTTTTTATTTTAAAAATTTTTGAATTTTACCAAATATGTCTTCTTATTATTCTTTTATAAATGTTAATTTCCCAAATTTAAAATTTTTTTTTTTATTTCCAAATTTTAAATTTTCCAATTTTTTTTAGATTTTTTCCAAATTTCCAGTTTATTTTTTTTCTTGATTTTTTCCAAATTTTCAATTTTTTCCGATCCTTAACTTATTATATTTTCAATAATTTTTTAAAACACGAAATAACCACTTATCAAGAATTAACAATAAACAATATTTCCATTTGAAAATAATTTCTGTAAATTTATTTTAAGTTTTTTTTTAACCAAGGCAGGATCGCCATGTGGTGGATGGTAGCAAAATGTCTAGCCGTTGGTTTTAAATGAAACACTTGTTGAGTTGATGATTGATTATCGACTGACCTTTATTGTTCTTATTATTTATCTTATATTCTATATATCAGTGATGCATACATTGTATGCTATACATATGATAATTAGAGTAAGCGAGTTAGTCCTAGTTTATAAATATAAGTAAGTAAGTGTAAGTAGATTAGTTATATAATAATAAGTATGTACGTAAGTGTTAGCAATTTAGTTATAAAGTACAAGTTAGTAATAAATAAATTTATGTAATACTGGGTGATGCATTTGCATTACACCCCATTGTGCAAAATTTAGGACTTGTGCCAAAAATATGTAAATGGGGGGTAATAGAGGAAGGTCTTGGCTACATTTCCTTATATTCAGTTTTTTCCCATCAAGTTATTTTTTTAACAAACTTTTTCAAACAAACTTTCATTCATATATTGCCCCATTGTTCAAAATTTAGGACTTGTGCCAAAAATGTGAAAACCGGGGGTAATAGAGGAAGGTCTTGGCTACATTTCCCCATATTCAGTTTTTTTCCATCAAGTTATTTTTTTAACAACAGTCTGAAAATTCTATATTTACATATTTACTGGCCTCTAAGACTCGTGTTGCTCCCATTAAACAAATATCGCTACCACGTTTGGAGCTTTGTGGATCCGTTTTACTGGCAAATTTAGCCTCAGGAATTCTGCCAAATCTTCAAGCTACGCAAATCGACACATATTTTTGGACCGACTCAACAATAGTACTGGCCTGGTTAAAGAAGCCCCCCTCCACGTGGAACACTTTCGTTGGAAATCGTGTCTCAGAAATTGTAAATAAAGTCGGCAATAGCCATGGGCAACATGTCGAATCAAAAGAAAACCCCGCAGATATAGCCAGCCGGGGATGTACGCCCCAAGAATTAGAAACCCACAACTTGTGGTGGCTTGGACCTTCATAGCTAAAATTACCCAAAGATAAATGGCCAAAATCCAGAAGTCCAGATGACACCAACTTAGAAACAAAAACCGTAAGGACGTTAACTACTACTACTCAAGAGGATCCATTAAACCGTTTCTCCAATTTGTCACGCGCTTATAGAGTATTAGCTTATGTCCTACGATTCCATCAAGTTATTTTTTTAACAACAGTCTGAAAATTCTATATTTACATATTTACTGGCCTCTAAGACTCGTGTTGCTCCCATTAAACAAATATCGCTACCACGTTTGGAGCTTTGTGGATCCGTTTTACTGGCAAATTTAGCCTCAGGAATTCTGCCAAATCTTCAAGCTACGCAAATCGACACATATTTTTGGACCGACTCAACAATAGTACTGGCCTGGTTAAAGAAGCCCCCCTCCACGTGGAACACTTTCGTTGGAAATCGTGTCTCAGAAATTGTAAATAAAGTCGGCAATAGCCATTGGCAACATGTCGAATCAAAAGAAAACCCCGCAGATATAGCCAGCCGGGGATGTACGCCCCAAGAATTAGAAACCCACAACTTGTGGTGGCTTGGACCTTCATAGCTAAAATTACCCAAAGATAAATGGCCAAAATCCAGAAGTCCAGATGACACCAACTTAGAAACAAAAACCGTAAGGACGTTAACTACTACTACTCAAGAGGATCCATTAAACCGTTTCTCCAATTTGTCACGCGCTTATAGAGTATTAGCTTATGTCCTACGATTCTGGAGGAATACTGGTGTAAACAGAAACAGCTTTCGGACATCTTCAAACGAAGTTACACCAGAAGAAATAATAGATGTCAAAACACGACTCATTACTTTGACGCAAAAACAACACTTCCCAGAAGAATATAAGCAGTTAAAACTCAAACAAAGGATATCGTCCTCTAGCAGTATTTTAACTCTCAAACCGTTTATGGACCAACTAGGCGTCATCCGAGCCAACGGACGTCTGGTTCAATCACCAGCGCTCACATATAACGAACGACATCCAATTTTGTTGCCATACAACTCTAAGCTCACCAGATTGCTGATCGAGTTCACTCATAAAATAACTATTCATGGTGGAAACCAACTTATGATCCGAGTACTTCGGACGGAATTTTGGATTTTTCGTTTAAGGCCCTTAGTAAAAATGGTGATTAATAATTGTAAAACTTGTGTTTTGTACAAAAAACACACACTGAGTCTAATCATGGCTTCCTTACCACCAGAGCGCACAACACTTTCTCGCCCTTTCACCACAACTGGAGTCGATTACGCTGGACTCTTTACCATTCGAAACTTTACTGGTCGAGCCTGCCTCATCACAAAAGGGTACGTCTGCATTTTTGTATGCTTTGCCACTAAGGCCGTACATTTAGAACCCGTTAGTGATTTATCGACTCAAGCATTTTTAGCCGCGTTCTCCCGCTTCATTGGAAGGCGTGGCTGTCCAGCAATCATATATTCGGACAACGGCACGAACTTTGTCGGAGCTGCAGAACTCATCAAAAAGGATCGTCTAGAATTTCTAAAAACTCTTCAAACCCAAGTTACTCACAACTATATCAAAATATCATTTGGAAATTTATACCCCCCGGTGCCCCACATATGGGCGGACTCTGGGAAGCCGGTGTAAAATCATTCAAAACCCACCTAAAGAAAATGATACCAGATATGAAATTCACCTTTAAAGAGTTGTCAACAATTCTCACCCGCATAGAATCGTGTTTAAACTCTAGACCCTTAAGTCCTGCTAGCGATGACCCAAATCACCTTAACCCATTGACCCCTGGACACTTCCTTATTGGAACTCCATTATTGACCCCAGCCGAATCTGATGTAAGCAGCGAAAACCTGACCCTCATCAACCGCATTTTGTAAAAGATGGAAATCCGAATACCTGGCCGAACTGCATCGCAGGTACAAGTGGAAGTATCAAAAGGACAACGTTAAAGTCAATGACCTGGTGGTCATCAAAAACAACAATTTGCCACCCAATGAATGGCAACTGGGTCGCATCACAAAGACTCATATTGGAACTGATAAAAACTGTAGAGTGGTTGACATCCAGACAAAAATGGGATCGTTACCAGACCCATTTCAAAAAAAATGGTTTTGTTTGCAAAATACTACTAACCCCCTAAATACTTACATACTCTAATCTTACTTTTATTTCTACTTACAGATATAGCATCGCAAGAATCCCATAGACCCAAACACTGGCAATTTTCGTGTGGCGTTTGTCTACAAGATCACCCCATACGTACCTGTCAAAAGTTCCTTAGCTACAACCCAACTGAACGCTATGAGCTTATTGTGGTCAAAAAATATTGCACCAACTGTTTGGCACGCTCCCACAAACGTGAAGATTGCAAAAGTGCCTCAGGATGCCATATCTGTCACGATCGTCATAACACCCTACTTCATGGCTAGAAACAATTGCCGAAAACACAACGTTCAACTCAAACTTAACACACCACCCCTGAGAGTAGTTCAACCGCA
Organism: Pollenia amentaria; assembly: GCA_943735925.1. Taxonomy (NCBI): domain Eukaryota; kingdom Metazoa; phylum Arthropoda; class Insecta; order Diptera; family Polleniidae; genus Pollenia; species Pollenia amentaria. The sequence continues at coordinate 94,776,164 of OX031007.1, forward strand.
GACCCAAAACAATTGGAACCTCGTTTTTATCCCCACTGCGTCTATCCGGATTTTCCAAGAAAGCCTCGACACATGGATCAGCACTAGGGCTATAATTAATCGCTCCTCGACAGTATCTAGAGTATCGGAATCGTTTGTCGCTAAGCATAACATCAAGACTATGCTGAAGAACAACCACACTTTTGCCAACTTTACGATGAGATCGTACCACGAGAAAAATAAGTGGTCTGCTAAAGTCACAGCTCTTGTTACCAAAGAACTCCCGAGAAAACCATATTCTAGACCCATTAGTGCTGACCCAACCGAAGACTTTTCAGCAACAAAACTGGCTGACATAGACCCGCAAGCAAACACTCCCGCAGAGATCGAGATTGGCAGTGACGTATATTCACTCATAAGACGCGACGGAGCCATTAAAACGGAGGTCGGTCAAGTCGTGGCCGAAATGTCTGCCTTGGGGTATTTGTTCTCCGGACCCATTCGACAGCCATGGTAAACCTGCACCAAGTCATGGGGGCCGGAATGTTTAATCAAGTCATTATCGAGTAAACTTTGAACTTGCCTCTTTATTTCATTTCTTTGTGTGTATGGAAGACGATAGTTTTTTACATAAACTGGCGATGTATCATTTAGTCTAAGCCTCTGTTCATAAAAATTATTAATGGGCATTTTATCATTCTTTAAAGTAAACATATCGGAATATTTCTCACAACTTGACATTAAATCTTCCCTAACGTAGTTTGACATTTTATCACTTAGAATTGTTCTGAGGTTTTCAACCCGATCATTGGTCGAAACGTTCTTGTTAATTGAGTATACATGAAAATTTGAAAGTTTTTCCCACTTTACATCATAGTTTTGCACCATTTTGGTTTCATTTGTTATATTTCAAATTCATAGAATAGGATTTTCCGTATTCACTATACATTTACTTATAAGTACGCCGTTACAAATTTCCTGACAATCAACCAAAACTGGTTCACTTATATTTTCTAACCGAAATTCCCTAAATACCTCACACCTTGGTGGAACAAAAAACGAGTTTGCTTTAATTCCATGACAAATTGGAATAATTAATCTTTTGTCTATATGGGGAACGTAAAAAGAAACTGTCATTTTGTTGTAATCAATTTGACACTTATTGGCCTTTAAAAAATCTTTTCCTAATGTTCCATCAGAAGGTATATTAAAATTATCGGAAACAATATTAAAAAACATTTGTGGTATTGAAACTTCAGAAATTAATAATATTGTGTTAATTGTACCTAATGTCTTTGTGGTGTCTGTTGTTATACAAACAATGTTAAAAATATTATGTACATTTATTTGCAAACTATCTTTCAAATACGACCTTTTCAAGATTGATATATCAGCTTGAGAATCTACTAAAAACGAATTAGTCCCATATGATGCAAGACAGTCTATATTTATAAAATCGGAGTAATTTAAATTAAAGCTGTAAACTGATTTAACTGTACTATCATTTATAATACTTAATGCTCTTCCTCCCTCAACATCTCCTGCTGACGGACTTCCGCGTTTAAAGTCCGCACGGAAGTACCTTGACTACGAAAATTGCCCTGTGATCTGCCACTATGATTCAAGTAATTGCCGTTTCTACCACGAGAATTATTGTAGTTATTCTGACCACGATAACCGTTATTGCCATTATACGATCTATTTCCATAATTGTTGTCATTTCGTCGAGAAAACCTATCCGTTCGTGAAGAGTTTTGATAACTAAAGTTAGACCTACCTCTACTATATCGCATCGACAAAACCTGATTGTGTGTTTCAATGTTTGATTCTTCCACGATTAATTTTGCCACTACATCCTTTCGTTCTTTAAAATTAGTTGATGCTAATATTGCCATTACCATTTCAGATTTCGCATTACATCGGTTAAATTCTCCACATTTTTGGCAAAATCAGTATAATTGTTCTGTTTTACGTGTAAAGCTGAAATTATTCCAGCAACAACCTTTGAACTATCCGGTCTTATTCTAACCTTAAGTGAATTCTTTTTATGTTCTACAGTCGATATATCCTCAGGCAAAACTTCCCTTGCTTTTCCATCTAATTTTGATTTTATGAATGAAATAAAACCATTGTTTAAATAAGGTGCTATAATTTCCTCAATCAAATTAATTTTGTCTAAAAAAGAATTTAGTGTCAGTGGGTTTCCATCATAATTCTCACGTATAATGCTGGAACACACTGTGATAAATTTTGTTTTTTCCTCGATCGAAGCCATCTCGAATTTTCGCGTATCCTTTTTATATTGCAAGTTTGTTTCTAGTGCCACTCTATGTAAATTTCCTGCTTCTGTTTCGATTTTTTCCTTAGGTTTAGTTTTGTTGTTTTTTTTTCGTTTTGATAACGTAATAACTTGCTGTATGTTTAAGTTTAGTACAAACTTTTTTCTGTTTTCTCTAGGTTTTGTTTCAATTAATGTTTGTTTTGACTGCATGTACGTTTTCCTGGTTTATTAACGAATCCGAACTTGTTTCCCTAACTGTAATTTTGAAACTTTTGTTGTTGGTTTTTAGATCTTTCTGGATTTTTTTTATTTTAACAAAAAAAGTATTTTTAACTGTTTTTTGTTTTTTTTATGAACTTTTAAAACACAATGAGAAATATCAGGAGAATAATAAAAAATTGTTAAAACATATCGGAGATTGAATAAGGATTTGGCAAGCGGACTTCAAAAAACTAATAACGATTTAGTGGAAGAAATGTTTAAACATAATATAATCTCTGAAAGTGAGAAGGTAAGACTTAAAACTGAAGTGTCGGTAGCTCCAAGGATATATGGGCTCCCAAAAATACACAAGGAAAATTACCCGTTAAGACCCATATGTTCCTCTATTAATTCCCCATTAAGTGAACTTTGCAAATATATCACGGTGATATTAAAAAGAATTACGGAAAATTCGATATATAACGTTAAGGATTCGGTGCAACTTAGGAATAAGATAAAAGACTTGACTATACAGGACGATGAAAGATTAATATCGTTTGATGTTGTTTCTCTGTTCCCCAGTGTCTCTGTTGATTTAGCGTTAAATATTATTTGAAGATAAATGGGAGGAAATTGCAAAGTTTACAAATATGACAAAAGGACTATTTCAACGTATTGTGAAATTCTGTATAAAGGACAATCGGTATTTTAAGTATGATGGTAAAATATTTACTCAAAGGAAGGGTCTACCGATGGGACCACCAGCGTCGCCAATAGTTGCAGATATTGTAATGGAGAAATTGTTGGAGACGGTGTTTGAAAGGCTAGCGGAAAAACCAAAGATTTTGACAAAAAAAAGTGGATGACATCTTTAGTATAGTAAGGGAAAGTGCAATTGAGGAGATACTGACAAATTTAAATAGTTTTCACCATAGTATTAAGTTTACAGCTGAAAAAGAGTCCAATTTAAGATTACCGTATCTGGATACCGTTGTAATCAGGGATGGGAATAACTTAAAAATGGATTGGTACCAAAAACCGACAGCTTCCGGTAGAATTATTAACTACTTTTCGAAACATCCAAAAAGGGTTATCATTAATACGGCTAAAAACTTAATAATAAGAGTGTTGAATCTTAGTGACTTGGAGTTCCATAAAAATAATATAATTAAAATTAGAAACATCCTTCTTGACAACAATTTTCCTACAAAACTTAAGCATAAACTTATTCGTGACTATGAAAATAGAATTGTAAACCGTTCGAAAGTTACTGACATATCCATGATTTATAAATTCCTTACCTATGTACCTGAAATATCAGAGAGATTTGAAAAATCCAAACTTTTTAATGGTGAAAACTTTAGAATGGCACACAAAACGAACAATAATCTCTCTAAAATATACAGCAAAACTAAACATAAAATTCAGAACATGGAAAAATCAAATGTTATATATAATATACCCTGTATTGGAAACAACAAAAAAGAGCATCAACTTCAAGAGCGACGTAGAGTGTTTGTGTGCTAATAACTACAGAGGCTTAGTAAATAAGATCAAACTGCAGTAATAATTTTTAAGTTTAGTGTTATTTTAGATGTTGATACATACACAACGTATTTTTAAATTTTGTATTAATAAAAATTCACTGTGAGTGTGTGTATATATTGTGAACGTATTAAACTGTTTAAAAAAACAAAATTTGTGTGATTGTTGCCTATATATGTTGTTGTTAGTTGTATGTTTATAATAATGATGTTTATACTAATGTGTTTTATTGTTCTTTTAATAAAATTTAAGGAAACAATCCCTTATGATGATCTTCAACGAAGATCGAAATATCGGAATTAAATACAAAGGAATATTTATTTACAAAAAAAACACTGGCCTCGAGCTTGATTAATTTTTATTTATGTTTTTTATTTTAAAAATTTTTAAATTTTACCAAATATGTCTTCTTATTATTCTTTTATACATGTTAATTTCCCAAATTTAAAATTTTTTTTTTATTTCCAAATTTTAAATTTTCCAATTTTTTTTAGATTTTTTCCAAATTTCCAGTTTATTTTTTTTCTTGATTTTTTCCAATTTTTTTTCCAAATTTTCAATTTTTTCCGATCCTTAACTTATTATATTTTCAATAATTTTTTAAAACACGAAATAACCACTTATCAAGAATTAACAATAAACAATATTTCCATTTGAAAATAATTTCTGTAAATTTATTTTAAGTTTTTTTTTAACCAAGGCAGGATCGCCATGTGGTGGATGGTAGCAAAATGTCTAGCCGTTGGTTTTAAATGAAACACTTGTTGAGTTGATGATTGATTATCGACTGACCTTTATTGTTCTTATTCTTTATCTTATATTCTATATATCAGTGATGCATACATTGTATGCTATACATATGATAATTAGAGTAAGCGAGTTAGTCCTAGTTTATAAATATAAGTAAGTAAGTGTAAGTAGATTAGATATATAATAATAAGTATGTACGTAAGTGTTAGCAATTTAGTTATAAAGTACAAGTTAGTAATAAATAAATTTATGTAATACTGGGTGATGCATTTGCATTACACCCCATTGTGCAAAATTTAGGACTTGTGCCAAAAATATGTAAATGGGGGGTAATAGAGGAAGGTCTTGGCTACATTTCCTTATATTCAGTTTTTTCCCATCAAGTTATTTTTTTAACAAACTTTTTCAAACAAACTTTCATTCATATATTGCCCCATTGTGCAAAATTTAGGACTTGTGCCAAAAATGTGAAAACGGGGGGTAATAGAGGAAGGTCTTGGCTACATTTCCCCATATTCAGTTTTTTTCCATCAAGTTATTTTTTTAACAACTTTTTCTAACAAACTTTTTCACACAACTCACTCATTCATATATTGCCCCATTGTGCAAAATTTAGGACTTGTGCCAAAAATGTGCAAATGGGGGGTAATAGAGGAAGGTCTTGGCTACAGTCAACCAGCTGCCATAGATCGGTGCTGATCCTCCCATCTGGATCATTCCGATCGATGACGGCTACCTGAAGATGGTTATCCAGGCTCGTCGACTTCTTCGTTCTCTTGTTCGATGAAGAAGGCTAATCATCTCCAGATCTGACTCTCTTAATGGTATCCTTGTTGTTGGGACCCTTAGGAGCTTCAGCCGATGGTGTACCAGACATCTTCATAGATTTCCCTACTACCTTTGGTGTCGCTCCTTTGCCCTCCGCAGCTCGTTCCGAAGACATGAGCGCCTTGGTCATTGGGGCAGCACCCTCTACGTTGCCTACCGTACGGAAGGTTGATGAGGCCAATTTCGAATTTAGCGACGCTTTGTCGGTGCCATTTTAGAAGGTACCTGTCCCTCGCGGAGAACGTTGAAGGATCTCTCTTCGCCATCTTGTATAGAGACACCAGGGAATTCCTTGTCCCGCTCCGCGCCTGCTCCTCCTTCGTGACGTGGAGTTACATTTGACAGTACTGACAAGACAGTAGATATACATAGTCCAAATCAAGGCCTATCCATTATGGCCGGTATTTACTATCCTACATAATCGTACGATTCATTCACAAGAAAATCTGACGGAATTCTATCCGAGTTAGTAATAAATAAATTTATGTAATACTGGGTGATGCATTTGCATTACACCCCATTGTGCAAAATTTAGGACTTGTGCCAAAAATATGTAAATGGGGGGTAATAGAGGAAGGTCGTGGCTACATTTCCTTATATTCAGTTTTTTCCCATCAAGTTATTTTTTTAACAAACTTTTTCAAACAAACTTTCATTCATATATTGCCCCATTGTGCAAAATTTAGGACTTGTGACAAAAATGTGAAAACGGGGGGTAATAGAGGAAGGTCTTGGCTACATTTCCCCATATTCAGTTTTTTTCCATCAAGTTATTTTTTTAACAACTTTTTCTAACAAACTTTTTCACACAACTCACTCATTCATATATTGCCCCATTGTGCAAAATTTAGGACTTGTGCCAAAAATGTGCAAATGGGGGGTAATAGAGGAAGGTCTTGGCTACAGTCAACCAGCTGCCATAGATCGGTGCTGATCCTCCCATCTGGATCATTCCGATCGATGACGGCTACCTGAAGATGGTTATCCAGGCTCGTCGACTTCTTCGTTCTCTTGTTCGATGAAGAAGACTAATCATCTCCAGATCTGACTCTCTTAATGGTATCCTTGTTGTTGGGACCCTTAGGAGCTTCAGCCGATGGTGTACCAGACATCTTCATAGATTTCCCTACTACCTTGGGTGTCGCTCCTTTGCCCTCCGCAGCTCGTTCCGAAGACATGAGCGCCTTGGTCATTGGGGCAGCACCCTCTACGTTGCCTACCGTACGGAAGGTTGATGAGGCCAATTTCGAATTTAGCGACGCTTTGTCGGTGCCATTTTAGAAGGTACCTGTCCCTCGCGGAGAACGTTGAAGGATCTCTCTTCGCCATCTTGTATAGATACACCAGAGAATTCCTTGTCCCGCTCCGCGCCTGCTCCTCCTTCGTGACGTGGAGTTACATTTGACAGTACTGACAAGACAGTAGATATACATAGTCCAAATCAAGGCCTATCCATTATGGCCGGTATTTACTATCCTACATAATCGTACGATTCATTCACAAGAAAATCTGACGGAATTCTATCCGACATAAAAAATGTCTGCAAAATCTGCTGTCAACGCCACACTATCCCACAAAAAAGATGCAAACTCAAATGACTCTTCTACTTTACAAGAAAATGCAACTCTGACAGACTTGTCAAAAAGATCTGTCACTCAATGCATTTTTAATCCACACTGTCATACATTATGAGCACACACGATTTTTTTGACATATCGTGCGACTAAATAGAATAGTGAATACCGGTCTTTGGGTCTGCGCAAGGAGCCAAATGTTTATTTGGGTTTTTCCTCAACGAATTCAAAAGTTGTATACATTTTAATTATACATGTATATTTTTGTTGATGTTTTTTGTTTTTTGCCACACATACATGCATACAAAACTCGCTTTTCCTTTTGTTTTCCCTATGTAGTAGTAAGATTTTGACAACTTCGAGGAATTTTACACAAACAAAATGCCTGTTATTTTTTGTATTGTTGTAGCGGTAAGCAGACCTATTGGATAGGCCTTGGTCCAAATTTATAACGTTGAAATTGAAAGGCAGACATTTTTCTTATTATCTTTTGAACATGCCTGAACCTTTCACAATCGCGAAATTAATAGACAGACAGAAATTATTAGTTTCTATTTTTCGTTCTTTTACGCTGTTAACGGAGATGAAAATTTTACAGGCATTGATACTTAAATAACATTAGTGTGAGAAAAATTATATGAAGCAACAACATGAAAGTGGCAAACAGTGAAAGAGAAAGTCAAAAAATGTCTAGTATAGACAGCCATGTACTACATACTCTACCTCCTCAACCACTCGCAAACAAACTACGTCTGTCTGCCTTCCACTTGCCATATTGTAAAAGGGGACATACAAACTTTTTCACTAATGGGGATAATAAACGACACAAATTGCTTGGCAAACATGCACTTTTGTTTTTGCTTCTGTTTACCAATAAACAGCAAAATCATATTTCGTAAAAACATTAATTTTTAATTTTTGTTTTGCTTTCAATTAATGCTGCTATTTGCTTAGAGCGCAAAAGAAATATTAAATAAAGACAAATAATTGGCAGTAAAGATTGCTCTTAACAAAAATCTGTTAGGGGGCAAACTATGCTGCTAAAAAATAAGAATTTACGGCTGAAAATGATTTTACTGCTTCTTCTTCCACGTATTTACTCTTCAAAGTTTTACCCACAGATTACACACAGATATGTAAAAAGTGACGTGTGAAAAAGGTCCAAATCAGTTGCGAGGGCAGCTTTCGAAGATAGAGACAAAAAGCGTTTTTTTGTAGTGAAGTGACAATATGTAAAACAGGCCTGTACAACCAACACAAATTGCTTGATCAAAACAAAAATAACAAAACACGAACCACATTTAACAAAAGCATTGGTTCAACAAACGTTTTATTTTGTGCAAAAAAATGTATTAAGTAATATTGTTTTGTTTTATAATGTTATTTACTTACTTAAATATTATTTACTAGTGTTGCGGTAAAATTAAAAGTAAATTTTTTCAACAGTTTTGCAATAAATCTTAACTAAATAAATTTGTGTTCATTGTATTTCGGCATAAAAGATGGTGCAAAGAGAAATGAAAAAAGGGCAGCTTTGTAAGAAAGACACAAAAAATCTTCCGCCTCGTGACATATCTGTGTGTAATCTGTTGTTTTCGCTGAAATGATTACTTTATCTCCGTGAACATAACAAACATTTTAACAAACTTTTTTTTTCACTCATTGTGCAGAGAGAGTGTGGAATCTCTCATGAAAACAATATGGCGATAGAGTATTGTATGCCTTGCAGACTAAATTTTAGTGCTTCCAAGTTCAAAAAAGTGTTTTTAGTACAATATTGCATGCATTTAATAGGTCTGTCTGGGTACTTTTCCAGTAGCAAATACTCAGTAAATTGTTTTGGGAGAGTAAGACAAATTTTACTCTTTCGGCTGAGAATATCTCAAAAAGTACGCAGACGGTATCCAGTGAAATCTTGCAAGAAAACAGCTGATCGGTGTGAAAACAATTGAATTAACAAACGTGAGCAAAGATAGCGTTGAAGAAATAGCGTTCAATTTGGGAATTTAAAAACCGGGAAACCAAAATACCCAAATAATGGGTATTTGCAGTATAAACAAAAAGTTAGCGTCGAATTTAGAAATTTAAAATAGGGAAGTACAAATATAGGAACAAATCTAGTTTACCGACGCAGCTCCAAATAAAAAAAAAAGTACCCAGGGTGATGGAAAATGGAAAAATAAGAAGAAAAAATAAAATAAATAAGTTGGCGCAAACGCTTAGTTTTCGAGTTATGGACGCTTAAAGTTTTCATATAAATATGTGATTTTCCACTACAATTCTAAACGTATATGGCCAATATTGGTATCATTTTAAAACTCTTGAACAGATTTTTCTGGATATACATAATTTATTTCAAAATAATTAACTCTTTAGATCACATTACAGTTTTTTTAATTTTACGTCGAAATGTTACGGAAGTGCACTAGGAAAGAATGTACTTTATTTAAATAAAAGTGTAATACAAATTTTATAAAATAACAAACACTAGCATCGCAAAAAAAAATTCTTTGCATAGCCAGCCTTTGGCAGGACGCAAGGATGGTCTTCTCTATGGTATAATAAACACCGGTTTCGCTAACTAAAGATTCTCTGCATAGACGGCCTTTGCCCATTTGCAAGGATTCTCTCCTCATTAGTATAACATAAACATAAAGAAGGTTTTACTTGTATTTTAATTAAAATTCTTAAATAAATTAGTATGTAGTATATACATACATTAAAGAATTAGAAAAAATTAATAAATTTGTTTTTACGCTTACTAAAAAACTTTTGTATTTTTCAAACTCGTCCCACTTCTTATTAAACTAAAAATATTAAAATAAATTCTGTATGTCCAGAAAGATCTAGTGAAACGCTTTGCAATGATACCAATATTAGCCATATACATTTGGAAATGTACTGCAAAATCCCATATTTATATAAAAACTTAAAACGCCCATAACTCGAAAACTAAGCGTTTGCACCAACTTTCTTATTTCATTTTTTCATCTTATTTTTCCATTTGCTATCACCCTAGGTACTTTTTTTTTTTATTTAGATCTGCGTCGGTAAACTAGATTTAAGCCCAAATATATTTATATTTTTAATAAAAATACAAAAAATATTTACCACAGGCTTTTGCAGGGTATAAACTATATATTTTCTGAAAGTAAATAGTTTTCTGGACAAAATGAGCGATGCGTGCAAAAAAATCGTTCGGACAGTCCGAGAAATCTGGGTTCATCCAAAATGGTCAGTAAAAATCTTTACTGATTTATTCAATGAACCACAGGCTTTTGCACGGTATAAACTATATATTTTTTGCACGCATCGCTCATTTTGTCCAGAAAACTATTTACTTTCAGAAAATATATAGTTTATACCGTGCAAAAGCCTGTGGTAAATATTTTTAGTATTTTTATTAAAAATATAAATATATTTTTACTTCCCCTTTTTAAATTCCTAAATTCGACGCTAACTTTTTGTTCATATACTGTAAATCCACATTATTTGGGTATTTTGGTTTCCCGGTTTTTAAGTTCCCAAATTCGACGCTATTTCGTCGACGCTATCTTGGCACACGTAAACTCTTTCATTCAAACAGTATATAAAAACAGCTGTTCAAACTAGTTGCAAAATCTTACCAGAGGAAATTTCTCCAGTAACAGCCATACCTAAACAAGAGCGGAACGCGTTTTCTAGCTGTCAAAAATCCTCATGCCCATACAATTTGTATGAAGCATCCCTAAATAACACGGCGTCAACGCTTTGCAATTGGAAAATCCGATTTTGACAGCGCGTTAAAATAAACAGGGCTGCTATATTTGTTGTTTTGACAACCCTGTTTTTATTGTTTGATAATAAATAATGGCAAATTAGCTATTTTTAGGTCAAACTAGCGGTTTTAATTCAATTTATTATGTCTTTTATGCGGGTTTTAGTCGGCACGAAAGTTAACACTACTGTTTATGGCACAACGCTGACGCTCTTATTTAGGTATGGCATATCAGCGTAAAAGCTACGCTGAAGAAAACGTTCCGCCTTCCGCTCTTGTTTAGGTACGGCTGTAACATTTTGCAAGTTCTCTAACTTTCAACTGTCAAAAAATTCTCTTTTTGGCTCTCTCGCTGTAAGAGATTTGGAGTACGCAGACAACATTTTGCAAGATTTTGCGACATTTTGTACAAAATTATGCAAAATATGTGTACGCAGACAGACATAATGTGAATGCCTGTTCTTCTTCTTATTTGCTATATGGGAGGAATTTTCGGTTTCCAACAAACTTTTTAACAAACCTGCGCGAATTTAATAATTCGTTTAGATTTATTTTATTTAATTAATGATTTTAAGGTGTTGTTAATTAAAATAAAATAACATAATATTACAAACACTTATAAAAAAACCATTATTTTATTTTACAAAACGAACAACTAACAAATATACACTGAGCAAATAAAATGGATACTTTTATGAAAACAACCGATCCCCTATTTGGCCGATTTAGAAAAATTTAGGACTTGTGCCAAAAATATGCAAATGGGGGGGTAAAAGAGGAATATATTGGCTACATTTCCTCATATCCAGTTTTTTCCCATCAAGTTATTTTTTTAACAAACTTTTTCAAACAAGCTTTTTCACACAACTCATTCATATATTGCCCCTGTGGTGGATGGTAGCAAAACGTCTAGCCGTGAGTTGATGGTTGATTATCGACTGACCTTTATTGTTCTTATTCTTTATCTTATATTATATGTATCAGTGATGCATACATTGTATGCTATACATATGATAACAATATGCTAGTTGAAAAAACAGACAAGCCGGGCACATGGCGTTTTAATATAATTCGGGTACGGTGAATCCAGTGGTGCCCGCGGTTTTTTAAGATTGGCTCTGGTTTTTGAGATATACCGTTATTTCGAAAATAGAGGAGGTTGCACAACATATATTCGCGTAACTCAAAAACGGTTTAGTTTATTGAAATTACTAAAAAAACCGATTTTCCGCAATAAAATTTTATTTAAGAAAAGTAAAACTTTTTTTCTAATATGAGTAGTCGTTATTGAATCATAATTTTTTTTATCAAAATTTCGAAAATTTTGTTTTTTAAAAATTCATAAAAAAATGCAGCTAGGCTTTTAATTTTTTGCAGACATATAAAAAACGAAGCTGCAAGCAAAACAAGCCATAAATGATTAAAATCTGTTAGCAACTTTTGATTTTATTCACAAAAGTCGACAAATTTTAATTAATTTAAGAATTTCATAAAACTCAATATTTGTCTGGGAGCCCCCCCTAAGGGATGGTGACAAAGGGAAAGTATAATTTGAGAAAATGTTAAGAACAACAAACTAATGGAGGTCAGTCATACATTTTATCCCCCTAGGGGCAACTCCTGGGCATTTATGGGACTTTTTCTTCAATATATTTCTAGTCAGCATTGAACATTTTGTATGGAAGCCCCCTTAAGGAATGGAGATAGCGGATGGCTATGTTAGAAATAAATGATTGAGATGAAAAATAAAGTGGGGTTGGTCATACATTTGACCCATCTAGGGGCATCCTAGGCGCTGCAGGGGCCAAATTTAAGAATTTCATTAAACGGCCATATTTGTATGGGAGCCCCCTAAGGGGTGGAAGGGGTATATGTCTGCAAAAAATTAAGAGCATAGCTGCATTTTTTTATGAATTTTTAAAAAACAAAAATTTCGAAATTTTGTTAAAAAAATAATTTTTTTTTCCAAAAAAAAAATTATGTTTCTAAAACAACTAAGGATATTAGAAAGAAGTTCTACTTTTCTTAAAGGAAATTTTATTGCAAAATTTCGGTTTTAAGGGAATAAGTTAAAGCGTTTTTTAGTTACGCGAACATATGTTGTGCAACCTCCTCCATTTTTGAAATAACGGTATGTCTCAAAAACCAGAGCCAATCTTAAAAAACCGCGGGCACCACTGGATTCAGCGTACGCGAATTATGTTAAAACGCCAGGTGCCCAGCTTGTCACGAAAAAAAGTGTCAATTTATTGCACAGTGTAATTAGAGTAAGCGAGTTAGTCCTATTTTATAAATATAAGTAAGTAAGTGTAAGTAGGTTATTTATATAATAATAAGTATGTACGTAAGTGTAAGTAATTTAGTTTTAAAGTACAAGTTAGTAATAAATAAATTTATGTAATACTGGGTGATGCATTTGCACTAATGTTGCGTCCATCAGGTGATGAAGCTAATTGGCATAATATTTTTTTTCTTAATTAATGGTATGTTTACAATCTTTAGTTTTATTAAGTTTGTTTACAATTGGTTTTTATTTCATTATCGTTTGATTCTACAATTTCAATGTTCTTCATTTGTTAAAATTTTTATTCTGTTTTTGAAGTTTTCTTAATAATCTCGATTTAATTTTCCAATCTTATCAAACATTTTTCTAATAAATTCAATTTTCCAAATATTACTATAAAGATTTTCATTGTTTACATAGTATGTATGTATAAATTCAAATTTCCAATTATTCAAAAAAATAGGTATTTACATATAAATTAAAAATTTTTTTTCTCTCAGGCTTTTCTTAACCTGTCTTTGTGTAACGTTTTTTCATTGTTTGATTTTTCATTGTATACAGTAACATTAACTCCATTAATTTCCTTCACAATGAATGGACCGTCATATATGTTTCTAAATTTGTCATATGGTTCTCTTTTAACAAAAACTAAATCATTCATTTTTAAATTACAGGGTTTCGCAAAATGATCATACAATTATTTGTTTCTTTATTTATGTTTTTCTATTAACTTTTTTGTTAGGATATGAGAATTTTGCAACCTATGTTTAACCTCTTTGGCATAATTTTCAACATTGTAAATAGGATCGATTTGTTTAAGTTGAAATTCATTCGGTAGAACCGCTTCCTTTGCGAACACTAACTCAAATGGTGTATATTTATTATCAAATGCTGAGTTACTTGTCGTATTATGAAAAAATGTAAAATATTTTATGTATGTATGTATCCCAGTCTGTCATATTCTGTCCTATATACGCCCTTAGGTATTCATAAAAACACCATGATTTCTTTCCGCTGTCCCTACAGTCTGATGATGATATGGAGTCGAAAAAGTTGCCTCAATATTCAGGAGTTTGCAAAGTTCACAAAATATTTCATTCTTGAACTCTGTACCTAGATCGGTATTTATTGATTTCATTTTCCCATAAATTAAAATAAAGTTCTCAAATATTGCCCGAGCAACCGTTTTAGCACTCTTATCAGGTATTGCTATAGTTACAAGATATTTCGTAAAATCACAAATTAAGGTTAAAGCATATTTATTTCCATATTCGGATATTTGTAATGGACAAATTGTGTCTAAGACTATGATCTCAAAAGGTTTAATCGGTGTTGGCGTCAATACCAATTATTCCTTAGTTCCCTTTCTCACCTTGTTTAAGTTTTATTCCCTGCAATTTGCAATAAATAAAGCAAAATCCTTGGTAATACCTTTCCAATAAAATTTTGTTTTCAATTTCGCATATAACCGTTTGCGTCCGCAATGACCGCCTATTATTGGATCGTTATGATAAATTTTCATAAGCTATGTTTTTCTATCTTTGTCGAATATTCTCTCAATCGGATTAACAAGCATAATTTCCAAAGATTTCAATGTCTTATTGCCATGTTCTTTAAACTCTGGAATAGTGTATACTTCAAAAAATGCGTCATTCTTTGCCCATTCCGCGACATAAATGTTATTACTGTTTGCCTCCTGTTGTAGCATCAAAAGCATTTCATCGAAATTTAATGTTTTGTTAACAATAACAACATTTATGCAAAATTTAAATTTAAATTTGTTATACATTTTTAATTGGATCCTATTTATTTTATCATCTTCGTAAAAAATTTCCGATTTTATCCTAGATACATTCCTATTAAATAATTGAGAAAACTTGTCATAAACTTGTAATTTTGTACCGTCAGATTTTTCCAATTGCATATAATTCACTTCGTTTTGTCTAGACATTACTCGAGTTGTCACGGCTAAAACACTTTCGCCACTCTTCTCTCCTTTCAATTCGTCAATTGAAATGCGAGATAGAGCATCTGCTCCGACATTGTCTTATCCTTTCACATATTCTATAGAAAAATTATACTCTGATAATTTTAATCTTATTCTCGTTAATTTTGAGGATGGAGCCCTCATGTTACAAAGATAAACTAGGGGTCTGTGATCCGTTCTAACTACGAATTCTGTCCCATAAGCATACGGTCTAAACTGATTAATAGCAAAATATATTGCGAATAATTCCTGTTCTATAGTTGGTTTCTTTTGCTCTGATTGACTAAATGCCTTAGAGGCATAATATATTGGTAAATCATGTCCATTAAAATTTTAACTCAGAATTGCCCCGCAACCGATCTTCGAAGCATCCACTGTGATAAGAAATTGTTTCGTAAAATCAGGATATTGTAGGATTTTTGGAGAAACTAGTTCCGATTTTATGTTTTCGAACGACTCTTGACGTTTTTTATCCCATATAAAATTTACTTTTTTCCTTGTTATGAAATTAAGAGGTGCTGCGAGAGAAGCTAAATTAGGTATAAATCGCCTATAATAGTTAGCAAAAGCCACGAAACGTTTGACAGCATCTTTGTCAGTTGGTACTGTATACTTTTTGACGGCTATTATTTTAGTCTCATCGCGCAACAATTCCTTTGAGGTACATCTGTGACCTAAAAAAGTGACTTCCGGTCTAAAGAAATTGCATTTGTAAGGATTGATTTTCAAATTGAATTTCCTTAAAATATCAAAAACATCGGTTAAGTTTTTGAAGTGATGTGGTTTACTGCATCCAGTTACAATAATGTCATCTATGTATAAAAATGCTTTGTTAGGTTCTTAACCTGAAAACGCTATAGACATCATACGAGAAAACAAGTTGGGAGCTACGTTCAATCCAAACGGTAGAACTTTCCAACGAAATGCACTTTGATCTGTACTAAATGAATTTATATCCCTTGAGTCGGGGTGAAGTGGTATTTGGTGAAAACCAGAAAAAAGATCAAGTACAGAAAAATGTTTTGCTCGCCCTAAATTGTCAACTTTGTTCAATCAAGTCATTATCGAGTAAACTTTGAACTTGCCTCTTTATTTCATTTCTTTGTGTGTATGGAAGACGATAGTTTTTTACATAAACTGGCGATGTATCATTTAGTCTAAGCCTCTGTTCATAAAAATTATTAATGGCCATTTTGTCATTCTTTAAAGTAAATATATCGGAATATTTCTCACAAATTGACATTAAATCTTCCCTAACGTAGTTTGGCATTTTATCACTTAGAATTGTTCTGAGGTTTTCAACCCGAGCATTGGTCGAAACGTTCTTGTTAATTGAGTATACATGAAAATTTGAAAGTTTTTCCCACTTTACATCATAGTTTTGTACCATTTTGGTTTCCTTTGTTATATTTCGTAGAATAGGATTTTCCGTATTCACTATACATTTACTTATAAGTACGCCGTTACAAATTTCCTGACAATCAACGAAAACTGGGGGGTTACTGCGTAATTCGATTCGAAAAGAAAATTGTACGAATTCGAACAAATTGAACTGTGTAATACGATTGTCGTAAATGTATTTCCGAACGTACGTACATTTTTTTGCCCTTTTCGTATTTAAGAATCTTCGTTTCGAAAATGCAACTGTGTAATAAGAAAATGAATGCCAAAAACGTTATAAATGTTCGTATTTTAGTCGAAAGATATTTTGGTAGTGAAAGAGTAAAAAAAAATTTAAAATGTAAGAATTTTTATTAATTTTATATAAAAAACTTGTTAAAATAATTTTTGGTTTTTTTTTGTGACATTAGTGAAATTTATTTTGATTATACATAATTATTATTTTTAAGGAATGTTCAAAAAACAAAGGCGCATACAAAATCCAAGCAATTTGAAATCATGGTGGACTTTATGTTGGAACATCCTGAATTGGCAAACGGACATATTAACTCTCCAGAAGCAAAAAGAAAATCACGGCACTTATGGGAAAGATTAACTGCAGCACTCAATTCTGCATGTTTTCCCACACGCGATGCTAATGGATGGAAAAAGGTGTGGCAGATTACAAAAACCACATAAAGGTCAAGTGCAAGCGTAACAAAATCGGTATTTCTGGAACCGGCGGAGGACCTAGTAATTATTGCTCACTAACACCAATGGAACAGCAAATTTATAACCTCCTTTTATTAAATGTATCCGTCTATGGAATGATTGGAACGAAAGACTTTGGTGCAGCACCATCAACTATTCAAAATGATAATGTAGCTGTAATTACTACTGTAAATGATAATGTGGAAGAAAATAATGAAAGAGCAGATGAGTCAATATCAATCTCTCCGGAAGAAAACATAGAAAACTTGAGTAATATTACTTCCCGTAGATCTAGGCGGAATGAAAATTTGACTGATAAAGATTGCTTGCTTAAAAAACAAGTTGAAAACCAAATGAATACCAAGAGAACTCCTTAACGATTTTAAAGGAAATTGAAACGACCCAAAAATTGAATACCAAATTTTTTGAAGAAATTAAACAGGAAATAGCCGACATAAAAAAATATTCCAGGCGGAAATGTGATATTGAAGAACGCAAATTAAAGCTTGCAAAAGAAAAGTTTGAGTTCAAAAAGAAAATAGAGTTGAAAAAAGCTAAAAGGAAAATGGTTCAGCTTGAATTAAAACAGCAAATTTTTGATTTAGAATCTGCCAAATATAAAACCTGAAGATAATTTCTTATAGTTATTTAATTATTATTTTTTGTTTTACCTACATCTTATTTTAATACACATTTTTTAATAACCCTGTTGAAATGAATTTAAAAATTTTAGTTTCTTTATTGAATTTATAACTTAATTTTTTCTTTTAATAAAATATCTACGTACATACATATGTATAGACATTTATTGTATATTGTTTTAATTATTGGTTTCGTTGTAAATTATTTTTTATGACATTTCGAATGTTTTTCGCCAGATTGGCACAGTTTAGATTCTCCTCAATATCATTTAAGTTGCAAGTTTGAAGGCTTTCGTTTTCTTTATCTTTTTCAATAATTGGATTCTGTACCTTAAAATCCAAACATATATTATGCAAAGCGCAACATAAGTTAAGAATCTGTGCAGCCTTCCCTGGGGTATAATGTTATTCTCTTGCTGCTAATAAATAACGAAATCTTCCTTTTAAAATCCCAAAAAATCTTTCAACAATCGATCTTCCTTTTGAATGTTGTTCATTAAATACTGACTCCGCTGAATTCTCAGAAATATTTCTGTAAGGGGTTAAAACCCATGGCTCAAGAGGATATCCAGAATCTCCTGAAAATGTTTAAGTTAAAAATGCTGCCTTAAATAACCAAAAGAATAATCTTACCAAGAATTCTTGTTTCTGTATCACCATTTTCATATTTTTCTTTTAAAAATTGTCTTTCATTAGATAAACTCCATATATGGGAATCATGATTTTCTCCACCGAAACGTCCATTGACAGCCGTTATATACCTTTGATGATCACAAATCTTAAATAATATTAATATCATGTGTAATTAGAATTTATTAAACATATTAATGCTAAAATTGCTAAAATATCAATTTTATTATGTACATTACTACTTACATCCATTGCGTTAATGCTGTGCTTTAATTTCCTTCCTAAATACAAATGTTCGTCAATAGTTGGTTTAATAATTTGTATGTGGGTACCATCTACCGCACCAATAACGCCTGGTATTCCAGACTTATTATAGAAATGTATTTTGGCTTCTCGTTTTTTATCTTCTGTTATTTCGAAAACTATGTGTTTAGGACAGAGAATATTTTCTATAACTTCACACACTTCTGTAATACAACTGGAAATTGATTGCTGTGAAATGCCCAAGAGTCGATCTTGGCCGATTTGATGCTGATATCCACCTTGGCCTAAAAATTTGAGTGTAGCAGCTAGCTTCAGCAAAGGTGGAATCGCTGTGGACCTATGAGGAGAACTCAAGTGATTCTTAATGGAATTAAAGACATACATAAAAGCATCTTTGTTGAGTCTAAAATTTTTAATAAAACTAAACATAAAGGAATGAATTTAAGTAATTCTTAAAAATTTTCAAAATAAACAAATTAACTTACTTTTTTTCATTTAGATCCATTATGTTGGAATTGTCTCTTATTAATTTTCTTTGGACTCTTTCCGGCAAAGCCTCATCGTCACTATCACTCATCCACAGAAAAACACAATCCATTTTTAAATATGTATATTTTTAAATTGTTCTTTTTAACGCAAACGTTTTGATACAAAATAAAATTTAAAAATTGACATATGAAAAAGTGTTTCCAAGAGTTTGTTTTTTTTTATCTATTTTGACACTTAACATTAAGTGCACCCAAGTATTTGTTACTTTTTCCCACATACTAAGAAATACATCGCTGGTAGCTATACGAAAATGTTACAAGTTACAGTTTAATTTTCGTATCGAAAATGCCATTCGAATGATTTTCATTTTCTAACCGAAATTCCCTTAATACCTCACACCTTGGTGGAACAAAAAACGAGTTTGCTTTAATTCCATGACAAATTGGAATAATTAATCATTTGTCTATATGGCAAACGTAAAAAGAAACTGTCATTTTTTATTCATTAATTGTACCTAACGTCTTTGTGGTGTCTGTTGTTATACCAACAATGTTAACAATATTATG
This sequence comes from Pollenia amentaria, assembly GCA_943735925.1. NCBI lineage: Eukaryota > Metazoa > Arthropoda > Insecta > Diptera > Polleniidae > Pollenia > Pollenia amentaria. The sequence continues at coordinate 94,796,031 of OX031007.1, forward strand.
TACATTTATTTGCAAATTATCTTTCAAACACGACCTTTTCAAGATTGATATATCAGCTTGAGAACCTACTAAAAACGAATTAGTCCCATATGATGCAAGACAGTCTATATTTATAAAATCGGAGTAATTTAAATTAAAGCTGTAAACTGATTTAACTGTACTATCATTTAAAATACTTAATGCTCTTCCTCCCTCAACATCTGCTGAGGGACTTCCGCGTTTAAAGTCCGCACGGAAGTACCTTGACTACGAAAATTGCCCTGTGATCTGCCACTATGATTCAAGTATTTGCCGTTTCTACCACGATTGTTGTAACCACGTCCTCGAGAATTATTGTAGTTATTCTGACCACGATAACCGTTATTGCCATTATACGATCTATTTCCATAATTGTTGTATTTCGTCGAGAAAACCTATCCGTTCGTGAAGAGTTTTGATAACTAAAGTTAAACCTACCTCTACGATATCGCATCGACAAAACCTGATTGTGTTTTTCAATGTTTGATTCTTCCACGATTTTATTTGCCACGACATCCTTTGGTTCTTTAAAATAAGTTGATGCTAATATTGCCTTTACCATTTCAGATTTCGCATTACTTCTGCACACATTTACCGTCTGCTCTTTGGCCATTTCATGTGCTTTATCTTTGGTTATGCCCTCTATTACTAACGAACGTTCCAGAGCATCGGCTAAATCCTCCACATTTTTGACAAAATCTGTATAATTGTTCTGTTTTACGTGTAAAGCTGCAATTCTTCCAGCAACAACCTTTGAACTATCCGGTCTTATTCTAACCTTAAGTGAATTCTTTTTATGTTCTACAGTCGATATATCCTCAAGCAAAACTTCCCTTGCTTTTCCATCTAATTTTGATTTTATGAATGAAATAAAACAATTGTTTAAATTAGGTGCTATAATTTCCTCAATCAAATTAATTTTGTCTGAAAAAGAATTTAGTGTCAGTGGGTTTCCATCATAATTCTCACGTATAATGCTGGAACACATTGTGATAAATTTTGTTTTTTCCTCGATCGAAGCCATCGTTCTAGTGCCACTCTATGTAAATTTCCTGCTTCAGTTTCGATTTTTTCCTTAGGTTTAGTTTTGTTGTTTTTTTTTTCGTTTTGATAACGTAATAACTTGCTGTAAGTTTAAGTTTAGTACAAACTTTTTTCTGTTTTCTCTAGGTTTTGTTTCAATTAATGTTTGTTTTGACTGTCTATACGTTTTCCTGGTTTATTAACGAATCCGAACTTGTTTCCCTAACTGTAATTTTGAAACTTTTGTTGTTGGTTTTTAGATCTTTCTGGATTTTTTTTATTTTAACAAAAAAAGTATTTTTAGCTGTTTTTTGTTTTTTTTTTTATGAACTTTTAAAACACAATGAGAAATATCAGGAGAATATTAAAATATTGTTAAACAAACAACTAACCGAAGAAGAAGCACTCGCACTGTGGGACAGCGAGAACATTCTTACAAAATCATTGAATGAAAGGATTAAAAATAAACATAATGAAAAATTTTACAAATTGAAAGAAGCATAGAAAAAGGAACTTGACATTAAATTTAATAGGAAATTGCTTAGGAACTTGACGAGAACAGACATACCTGATGATATACAGTGGATTCTCTCGCTGGGACGGAAACATGCGTTACCAGTAACAAAATTTCCTATGCTAAAATTCATAACAGATGGAGAGGATTTTATACAAACTATACAACAAAAAGAAGACCAGGAAACAGCTAGGAAGAGATTTACATCTATAATGGACAATCACTTGAATAAACTTCAAATGAACAACAGGGATCGATACACACTAAACATAGTGGAAAATGCAAGAAGGTTTCTAAATGCGAATAGGCATATTTAAATTTTAACCGCCGATAAGGGTAATGTTACAGTAGCTCTAGAGAAAGAGGAATATGATATGAGAATGAAGAATATTATAGGAGACATGATGACATATCGGAGATTGAATAAGGATTTGACAAGCGGACTTCAAAAAACTAATAACGATTTAGTGGAAGAAATGTTTAAATATAATATAATCTCTGAAAGTGAGAAGAGAAGACTTAAAACTGAAGTGTCGGTAGCTCCAAGGATATATGGGCTCCCAAAAATACACAAGGAAAATTACCCGTTAAGAAGATAAAAGACGTATTGTGAAATTCTGTATAAAGGACAATCGGTATTTTAAGTATGATGGTAAAATATTTACTCAGAGGAAGGGTCTACCGATGGGACCACCAGCGTCGCCAATAGTTGCAGATATTGTAATGGAGAAATTGTTGGAGACGGTGTTTGAAAGGCTAGCGGAAAAACCAAAGATTTTAACAAAAAAAGTGGATGACATCTTTAGTATAGTAAGGGAAAGTGCAATTGAGGAGATACTGACAAATTTAAATAGTTTTCACCATAGTATTAAGTTTACAGCTGAAAAAGAGTTCAATTTTAGATTACCGTATCTGGATACCGTTCTAATCAGGGATGGGAATAACTTAAAAATGGATTGGTACCAAAAACCGACAGCTTCCGGTAGAATTATTAACTACTTTTCGAAACATCCAAAAAGGGTTATCATTAACACGGCTAAAAACTTAATAATAAGAGTGTTGAATCTTAGTGACTTGGAGTTCCATAAAAATAATATAATTAAAATTAGAAACATCCTTCTTGACAACAATTTTCCTACAAAACTTACGCATAAACTTATTCGTGACTATGAAAATAGAATTGTAAACCGTTCGAAGGTTACTAACATATCCATGACTTATAAATCCCTTACCTATGTACCTGAAATATCAGAGAGATTTGGAAAATCCAAACTTTTTAATGGTGAAAACTTTAGAATGGCACAGAAAACGGACAATAATCTCTCTAAAATATACAGCAAAACTAAAGATAAAATTCAGAACATGGAAAAATCAAATGTTATATATAATATACCCTGTATTGGAAATTTAACCGAAAGTTGTGACAAGGTTTATATCGGAACCACAAAAAACAGGCTAAAAACTAGGATTGCAGGCCATAAATCTGATCAGAAATTAAAACTCAGTAGAGAAACACCAAAAATAGCACTTGTGGACCACTGTGTCAAAAACAAACACTTGCCTGATTTTAGTAATGTAGGTGTGTTACAAACAGAGCCGAATTACAAACATCGATATATGCTTGAGATGTTTCACATCATAGCAACAAGAAAGAGCATCAACTTCAAGAGCGACGTAGAGTGTTCGTGTGCTAATAACTACATATGCTTAGTAAATAAGATCAAACTGCAGTAATAATTTTTAAGTTATTTAATTTTTAGTGTTATTTTAGATGTTGATACATACACAACGTATTTTTAAGTTTTTGTATTAATAAAAATTCACTGTGAGTGTGTGTATATATTGTGAACGTATAAAACTGTTTAAAAAAACAAAATTTGTGTGATTGTTGTCTATATATGTTGTTGTTATTTGTATGTTTATAATAATGATGTTTATACTTATGTGTTTTATTGTTCTTTTAATTAAATTTAAGGAAACAATCCCTGATGATGATCTTCAACGAAGATCGAAATATCGGAATTAAATAAAAAGGAATATTTATTTACAAAAAATACTGGCCTCGAGCTTGATTGATTTTTATTTATTTATTTTTTTATTTTAAAAATTTTTGAATTTTACCATATATCTCTTCTTCTTATTATTCTTTTATACATGTTAATTTCCCAAATTTAAAAATTATTTTTTTAAATTTCCAAATTTTAAATTTTCCAATTTTGTTTAGATTTTGTCCAAATTTCCATTTTTTTTATTTTTTTTTCCCCGATTTTTTTCCAAATTTTCAATTTTAACTTAACTTTTTATATTTTAAATAATTTTTTTAAACACGAAATAACCACTTATCAAGAATTTACAATAAACAATATTTCCATTTGAAAATAATTTCTGTAATTTTATTTTAAGTTTTTTTAACCAAGGCAGGATCGCCATGTGGTGGATGGTAGCAAAACGTCTAGCCGTTGGTTTTAAATAAAACACTTTGTTGAGTCGCAGTATATTAACGCGAGTTGAACACCAAAGGTTTCCTTTGGAGTTCAGAATTTGTTATAAGTAATTACGAGTTAGCCCAGGTAGAAACACCTTGTGCTAGTTTGTATTAAAAATGAGCCTGGGTAGAAGCACCGAGACTAGTCAAGCAATTATCAAAGTTAATCTATGTTTGCCTAAAGTTCTTTATTTTTCATTGTCTTTTATACAATTTAATTTTTTAAGTCTAAATTAAAAATAACAATAATAATAACAGTAATAATTAAATATGTGACTGCGATTATAATAAATGCTTTATTTGCATTTATTGTAATATTACACCTTTTTTCTGGTTGATTGACTGAATTTAGTAAACATTTCTAAAGGTAAATGACTTACAGTTAACATTTTTAAGCTTAAAACCAGCTTCTCCCAATAATAAGTTTAGTTGACGTTGTGATTCTAATACTGTATGGATCGAATCAGACCCACTAAGGCAGTCGTCTACATAAAAGTCATCGCGTAGTATTTTTGCTGCTAAAGGGTATCTTGTGGTATTTTGTGACGTTAAGTTTTGAAGACACTTTGTTGCTAAATATGGTGCTGACGAGGTGCCATAGGTTACCGTTTTTAGGCGATAGTATTTGATATCTTGATGTTTGTTGTATCTCCAAATGATCAGCTGGAACATCTGGTCAGCATCGGCTACCTGTATTTGCCGATACATTTTCTCGATATCCGCCAAAAATACAAATCTATGCATACGAAAACGTAGTAAAATCGAAAATAGTTCGCTCTGTACGGTTGGTCCGGCATGTAGAATGTCGCTGAGGGAGGTGCTGCTAGATGATTTGGCCGATGCATCGAAAACTACTCGTAGTTTCGTAGTAGAGCTTTCGGGCTTCAGGACACAGTGGTGAGGCATAACGTTATGAGAATCCGAAATATCCTCTTCCTGAATTTCCTCCATGTGTCCCAAGGATTAATATTCCTGCATAAATTTGTTGTACTCTGTTCTAAGTAGAGCATTGCTATTCAGCCGCCTTTCAAGTGATAAAAACCGATTGAAAGCCATTGATTTTGATGTTCCGAGATTGATTGGGTTCTCGAAAAATGGAAGACGAACAATGAATCTGCCTTCTGTATTTCTTCTTACATTCTGAATGAAGTGCTCTTGACATCGTTTCTCAGCTAGAGACAATGTTCGTTCAGTGTCAATTGTGTCTTCAAGCTTCCAGAACCTCTCAATTAGTTGATTTGTTGTTTGCTCTTCTGGGCTGAATACTGCACAGGTAACTACGTTGTTGCTGTCTTCTTGTAATCTGCCTGTTACAACCCAACCTAGCACTGTGTTTTGTAGGATTGGTAGTTCGTCATTGATTCTTATTTGTTCTGGGCGCATCCATTGATGGTAAAATTCTGCTACAATTAGCATGTCAATTTTGTCCGTACGATTGAACCAAGGATCTGCCAATTTAATATTTTCCGGAATATTCCATTTTGATGTATCGAATGATTTTGTGGGCTGTGGTGACACTATATTTGGAGCACAAATGCTTCTACCCTTGTAGTATAGTTGATTGAACATGCTTGAAGCTCGAGGTTTACTCGTTGGGATACGTTATGGATCTTGCGTCCTATCCCTTCCACGCACAGATCTGAATTTGATGACTTCAGTGATAGTTTATGTAGTAATCTGTTTGGTACTAAATTAACTTGTGATCCGGAGTCCAATAGGGCTCGGACTGTACATGTGCGACCATTGGTTCCAAACACCTTTACCCTTGCTGTGGCTAAGACTGTGTAGCTGTTACCCGTATCTTTCTTGTTTGCAGAAGCTACGGTTGGGGCATTTTTAATTTCGTTTGGAGAGGACTCTACGTTGGTCTTTTGAGGGTTTCCCCCCGAGGATGATGATGGTTTTCTTTTTGACGTTTCCAAATGCAATAGCGTATTGTGTTTCTTTGTGCATTTTAGGCAGGAGCGTGATGTGCATGTCTTGGCGACGTGATCTGATCTGAAGCAGTTAACGCATAGATTTTTCCGTTGTGTCCATTGTAATCTTTCAGGTGGTGACATTTTTAGGAATTTTTCACAATAATATATGGGGTGCCCTGTTGATCCACATATTTTACAATTTGATGTTGATGTAGTTGCTGTTGGCGATATTGGCACTCTGTTGTAACACACCTTGTATGTTGTGCACCTCCTCTCGCATCTCGTAAAACTCATCCAACGTATAACCGACAATTTGCTCTTCGGATGTTAACTGCCATAAAGTATCGTTGTTTGACGAGAAATCATGCATATATTTGTCAATGAGCGTTAGTTTGTTCTGATAATACGCCTCCTCTAGATTTCCCTCAGACTGTACCTCGTCAATTATTCGCCTTAGCGCTCTCATTAAAGCCCGTTGGTTTCGAAAAACTTTATGATTGTGTCAGAACTTATGATTGTGTCAAGTTCTGATTCTCCCTGCTTACCGCCATTTGCACCTTCTATTTCTATGGATTGTCTTATTGATGATTTAAGTATTGGTTGCGACAGTTTTCTTACTTCGGACTCAAACAATTCTTTGTATTTGAGTGTGTCATCCGAAATGCGTAAGTATTGCTCAGTAAAATACTGGTGATGCAAAGGTGGATTTGATAGACACCTTATTTTGTTGTCAATATGCTCGAATTCTAGCCATTGCGTGTCAAGTCGTTTTAGACGCTGCAAATAGTACTCTTTTGTTTTTCTTGTGGCCGGGTCTTTTTTAACGTTACGGATTATTGTGCTTATTTTTCCCGCCGTCTCCTGTTGGATAGCTACCTGTTCTTCAAAGGATTCCATGGTCTGAATTGCTGAATGCGATGCTGATATGTTTTCGGTGGGAACGCTATTGATTATAATTGATCTGTGGATCCTAACCTGTGGTTATGAACGCTCTTGTGTATTGCGTTTTTTGATGTAGCCCTGTTGTAGCCTCAGGACTGAATGTTTCAGGACCGCCGGATTCTGATGATATCCTGTCTCTTGTAACAGGACCGTCGGTTTCTGATGAGATCCTGTCTCTTGTCACAGGACCTTGGGATTGATGATGAGATCCTGTCTCTTATAGCAGGATCTTTGGAGTTGATGAGATCCTATCTCTTGTAATAGGACCTTTGGGTTGCGTTTTCTGATGAGGTCCTGTCAGGACCTATGAGTTGATGAGATCCTATCTCTTTTAATAGGACCTTTGGATTGATGATGAGATCCTGTCTCTTGAAACAGGACCGTTGGAGTTGATGAGATCCTATCTCTTGTAATAGGACCTTTGGGTTGCGTTTTCTGATGAGATCCTGTCTCTTGTAACAGGACCGTCGGGGTCACCAAATGTTGAGTCGCAGTATACCAAAGGTTTCCTTTGGAGTTCAGAATTTGTTTTAAGTAATTACGAGTTAGCCCAGGTAGAAACACCTTGTGCTAGTTTGTATTAAAAATGAGCCTGGGTAGAAGCACCGAGACTAGTCAAGCAATTATCAAAGTCAATCTTTGTTTGCTTTAAGTTCTTTATTTTTCATTGTCTTATATACAATTTAATTTCTTAAGTCTAAATTAAAAATAACAATAATAATAACAGTAATATTTAAATATGTGATTGCGATTATAATAAATGCTTTATTTGCATTTATTGTAATATTACACCTTTTTCTGGTTGATTGACTGAATTTAGTAAACATTTCTAAAGGTAAATGACTTACAGTTAACATTTTTAAGGTAAATGACTAAATTCTGTCATGTAAGCATTTCTGGGTTTTTAATAAGTTAAGCTAAATAAGTAGGTCATGGTTTTTTTTATAACTTTGTTTTTCTTTTGAAATTTTAGATTTTATGTTAATATGTGTTAACACACTTGTTGAGTTGATGGTTGATTATTGACTGACCTTTATTGTTCTTATTCTTTATCTTATATTCTATGTATCAGTGATGCATACATTGTATGCTATACATATGATAATTAGAGTAAGCGAGTTAGTCCTAGTTTATAAATATAAGTAAGTAAGTGTAAGTAGGTTAGTTATATAATAATAAGTATGTACGTTAGTGTTAGTAATTTAGTTATAAAGTACAAGTTTGTAATAAATAAATTAATGTAATACTGGGTGATTTGCATTACACCCCATTGTGCAAAATTTAGGACTTGTGCCAAAAATGTGCAAATGGGGGGTAATAGAGGAAGTTCTTGGCTACATTTCCTCATATTCAGTTTTTTCCCATCAAGTTATTTTTTAACAAGCTTTTTCAAACAAACTTTCATTCATATATTGCCTCATTGTGCAAAATTTAGGACTTGTGCCAAAAATGTGAAAATGGGGGGTAATAGGGGAAGGTCTTGGCTACATTTCCCCATATTCAGTTTTTGTCCATCAAGTTATTTTTTAACAAACTTTTTCACACAACTCACTCATTCATATATTGCGTATTATGCAAAATTTAGGACTTGTGCCAAAAATGTGCAAATGGGGGGAAATAGAGGAAGGTCTTGGCTACATTTCCCCATATTCAGTTATTTTTCATCGAGTTATATTTTTAACAAACTTTATCACACAACTCACTCATTCATATATTGCCCCATTGTGCAAAATTTAGGACTTGTGCCAAAAATATGTAAATGGGGGGTAATAGAGGAAGGTCTTGGCTACATTTCCTCATATTGAGTTTTTTCCCATCAAGTTAGTTTTTTAACAAACTTTTTCAAACAAACTTTCATTCATATATTGCCCCATTGTGCAAAATCAAGGACTTGTGCCAAAAATTTGAAAACGGGGGGTAATAGAGGAAGGTCTTGGCTACATTTCTCCATATTCAGTTTTTTTCCATCAAGTTATTTTTTTAACAACTTTTTCAAACAAACTTTTTCACACAACTCACTCATTCATATATTGCCCTATTGTGAAAAATTTAGGACTTGTGCCAAAAATGTGCAAATGGGGGGTAATAGAGGAAGGTATTGGCTACATTCAACCAGCTGTCATAGATCGGTGCTGATCCTCCTATCTGGATCATTCCGATCGATGACGGCTACCTGAAGATGGTAATCCAGGCTCGTCAACTTCTTCGTTCTCTTGTTCGATGAAGAAGGCTGATCATCTCCAGATCTGAGTTTCTCTGTCGCGCTCGTTGAAGATAGACGTGTTTTATAAGCTCGGCATACGGTTTATTTTTTTACGTGAACAAATAAAGTATAAAAAAAAAAAAAAGTAAATAAAAGAAAAGAAAAAAATACATGTACATAAACATACACACTTTTTATTCTCGGTGTTGATAAACAATAACAAATAAGAAGAGCACAACTGTAAACAGTAAAAAAAAAAAAAAAAACTCTTATGAGTGCAAACAGTGCAAAAACAATTAAGCAGAATGATAGAAATGCATATATCACAGTGAGTGTTAACGAAACAAATGCAGAAATAAAAAAAAGAGTCGATGATAGCAAATACCTAACAGCTAAACCTATTACTCGTACGCGATCCCTCTCACCATCTGTTTTTAATAATACGGTTGATACACTAACAAATATAAAACCTTCAAGCATTGCCTCAACGGCAAAAACAATTTTAATAAGTGATAAAAATATTAACCCTCAATCAGGCACAATAGAAAACTCTGTATCACCTTCGGTGTCTAATAATACGGTTGATTCGAATACAATAAAAAATATAAAACCTGCAAGCGGTGCCTCAGTGGCAGAAACGATTTTAACAAGTGATGAAAAGATTACCCCCAAATCAGGCATGATGGAAAACTCAGTATCACAGGTGAAAAGCGGTCAAAAGCCCCAAGTACAAGTTGGAATGGATAGGTACATAACAGTGCTAAAACGGGGTCGCAGCCCAACTTCTTCTGCAGTTGCTTCTGTCCCAAAAGTTTTAAAAGAGGGTACAGCTGATAGAATAAGTTCTCAAAATCGGTTTGCAATTTTGGAAGAGGAATCCTCGGAAGCACAAAACGTTACAAAATCTTCTAAGCCACCCCCGATATATCTTAGAGAGCAAAACTCAAGTGATTTAATAAAGAATTTGATCTCGGTAATAGGTGAAAATTCTTTTTATGTAGCTGCAATAAAACGTGGTAGTATAAATGAAACTAAAATACAAGTTAATCGTGAAGATGATTTTCGTAAAGTAATAACTAAATTGGAAGCACTAAAAAAAAACTTTTATACATACCAACTGAAGAGCAGTAAAGGTCTTCAGGTAGTGATAAAGGGCATTGATTCATGCGTAGGCCCAGGTGAAATAAAAACGTTTTTAGAAGAGAAGGGCTTTAAAATTAAAAATGTAGTTAATATTAAAAATAGAGAAAAAAATCCCCAGCCACTATTTCGTGTGGAGTTAGAACCCGGCGACGTTAAGCTTAAAAAAAATGAAACTCATCCCATTTACAGTCTGAGATATATCCTGTATAGGAAAATAACGATAGAGGAGCCGCGCAAAAGGAACGGACCCGTGCAATGTTTAAACTGCCAAGAATTTGGTCACACTAAGGCATACTGCCATTTAACACCTGTTTGCGTTGTATGTGGAGAATTGCATGGTACAGCTCTCTGCGATAAGTCTAAAAACGACCCCAATGTAAAAAAATGCAGCAACTGTGGTGGTAATCACACTGCCAACTATAGAGGATGCCCTGTATACTCTATCGTCAAGCGCTCGGTTGGACCGAAACCTAATCCACCTCAAATTCAGGAAACACATCAAAATAATACTAATGACATTCATGTACCGCAGCCTAGTAATAACAGAACATCCTACGCTAACGTCCTAAAATCAAACCATATGCCAATGCAAGGTGATTTGCCAAATAATGATGAGACCCCAGTTTCTAATTTAAGTCGTCTAGAAAAAACCATGGAAACACTAGTACAAACAGTAACAAACTTTACGAATACAATGGGTAATATGATGCAGGAAATGTTAAGAATGCAATCGATGTTATTGCAAGCTGTACTTAACAAGCCATGAATTGTTTAAAAATTTGTTTTTGGAACGCAAACGGCATTCGCCAACATAAAAATGAACTAGAATATTTTCTTAAAAGTAAACAAATTGATGTAATGATGGTTTCTGAAACTCATTTGACCTCAAGAAATTCGTTTAAAATTAATGGTTATATATTATATGATACCAAGGACCCTCGAGATAGAGCTTGTGGAGGTTCTGCTATTTTGATAAAAACCCGAATCAAACACTACTTAATGTGTGATCATCGTGAAGATTATCTGCAAGCAACGAATATTTGTGTTGAAGAGCTAAATCGAAACGTTGTACTTTCATCTTTATACTCTCCACCTAGATTTTCAATATCAGAAAGCCAATATTATAAATATTTTAAATCATTAGGACCCTGTTTCCTAGCCGCTGGCGATTACAACGCTAAACATACCTTCTGGGGTTCACGGCTCATTACACCAAAGGGTCGTGTTTTGTATAATACAATGTCTAAAATGGATTTAAATGTGGTCGCGAGTGGACAACCAACTTATTGGCCTACTGATCAGCAAAAAATTCCAGATGTCATCGATTTTGGCGTGGTTAAAAACATCCCCGCAGAAACGATTCACGTTGAAGCTTCTTTAGAATTATCTTCTGATCACACACCTACAATTCTTACCATATCAAACCCTTATAGAATTGTATCACCGTCTGGTTACTTAGTGACGTCAGCCACACAAATAAATTGGTTAAAATATAAAAAATATCTCAATACCCACTGCACTGATAATATTCCGCTTAGAACACCGGAGAATGTGAATCTTTCTATTGTAAATTTTGACAATTATCTCAAACTAGCTGTTCAACATTCTAGCATAGCCCGCAAAAATATCAAAAATAGTAAAATATATTCTACTGATGTCGAGCGTCTCTTGACTGAAAAAAGGAGAGTTCGAAGAGAGTGGCAATTGCACAGATCCCCTCAACTTAAAAATTTACTAAAAGAGTGCACAAAAAGGCTAAGAAACTTACTGCAGTCTCAAAAAACGGCTTCTCTGGAAAAATATCTTAAGGAACTTGATGCAACTCCTCAATCTGATTACTCATTATGGCGTGCAGCTAGAAATCTTAAAAGACCAGTTATCACTAAACCACCATTAAGAAACTTAAATGGACGTTGGGCACGAAATGACATAGAAAAAGGTAATATTTTCGTTAATCATTTGAAAACCGTATTTACCCCTCATACATCTTTCGATACTGCGGTCGAGTTACCACCTGTTGCTGTTAGATCAGCTGTTCCACTAAGGTTTGAAGTAAGAGAAATCGAGAAGGCTATTCATGATTTAAACCCCAAGAAAGCCCCTGGTTTTGATAAGATCAGTAACAAAATGCTTTTGGAGCTACCCAGCATAGCAAAGAAAATTATTCTACTAATTTTTAATGCTATTTTACGCCTTGAATACTACCCACAAGAGTGGAAAGTATCCTTAGTTACCATGATACCTAAACCAGGAAAGGATCCCACAAAAGTTGAGTCATATAGACCTATAAGCTTATTGTCTAATTTATCAAAGCTTTTTGAGAAACTTCTAGTGTCTAAATTAACGCCGATTTTAAATGGTAACAGATGTATTCCCAATCATCAATTCGGTTTTAGAAGAAAACACAGCACAATTGAACAAACTCATCGAATAGTAAATGTCATAAGAAAAGCCTTTGAAGAAAAAAAATATTGCTCAGCACTCTTCATCGATGTGTCTCAAGCTTTTGATAAAGTCTGGCATGAAGGTTTACTACTGAAATTGCAGCAAAACTTACCAGCAAATATACACAAGCTGTTACAAAGCTACTTAGTCGGTCGTCAATTTATTATAAAAGAAGGCGAATTTTTAAGTCCTCCACAGCCAATTAGCGCTGGAGTCCCACAAGGCAGCATCCTGGGCCCTCTATTATACTTAATTTATACTTCGGACTTGCCAACAAACAGCTACACCCATACCTCAACATTTGCGGACGACACAGCTTTTCTAAGCGTACACGCAAACTGTCAAGAAGCATCTCGTTATCTACAGGATCATATATTTGAACTAGAAAGGTGGTTAAAAAAATGGAGGATAAAGATCAATGAGCAAAAATGCGCACATATAACATTCACATTGCGTCGGGAAACATGCCCCCCTATTAAAATAAATAATCAAATAATACCCCAACACTCGCATGTAAAATACCTCGGTATACATCTAGATCGGCGTTTAACGTGGAAATGGCATATAGAAGCGAAGTTAACTCAAATGAAACTAAAAGCAATTCAAATTAATTGGCTCATTGGAAGAAATTCTGTTCTTAGTCTCGATTGCAAACTTCTACTCTACAACTCTATCTTAAAGCCAATTTGGTGCTACGGTATTCAGTTATGGGGCACTGCCTCGGCTTCTAACATCGAAAAAATTCAAAGGCGCCAAAATAAACTTCTTCGAATAATCACAGCCGCTCCCTGGTACGTCAAAAACTCAAATATCCACAAGGATCTCAATGTGCCATTAGTAAAAACTATGATAACGAAATATGCAGTAAAATATTTAAAAAGGCTGGAACTGCACCCAAATCCATTAGCACGAAATATTTTAAATTATGGCGGCCACACTCGCTTAAGAAGAAGAGACACTGCAGCACTCACCCAATCAGATGAGCGATAAACACCTATATATGTAAACAGAAACCGTGATGACTAAATCTTTTGTGTTTGGCACTGGCAGGACATAAAGCAAATATTAGGATAAGATTTGATTAATTATTGTTAGTTCATATTCAATATATGAAGATTCAATAAATAAATAATGAAAGAAAAAAAAAAAAAAAAATCTCCAGATCTGACTCTCTTAATGGTATCCTTGTTGTTGGGACCCTTAGGAGCTTCATAGATTTCCCTTATACCTTGGGTGTTGCTCCTTTGCCTCCGCAGCCGTAACTGCGCGAGATGGTCCTTTTGTATACGTGCACACTCGTGGGACCAAAACTGGAAAAAATAATTAAAAAACGAAATGAAGGAGTTGGCGCAGGGAATGTCTCTGTCAGCTCAGCAGGTTCGGGGTCAGATTCGGACTCCGACTTGTTGGGTACTCACAGAGATATTCTGCTGCAAGAGAGTCAGTTGATGACAGAACTGACTGTCATGACAGAGACGGACAGGATAGACTCGCCAATCGACTCTCCGTCTCGTACAGGGGCATCGGAAAGACTCGGTGACCTAACTCTGGGCTCTGATGATGAGCACGAAATAACACTGATTTCGGCTCATGATGAGGGCCATAGGGTTGGGCCATCGACTTCCGGAGTCACACTCGGGATGGAGAGAGGATTGGCGAGTGTATCAAAACTCGTTGTTCGGCAAGATGCGACAGAACAGGTCACGTCAGATAGCCGAACGAGCTTCGAAAAAGCCAAGAGTGGTGTGAGAGCCTCCTTAGCCTTTCTGGAAAATATAGATAAGGAAGACTCCTCACTGCACGATGGGCGGGATTGGCATCTGCTGAGGAAGCATCGAAAGAACGTTTCTAGATTCGAACGAATCCACGGCTCTGTCGGTGCCATCCTAGGGCTTCCCTATCCTGCGGGATACACAGCAAAGGCTGCTGGGGATACAAATGTTGTCAGTAAAGACAGTAAATCCCCAGCACCCCCTGTTGATGAATCCTCGAATAAAACAGAGGATAAGAAAAAGGAGGGTAAAGGTTCAACACCTGGCCCTCTTAATCGTGACAGTATGGTCACAGTTAAGGGAGCTAGGCCTGAGAACGATTTACCCACTACTAGTCGCGCGATGAGGGCTGGAAATGTCTTGGTAATTTCCGATAGTCACTCCCAAAAAGGGGGTAGTTAAGCGAGTGAGGTCTGGTGCTGACCAGAAATCCCCTGCGGCTAAGAGGACTGGTCAGACTGTGGTCAGTTCTCTTAAAGATCCCCATAAGGAGATCAATAAGAGGACTGGCTCCAGAGAGGACCACTCCTCCACGTCAAAAAAACTTAAGGAGTCGTCGAGTAAGGACGGTATTCTAGTGGCTGTCATTGATCGTAGGGATCCCGATGGAAGGATCAGTGTCGAGAGCTGGCATTTGCTACAGAACAAACTACTCGACGAAATATTTAGTGCCAAAGGAAGGCCGGACGAAGTATCGTTCAAAGGGGCTGACTGGGCAAGAGGTGTCAAAACTGTCAGTTGCGGCAATCAAAAAACCTTTGAGTTTTTAAGGGCTCCAATTGGTATGTGTGGCAGCTCCTGTCCTGAAGCTAGTCTGGACGTTATACTCGCGTCTGAGTTGCCATTAAGGCCGGTAGTCACGGTATGGATACCTCCACCTATAAAACCGGTGGAGGTCATACTTGGGGTACTGGCCAACCAGAACAAGGAACTCAATACAAGCCAGTGGAAGTTGGTAGCTTCACTGGGTTGTAAAGAGAACCAGGGAAGAGACTTCAGGTTCGCAGTGGACCGGGAGTCTCTTAAAAAGCTGGAATCGATAGGAGGGGTTGCAATATTCGGGTTGGGGTCTATAAAATTTAGGTTTCCTAAACATTATAGACCCTAAGAGGTTGAAAGTGATGCAGATAAACCTGCACCACTGTGAAGCAGCCTCAATCGAATTAGTAACCCACCTCATCGATAACAACGTGGACGTGGCCTTAATCCAAGAGCCCTGGATTAACAAAAACCGGGTAGTTGGATTAAGGGTCACGGGGTATACATTGTTCGTACCCCACACAGATGAGAAGGTACGAACTTGTATTTTGGCGAGAACTGAGTTTTAATTTTATGTTTTCTCATTCTTACAGTAATGGAGACCTCACGGTTGTGGCAGGAGAAGCCAAGGACAAAACGGTCCTGGCATTAGCATCGGTATACTTGCCATACGAGGCTACCGATCCACCTGGTGAAAAAGTGCGAGAGTTGGTGGAGTACTCGGGCAGAAGTGGCTCGAGGCTGGTACTAGGGTGTGACGCCAATGCACATCATACCCAATGGGGAAGTGCCGACATCAACAAAAGAGGTGAGTCTATGTTTGATTTTATTATTGCCAGCAATCTTTATATCTGTAACAGGGGGAATACACCTACGTTCAGAACTAGGGATAGGGAGGCAGTGATAGACATGACATTGACGAACTGTAGGGAATAAGTGGAGGATTGGAGGGTGGACCTGGGTTTTTCCTTCTCTGACCATAGTCGCCTGTCCTTTAATCTAATGTTTGAGAGGTCGAAAAGGTGTCCGTATAGGAATCCGAGAAGGACGGATTGGGATTACTTTTCGAGATTGGTGCAAAGTAACCTTAGAGTTACACATGACTGGAGGTCGACTTCAACCGGTGTAGAGCAGCTGGTGAGCACCTTCACGGAGGTACTGACTAGTAGTTATGAGCGATCCTGTCCTTTGAACTTTCCGGGCAAGCGCACACAACCAAGATGGTGGACAGACGAGTTGAGGACTCAAAGGGCCACCGTCAGAAGGTTGTTCAATAGAGCGAAGTATACGCGTAGGGAAGAAGATTGGAGTAACTTCAGATTGAGTCACAATATATATAAGGGAGACTTTAGGAGAGCGAAAAGGGACACGTGGGTCAAGTTTAGCGAGTCAGTGGAATCTGTAAATGAGATGTCCAGGTTCAGGAGAATTTTATCCAAGGACCCTGTAGTCCCGAGATCTATTCAGAGACCGGACAACTCATGGACAGAATCTAGCTCTGAATCTCTTTGTCTGCTAATGGAGACTCACTTTCCGGGATGTGTGGATCCTGAGGTGGGGGAACAGATTGAATAAGGTAACCCCTTCTCTGGGTCAGGCTCGGGTGGTGAGGAGAGAGAGAGACGGTGGGGGACATGATCACCTTGGATAAAGTAACATGGGCGGTTAATACCTTTGGGTCTTACAAATCGGCAGGACCAGACGGTATCTTTCCGGCGATTTTACAGAATATCGGGAGATCATCACTCCTGCTGTTGGTGGAACTGTTTAGGGTCTGTGTGCTGAACGGGCACATTCCTAGAGGGTGGAGGGAGGTCAGGGTGGTTTTCATACCCAAGGCGGGAAGAACCGGTCACTCTAAACCCAAGGATTTTAGACCAATCAGCTTATCGTCGTTTCTTTTGAAGATGTTGGAAAGACTGATTGATCTACATCAGAGGACGAAGATTGACGCCGGCGCTCAACACGCCCTCTCCCTTATTATGGCTCTTAGCTGTCAATGTCGTTCTGGGACTTTTTGGCAGAATGGGTCGGAACGTTGTGGCCTACGCGGTTGATGTAGTGATATTGGTATCGGGCAAGTTTCTGCCGACAATAAGCGAAGTCGTGCAAGGGGCGCTGGGCGAACTGTCAGCATGGGGGAGTGATAAGGGATTGGGAGTTAATCCGGAGAAGACCGAGTTGGTTCTTTTTACTAGGAGGTACAGGGTACAGAATTTTAGGCTGCCGGTACTAGGAGGAGTAGAGCTTAGACTATCTGATAGCGCTAAGTATCTAGGAGTTTTTCTGGACAGCAAGCTGTCGTGGGGAAGGAATACTCAGGAGAGACTTAAGAGAGGCCTTAATGCCTACTATATACGTCACTATATACGTTGGGCTGTTACGTGAACTCCAAGCTAGTTGACGGTTGCAGGAGGGCTCTGGAAGGAGCCTTAGGAGAGTATATGTTGAGATTGTGCTGGGTGCCTGGTCACTGCAACATAAACGGCAACGAGATTGCTGATGAGTTGGCGAGACAGGACTCAGAGATGGAGGATCCTAATCATATGGAGGCGGTTAGGCCTCCAATAGGCTTCTTCTTTGGAAAGATTAGGGAATGGATTCTGGACGCGACCAATAGGGCCTGGGGGAACCGAACGGACTGCCGGGTATCACGGAAGCTGTGGCAGGTGCTTAGGAAGTCCGACTCGGAGTTGTTGCTGTGCAGAAGTAGGGTCTGCGTGAGGACCATAATAGGAATCATCACGGGTTATTGCATGATAGGCAGGATGGCGATGAGGTTGGGATCCGACGTGTCGGATATGTGCGGGTTGTGTGAGGACCCGGAGGAGCTGGAGACGGTTGAACACATTTTGTGCCGCTGTCCCAGGTTACAGTGCAGCAGGCTGAGGTGGCTGGGCAGCAGATTCCTAGGCGAATTAGGGGACGTCCCGGGCTGTGGGCTCGAGTGTCTAATAGGATTCGTAATGGGGATGGCCTAGCTGCGCAGCAGGAGACTGGGAGCTAACCGCACAAAGGGCGGATTAGTGTTTTGTTGAGTGAGGCTTTTCTTTCCGGTTTGGTCAGATCTTCCTTTTCTTATCTATAAATATCTTTTCTAATGCTTTTGCTGTTTCTCTTCACCTTCTTTTTCAGCTATTTCTCTCTAAACAAGGCATCACAATGGATCATATTGTTCTCTGGGTGAGGGTGTGAAGGAGACTTCACACCAGCCTTTCTACCTACCTACCTACCTAGCGACGCTTTGTCGGTGCCGTCTCATAAGGTACCTGTCCCTCGCGGAGAACGTTGAAGGATCTCTCTTCGGCATCTTGTCTAGATACACCAGAGAATTCCTTGTCCCGCTCCGCGTCTTCTCCTCCTTCGTGACGTGGAGTTACATTTGACAGTACTGACAAGACAGTAGATATACATAGTCCAAATCAAGGCCTATCCATTAAGGCCGGTATTTACTATCCTACATAATCGTACGATTCATTCACAAGAAAATCTGACGGATTTCTATCCGACATAAAAAAATGTCTGCAAAATCTGCTGTCAACGCCACACTATCCCACAAAAAAGATGCAAGCTCAAATGGCTCTTCTACTTTACAAGAAAATGCAACTCTGATCGCATATAATCTATCATTTTATGAAAATTTTCATAAAAATTTGCAAATCGGACAGACTTGTCAAAGAGATCTGTCACTCAATGCATTTTTAAGCCACACCTTTATGCCTTTGGGTCTGCGCAAGGAGCCAGATGTTTATTTGGGTTTTTCCTCAACGAATTCAAAAGTTGTATACATTTGACTTATACATGTACATTTTTGTTGACGTTTTTTTTTTGCCACACATACATGCATACAAAACACGCTTTTCCTTTTGTTTTCCCTATGTAGTAGTAAGATTTTGACAACTTCGAGGAATTTTACACAAACAAAATGCCTGTTATTTTTTGTATTGTTGTAGCGGTAAGCAGACCTATTGGATAGGCCTTGGTCCAAATTTATAATGTTGAAATTGAAAGGCAGACATTTTTCTTATTATCTTTTAAACATGCCTGAACCTTTCACAATCGCGAAATTAATAGACAGACAGAAATTATTAGTTTCTATTTTTCGTTCTTTTACGCTGTTAACGGATATGAAAATTTTACAGGCATTGATACTTAAATTACATTAGTGTGAGAAAAATTATATGAAGCAACCACATGAAAGTGGCGAACAGTGAAAGAAATGAAAGGGAGTTAATCCGGAGAAGACCGAGTTGGTTCTTTTTACTAGGAGGTACAGGGTACAGAATTTTAGGCTGCCGGTACTAGGAGGAGTAGAGCTTAGAGTATCTGATAGCGCTAAGTATCTAGGAGTTTTTCTGGACAGCAAGCTGTCGTGGGGAAGGAATACTCAGGAGAGACTTAAGAGAGGCCTCAATGCCTACTATGCTTGCAGATCATCGATAGGTAGGAGCTGGGGACTCCGGCCGTCAGTAGTCGGATGGCTGTACACTTCGGTGGTTAGACCCATTCTTACGCATGGATGCTGTGTTTGGTGGGAGTCATTGAGAGTGGCTAGTCGAAGAAACCTTCTGTCTAAGGCTCAGAGGTGCGCTTCAATCGGCATGACAGGTGCCATGAGAAGTACTCCTCAAGCTGCACTGGATGCCATTCTACATCTTCTGCCCATTGAGCAGTATGTTATGGGAATGGCAGCCAGAAGCATTCTTAGACTGAGGGAACTAGGATTGATTAGGAATTTCACGCAGGGTCACTCACGGATCTTGGGTGAGATCGAAGCTGGAGGTTACTGCCTGGGATCACCCGGCTCCACGGATTTCGTGGGCACCAGGGTGGATTTCGGACGGTTGCCGGAGGTGGTAACGCCTTCTAGGGAGAGTTGGTCAGGTAGGAAGAGATTATTTAGTGGATTTGCTATTTTCACTGACGGCTCGAAGATGAGAGGTACGGGTGCGGGGGTCTACATTGAGGATCTGGACATCAGAATGTCATATAGGCTTCCTGACGACTGCAGTGTTTTTCAGGCGGAGGTTCTGGGGGTCTTGAGGGCCGTTGAACTGATGAGGGACAACATTGATAGGGGCTCGGAGGTCACTATATACGTTGACAGCCAGGCGTCCCTTATGGCCGTAAGGGGCTGTTACGTGAACTCCAAGCTAGTTGACGGTTGCAGGAGGGCTCTGGAGGGAGCCTTAGGAGAGTATATGTTGAGATTGTGCTGGGTGCCTGGTCACTGCAACATTAACGGCAACGAGATTGCTGATGAGTTGGCGAGACAGGGCTCAGAGATGGAGGATCCTAATCATATGGAGGCGGGTATGCCTCCAATAGGCTTCTTCTTTGGAAAGATTAGGGAATGGATTCTGGACGCGACCAATAGGGCCTGGGGGAACCGAACGGACTGCCGGGTATCACGGAAGCTGTGGCAGGTGCTTAGGAAGTCCGACTCGGAGTTGTTGCTGTGCAGAAGTAGGGTCTGCGTGAGGACCATAATAGGAATCATCACGGGTTATTGCATGATAGGCAGGATGGCGATGAGGTTGGGATCCGACGTGTCGGATATGTGCGGGTTGTGTGAGGACCCGGAGGAGCTGGAGACGGTTGAACACATTTTGTGCCGCTGTCCCAGGTTACAGTGCAGCAGGCTGAGGTGGCTGGGCAGCAGATTCCTAGGCGAATTAGGGGACGTCCCGGGCTGTGGGCTCGAGAGTCTAATAGGATTCGTAATGGGGATGGCCTAGCTGCGCAGCAGGAGACTGGGAGCTAACCGCACAAAGGGCGGATTAGTGTTTTGTTGAGTGAGGCTTTTCTTTCCGGTTTGGTCAGATCTTCCTTTTCTTATCTATAAATATCTTTTCTAATGCTTTTGCTGTTTCTCTTCACCTTCTTTTTCAGCTATTTCTCTCTAAACAAGGCATCACAATGGATCATATTGTTCTCTGGGTGAGGGTGTGAAGGAGACTTCACACCAGCCTTTCTACCTACCTACCTACCTAGCGACGCTTTGTCGGTGCCGTCTCATAAGGTACCTGTCCCTCGCGGAGAACGTTGAAGGATCTCTCTTCGGCATCTTGTCTAGATACACCAGAGAATTCCTTGTCCCGCTCCGCGCCTTCTCCTCCTTCGTGACGTGGAGTTACATTTGACAGTACTGACAAGACAGTAGATATACATAGTCCAAATCAAGGCCTATCCATTAAGGCCGGTATTTACTATCCTACATAATCGTACGATTCATTCACAAGAAAATCTGACGGATTTCTATCCGACATAAAAAAATGTCTGCAAAATCTGCTGTCAACGCCACACTATCCCACAAAAAAGATGCAAGCTCAAATGGCTCTTCTACTTTACAAGAAAATGCAACTCTGATCGCATATAATCTATCATTTTATGAAAATTTTCATAAAAATTTGCAAATCGGACAGACTTGTCAAAGAGATCTGTCACTCAATGCATTTTTAAGCCACACCTTTATGCCTTTGGGTCTGCGCAAGGAGCCAGATGTTAATTTGGGTTTTTCCTCAACGAATTCAAAAGTTGTATACATTTGACTTATACATGTACATTTTTGTTGACGTTTTTTTTTTGCCACACATACATGCATACAAAACACGCTTTTCCTTTTGTTTTCCCTATGTAGTAGTAAGATTTTGACAACTTCGAGGAATTTTACACAAACAAAATGCCTGTTATTTTATGTATTGTTGTAGCGGTAAGCAGACCTATTGGATAGGCCTTGGTCCAAATTTATAATGTTGAAATTGAAAGGCAGACATTTTTCTTATTATCTTTTAAACATGCCTGAACCTTTCACAATTGCGAAATTAATAGACAGACAGAAATTATTAGTTTCTATTTTTCGTTCTTTTACGCTGTTAACGGATATGAAAATTTTACAGGCATTGATACTTAAATTACATTAGTGTGAGAAAAATTATATGAAGCAACCACATGAAAGTGGCGAACAGTGAAAGAGAAAGACAAAAAATGTCTAGTACAGACAGCCATGTACTACATACTCTACTTCCTCAACCCCTCGCAAACAAACTACGTCTGTCTAACTTCAGCTTGCCACATTGTAAAAGGGGACAAGTGGTTTTCGCTGAAATTATTACTTTATCTCCGTGAACATAACAAACTTTTTTTTTCACTCATTGTACAGAGAGAATGTGCAGGAATCTCTCATGAAAACAGTATGGCGATAAAGTATTGTATGCCTTGCAGACTAAATTTTAGTGCTACCAAGTTCAAAAAAGTGTTTTTAGTACAATATTGCATGCATTTAATGTGAATGCCTGTTCTTCTTCTTATTTGCTATATGGGAGGAATTTTCGGTTTCCAACAAACTTTTTAACAAACCTGCGCGAATTTAATAATTCGTTAAGATTTATTTTATTTAATTAATGATTTTTATAAAAAAAACATTATTTTATTTTACAAAACGAACAACTAACAAATATACTCTGATCAAATAAAAGTGATACTTTTATGAAAACAACCGATCCCCTATTTGGCCGATTTAGAAAAATTTAGGACTTGTGCCAAAAATATGCAAATGGGGGGTAAAAGAGGAAGGTATTGGCTACATTTCCTCATATCCAGTTTTTTCCCATCAAATTATTTTTTTAACAAACTTTTTCAAACAAGCTTTTATTCATATATTGCCCCATTGTGCAAAATTTAGGACTTGTGCCAAAAATGTGAAAATGGGTGGTAATAGAGGAAGGTCTTGGCTACATTTCCCCATATTCAGTTTTTTTCCATCAAGTTATTTTTTTAACAACTTTTTCACACAACTCACTCATTCATATATTGCCCCATTGTGCAAAATTTAGGACTGGTCTTAAAAATGTGCAAATGGGGGGTAATAGAGGAAGGTCTTGGCTGCATTTCCTCATATTCAGATTTTTCCCATCAAGTTATTTTATTATTATTTTTAATAAAAACTTTATTTTAAAAGTAAAATAAAAAAAAAACATTATTTTTTAAGGGTTAGTACTAACCAATTTTTACGCTATGAATAACTAGTTAGTGCTTACCACTATTTACGTTATGACTTACTAGTTCGTGTTAACCATTATTTACGTTATCACTAACTAATATAAAGCAGCGTAGTAAAGCGCTTATGACACTACATTTTTTATTCATTGAATTGATATAGAATTGATAGAAAGAAACAGCAAATGTTGGAAAGAGCAAGCTATAAAAAATCTAAGCCGAATTTTTTTTGGAGTTTTTCTTTTGTTATTATTTTGTTCATTTTATGAAATGTTGTCAACTTTTTGTTTATGGAAAACATAAAATCAAAACAAACAAAAAGGGGATAATCGCTGAATTTGCCCATTAACCGCTGATTCAGCAACACTTCTAATATTTCAAGCTTGAAATGTCAATTTTAAGTTGAACAATTTTACATTGTTTTTGACATAACTTAATTTTTTTATCTTAATACAGCTTAACTCTTTGCTCTTGGTAAATTTTTCTATTGCATTATATTTGCACTGTTCACCAAAACTTGAACAATGCATTAAAAATGTAATGTCATGAAGCCTTAAGCAGTACAGATATATATTCCGTAGTCGAGTGGAATTAATTAGTTAGAAAGAGAGGCAAAATCACACGTACTGTTTTATTTATAAAATAAAAATTAATTTGAAATGTATTTCAAGAAAATTTGTGTCCAAAATTTCGTTATGCACAATTCAAACATATCTTATTTTGTATAAATACGGTAGATATGTATGTGTGCATGTATTTGCCTTTGTAATAACATGTTTAAATTTAAAAGAATTTGTTTATTTATCTCTTTAATGTTTAAGTTAACTTTTAATAATAGTTGGTCGCTCTGTTGAGGGTTAAAAATACCGTTAACGGTTAATAAAACATTGTTTTCGCCATCTTCAAGTTTTTTTCTGTATATCAAGTTAGTTATTGACATAACTACCAAACGTTCACTACCGAATTTTTAAGGTAAATAAAGAAACCATTTTTGAAAATAAAACAATATACCAAATTTTCTTTTTATTTCATTTTTTTCCGCCTTGCACGCAAACATTTGGTCCTTCGAGCCGGATATTTGGAAGCTTTTGTCCGGAGGTTAATTAATTTTATTATTTTTCTCTTAAAGAAGATCGACATCTTTGTGTTTTTCAACCACCTTTTTACATCGTACATACATACATATGTAGTGTATTCACTCATTCGTTTTTATCATTAAGTTATTTTATAAATAAAACATCATAATTAAGTTATTTTATAAGTAAAACATTATAATTAAGTATTCTATAAATAAACATCATAATTAAGTTACTTTATGCAATTATCATTATTAAATTAAAGTTTTTAATAAGTCAATGTGACCAGTTTGCATGCGTTGCATTTATGTTTGTTGAATTGGGTTATTGAACGTAAACATTGTATTGGTGTAATTTGAATATATTTCAATAATTCAATGCTGCCTGCAAGTTGAATGAACTGCATACAAACAATGTGTCAGCATAAACACAAATTGTTTTGATTTTGCTATTATGCTGACTTAGAATAATTTTAGTATATAAGACTTGAATTTTGTTAAAATAAATCAGAATTAATCTAAGAATTCAAGAATATATCAATTGTTGTTTTCATTTTAATTCTCTATCAAAAGGGCATATTAATGCTCGGCTAATGCGGCAGAAGTGCTAAGATAATACTTACTTTTTTTATCGTTTTCCTGATAATTATTCTTAGCAAACCAAAACTTTACACGGCGATCCTGCCAATATTCTAAAAACATTACACGGCGATACTGCCAATATTCAGAAAAACATTACATGGCGATCCTGAGTATATAAAACCTTGTAAAAAGTCTGTCTATCCTTACCAAAGGAAAAATAAAATTTAATTTGAGGCTAAGGATATTTTTTTTCCAAAACAAAAAAAAAATAATAAAAAAAAAAAAAAAATATATCCTAAGAATAAATTTACTCAATGACAACTCAGGAGGAAATAGACGCCATCTTCAGAAAGTGGGAAGAATATGTACCAGTTCCAATAAACGATAGTACAGAGAAACCTCCAAGGTACATACCAACCCCGAAGGAAGCCGGCCCTAAGCCAATAACATTGGAAGAATATAGGCGAAGACAGGCGAAAAACAAAAAGGACACCAAATCGTCAACCCAATCTGCCCATAAACCAAAGAAGCGAGGGGGCAAGAAGAGAAAATTCGAACAGACGTGTGCCAACCTACAACGCATTATAAACATCAGCAAAGGAGAACAGAAGCGAAAATTAATTGAGGAACTAGACGCGCTGAAGAAGAAAGGCTGGAAAGAACAACATCCGAAGTTATAGAACTGAACATTCATACATTTTTTTTAATAAGAAAACAAAAAAAAAAAAAAAATTATAATTTTATATTTTATAATTTGAATAGTACCATTACAAAATATATGTATACCTAAAAAAATGCAGAAATTAAACTAAAAACAAAAACATAAAAGACAATACAAGAAATTTTTTGCAAGGATCAGTTATTTCAAAATGGACAAGGGGAGAAGGATTATAAAACCTAAAAACCCTTAAAATTTACAATTAGAGAAAGAAATTTAAGTTTAGAAGAAAGTTTACAATGGTTAACAGAATTTTGGGAGCAAATAGGAATGAACAGGAGACCAACACTTGAAGACTTGTTAGAAAATAGAAGCATAGAAAAATTATCAGAAGAAGACGTACAATTAAACACTAACAATTTTGATAAATTAAGAAGAGAAGCATTAACGGTACTGAAACTTCACGAAGACAAATTAGAACAAGGCAATAGTTGTGTTGCATTACAATCAAAGAAAGACAAATTAGTTAAAATCCAGGTTCAGGAGAATTTTATCCAAGGACCCTGTAGTCCCGGGATCTATTCAGAGACCGGACAACTCATGGACAGAATCTAGCTCTGAATCTCTTTGTCTGCTAATGGAGACTCACTTTCCGGGATGTGTGGATCCTGAGGTGGGGGAACAGATTGAATAAGGTAACCCCTTCTCTGGGTCAGGCTCGGGTGGTGAGGAGAGAGAGAGACGGTGGGGGACATGATCACCTTGGATAAAGTAACATGGGCGGTTAATACCTTTGGGTCTTACCAATCGGCAGGACCAGACGGTATCTTTCCGGCGATTTTACAGAATATCGGGAGATCATCACTCCTGCTGTTGGTGGAACTGTTTAGGGTCTGTGTGCTGAACGGGCACATTCCTAGAGGGTGGAGGGAGGTCAGGGTGGTTTTCATACCCAAGGCGGGAAGAACCGGTCACTCTAAACCCAAGGATTTTAGACCAATCAGCTTATCGTCGTTTCTTTTGAAGATGTTGGAAAGACTGATTGATCTACATCAGAGGACGAAGATTGACGCCGGCGCTCAACACGCCCTCTCCCTTATTATGGCTCTTAGCTGTCAATGTCGTTCTGGGACTTTTTGGCAGAATGGGTCGGAACGTTGTGGCCTACGCGGATGATGTAGTGATATTGGTATCGGGCAAGTTTCTGCCGACAATAAGCGAAGTCGTGCAAGGGGCGCTGGGCGAACTGTCAGCATGGGGGAGTGATAAGGGATTGGGAGTTAATCCGGAGAAGACCGAGTTGGTTCTTTTTACTAGGAGGTACAGGGTACAGAATTTTAGGCTGCCGGTACTAGGAGGAGTAGAGCTTAGACTATCTGATAGCGCTAAGTATCTAGGAGTTTTTCTGGACAGCAAGCTGTCGTGGGGAAGGAATACTCAGGAGAGACTTAAGAGAGGCCTTAATGCCTACTATATACGTCACTATATACGTTGGGCTGTTACGTGAACTCCAAGCTAGTTGACGGTTGCAGGAGGGCTCTGGAAGGAGCCTTAGGAGAGTATATGTTGAGATTGTGCTGGGTGCCTGGTCACTGCAACATAAACGGCAACGAGATTGCTGATGAGTTGGCGAGACAGGACTCAGAGATGGAGGATCCTAATCATATGGAGGCGGTTAGGCCTCCAATAGGCTTCTTCTTTGGAAAGATTAGGGAATGGATTCTGGACGCGACCAATAGGGCCTGGGGGAACCGAACGGACTGCCGGGTATCACGGAAGCTGTGGCAGGTGCTTAGGAAGTCCGACTCGGAGTTGTTGCTGTGCAGAAGTAGGGTCTGCGTGAGGACCATAATAGGAATCATCACGGGTTATTGCATGATAGGCAGGATGGCGATGAGGTTTGGATCCGACGTTTCGGATATGTGCGGGTTGTGTGAGGACCCGGAGGAGCTGGAGACGGTTGAACACATTTTGTGCCGCTGTCCCAGGTTACAGTGCAGCAGGCTGAGGTGGCTGGGCAGCAGCTTCCTAGGCGAATTAGGGGACGTCCCGGGCTGTGGGCTCGAGAGTCTAATAGGATTCGTAATGGGGATGGCCTAGCTGCGCAGCAGGAGACTGGGAGCTAACCGCACAAAGGGCGGATTAGTGTTTTGTTGAGTGAGGCTTTTCTTTCCGGTTTGGTCAGATCTTCCTTTTCTTATCTATAAATATCTTTTCTAATGCTTTTGCTGTTTCTCTTCACCTTCTTTTTCAGCTATTTCTCTCTAAACAAGGCATCACAATGGATCATATTGTTCTCTGGGTGAGGGTGTGAAGGAGACTTCACACCAGCCTTTCTACCTACCTACCTACCTAGCGACGCTTTGTCGGTGCCGTCTCATAAGGTACCTGTCCCTCGCGGAGAACGTTGAAGGATCTCTCTTCGGCATCTTGTCTAGATACACCAGAGAATTCCTTGTCCCGCTCCGCGCCTTCTCCTCCTTCGTGACGTGGAGTTACATTTGACAGTACTGACAAGACAGTAGATATACATAGTCCAAATCAAGGCCTATCCATTAAGGCCGGTATTTACTATCCTACATAATCGTACGATTCATTCACAAGAAAATCTGACGGATTTCTATCCGACATAAAAAAATGTCTGCAAAATCTGCTGTCAACGCCACACTATCCCACAAAAAAGATGCAAGCTCAAATGGCTCTTCTACTTTACAAGAAAATGCAACTCTGATCGCATATAATCTATCATTTTATGAAAATTTTCATAAAAATTTGCAAATCGGACAGACTTGTCAAAGAGATCTGTCACTCAATGCATTTTTAAGCCACACCTTTATGCCTTTGGGTCTGCGCAAGGAGCCAGATGTTTATTTGGGTTTTTCCTCAACGAATTCAAAAGTTGTATACATTTGACTTATACATGTACATTTTTGTTGACGTTTTTTTTTTGCCACACATACATGCATACAAAACACGCTTTTCCTTTTGTTTTCCCTATGTAGTAGTAAGATTTTGACAACTTCGAGGAATTTTACACAAACAAAATGCCTGTTATTTTTTGTATTGTTGTAGCGGTAAGCAGACCTATTGGATAGGCCTTGGTCCAAATTTATAATGTTGAAATTGAAAGGCAGACATTTTTCTTATTATCTTTTAAACATGCCTGAACCTTTCACAATCGCGAAATTAATAGACAGACAGAAATTATTAGTTTCTATTTTTCGTTCTTTTACGCTGTTAACGGATATGAAAATTTTACAGGCATTGATACTTAAATTACATTAGTGTGAGAAAAATTATATGAAGCAACCACATGAAAGTGGCGAACAGTGAAAGAAATGAAAGGGAGTTAATCCGGAGAAGACCGAGTTGGTTCTTTTTACTAGGAGGTACAGGGTACAGAATTTTAGGCTGCCGGTACTAGGAGGAGTAGAGCTTAGAGTATCTGATAGCGCTAAGTATCTAGGAGTTTTTCTGGACAGCAAGCTGTCGTGGGGAAGGAATACTCAGGAGAGACTTAAGAGAGGCCTCAATGCCTACTATGCTTGCAGATCATCGATAGGTAGGAGCTGGGAACTGCGGCCGTCAGTAGTGGGATGGCTGTACACTTCGGTGGTTAGACCCATTCTTACGCATGGATGCTGTGTTTGGTGGGAGTCATTGAGAGTGGCTAGTCGAAGAAACCTTCTGTCTAAGGCTCAGAGGTGCGCTTCAATCGGCATGACAGGTGCCATGAGAAGTACTCCTCAAGCTGCACTGGATGCCATTCTACATCTTCTGCCCATTGAGCAGTATGTTATGGGAATGGCAGCCAGAAGCATTCTTAGACTGAGGGAACTAGGATTGATTAGGAATTTCACGCAGGGTCACTCACGGATCTTGGGTGAGATCGAAGCTGGAGGTTACTGCCTGGGATCACCCGGCTCCACGGATTTCGTGGGCACCAGGGTGGATTTCGGACGGTTGCCGGAGGTGGTAACGCCTTCTAGGGAGAGTTGGTCAGGTAGGAAGAGATTATTTAGTGGATTTGCTATTTTCACTGACGGCTCGAAGATGAGAGGTACGGGTGCGGGGGTCTACATTGAGGATCTGGACATCAGAATGTCATATAGGCTTCCTGACGACTGCAGTGTTTTTCAGGCGGAGGTTCTGGGGGTCTTGAGGGCCGTTGAACTGATGAGGGACAACATTGATAGGGGCTCGGAGGTCACTATATACGTTGACAGCCAGGCGTCCCTTATGGCCGTAAGGGGCTGTTACGTGAACTCCAAGCTAGTTGACGGTTGCAGGAGGGTTCTGGAGGGAGCCTTAGGAGAGTATATGTTGAGATTGTGCTGGGTGCCTGGTCACTGCAACATTAACGGCAACGAGATTGCTGATGAGTTGGCGAGACAGGGCTCAGAGATGGAGGATCCTAATCATATGGAGGCGGTTATGCCTCCAATAGGCTTCTTCTTTGGAAAGATTAGGGAATGGATTCTGGACGCGACCAATAGGGCCTGGGGGAACCGAACGGACTGCCGGGTATCACGGAAGCTGTGGCAGGTGCTTAGGAAGTCCGACTCGGAGTTGTTGCTGTGCAGAAGTAGGGTCTGCGTGAGGACCATAATAGGAATCATCACGGGTTATTGCATGATAGGCAGGATGGCGATGAGGTTGGGATCCGACGTGTCGGATATGTGCGGGTTGTGTGAGGACCCGGAGGAGCTGGAGACGGTTGAACACATTTTGTGCCGCTGTCCCAGGTTACAGTGCAGCAGGCTGAGGTGGCTGGGCAGCAGATTCCTAGGCGAATTAGGGGACGTCCCGGGCTGTGGGCTCGAGAGTCTAATAGGATTCGTAATGGGGATGGCCTAGCTGCGCAGCAGGAGACTGGGAGCTAACCGCACAAAGGGCGGATTAGTGTTTTGTTGAGTGAGGCTTTTCTTTCCGGTTTGGTCAGATCTTCCTTTTCTTATCTATAAATATCTTTTCTAATGCTTTTGCTGTTTCTCTTCACCTTCTTTTTCAGCTATTTCTCTCTAAACAAGGCATCACAATGGATCATATTGTTCTCTGGGTGAGGGTGTGAAGGAGACTTCACACCAGCCTTTCTACCTACCTACCTACCTAGCGACGCTTTGTCGGTGCCGTCTCATAAGGTACCTGTCCCTCGCGGAGAACGTTGAAGGATCTCTCTTCGGCATCTTGTCTAGATACACCAGAGAATTCCTTGTCCCGCTCCGCGCCTTCTCCTCCTTCGTGACGTGGAGTTACATTTGACAGTACTGACAAGACAGTAGATATACATAGTCCAAATCAAGGCCTATCCATTAAGGCCGGTATTTACTATCCTACATAATCGTACGATTCATTCACAAGAAAATCTGACGGATTTCTATCCGACATAAAAAAATGTCTGCAAAATCTGCTGTCAACGCCACACTATCCCACAAAAAAGATGCAAGCTCAAATGGCTCTTCTACTTTACAAGAAAATGCAACTCTGATCGCATATAATCTATCATTTTATGAAAATTTTCATAAAAATTTGCAAATCGGACAGACTTGTCAAAGAGATCTGTCACTCAATGCATTTTTAAGCCACACCTTTATGCCTTTGGGTCTGCGCAAGGAGCCAGATGTTAATTTGGGTTTTTCCTCAACGAATTCAAAAGTTGTATACATTTGACTTATACATGTACATTTTTGTTGACGTTTTTTTTTTGCCACACATACATGCATACAAAACACGCTTTTCCTTTTGTTTTCCCTATGTAGTAGTAAGATTTTGACAACTTCGAGGAATTTTACACAAACAAAATGCCTGTTATTTTATGTATTGTTGTAGCGGTAAGCAGACCTATTGGATAGGCCTTGGTCCAAATTTATAATGTTGAAATTGAAAGGCAGACATTTTTCTTATTATCTTTTAAACATGCCTGAACCTTTCACAATTGCGAAATTAATAGACAGACAGAAATTATTAGTTTCTATTTTTCGTTCTTTTACGCTGTTAACGGATATGAAAATTTTACAGGCATTGATACTTAAATTACATTAGTGTGAGAAAAATTATATGAAGCAACCACATGAAAGTGGCGAACAGTGAAAGAGAAAGACAAAAAATGTCTAGTACAGACAGCCATGTACTACATACTCTACTTCCTCAACCCCTCGCAAACAAACTACGTCTGTCTAACTTCAGCTTGCCACATTGTAAAAGGGGACAAGTGGTTTTCGCTGAAATTATTACTTTATCTCCGTGAACATAACAAACTTTTTTTTTCACTCATTGTACAGAGAGAATATGCAGGAATCTCTCATGAAAACAGTATGGCGATAAAGTATTGTATGCCTTGCAGACTAAATTTTAGTGCTACCAAGTTCAAAAAAGTGTTTTTAGTACAATATTGCATGCATTTAATGTGAATGCCTGTTCTTCTTCTTATTTGCTATATGGGAGGAATTTTCGGTTTCCAACAAACTTTTTAACAAACCTGCGCGAATTTAATAATTCGTTAAGATTTATTTTATTTAATTAATGATTTTTATAAAAAAAACATTATTTTATTTTACAAAACGAACAACTAACAAATATACTCTGATCAAATAAAAGGGATACTTTTATGAAAACAACCGATCCCCTATTTGGCCGATTTAGAAAAATTTAGGACTTGTGCCAAAAATATGCAAATGGGGGGTAAAAGAGGAAGGTATTGGCTACATTTCCTCATATCCAGTTTTTTCCCATCAAATTATTTTTTTAACAAACTTTTTCAAACAAGCTTTTATTCATATATTGCCCCATTGTGCAAAATTTAGGACTTGTGCCAAAAATGTGAAAATGGGTGGTAATAGAGGAAGGTCTTGGCTACATTTCCCCATATTCAGTTTTTTTCCATCAAGTTATTTTTTTAACAACTTTTTCACACAACTCACTCATTCATATATTGCCCCACTGTGCAAAATTTAGGACTGGTCTTAAAAATGTGCAAATGGGGGGTAATAGAGGAAGGGTTGGCTGCATTTCCTCATATTCAGATTTTTCCCATCAAGTTATTTTATTATTATTTTTAATAAAAACTTTATTTTAAAAGTAAAATAAAAAAAAACATTATTTTTTAAGGGTTAGTACTAACCAATTTTTACGCTATGAATAACTAGTTAGTGCTTACCACTATTTACGTTATGACTTACTAGTTCGTGTTAACCATTATTTACGTTATCACTATCTAATATAAAGCAGCGTAGTAAAGCGCTTATGACACTACATTTTTTATTCATTGAATTGATATAGAATTGATAGAAAGAAACAGCAAATGTTGGAAAGAGCAAGCTATAAAAAATCTAAGCCGAATTTTTTTTGGAGTTTTTCTTTTGTTATTATTTTGTTCATTTTATGAAATGTTGTCAACTTTTTGTTTATGGAAAACATAAAATCAAAACAAACAAAAAGGGGATAATCGCTGAATTTGCCCATTAACCGCTGATTCAGCAACACTTTTAATATTTCAAGCTTGAAATGTCAATTTTAAGTTGAACAATTTTACATTGTTTTTGACATAACTTAATTTTTTTATCTTAATACAGCTTAACTCTTTGCTCTTGGTAAATTTTTCTATTGCATTATATTTGCACTGTTCACCAAAACTTGAACAATGCATTAAAAATGTAATGTCATGAAGCCTTAAGCAGTACAGATATATATTCCGTAGTCGAGTGGAATTAATTAGTTAGAAAGAGAGGCAAAATCACACGTACTGTTTTATTTATAAAATAAAAATTAATTTGAAATGTATTTCAAGAAAATTTGTGTCCAAAATTTCGTTATGCACAATTCAAACATATCTTATTTTGTATAAATACGGTAGATATGTATGTGTGCATGTATTTGCCTTTGTAATAACATGTTTAAATTTAAAAGAATTTGTTTATTTATCTCTTTAATGTTTAAGTTAACTTTTAATAATAGTTGGTCGCTCTGTTGAGGGTTAAAAATACCGTTAACGGTTAATAAAACATTGTTTTCGCCATCTTCAAGTTTTTTTCTGTATATCAAGTTAGTTATTGACATAACTACCAAACGTTCACTACCGAATTTTTAAGGTAAATAAAGAAACCATTTTTGAAAATAAAACAATATACCAAATTTTCTTTTTATTTCATTTTTTTCCGCCTTGCACGCAAACATTTGGTCCTTCGAGCCGGATATTTGGAAGCTTTTGTCCGGAGGTTAATTAATTTTATTATTTTTCTCTTAAAGAAGATCGACATCTTTGTGTTTTTCAACCACCTTTTTACATCGTACATACATACATATGTAGTGTATTCACTCATTCGTTTTTATCATTAAGTTATTTTATAAATAAAACATCATAATTAAGTTATTTTATAAGTAAAACATTATAATTAAGTATTCTATAAATAAACATCATAATTGAGTTACTTTATGCAATTATCATTATTAAATTAAAGTTTTTAATAAGTCAATGTGACCAGTTTGCATGCGTTGCATTTATGTTTGTTGAATTGGGTTATTGAACGTAAACATTGTATTGGTGTAATTTGAATATATTTCAATAATTCAATGCTGCCTGCAAGTTGAATGAACTGCATACAAACAATGTGTCAGCATAAACACAAATTGTTTTGATTTTGCTATTATGCTGACTTAGAATAATTTTAGTATATAAGACTTGAATTTTGTTAAAATAAATCAGAATTAATCTAAGAATTCAAGAATATATCAATTGTTGTTTTCATTTTAATTCTCTATCAAAAGGGCATATTAATGCTCGGCTAATGCGGCAGAAGTGCTAAGATAATACTTACTTTTTTTTATCGTTTTCCTGATAATTATTCTTAGCAAACCAAAACTTTACACGGCGATCCTGCCAATATTCTAAAAACATTACACGGCGATACTGCCAATATTCAGAAAAACATTACATGGCGATCCTGCCAGGAGTATATAAAACCTTGTAAAAAGTCTGTCTATCCTTACCAAAGGAAAAATAAAATTTAATTTGAGGCTAAGGATATTTTTTTTCCAAAACAAAAAAAAAATAATAAAAAAAAAAAAAAAAATATATCCTAAGAATAAATTTACTCAATGACAACTCAGGAGGAAATAGACGCCATCTTCAGAAAGTGGGAAGAATATGTACCAGTTCCAATAAACGATAGTACAGAGAAACCTCCAAGGTACATACCAACCCCGAAGGAAGCCGGCCCTAAGCCAATAACATTGGAAGAATATAGGCGAAGACAGGCGAAAAACAAAAAGGACACCAAATCGTCAACCCAATCTGCCCATAAACCAAAGAAGCGAGGGGGCAAGAAGAGAAAATTCGAACAGACGTGTGCCAACCTACAACGCATTATAAACATCAGCAAAGGAGAACAGAAGCGAAAATTAATTGAGGAACTAGACGCGCTGAAGAAGAAAGGCTGGAAAGAACAACATCCGAAGTTATAGAACTGAACATTCATACATTTTTTTTAATAAGAAAACAAAAAAAAAAAAAATTATAATTTTATATTTTATAATTTGAATAGTACCATTACAAAATATATGTATACCTAAAAAAATGCAGAAATTAAACTAAAAACAAAAACATAAAAGACAATACAAGAAATTTTTTGCAAGGATCAGTTATTTCAAAATGGACAAGGGGAGAAGGATTATAAAACCTAAAAACCCTTAAAATTAACAATTAGAGAAAGAAATTTAAGTTTAGAAGAAAGTTTACAATGGTTAACAGAATTTTGGGAGCAAATAGGAATGAACAGGAGACCAACACTTGAAGACTTGTTAGAAAATAGAAGCATAGAAAAATTATCAGAAGAAGACGTACAATTAAACACTAACAATTTTGATAAATTAAGAAGAGAAGCATTAACGGTACTGAAACTTCACGAAGACAAATTAGAACAAGGCAATAGTTGTGTTG
Source organism: Pollenia amentaria (assembly GCA_943735925.1). Taxonomy (NCBI): domain Eukaryota; kingdom Metazoa; phylum Arthropoda; class Insecta; order Diptera; family Polleniidae; genus Pollenia; species Pollenia amentaria. The sequence continues at coordinate 94,831,501 of OX031007.1, forward strand.
CATTACAATCAAAGAAAGACAAATTAGTTAAAATCCAGGTTCAGGAGAATTTTATCCAAGGACCCTGTAGTCCCGGGATCTATTCAGAGACCGGACAACTCATGGACAGAATCTAGCTCTGAATCTCTTTGTCTGCTAATGGAGACTCACTTTCCGGGATGTGTGGATCCTGAGGTGGGGGAACAGATTGAATAAGGTAACCCCTTCTCTGGGTCAGGCTCGGGTGGTGAGGAGAGAGAGAGACGGTGGGGGACATGATCACCTTGGATAAAGTAACATGGGCGGTTAATACCTTTGGGTCTTACAAATCGGCAGGACCAGACGGTATCTTTCCGGCGATTTTACAGAATATCGGGAGATCATCACTCCTGCTGTTGGTGGAACTGTTTAGGGTCTGTGTGCTGAACGGGCACATTCCTAGAGGGTGGAGGGAGGTCAGGGTGGTTTTCATACCCAAGGCGGGAAGAACCGGTCACTCTAAACCCAAGGATTTTAGACCAATCAGCTTATCGTCGTTTCTTTTGAAGATGTTGGAAAGACTGATTGATCTACATCAGAGGACGAAGATTGACGCCGGCGCTCAACACGCCCTCTCCCTTATTATGGCTCTTAGCTGTCAATGTCGTTCTGGGACTTTTTGGCAGAATGGGTCGGAACGTTGTGGCCTACGCGGATGATGTAGTGATATTGGTATCGGGCAAGTTTCTGCCGACAATAAGCGAAGTCGTGCAAGGGGCGCTGGGCGAACTGTCAGCATGGGGGAGTGATAAGGGATTGGGAGTTAATCCGGAGAAGACCGAGTTGGTTCTTTTTACTAGGAGGTACAGGGTACAGAATTTTAGGCTGCCGGTACTAGGAGGAGTAGAGCTTAGACTATCTGATAGCGCTAAGTATCTAGGAGTTTTTCTGGACAGCAAGCTGTCGTGGGGAAGGAATACTCAGGAGAGACTTAAGAGAGGCCTTAATGCCTACTATATACGTCACTATATACGTTGGGCTGTTACGTGAACTCCAAGCTAGTTGACGGTTGCAGGAGGGCTCTGGAAGGAGCCTTAGGAGAGTATATGTTGAGATTGTGCTGGGTGCCTGGTCACTGCAACATAAACGGCAACGAGATTGCTGATGAGTTGGCGAGACAGGACTCAGAGATGGAGGATCCTAATCATATGGAGGCGGTTAGGCCTCCAATAGGCTTCTTCTTTGGAAAGATTAGGGAATGGATTCTGGACGCGACCAATAGGGCCTGGGGGAACCGAACGGACTGCCGGGTATCACGGAAGCTGTGGCAGGTGCTTAGGAAGTCCGACTCGGAGTTGTTGCTGTGCAGAAGTAGGGTCTGCGTGAGGACCATAATAGGAATCATCACGGGTTATTGCATGATAGGCAGGATGGCGATGAGGTTTGGATCCGACGTTTCGGATATGTGCGGGTTGTGTGAGGACCCGGAGGAGCTGGAGACGGTTGAACACATTTTGTGCCGCTGTCCCAGGTTACAGTGCAGCAGGCTGAGGTGGCTGGGCAGCAGCTTCCTAGGCGAATTAGGGGACGTCCCGGGCTGTGGGCTCGAGAGTCTAATAGGATTCGTAATGGGGATGGCCTAGCTGCGCAGCAGGAGACTGGGAGCTAACCGCACAAAGGGCGGATTAGTGTTTTGTTGAGTGAGGCTTTTCTTTCCGGTTTGGTCAGATCTTCCTTTTCTTATCTATAAATATCTTTTCTAATGCTTTTGCTGTTTCTCTTCACCTTCTTTTTCAGCTATTTCTCTCTAAACAAGGCATCACAATGGATCATATTGTTCTCTGGGTGAGGGTGTGAAGGAGACTTCACACCAGCCTTTCTACCTACCTACCTACCTAGCGACGCTTTGTCGGTGCCGTCTCATAAGGTACCTGTCCCTCGCGGAGAACGTTGAAGGATCTCTCTTCGGCATCTTGTCTAGATACACCAGAGAATTCCTTGTCCCGCTCCGCGCCTTCTCCTCCTTCGTGACGTGGAGTTACATTTGACAGTACTGACAAGACAGTAGATATACATAGTCCAAATCAAGGCCTATCCATTAAGGCCGGTATTTACTATCCTACATAATCGTACGATTCATTCACAAGAAAATCTGACGGATTTCTATCCGACATAAAAAAATGTCTGCAAAATCTGCTGTCAACGCCACACTATCCCACAAAAAAGATGCAAGCTCAAATGGCTCTTCTACTTTACAAGAAAATGCAACTCTGATCGCATATAATCTATCATTTTATGAAAATTTTCATAAAAATTTGCAAATCGGACAGACTTGTCAAAGAGATCTGTCACTCAATGCATTTTTAAGCCACACCTTTATGCCTTTGGGTCTGCGCAAGGAGCCAGATGTTTATTTGGGTTTTTCCTCAACGAATTCAAAAGTTGTATACATTTGACTTATACATGTACATTTTTGTTGACGTTTTTTTTTTTGCCACACATACATGCATACAAAACACGCTTTTCCTTTTGTTTTCCCTATGTAGTAGTAAGATTTTGACAACTTCGAGGAATTTTACACAAACAAAATGCCTGTTATTTTTTGTATTGTTGTAGCGGTAAGCAGACCTATTGGATAGGCCTTGGTCCAAATTTATAATGTTGAAATTGAAAGGCAGACATTTTTCTTATTATCTTTTAAACATGCCTGAACCTTTCACAATCGCGAAATTAATAGACAGACAGAAATTATTAGTTTCTATTTTTCGTTCTTTTACGCTGTTAACGGATATGAAAATTTTACAGGCATTGATACTTAAATTACATTAGTGTGAGAAAAATTATATGAAGCAACCACATGAAAGTGGCGAACAGTGAAAGAAATGAAAGGGAGTTAATCCGGAGAAGACCGAGTTGGTTCTTTTTACTAGGAGGTACAGGGTACAGAATTTTAGGCTGCCGGTACTAGGAGGAGTAGAGCTTAGAGTATCTGATAGCGCTAAGTATCTAGGAGTTTTTCTGGACAGCAAGCTGTCGTGGGGAAGGAATACTCAGGAGAGACTTAAGAGAGGCCTCAATGCCTACTATGCTTGCAGATCATCGATAGGTAGGAGCTGGGGACTCCGGCCGTCAGTAGTGGGATGGCTGTACACTTCGGTGGTTAGACCCATTCTTACGCATGGATGCTGTGTTTGGTGGGAGTCATTGAGAGTGGCTAGTCGAAGAAACCTTCTGTCTAAGGCTCAGAGGTGCGCTTCAATCGGCATGACAGGTGCCATGAGAAGTACTCCTCAAGCTGCACTGGATGCCATTCTACATCTTCTGCCCATTGAGCAGTATGTTATGGGAATGGCAGCCAGAAGCATTCTTAGACTGAGGGAACTAGGATTGATTAGGAATTTCACGCAGGGTCACTCACGGATCTTGGGTGAGATCGAAGCTGGAGGTTACTGCCTGGGATCACCCGGCTCCACGGATTTCGTGGGCACCAGGGTGGATTTCGGACGGTTGCCGGAGGTGGTAACGCCTTCTAGGGAGAGTTGGTCAGGTAGGAAGAGATTATTTAGTGGATTTGCTATTTTCACTGACGGCTCGAAGATGAGAGGTACGGGTGCGGGGGTCTACATTGAGGATCTGGACATCAGAATGTCATATAGGCTTCCTGACGACTGCAGTGTTTTTCAGGCGGAGGTTCTGGGGGTCTTGAGGGCCGTTGAACTGATGAGGGACAACATTGATAGGGGCTCGGAGGTCACTATATACGTTGACAGCCAGGCGTCCCTTATGGCCGTAAGGGGCTGTTACGTGAACTCCAAGCTAGTTGACGGTTGCAGGAGGGTTCTGGAGGGAGCCTTAGGAGAGTATATGTTGAGATTGTGCTGGGTGCCTGGTCACTGCAACATTAACGGCAACGAGATTGCTGATGAGTTGGCGAGACAGGGCTCAGAGATGGAGGATCCTAATCATATGGAGGCGGTTATGCCTCCAATAGGCTTCTTCTTTGGAAAGATTAGGGAATGGATTCTGGACGCGACCAATAGGGCCTGGGGGAACCGAACGGACTGCCGGGTATCACGGAAGCTGTGGCAGGTGCTTAGGAAGTCCGACTCGGAGTTGTTGCTGTGCAGAAGTAGGGTCTGCGTGAGGACCATAATAGGAATCATCACGGGTTATTGCATGATAGGCAGGATGGCGATGAGGTTGGGATCCGACGTGTCGGATATGTGCGGGTTGTGTGAGGACCCGGAGGAGCTGGAGACGGTTGAACACATTTTGTGCCGCTGTCCCAGGTTACAGTGCAGCAGGCTGAGGTGGCTGGGCAGCAGATTCCTAGGCGAATTAGGGGACGTCCCGGGCTGTGGGCTCGAGAGTCTAATAGGATTCGTAATGGGGATGGCCTAGCTGCGCAGCAGGAGACTGGGAGCTAACCGCACAAAGGGCGGATTAGTGTTTTGTTGAGTGAGGCTTTTCTTTCCGGTTTGGTCAGATCTTCCTTTTCTTATCTATAAATATCTTTTCTAATGCTTTTGCTGTTTCTCTTCACCTTCTTTTTCAGCTATTTCTCTCTAAACAAGGCATCACAATGGATCATATTGTTCTCTGGGTGAGGGTGTGAAGGAGACTTCACACCAGCCTTTCTACCTACCTACCTACCTAGCGACGCTTTGTCGGTGCCGTCTCATAAGGTACCTGTCCCTCGCGGAGAACGTTGAAGGATCTCTCTTCGGCATCTTGTCTAGATACACCAGAGAATTCCTTGTCCCGCTCCGCGCCTTCTCCTCCTTCGTGACGTGGAGTTACATTTGACAGTACTGACAAGACAGTAGATATACATAGTCCAAATCAAGGCCTATCCATTAAGGCCGGTATTTACTATCCTACATAATCGTACGATTCATTCACAAGAAAATCTGACGGATTTCTATCCGACATAAAAAAATGTCTGCAAAATCTGCTGTCAACGCCACACTATCCCACAAAAAAGATGCAAGCTCAAATGGCTCTTCTACTTTACAAGAAAATGCAACTCTGATCGCATATAATCTATCATTTTATGAAAATTTTCATAAAAATTTGCAAATCGGACAGACTTGTCAAAGAGATCTGTCACTCAATGCATTTTTAAGCCACACCTTTATGCCTTTGGGTCTGCGCAAGGAGCCAGATGTTAATTTGGGTTTTTCCTCAACGAATTCAAAAGTTGTATACATTTGACTTATACATGTACATTTTTGTTGACGTTTTTTTTTTGCCACACATACATGCATACAAAACACGCTTTTCCTTTTGTTTTCCCTATGTAGTAGTAAGATTTTGACAACTTCGAGGAATTTTACACAAACAAAATGCCTGTTATTTTATGTATTGTTGTAGCGGTAAGCAGACCTATTGGATAGGCCTTGGTCCAAATTTATAATGTTGAAATTGAAAGGCAGACATTTTTCTTATTATCTTTTAAACATGCCTGAACCTTTCACAATTGCGAAATTAATAGACAGACAGAAATTATTAGTTTCTATTTTTCGTTCTTTTACGCTGTTAACGGATATGAAAATTTTACAGGCATTGATACTTAAATTACATTAGTGTGAGAAAAATTATATGAAGCAACCACATGAAAGTGGCGAACAGTGAAAGAGAAAGACAAAAAATGTCTAGTACAGACAGCCATGTACTACATACTCTACTTCCTCAACCCCTCGCAAACAAACTACGTCTGTCTAACTTCAGCTTGCCACATTGTAAAAGGGGACAAGTGGTTTTCGCTGAAATTATTACTTTATCTCCGTGAACATAACAAACTTTTTTTTTCACTCATTGTACAGAGATAATGTGCAGGAATCTCTCATGAAAACAGTATGGCGATAAAGTATTGTATGCCTTGCAGACTAAATTTTAGTGCTACCAAGTTCAAAAAAGTGTTTTTAGTACAATATTGCATGCATTTAATGTGAATGCCTGTTCTTCTTCTTATTTGCTATATGGGAGGAATTTTCGGTTTCCAACAAACTTTTTAACAAACCTGCGCGAATTTAATAATTCGTTAAGATTTATTTTATTTAATTAATGATTTTAAGGTGTTTTTAATTAAAATAAAAAAACATAATATTACAAACACTTATAAAAAAAACATTATTTTATTTTACAAAACGAACAACTAACAAATATACTCTGATCAAATAAAAGGGATACTTTTATGAAAACAACCGATCCCCTATTTGGCCGATTTAGAAAAATTTAGGACTTGTGCCAAAAATATGCAAATGGGGGGTAAAAGAGGAAGGTATTGGCTACATTTCCTCATATCCAGTTTTTTCCCATCAAATTATTTTTTTAACAAACTTTTTCAAACAAGCTTTTATTCATATATTGAACCATTGTGCAAAATTTAGGACTTGTGCCAAAAATGTGAAAATGGGTGGTAATAGAGGAAGGTCTTGGCTACATTTCCCCATATTCAGTTTTTTTCCATCAAGTTATTTTTTTAACAACTTTTTCACACAACTCACTCATTCATATATTGCCCCATTGTGCAAAATTTAGGACTGGTCTTAAAAATGTGCAAATGGGGGGTAATAGAGGAAGGTCTTGGCTGCATTTCCTCATATTCAGATTTTTCCCATCAAGTTATTTTATTATTATTTTTAATAAAAACTTTATTTTAAAAGTAAAATAAAAAAAAAACATTATTTTTTAAGGGTTAGTACTAACCAATTTTTACGCTATGAATAACTAGTTAGTGCTTACCACTATTTACGTTATGACTTACTAGTTCGTGTTAACCATTATTTACGTTATCACTAACTAATATAAAGCAGCGTAGTAAAGCGCTTATGACACTACATTTTTTATTCATTGAATTGATATAGAATTGATAGAAAGAAACAGCAAATGTTGGAAAGAGCAAGCTATAAAAAATCTAAGCCGAATTTTTTTTGGAGTTTTTCTTTTGTTATTATTTTGTTCATTTTATGAAATGTTGTCAACTTTCTGTTTATGGAAAACATAAAATCAAAACAAACAAAAAGGGGATAATCGCTGAATTTGCCCATTAACCGCTGATTCAGCAACACTTTTAATATTTCAAGCTTGAAATGTCAATTTTAAGTTGAACAATTTTACATTGTTTTTGACATAACTTAATTTTTTTATCTTAATACAGCTTAACTCTTTGCTCTTGGTAAATTTTTCTATTGCATTATATTTGCACTGTTCACCAAAACTTGAACAATGCATTAAAAATGTAATGTCATGAAGCCTTAAGCAGTACAGATATATATTCCGTAGTCGAGTGGAATTAATTAGTTAGAAAGAGAGGCAAAATCACACGTACTGTTTTATTTATAAAATAAAAATTAATTTGAAATGTATTTCAAGAAAATTTGTGTCCAAAATTTCGTTATGCACAATTCAAACATATCTTATTTTGTATAAATACGGTAGATATGTATGTGTGCATGTATTTGCCTTTGTAATAACATGTTAAAATTTAAAAGAATTTGTTTATTTATCTCTTTAATGTTTAAGTTAACTTTTAATAATAGTTGGTCGCTCTGTTGAGGGTTAAAAATACCGTTAAAGGTTAATAAAACATTGTTTTCGCCATCTTCAAGTTTTTTTCTGTATATCAAGTTAGTTATTGACATAACTACCAAACGTTCACTACCGAATTTTTAAGGTAAATAAAGAAACCATTTTTGAAAATAAAACAATATACCAAATTTTCTTTTTATTTCATTTTTTTTCCGCCTTGCACGCAAACATTTGGTCCTTCGAGCCGGATATTTGGAAGCTTTTGTCCGGAGGTTAATTAATTTTATTATTTTTCTCTTAAAGAAGATCGACATCTTTGTGTTTTTCAACCACCTTTTTACATCGTACATACATACATATGTAGTGTATTCACTCATTCGTTTTTATCATTAAGTTATTTTATAAATAAAACATCATAATTAAGTTATTTTATAAGTAAAACATTATAATTAAGTATTCTATAAATAAACATCATAATTAAGTTACTTTATGCAATTATCATTATTAAATTAAAGTTTTTAATAAGTCAATGTGACCAGTTTGCATGCGTTGCATTTATGTTTGTTGAATTGGGTTATTGAACGTAAACATTGTATTGGTGTAATTTGAATATGTTCAATAATTCAATGCTGCCTGCAAGTTGAATGAACTGCATACAAACAATGTGTCAGCATAAACACAAATTGTTTTGATTTTGCTATTATGCAGACTTAGAATAATTTTAGTATATAAGACTTGAATTTTGTTAAAATAAATCAGAATTAATCTAAGAATTCAAGAATATATCAATTGTTGTTTTCATTTTAATTCTCTATCAAAAGGGCATATTAATGCTCGGCTAATGCGGCAGAAGTGCTAAGATAATACTTACCTTTTTTTATCGTTTTCCTGATAATTATTCTTAACAAACCAAAACTTTACACGGCGATCCTGCCAATATTCTAAAAACATTACACGGCGATACTGCCAATATTCAGAAAAACATTACATGGCGATCCTGCCAGGAGTATATAAAACCTTGTAAAAAGTCTGTCTATCCTTACCAAAGGAAAAATAAAATTTAATTTGAGGCTAAGGATATTTTTTTTCCAAAACAAAAAAAAAATAATAAAAAAAAAAAAAAAATATATCCTAAGAATAAATTTACTCAATGACAACTCAGGAGGAAATAGACGCCATCTTCAGAAAGTGGGAAGAATATGTACCAGTTCCAATAAACGATAGTACAGAGAAACCTCCAAGGTACATACCAACCCCGAAGGAAGCCGGCCCTAAGCCAATAACATTGGAAGAATATAGGCGAAGACAGGCGAAAAACAAAAAGGACACCAAATCGTCAACCCAATCTGCCCATAAACCAAAGAAGCGAGGGGGCAAGAAGAGAAAATTCGAACAGACGTGTGCCAACCTACAACGCATTATAAACATCAGTAAAGGAGAACAGAAGCGAAAATTAATTAAGGAACTAGACGCGCTGAAGAAGAAAGGCTGGAAAGAACAACATCCGAAGTTATAGAACTGAACATTCATACATTTTTTTTAATAAGAAAACAAAAAAAAAAAAAAAAAAAAAAATTATAATTTTATATTTTATAATTTGAATAGTACCATTACAAAATATATGTATACCTAAAAAAATGCAGAAATTAAACTAAAAACAAAAACATAAAAGACAATACAAGAAATTTTTTGCAAGGATCAGTTATTTCAAAATGGACAAGGGGAGAAGGATTATAAAACCTAAAAACCCTTAAAATTTACAATTAGAGAAAGAAATTTAAGTTTAGAAGAAAGTTTACAATGGTTAACAGAATTTTGGGAGCAAATAGGAATGAACAGGAGACCAACACTTGAAGACTTGTTAGAAAATAGAAGCATAGAAAAATTATCAGAAGAAGACGTACAATTAAACACTAACAATTTTGATAAATTAAGAAGAGAAGCATTAACGGTACTGAAACTTCACGAAGACAAATTAGAACAAGGCAATAGTTGTGTTGCATTACAATCAAAGAAAGACAAATTAGTTAAAATGGCGAATGAAAATTTAGATACTACGGAACTAGCATCAGTTTCAAAATTGTTACCTATCTTCAATGGAACAAAGGAAGAACTCAATCCGTTCTTAGCAAATTAAGAAATACTTCGTGACACATTTCCTGATAGTAAACATAATTCTTTTTTTAATTTTGTATATAAAACAAAAATAACAACCAAGGTACAGAATAGAATTCGACAGACACAGGTGCCAACAAATATGGAAACATTGGTCAAGGCTTTAAAAGATGCATATAAATTAAAAAAATCCCCAAACATTATTATAAATGAATTAACAATGATAACACAGACAGACACAATTAGAAAATTTGCTGACAAAATAGAATTACTAACAATGGAACTTAATGAAATCCAAATAAGTACGCTAGGAGAAGAAAGTAGGGACATAATTAGCCAGACGAATGCTATGATAGCATTTAATTCTTTTAAGAACGGCTTAAAGAATAAAGAGATCACTAGGACTATTGAAGCAAGTAGAGTAAAGAAACTCAGTGAGGCTATAGAAATAGCAATGGAAACTTCATTCGATATGAGACAGAGCCAGGTATTGCTCCAATCTGCTCAAACATGGAATAACAGAGATAATAGAAGATACAACCATTATTCAAATGGTCGCAACATTAACACTTATAATTGTAATGGTAATTGCAATAGAAATATTAGTCACAACAACAACAGATTTAACAATAGTAATAATAATGGAAATAACTATCGTGGAGGAAACAATCATAATAGAGACAATTACAGAAATAATAACAATTATAACAACAACAACAACAATTATAGTAACAATAATAATCATTACAATAACAATAATCATCGTAATAATAATAACTACAACAACACTAATCGTAATAGAAACCGAAGAATAAACCAAATACAAGAACAGGGGAACTCGCAGAGTCCGGAGATCTTAAGACATCAGGGGTCTTCGGAGGAAGAACAATAAACACTAATAGAATATTTAGCATTTCATCAAATCTTAAGAACTATGTGAAATTAGATGTAAATCAGATCGAGCATTAACGTTTTTGATAGACACTGGAGCTGATGTCTCCCTATGCAAAGAAGACTTATTACATAGACATGATGAAGATCCAGACGATTTCTGCTGTCTTATAGGAACCACGAAAGAAGAGATTAGATCTATAGGTTCCACGAAAATATTGATACAAGTAGGAGAAACAGTGTTTAGTCAAAAGGTACAATTAGTAAATTATAATTTTCCAATTTATACAGACGGTATACTTGGAAGAGATTTTCTCCTAAAATATAATTGTAATATAGAGTATGACAAATTCATATTGACTATTAATGCTAACCAAGAAATTTTGACACTACCCATACATAATGACAAAGTTAATATAACTATGATAAAAATTCCACCAAGGAGTGAGGTAATTTTACCATTCGATTTAGACATCGCAGAAGACGAAGTAATATGCAATCGCGAGATCGGACAAGGTGTATTCTTAGCGAATGCCATAATTCCAAAAAATGGCAATTAACACAGCAGATTATTAAACACTTCAGATAAGACAACAATAGTAGAAAATTTAAAAGTGGAAACAATTCCATTAAAAAACTATGACATACACATAATTAATAACAATAACATACAAACTACAAACGGAGAGGAAAGATTCAATAGGTTATTAGGTGAACTAAAGTTAGATAACCATGATAATATTGCAAAGGATGAATTAGTAAAGATATTACGGAAATACCAATCTATATTTCATTTAGAGGGCGAAAACCTGACAACGAACAATTTCTATAATCAGACTATACATCTAAATGATGCAAGTCCCGTTTACACAAAAAATTACAGATTACCACATACACACACAGAGGAAATAAATAACCAGGTTAAAGGTTTACTGGAACAAAAGATAATAGAACCATCAATAAGTCCATATAACGCGCCACTCTTATTGGTTCCTAAAAAGGGACAAGATTACTTAAAAAAATGGAGACTAGTCGTCGATTTCAGAAAATTGAACGATAAGATAGTGAATGACAAGTTCCCTTTAACAAGACTGGACGACATTTTGGATAGATTAGGTAGAGCAAAATATTTTTCTACATTAGACATGACAAGTTCATTCCATCAAATTGAACTTGACCAAAAATCAAGACCTTTTACAGCTTTTTCAACACCTAACGGTCATTATCAATATACAAGGCTACCATTTGGATTAAAAATATCTTCGAATAGTTTTCAGAAAATGTTAACAGTAGCATTAGCTGGATTGGAATCCGAAGCATTTTTATATGTGGATGACATAATAGTTTTTGGATGTAGTCTAAAACATCACAACAACAACTTAATAAATGTTTTCGACAGATTGTCTAGATACAATCTGAAACTGAATGCAAGCAAGTGTTGTTTCTTACAACCAGAAGTTGTATATTTGGGACATTTAATAACATCTAGTAGTATCAAACCAGACCCAAGTAAAAAATATCCAATCCCTAAAAATGCTGATGACGTTAGAAGATTTGTAGCATTTTGTAACTATTATAGGAGATTTATCAAAAATTTTGCAAATATTGCAAATTGCTTAAACAAATTATTAAAAAAGGCACAAAATTTGAATGGTCAGAAGAATGTCAATCATCATTTGATAATTTAAAAGAAAAATTAATTAGCCCACCTATTTTACAATATCCAGACTTTGACAAAACATTCATCTTAACAACGGATGCATCAGACTTTGCATTAGGTGCAGTTTTATCACAAGGTCAAATAGGAGAAGATTTACCCATATCTTATGCCAGTAGAGCTCTTAATAAGCATGAAAAAAATAAACCTGTGATTGAAAAAAAAATTATTAGGTATATATTGGGGTATACAGTTTTTCAGACCTTATTTGTATGGAAGGAAATTTACGGTTGTAACAGACCATACACCATTAATTGCGTTATTCTCTCATAAGAACCCTAGTTCAAAGTTGACACGGATTAGATTAGAACTGGCAGATTATGACTTTGAAATTATATACAAGAAAGGAACTAACAATACAAATGCAGATGCATTATCAAGAATAAAGATGGACTCCACAACTCTAAAAAATATGATACCATTAGAGAATGATGAGAAAACAAGAAAAACGCTAGTAGTAACAAGAAGTATGAGGAAAAAGTCATCTGAAAATAATAATATCATAAGCGGATCTCACAAAGAGTCTGATCAACTCCATATGTGGGACTGCACATCGATCAATGATATAAAAAGAGCATCAAAGTTGAAATTTATATTTGAAGAAAGGAATATAGAAAAAAATAAAAATAATAATATGTTGAAGAATAGTTATGTGCACATTGGACGTGATGATAATTCATCGAAATCAGTTTCGAAATTGAAGAAATCTCGTGCCAGAAAGAATAATGAAGATAATAATATAGAAATTACAAAAAGCATGCATGAATATGTAATAGAAAATGATAAAATAAAGAATGAAACACGTGTTAGATGTAGTGATAATCCAAAGTATTTAGGTACTCTTTTGGAGAAGCTTTCATCCTATTTAAAAATACAAAGAATAAAAGATAGAAATGATGCAATATTTAATAGAATTCCTGCAGATGAATTTAAGGCCAGATATAATGAATTAAATAAATCGAATAAAGATGACATAGTAATACTATTATATAGAAAACCTCAGAAGATACTAAGCGAAGAAAGGGAAATGGAACTAATAGAGTTATATCATAATACTCCCCAAGGAGGACATTTTGGAGTTAGAAAAACAATACTAAAATTAAAACAAAAATATATATGAAAAAATATGTCAAAAATGGTCAAGAAATATGAATCAACGTGTGACCTTTGTCAAAGGAATAAACAAATAAGACATACAAAAGAACCATTGAACGTGACGGAAACGCCATCGGACAGTTTTAATACTATAGTGATTGACACTGTTGGCCCATTACGACCAACAAATAACTTCAGGTATATTTTAACTATGCAGTGCGAATTGACGAAATACGTAATTGCTTGTCCCCTGGAGACAAAAGAAGCAAAGTCGATTGCCAAAGCATTAATGGAAAATTCAATACTTAAGTATGGCTTATTTAGCATACTCAAATCGGATAAAGGAACAGAATTTGCAAATGAGTTAATGAACGAGATATGTAAGTTGTTAAAGATAGAACAAAGATTCTCGACTCCATATCACCATGAGACATTAGGAACTGTTGAAAGAAATCACAGGGTACTTAATGAATATTTTTTAACTTTTGTAGAGGACGATAATTGGGAACAATGGATTCCTTATTATACATTTGCGTATAATATAACTCCTCATGTAGATACTGAATACTCTCCATTTGAACTTATTTTCGGAAAATTACCAAGTCTACCGGGAGATGAAGTCATGAATCATCCAAAGGTATACAATTTTGAAAACTATGCTAATGAACTTAAGGCCAGACTGAAGTATTCGTTAGAAAACTCAAAGAAGATGATAGAAAAAATAAAAAAGGAAAGACAAATAGATTCCTATAAGAATATAAACAGTATAGAGTTAGAAATAGGAGATTTAGTATTAGTAAAAGTAGAGAATAGAAAAAAAATGAACAACCCTATAAATTTCCATATTAAATAGTTGAAATAAATAATTTAAATATAACTGTAAAAATAAAAAAACACTACTCAAACTTATAATAAGAATCTATTAAAGAAATACAACACAGAATAAATAACACAAATTGTTTTGCTAAGTAAAACCAAAAATAAAATTAACAGACCTACACCAAAAACACATGAAATTTATGAAAACAAAACATAAGAATAAGCATTATTAAACTAGCAATAAGTATCACTCAAGTTTCAAAACAACAATTAAACAATGTAACTTGAAAACTTGTATAAGCAAATTCTATATTTTAAGAATATCAAAATATTAACCAATTTCAAAAAAAAATTAAACTATACTTAAAAATTATCCAATTTCAAAAATTGTAAAATTTTTCTGAGGGGTGAGGGTGTAGTGTATTCACTCATTCGTTTTTATCAATAAGTTATTTTATAAATAAAACATCATAATTAAGTTATTTTATAAGTAAACATTATAATTAAGTATTCTATAAATAAACATCATAATTAAGTTACTTTATGCAATTATCATTATTAAATTTAAGTTTTTAATAAGTCAATGTGACCAGTTTGCATGCGTTGCATTTATGTTTGTTGAATTGGGTTATTGAACGTAAACATTGTATTGGTGTAATTTGAATATGTTCAATAATTCAATGCTGCCTGCAAGTTGAATGAACTGCATACAAACAATGTGTCAGCATAAACACAAATTGTTTTGATTTTGCTATTATGCAGACTTAGAATAATTTTAGTATATAAGACTTGAATTTTGTTAAAATAAATCAGAATTAATCTAAGAATTCAAGAATATATCAATTGTTGTTTTCATTTTAATTCTCTATCAAAAGGGCATATTAATGCTCGGCTAATGCGGCAGAAGTGCTAAGATAATACTTACCTTTTTTTTATCGTTTTCCTGATAATTATTCTTAACAAACCAAAACTTTACACGGCGATCCTGCCAATATTCTAAAAACATTACACGGCGATACTGCCAATATTCAGAAAAACATTACACATACATACATACGTGTATAGCTACTTACATATTCGTTTGTTTAAACACATTGTTTGGAAAAAAGGTGCGTACAATTAAATATAAAGTGATTGTGAAAACTTTGAATAAAGAAAAATAATACTAATATTAAATAAATTAATTTTAATAAAGTGTAAAGGACTGGAAAAGTGAAGAAGCATAAATTTGTTTTTGTTTTATTCCTTGCCCAGTGAATATACATATACATACATACATACATACATTGTGATTGATCGTTTTACAACACTTGTTAGTTTGACGTTTGTTTTAATTCATTTTCACGGGGTTACTTTTTTGGTCGACCGTGTGTTTGTTTACGTGGACGGATAAATATCATTTTATAAAATAAAATTTGGAAATAATTTATAAATTAAAGTCGATTAATTTATAAGTAAAAGTTGAAAATAATTTATAAATTAAATTTGAGAATAATTTACAAATTGAGGAAGATTTTTACATATATATATAAACGTGCGCGTAATAAAGATCGAGAAGAAAAGAGTTTGTGTTTTTGTTTGATTTTTTTCTTCTTCTTGTTGTCCTTCTTAGAACAATTAGTACCCTACGGTCGGTCAAGTTGGCATACATATTGTTTGTTACAAATTTTTATTTGTTTTAATTTAAAAAAATTGTTTTTATTAAATAAAATTCAATTCTGGCAATTTCGTATTGTTTGTTATAAAATTTTGATTTGTTTCAATTAAATAAAATTTTCTTAATTTAATTTTTTATTGGAAATAGAACAGTAAATATGCCAATATTACCACTTGCTAAATTTATTAGAGCTTCGGATGCTTTGATTAGATTTGAGTCAAATTTTTCTCAGCTTCGCGAGGAAATGCATACGGTGTTTACGTTAGAGATTCAGGGCGATGAATTGAAAAAATTATGGGAGAAAGTTAAATTGTCTCATGAGCATTGTTTAGAATATTTGGAGGGTTCCGAGAAAAGTGAACCTGAGGATGTTGAGGTGGTGTCAAATAAATATGAGGCCACATATTTGGCATATATGAAATGTTTGGCCACTATTAATGAAAGAAAATTTAATTTTGAAAAACCCTCGAAATCTAATGGCTCAAATACTAGTAGCTCAGATCACAATTTAACTTTGCCTCCCTGTGATATTAAAACTTTCGATGGCGATTATGTTTCGTGGCCCGCATTTAGGGATTTATTCACGGCGATTTACATTAATAGCTCGCGTCTGAGTAATATAGAGCGACTTTGTCATTTAATTCGTAAGACCGCCGGCGAAGCAAACGAAATTGTATCGAAGTGCCCATTAAGTAATGATGGATTTGAGGTCGCCTGGAAAAATTTGAAGGATGCATATGAGAATCCTCGTATGCTAGTAAATAATCAATTGAAAATTTTATTTAATTAACCTTCGGTTGAAAAGGAGTCTAGTGCCGGTCTTAAAACTTTGCAACGCGGTATCAATAATTGCATGACATCTCTTGCGCTTTATAATGTGTCCACTGATAATTGGGATCCGATTTTGATTTTTATGTGTATTCAACGATTGCCTACATCTACGGTTAGTTTATGGGAACAGGGTGTTAAGAACAAAACTGGTTTGTCTAAATGGAAAGATTTTGATACCTTTTTAACGGAAAGAGTGCAAACTACTTCTCTTCTGAGGGTATTTCAGGAAATAATACCGCTTCATTTTCGCTTGAAGCTACTCGCACATTCGACGAATGTCAAAGTTTCAGGCATTAATCAGACGTTGTCTGCTACTACAAAAAAATTTTGCGCTCTTAAAATTAGTTGTGCTTTGGACGAATCTCTTATTTTGGAAACGTTGGCCTTAGTGCTGCCCAACATCTCTGGTAATTTACCCTCGTTCGTAATGTGCCCAGGCCTATGTGATAATTTTTCTGACATTCAGTTAGCTGATCCTCGATTTTATCAATGAAGACCGGTTGATTTGCTTTTAGGCGCGGATTTGTATCCTCAGCTAATTCTGGGCGAAATTAGACGCGATGTTTTTGGATCTTTAGTGGCTCAGAAGACTGTATTTGATTGGATCATTACGGGACCTATGGTGGAGCGGACAGTTAGCGCATATTCGACGAGAATAGATGTTTCTATAGAGGATAGTTTGAATAGGAGTCTTCTTCGATTTTGGGAAATGGAGGAAACTCCTAAGCGGAAGATAATGACCCCTTCAGATAGAATATGTGAGGAAAATTATCGGAAAACTACGCGTCGAGACTCCGAAGGCCGTTATGTAGTGACGCTACCTTTCAGGCCAGAATTTCCTCACTTGTTAAATTTGGGCTTTTCTCGACCGAATGTTATGGCTCAATTTTTGAGAAGTGAAACTTCACTTCTACGCAAACCTGATATGAAGTGTCGCTAATGAATATCTATTTTTAAATCATATGAGACTTGTTCCTATTCATTCTCTGAATTCCTCTGTTTCGTGTTACCTTCCTCATCACCCGGATCTTAAACCTGATAGTAAAACTACGAAGTTACGTGTCGTATTTAATGCCTCGAATAGGACCTCTAACGGTAATAGCTTAAATGATTGCCTTTTTGTGGGACCCACATTACAGTCAGATTTGGTGCTTTTGATTCTTCGTTGGAGGCTATATCGTTTCGTTTTTAATTGCGACATTACCTAAATGTATAGACAAATACGTCTTGATCCTGCTCATACGCCATATCAACGCATATTATTTCGATCATCTCCGACGGAGGAGGTCAAAACATATGAGTTACAGACTGTAACTTTCGGTGTGAAGTGTGCTCCTTACCTGGCGCTACGGACATTGCTACAATTAGCTGAGGATTCCGAAGATGAATATCCTCTTGCGGCTAAAATTTTGCGCCAGTGTATGTACGTTGACGACGTACTAACGGGCGCTCATGATGTTTCATCTGCTTTGAAGGCTCGGGATCAACTGAGGAAAGTTTTATCTTCGGCAAAATTTGAGCTGAGGAAATGGACCTCAAAAGAAATGGAAATTTTGAGGGATCTTCCTCTAGACCATCTTGTCGATTCAAAGCTACTTACGTTTGTTGAATCTAGTAGTTCGAATACTTTGGGAATTTTATGGAATGCCCAGTTGGATTCATTTTATTTTAGAACTGAGCCTATTGTGAATAAGTTGAATTATACGAAGCGGGAAGTTTTATCTACGATAGCTAGATTATTTGATCCTGTAGGCTGGCTAGGCCCGGTTATTATTACTGCGAAAATTATTATGCAACGGATTTGGCAGGACAATATTGATTGGGATGAATTTCTCCTCCCCTCTACGGGGAGTGAATGGCGGAAGTTCGTTGAGCACTATAGGAAAGTGAATAGTATTCAGATCCCACGGTGGGTAAAATATGCGCCTGCTGCGTCGGCCGAACTCCATGCGTTTTCTGATGCTTCCGAGAAAGCATACGCGGGGGTAACTTATATTCGTATTGAGGCATCCGGGCATACTTGCTTTCATATAAGACTAGGGTTGCTCCTATTAAGACAGTTTCTTTGCCTCGATTAGAACTTTGTGGAGCAGTTTTGGCTTCAGAATTGATAAAGACTATAGTTAGTGAAATTGATATTCCGCTTCGGGGAATTTATTGTTGGACGGACTCTACAATTGTTCTGTGCTGGCTAAAGAAAACTCCGAGTAGTTGGACCACGTTTGTATCTTATCGAGTTTGTCGAATTCAGGAAAACGTCGGTAGCCACAATTGGTATCACGTTAGATCTGAAGATAACCCGGCAGATCTAGGTAGTAGAGGCCTTTCTCCATCGGATTTGGAGCAGAGTAATCTTTGGTGGAATGGACCTACATGGCTTCGCGCGGATAAATCCAGTTGGAACATGGAGAATTTTTCCTCCCTAGACACGGATGTTGAAGCCAAGGCTGTAAAGTCACATGCGACAATTTTAACTAATTATGAGGATATTCTGGAGAGATTTTCAAAACTAGATCGGGCGCTTAGGGTCATAGCTTATCTTTTTCGATTTTTCTATAGGGATCATTCATCGCAAAGGGGCAATTACAAGTTTACTTCTGCTGAGGTTTCTAGTGAGGAGTTAATTAAGGTTAGGCACCGCCTGGTAATTTTGGCCCAGAGGGCCTACTATGGGGAAGAATATCAGGCTCTATTAGTAAGGAGGCCAATTTCACCGAAAAGTTCATTGCGATCTCTTAACCCCTTTTTGGATGAAAATGGGGTAATGAGGCTCAATGGTAGGCTTGAAAAATCTCCGTCTTTGTCGTATACGGAGAAGTACCCGATCATTTTACCATATTCTTGCCGGTTTACCGTTTTATTGGCTGAATTTGTGCATGTTATTTCTATTCATGGTGGGAATCAATTGATGCTGCGCATTATTCGCATTGAATATTGGGTACCTCGACTTAAAATTTTGGTACGGAAGATAACTAACTGTTGCAAACGCTGCTTATTGGATAGAAAGCGGTCTTGCAATCAAATAATGGCAGCCTTACCTCCCGAGCGAACTACGTTGGATCGACCGTTTACCACCACGGGTGTTGATTTTGCAGGTCCTTTTGATATGAAGAGTTTTAATGGCAGGTCTTGTCGGGTCACGAAGGGATATGTGTGCATATTTGTCTGTTTTTCTACAAAGGCAGTTCATTAAGAGGCAACTTCTGATTTGACAACAGACGCGTTTTTGGCTGCTTTTCATCGGTTTATTGCCAGACGCGGCTGCCCTTCAACAGTTTTTTCGGACAATGGCACTAATTTCGTAGGAGCTGCTAATGAGCTGGAAAGGGACTTTTTTTTTATCGCTTTCCTGATAATTATTCTTAGCAAACCAAAACTTTACACGGCGATCCTGCCAATATTCTAAAAACATTACACGGCGATACTGCCAATATTCAGAAAAACATTACATGGCGATCCTGCCAGGAGTATATAAAACCTTGTAAAAAGTCTGTCTATCCTTACCAAAGGAAAAATAAAATTTAATTTGAGGCTAAGGATATTTTTTTTCCAAAACAAAAAAAAAATAATAAAAAAAAAAAAATATATCCTAAGAATAAATTTACTCAATGACAACTCAGAAGGAAATAGACGCCATCTTCAGAAAGTGGAAAGAATATGTACCAGTTCCAATAAACGATAGTACAGAGAAACCTCCAAGGTACATACCAACCCCGAAGGAAGCCGGCCCTAAGCCAATAACATTGGAAGAATATAGGCGAAGACAGGCGAAAAACAAAAAGGACACCAAATCGTCAACCCAATCTGCCCATAAACCAAAGAAGCGAGGGGGCAAGAAGAGAAAATTCGAACTGACGTGTGCCAACCTACAACGCATTATAAACATCAGCAAAGGAGAACAGAAGCGAAAATTAATTGAGGAACTAGACGCGCTGAAGAAGAAAGGCTGGAAAGAACAACATCCGAAGTTATAGAACTGAACATTCATACATTTTTTTTTAATAAGAAAACAAAAAAAAAAAAAAAAAAATTATAATTTTATATTTTATAATTTGAATAGTACCATTACAAAATATATGTATACCTAAAAAAATGCAGAAATTAAACTAAAAACAAAAACATAAAAGACAATACAAGAAATTTTTTGCAAGGATCAGTTATTTCAAAATGGACAAGGGGAGAAGGATTATAAAACCTAAAAACCCTTAAAATTTACAATTAGAGAAAGAAATTTAAGTTTAGAAGAAAGTTTACAATGGTTAACAGAATTTTGGGAGCAAATAGGAATGAACAGGAGACCAACACTTGAAGACTTGTTAGAAAATAGAAGCATAGAAAAATTATCAGAAGAAGACGTACAATTAAACACTAACAATTTTGATAAATTAAGAAGAGAAGCATTAACGGTACTGAAACTTCACGAAGACAAATTAGAACAAGGCAATAGTTGTGTTGCATTACAATCAAAGAAAGACAAATTAGTTAAAATGGCGAATGAAAATTTAGATACTACGGAACTAGCATCAGTTTCAAAATTGTTACCTATCTTCAATGGAACAAAGGAAGAACTCAATCCGTTCTTAGCAAATTAAGAAATACTTCGTGACACATTTCCTGATAGTAAACATAATTCTTTTTTTAATTTTGTATATAAAACAAAAATAACAACCAAGGTACAGAATAGAATTCGACAGACACAGGTGCCAACAAATATGGAAACATTGGTCAAGGCTTTAAAAGATGCATATAAATTAAAAAAATCCCCAAACATTATTATAAATGAATTAACAATGATAACACAGACAGACACAATTAGAAAATTTGCTGACAAAATAGAATTACTAACAATGGAATTTAATGAAATCCAAATAAGTACGCTAGGAGAAGAAAGTAGGGACATAATTAGCCAGACGAATGCTATGATAGCATTTAATTCTTTTAAGAACGGCTTAAAGAATAAAGAGATCACTAGGACTATTGAAGCAAGTAGAGGAAAGAAACTCAGTGAGGCTATAGAAATAGCAATGGAAACTTCATTCGATATGAGACAGAGCCAGGTATTGCTCCAATCTGCTCAAACATGGAATAACAGAGATAATAGAAGATACAACCATTATTCAAATGGTCGCAACATTAACACTTATAATTGTAATGGTAATGGCAATAGAAATATTAGTCACAACAACAACAGATTTAACAATAGTAATAATAATGGAAATAACTATCGTGGAGGAAACAATCATAATAGAGACAATTACAGAAATAATAACAATTATAACAACAACAACAATTATAGTAACAATAATAATCATTACAATAACAATAACAATAATCATCGTAATAATAATAACTACAACAACACTAATCGTAATAGAAACCGAAGAATAAACCAAATACAAGAACAGGGGAACTCGCAGAGTCCGGAGATCTTAAGACATCAGGGGTCTTCGGAGGAAGAACAATAAACACTAATAGAATATTTAGCATTTCATCAAATCTTAAGAACTATGTGAAATTAGATGTAAATCAGATCGAGCATTAACGTTTTTGATAGACACTGGAGCTGATGTCTCCCTATGCAAAGAAGACTTATTACATAGACATGATGAAGATCCAGACGATTTCTGCTGTCTTATAGGAATCACGAAAGAAGAGATTAGATCTATAGGTTCCACGAAAATATTGATACAAGTAGGAGAAACAGTGTTTAGTCAAAAGGTACAATTAGTAAATTATAATTTTCCAATTTATACAGACGGTATACTTGGAAGAGATTTTCTCCTAAAATATAATTGTAATATAGAGTATGACAAATTCATATTGACTATTAACGCTAACCAAGAAATTTTGACACTACCCATACATAATGACAAAGTTAATATAACTATGATAAAAATTCCACCAAGGAGTGAGGTAATTTTACCATTCGATTTAGACATCGCAGAAGACGAAGTAATATGCAATCGCGAGATCGGACAAGGTGTATTCTTAGCGAATGCCATAATTCCAAAAAATGGCAATTAACACAGCAGATTATTAAACACTTCAGATAAGACAACAATAGTAGAAAATTTAAAAGTGGAAACAATTCCATTAAAAAACTATGACATACACATAATTAATAACAATAACATACAAACTACAAACGGAGAGGAAAGATTCAATAGGTTATTAGGTGAACTAAAGTTAGATAACCATGATAATATTGCAAAGGATGAATTAGTAAAGATATTACGGAAATACCAATCTATATTTCATTTAGAGGGCGAAAACCTGACAACGAACAATTTCTATAATCAGACTATACATCTAAATGATGCAAGTCCCGTTTACACAAAAAATTACAGATTACCACATACACACACAGAGGAAATAAATAACCAGGTTAAAGGTTTACTGGAACAAAAGATAATAGAACCATCAATAAGTCCATATAACGCGCCACTCTTATTGGTTCCTAAAAAGGGACAAGATTACTTAAAAAAATGGAGACTAGTCGTCGATTTCAGAAAATTGAACGATAAGATAGTGAATGACAAGTTCCCTTTAACAAGACTGGACGACATTTTGGATAGATTAGGTAGAGCAAAATATTTTTCTACATTAGACATGACAAGTTCATTCCATCAAATTGAACTTGACCAAAAATCAAGACCTTTTACAGCTTTTTCAACTCCTAACGGTCATTATCAATATACAAGGCTACCATTTGGATTAAAAATATCTTCGAATAGTTTTCAGAAAATGTTAACAGTAGCATTAGCTGGATTGGAATCCGAAGCATTTTTATATGTGGATGACATAATAGTTTTTGGATGTAGTCTAAAACATCACAACAACAACTTAATAAATGTTTTCGACAGATTGTCTAGATACAATCTGAAACTGAATGCAAGCAAGTGTTGTTTCTTACAACCAGAAGTTGTATATTTGGGACATTTAATAACATCTAGTAGTATCAAACCAGACCCAAGTAAAAAATGAAACAATTTCTAAATATCCAATCCCTAAAAATGCTGATGACGTTAGAAGATTTGTAGCATTTTGTAACTATTATAGGAGATTTATCAAAAATTTTGCAAATTGCTTAAACAAATTATTAAAAAAGGCACAAAATTTGAATGGTCAGAAGAATGTCAATCATCATTTGATAATTTAAAAGAAAAATTAATTAGCCCACCTATTTTACAATATCCAGACTTTGACAAAACATTCATCTTGACAACGGATGCATCAGACTTTGCATTAGGTGCAGTTTTATCACAAGGTCAAATAGGAGAAGATTTACCCATATCTTATGCCAGTAGAGCTCTTAATAAGCATGAAAAAAATAAACCTGTGATTGAAAAAAAAATTATTAGGTATATATTGGGGTATACAGTTTTTCAGACCTTATTTGTATGGAAGGAAATTTACGGTTGTAACAGACCATACACCATTAATTGCGGTATTCTCTCATAAGAACCCTAGTTCAAAGTTGACACGGATTAGATTAGAACTGGCAGATTATGACTTTGAAATTATATACAAGAAAGGAACTAACAATACAAATGCAGATGCATTATCAAGAATAAAGATGGACTCCACAACTCTAAAAAATATGATACCATTAGAGAATGATGAGAAAACAAGAAAAACGCTAGTAGTAACAAGAAGTATGAGGAAAAAGTCATCTGAAAATAATAATATCATAAGCGGATCTCACAAAGAGTCTGATCAACTCCATATGTGGGACTGCACATCGATCAATGATATAAAAAGAGCATCAAAGTTGAAATTTATATTTGAAGAAAGGAATATAGAAAAAAAATAAAAATAATAATATGTTGAAGAATAGTTATGTGCACATTGGACGTAATGATAATTCATCGAAATCAGTTTCGAAATTGAAGAAATCTCGTGCCAGAAAGAATAATAAAGATAATAATATAGAAATTACAAAAAGCATGCATGAATATGTAATAGAAAATGATAAAATAAAGAATGAAACACGTGTTAGATGTAGTGATAATCCAAAGTATTTAGGTACTCTTTTGGAGAAGCTTTCATCCTATTTAAAAATACAAAGAATAAAAGATAGAAATGATGCAATATTTAATAGAATTCCTGCAGATGAATTTAAGGCCAGATATAATGAATTAAATAAATCGAATAAAGATGACATAGTAATACTATTATATAGAAAACCTCAGAAGATACTAAGCGAAGAAAGGGAAATGGAACTAATAGAGTTATATCATAATACTCCCCAAGGAGGACATTTTGGAGTTAGAAAAACAATACTAAAATTAAAACAAAAATATATATGAAAAAATATGTCAAAAATGGTCAAGAAATATGAATCAACGTGTGACCTTTGTCAAAGGAATAAACAAATAAGACATACAAAAGAACCATTGAAAGTGACGGAAACGCCATCGGACAGTTTTAATACTATAGTGATTGACACTGTTGGCCCATTACGACCAACAAATAACTTCAGGTATATTTTAACTATGCAGTGCGAATTGACGAAATACGTAATTGCTTGTCCCCTGGAGACAAAAGAAGCAAAGTCGATTGCCAAAGCATTAATGGAAAATTCAATACTTAAATATGGTTTATTTAGCATACTCAAATCGGATAAAGGAACAGAATTTGCAAATGAGTTAATGAACGAGATATGTAAGTTGTTAAAGATAGAATAAAGATTCTCGACTCCATATCACCATGAGACATTAGGAACTGTTGAAAGAAATCACAGGGTACTTAATGAATATTTTTTAACTTTTGTAGAGGACGATAATTGGGAACAATGGATTCCTTATTATACATTTGCGTATAATATAACTCCTCATGTAGATACTGAATACTCTCCATTTGAACTTATTTTCGGAAAATTACCAAGTCTACCGGGAGATGAAGTCATGAATCATCCAAAGGTATACAATTTTGAAAACTATGCTAATGAACTTAAGGCCAGACTGAAGTATTCGTTAGAAAACTCAAAGAAGATGATAGAAAAAATAAAAAAGGAAAGACAAATAGATTCCTATAAGTATATAAACAGTATAGAGTTAGAAATAGGAGATTTAGTATTAGTAAAAGTAGAGAATAGAAAAAAAATTAACAACCCTATAAAGGTCCATATTAAATAGTTGAAATAAATAATTTAAATATAACTGTAAAATTAAAAAAACACTACTCAAACTTATAATAAGAATCTATTAAAGAAATACAACACAGAATAAATAACACAAATTGTTTTGCTAAGTAAAACCAAAAATAAAATTAACAGACCTACACCAAAAACACATGAAATTTATGAAAACAAAACATAAGAATAAGCATTATTAAACTAGCAATAAGTATCACTCAAGTTTCAAAACAACAATTAAACAATGTAACTTGAAAACTTGTATAAGCAAATTCTATATTTTAAGAATATCAAAATATTAACCAATTTCAAAAAAAAATTAAACTATACTTAAAAATTATCCAATTTCAAAAATTGTAAAATTTTTCTGAGGGGTGAGGGTGTAGTGTATTCACTCATTCGTTTTTATCAATAAGTTATTTTATAAATAAAACATCATAATTAAGTTATTTTATAAGTAAACATTATAATTAAGTATTCTATAAATAAACATCATAATTAAGTTACTTTATGCAATTATCATTATTAAATTTAAGTTTTTAATAAGTCAATGTGACCAGTTTGCATGCGTTGCATTTATGTTTGTTGAATTGGGTTATTGAACGTAAACATTGTATTGGTGTAATTTGAATATGTTCAATAATTCAATGCTGCCTGCAAGTTGAATGAACTGCATACAAACAATGTGTCAGCATAAACACAAATTGTTTTGATTTTGCTATTATGCTGACTTAGAATAATTTTAGTATATAAGACTTGAATTTTGTTAAAATAAATCAGAATTAATCTAAGAATTCAAGAATATATCAATTGTTGTTCTCATTTTAATTCTCTATCAAAAGGGCATATTAATGCTCGGCTAATGCGGCAGAAGTGCTAAGATAATACTTACCTTTTTTTTATCGTTTTCCTGATAATTATTCTTAACAAACCAAAACTTTACACGGCGATACTGCCAATATTCAGAAAAACATTACACATACATACATACGTGTATAGCTACTTACATATTCGTTTGTTTAAACACATTGTTTGGAAAAAAGGTGCGTACAATTAAATATAAAGTGATTGTGAAAACTTTGAATAAAGAAAAATAATACTAATATTAAATAAATTAATTTTAATAAAGTGTAAAGGACTGGAAAAGTGAAGAAGCATAAATTTGTTTTTGTTTTATTCCTTGCCCAGTGAATATACATATACATACATACATACATACATTGTGATTGATCGTTTTACAACACTTGTTACTTGTTACGGGGTTACTTTTTTGGTCGACCGTGTGTTTGTTTACGTGGACGGACATATATCATTTTATAAAATAAAATTTGGAAATAATTTATAAATTAAAGTCGATTAATTTATAAGTTAAAGTTGAAAATAATTTATAAATTAAATTTGAGAATAATTTACAAATTGAGGAAGATTTTTACATATATATATAAACGTGCGCGTAATAAAGATCGAGAAGAAAAGAGTTTGTGTTTTTGTTTGATTTTTTTCTTCTTCTTGTTGTCCTTCTTAGAACAATTAGTACCCTACGGTCGGTCAAGTTGGCATACATATTGTTTGTTACAAATTTTTATTTGTTTTAATTTAAAAAAATTGTTTTTATTAAATAAAATTCAATTCTGGCAATTTCGTATTGTTTGTTATAAAATTTTGATTTGTTTCAATTAAATAAAATTTTCTTAATTTAATTTTTTATTGGAAATAGAACAGTAAATATGCCAATATTACCACTTGCTAAATTTATTAGAGCTTCGGATGCTTTGATTAGATTTGAGTCAAATTTTTCTCAGCTTCGCGAGGAAATGCATACGGTGTTTACGTTAGAGATTCAGGGCGATGAATTGAAAAAATTATGGGAGAAAGTTAAATTGTCTCATGAGCATTGTTTAGAATATTTGGAGGGTTCCGAGAAAAGTGAACCTGAGGATGTTGAGGTGGTGTCAAATAAATATGAGGCCACATATTTGGCATATATGAAATGTTTGGCCACTATTAATGAAAGAAAATTTAATTTTGAAAAACCCTCGAAATCTAATGGCTCAAATACTAGTAGCTCAGATCACAATTTAACTTTGCCTCCCTGTGATATTAAAACTTTCGATGGCGATTATGTTTCGTGGCCCGCATTTAGGGATTTATTCACGACGATTTACATTAATAGCTCGCGTCTGAGTAATATAGAGCGACTTTGTCATTTAATTCGTAAGACCGCCGGCGAAGCAAACGAAATTGTATCGAAGTGCCCATTAAGTAATGATGGATTTGAGGTCGCCTGGAAAAATTTGAAGGATGCATATGAGAATCCTCGTATGCTAGTAAATAATCAATTGAAAATTTTATTTAATTAACCTTCGGTTGAAAAGGAGTCTAGTGCCGGTCTTAAAACTTTGCAACGCGGTATCAATAATTGCATGACATCTCTTGCGCTTTATAATGTGTCCACTGATAATTGGGATCCGATTTTGATTTTTATGTGTATTCAACGATTGCCTACATCTTCGGTTAGTTTATGGGAACAGGGTGTTAAGAACAAAACTGGTTTGTCTAAATGGAAAGATTTTGATACCTTTTTAACGGAAAGAGTGCAAACTCTGGAATGCGTTCGTGATCTTAGATTCGCAGCCTTCTGCAAAATCTTCTTCTACTCAGAAGACTAAGGCTTATGTAGTGAATTCTAATTCTTCTTCTACTTCTTGCGTTTTTTGTCGTCTATCGGGACATTTTTTACGAAATTGTAAGAAGTTTAAAAATCTTTCAATATCGGAAAGATTTTCGACAGTGAAAAAATTTCATTGTTGTATTAATTGTTTATCGCGGGAACATGAGGTCAGAAATTGTAAGAGTACCTTCAATTGCACCACGTGTAACAAAAGACATCATACTTTATTACACCGTGATTGGTCTACTTCTGAGGGTATTTCAGGAAATAATACCGCTTCATTTTCGGGCAATGTGTCACATAACAATATGAATTCGTCCTTTCCTTCTTCGTCAAATGGGATAAATTCTTCCGTTAATTCTAGGGATAATTCTGCTTCTTTGTCGCGCAATATGGTCCCAACTAATATGAATTCGTCCTTACCTTCTACGTCAGCAGGCACAAATTCTTCGGTTAATTCGAACCGTCAAGTTTTTCATGTCGCACAGAATCGCAGGGTGCTTTTAGGAACTGCTATGGTGAATATCGTTCACCTGGGTATGACATACCCAGCACGGGCTCTTATTGATCCTGCTTCAGAGTCTTCGTTTATCTCTGAACATTTTCGAAACCGCTTGAAGCTACTCGCACATTCGACGAATGTCAAAGTTTCAGGCATTAATCAGACGTTGTCTGCTACTACAAAAAAATTTTGCGCTCTTAAAATTAGTTGTGCTTTGGACGAATCTCTTATTTTGGAAACGTTGGCCTTAGTGCTGCCCAACATCTCTGGTAATTTACCCTCGTTCGTAATGTGCCCAGGCCTATGTGATAATTTTTCTGACATTCAGTTAGCTGATCCTCGATTTTATCAATGAAGACCGGTTGATTTGCTTTTAGGCGCGGATTTGTATCCTCAGCTAATTCTGGGCGAAATTAGACGCGATGTTTTTGGATCTTTAGTGGCTCAGAAGACTGTATTTGATTGGATCATTACGGGACCTATGGTGGAGCGGACAGTTAGCGCATATTCGACGAGAATAGATGTTTCTATAGAGGATAGTTTGAATAGGAGTCTTCTTCGATTTTGGGAAATGGAGGAAACTCCTAAGCGGAAGATAATGACCCCTTCAGATAGAATATGTGAGGAAAATTATCGGAAAACTACGCGTCGAGACTCCGAAGGCCGTTATGTAGTGACGCTTCCTTTCAGGCCAGAATTTCCTCACTTGTTAAATTTGGGCTTTTCTCGACCGAATGTTATGGCTCAATTTTTGAGAAGTGAAACTTCACTTCTACGCAAACCTGATATGAAGTGTCGTTAATGAATATCTATTTTTAAATCATATGAGACTTGTTCCTATTCATTCTCTGAATTCCTCTGTTTCGTGTTACCTTCCTCATCACCCGGTTCTTAAACCTGATAGTAAAACTACGAAGTTACGTGTCGTATTTAATGCCTCGAATAGGACCTCTAACGGTAATAGCTTAAATGATTGCCTTTTTGTGGGACCCACATTACAGTCAGATTTGGTGCTTTTGATTCTTCGTTGGAGGCTATATCGTTTCGTTTTTAATTGCGACATTACCTAAATGTATAGACAAATACGTCTTGATCCTGCTCATACGCCATATCAACGCATATTATTTCGATCATCTCCGACGGAGGAGGTCAAAACATATGAGTTACAGACTGTAACTTTCGGTGTGAAGTGTGCTCCTTACCTGGCGCTACGGACATTGCTACAATTAGCTGAGGATTCCGAAGATGAATATCCTCTTGCGGCTAAAATTTTGCGCCAGTGTATGTACGTTGACGACGTACTAACGGGCGCTCATGATGTTTCATCTGCTTTGAAGGCTCGGGATCAACTGAGGAAAGTTTTATCTTCGGCAAAATTTGAGCTGAGGAAATGGACCTCAAACGAAATGGAAATTTTGAGGGATCTTCCTCTAGACCATCTTGTCGATTCAAAGCTACTTACGTTTGTTGAATCTAGTAGTTCGAATACTTTGGGAATTTTATGGAATGCCCAGTTGGATTCATTTTATTTTAGAACTGAGCCTATTGTGAATAAGTTGAATTATACGAAGCGGGAAGTTTTATCTACGATAGCTAGATTATTTGATCCTGTAGGCTGGCTAGGCCCGGTTATTACTACTGCGAAAATTATTATGCAACGGATTTGGCAGGACAATATTGATTGGGATGAATTTCTCCTCCCCTCTACGGGGAGTGAATGGCGGAAGTTCGTTGAGCACTATAGGAAAGTGAATAGTATTCAGATCCCACGGTGGGTAAAATATGCGCCTGCTGCGTCGGCCGAACTCCATGCGTTTTCTGATGCTTCCGAGAAAGCATACGCGGGGGTAATTTATATTCGTATTGAGGCATCCGGGCAAAATTATACATACTTGCTTTCATATAAGACTAGGGTTGCTCCTATTAAGACAGTTTCTTTGCCTCGATTAGAACTTTGTGGAGCAGTTTTGGCTTCAGAATTGATAAAGACTATAGTTAGTGAAATTGATATTCCGCTTCGGGGAATTTATTGTTGGACGGACTCTACAATTGTTCTGTGCTGGCTAAAGAAAACTCCGAGTAGTTGAACCACGTTTGTAGCTTATCGAGTTTGTCGAATTCAGGAAAACGTCGGTAGCCACAATTGGTATCACGTTAGATCTGAAGATAACCCGGCAGATCTAGGTAGTAGAGGCCTTTCTCCATCGGATTTGGAGCAGAGTAATCTTTGGTGGAATGGACCTACATGGCTTCGCGCGGATAAATCCAGTTGGAACATGGAGAATTTTTCCTCCCTAGACACGGATGTTGAAGCCAAGGCTGTAAAGTCACATGCGACAATTTTAACTAATTATGAGGATATTCTGGAGAGATTTTCAAAACTAGATCGGGCGCTTAGGGTCATAGCTTATCTTTTTCGATTTTTCTATAGGGATCATTCATCGCAAAGGGGCAAGTACAAGTTTACTTCTGCTGAGGTTTCTAGTGAGGAGTTAATTAAGGTTAGGCACCGCCTGGTAATTTTGGCCCAGAGGGCCTACTATGGGGAAGAATATCAGGCTCTATTAGTAAGGAGGCCAATTTCACCGAAAAGTTCATTGCGATCTCTTAACCCCTTTTTGGATGAAAATGGGGTAATGAGGCTCAATGGTAGGCTTGAAAAATCTCCGTCTTTGTCGTATACGGAGAAGTACCCGATCATTTTACCATATTCTTGCCGGTTTACCGTTTTATTGGCTGAATTTGTGCATGTTATTTCTATTCATGGTGGGAAT
This sequence comes from Pollenia amentaria, assembly GCA_943735925.1. Classification (NCBI taxonomy): domain Eukaryota; kingdom Metazoa; phylum Arthropoda; class Insecta; order Diptera; family Polleniidae; genus Pollenia; species Pollenia amentaria. Next base: position 94,863,200 of record OX031007.1, read on the forward strand.
CAATTGATGCTGCGCATTATTCGCATTGAATATTGGGTACCTCGACTTAAAATTTTGGTACGGAAGATAACTAACTGTTGCAAACGCTGCTTATTGGATAGAAAGCGGTCTTGCAATCAAATAATGGCAGCCTTACCTCCCGAGCGAACTACGTTGGATCGGCCGTTTACCACCACGGGTGTTGATTTTGCAGGTCCTTTTGATATGAAGAGTTTTAATGGCAGGTCTTGTCGGGTCACGAAGGGATATGTGTGCATATTTGTCTGTTTTTCTACAAAGGCAGTTCATTAAGAGGCAACTTCTGATTTGACAACAGACGCGTTTTTGGCTGCTTTTCATCGGTTTATTGCCAGACGCGGCTGCCCTTCAACAGTTTTTTCGGACAATGGCACTAATTTCGTAGGAGCTGCTAATGAGCTGGAAAGGGACTTTCGTACGTTTATTGCAGAGAGTAAGGCCCGAATGTGTTCTACCTTTGGTATTCAGGGTCTTTCGTGGCGGTTTATCCCGGCTTGTGCCCCTTACATGGGCGGTTTGTGGGAGGCCGCGGTTAAGAGTTTTAAGTCACATTTTCGTAGGGAAGTTCAAAACGTCAAATATATGTACAATTGAGGAGTTTTCCACTATACTGGCGAGAATAGAGGCTTGTTTGAATTCTCGTCCATTGTGCCCTATGTCGGACAACCCTGATGATCCAGTAGCTTTAACTCCTGGCCATTTTTTGATAGGGTGTCCTCTATTGGCTCCGCCGGAGCCCTCTATTTTGGATACACATGTGAGTATATTAAATCGATATCGCAAGATCAAGGCATTTTCTCATGATTTCTGTCGACGATGGAAAGAAGAGTATTTGCAGAATTTGCATAAGAGATACAAGTGGAAATTTCCAGAGCGAGACATAGCCGTGGACGATTTAGTTGCGATTCGTCACGAACAACTTTCGCCGAATTCCTGGAAAATAGGGCGAGTAGTTAAGACTTATCCCGGGAGTGACAATTATGTTCGCGTTGTTGACATACGAACAGCAAACGGGGTTGTAAAACAACCAATTACAAAACTGGTTGTACTGACCAGTTAATTTATTTTTGTTATTGTCATATGTTTATTTACCTTTGTTGTTTCCTAGTAACATGGACGCATTAGCTACAGTCTTTGAGGATGCCTTGCTTGAGGATTATGACGAAGCAATGGAGGTAACTGAGCCCACCCTAGCATCACCGTTACCTAAACTAACACCTGGGTTCTTGGTGGTTTCAGAGGCAGTCCACGCGTCGGCTTCTGAGCCGGCCTCAATAGGTGATGTGCCTAGTGTGGCGGAGGTAAACCCGAAAAATGACTCGGTTACTCTAGTTCGACAACTGAGTCTGCACCTGTCCAACCTTCGGGACCAAGGCCCAAACCACTTCCGTGCAGTCTGTGTAAGAAACCTCATCCGTTGAGAGGTTGTTTCCGGTTTCGTCAATTGCCACATGACAAGAAATTACGCCATATCCTTACGTTTGGACACTGTTCCCGCTGCCTCTCTACTAACCATTCCGTGCGTGAGTGCGCTAGCGATAAAAATTGTGGTAGGTGTCAGGGTAGGCATAATACTCTTTTATGCTCCCCTACACGTAGCGCTCCAAAGCCCACCGAGGCTAAGAAAACCAAAAGAAAACGCTCCAAACCCACTCAGCAGCGCCCGCTTATTTCATCGTCGTTACCACTTCGTCATGCAGTCACTCTTTCTCCCACTGTGCAGGCTAAGCTCACTCTTGGTGAGAAGTCTATCCAAGTGCGGCTAGCTATCGATTTGTGTAGCAGCATAAGCTACATTAGTGCAGATTTAGTTCGGAAGTTGGAGATTTCTGTCTCTAATGTATATTGTCGTGTCAGCGTTGGATCTATTTACGACCCAACGAAGCATATTTCGCTGACAGTGAAAGTTAGAGAAATGCACGGAATTAAAACGCCTATGGAGGAGGTGGATAAAAGGGTGTGTGCGTTGTTTCCGGGCTTTCAATATGCTGACCCAACGTTTTATCATTCGGGCCAGGTGGCATTGGTTTTTGGTCCGGAAGTTGGCTCACAGGTGCTTACTGGACAAAGTGTTACGAGTCCATGTGGTCTTCTGGCGCAACATACTATATTTGGCTGGGTCATATCGGGTCTATCACCGTTTTAGCACTTCAAGTATCAGTTGATGGATCTGTCGTAAAAACCATTCAAATATCAGTTGATGGATCTGTCGTAAAAACCATTCAAGTATCAGTTGATGGATCTGTCGTAAAAACCACTCAAATATCAGTTATTGGATCTGTTGTAAAAACCATTTAAATACCACTCAGTTCATGGATCTGTTGTAAAAACCATGTTCGTCGTTTTTATTAAATTATTTACATATTTAAATACATATATAGAATTAACTCATGTTGTAAATCTTTTAATTTATTTATGTAAATATATAACATATTTATTGAATTATTGTTTTTCAATTTTAAATTTATATTTATAAATTTGTTTACATTGATTTTTTTTTTGCAAAAACCTGTATTCTTGCAAGGTGGGCGGCAATGTTTAAGTTAACTTTTAATAATAGTTGGTCGCTCTGTTGAGGGTTAAGGTTTGCTACTCTTTTTTAGCAACTTTATTCTTTCGGAGTAAAGTTTTATAGTAAAAATACCGTTAACGGTTAATAAAACATTGTTTTCGCCATCTTCAGTTTTTTTCTGTATATCAAGTTAGTTATTGACATAACTACCAAACGTTCACTACCGAATTTTAAAGGTAAATAAAGAAACCATTTTTGAAAATAAAACAATATACCAAATTTTCTTTTTATTTAATTTTTTTCCGTCTTGCACGCAAACATTTAAGATATGATTTTTTCGGCAATGGATGATTTTCTTACCAAAGACTCTGGCAACGCTGATACCAAAAAACTATTTTTAGTACCATTTTAAGCTTGGCGGCACTAAATTTATTTTGTGAAAATAGTAGCGCCCGAGAAGATAACAAAGTAAGTTATCAAAGTACTCAATTTGAAGAGAGTAATATAAAAGTCCTCTCTTTTTCCTAAAGAAGTGGTACCAAGTTAAATTATTCTTAGTAATTAACATAATGAGTATCAGCGTTACCAGAACAATGATCTTATCTTACCATATTTTTGATGATTTTGTAACAAAAATATAATTTTTCGGAAATTTTATATATCATTTGGGAAAAACTTACTGGTTTTTTTTTCAAAATAAAATAAAAATTTTCGCTTAGGAATTTATATTAAAACAACAATAAAAACTTAAATGTGTTTTTGTTTTTAATATAAATTCTTAAATAAAATCTTTTTTCTTTCTAATTTTATTTAGAATCTCACTTGGATGGTTCTTGTCTTATTGGCTTACACCTTACCCTCAAGGTAACCCAATAGAAAAAATGGGCAACAGTTAAATCGGTCGAACGCGAACTTTCCTAAATCTTTGGGATCTTCATGTTCAAAAGTACCCAAGGAAAAAGTAATTAACGTCGAAGTGATGTAGTCGTCGACTTGATGTGACAACAAATAAAAATTAATGTCGACGTCGACAACGACTTACATAATAGGGGTGAATAATTCTAACTAGGTTCTTGACATTCAAAATTATTTGTTTATACTAGTATTTTTGCATAACTTTCCTCACAACCCAAGGGGTATTATGCGATGTGCGTTTCCAATTATTTTATATGGCTGGCAGCCCCAGTAGGCCTACATACCATAAAAATGTTTTGTTCAACTAATTTACAAGCCTTAGAATTACTTCTGCAGTGCTTATATTTGCAATTTGGGCAAACATAATAACTACAATTATTGCAAATAAATATATCGCATTTAATTCTTTTTAGGCAACCACAATGACAACAAAATCTTGTTTTATCACATGCTTTAATAACATTTTTTTAATTTTCGACCTAAAAGAGTTAGGATTTCTTAATTTTTTTTAAAGGCTCGTTTTTAAGAATTTTTAATGCAAACATTAAAACAAAAATTCCACAACTTGCACCATCATTCTGTCTAGAGGTATCATCTCAGAAAATTCGTTATATTTCCAAAGTTTTGCATTTTCGCCTAAATTAATTTTAATTAAATTAAACGAGTTAATATGATAGAACTCATGTGTACGAACTTTTATAACACATAAAGTAAAATGTTGAGATTGGAACAAATATTAAATCGGGTTGATTTTTAAATAACATGCTTATTTTATCAAACTGTATATTATTTAATTGACAAGGCATACTATTACAGTTAGTTGAACCACCTTCTTTAATGATTACTAATAGGCATGCATCTAGCACAAAATTAGTCAACCATTGGTCATTGTTAAAAAAATTCCAGTCTGAAATTTCTAAATAGTCGTAAAAGCCAATCTCCATTGGATCAACGATATTATTTACTTTAGAGTATAATACATCAAATTTGAAAAGAAAAAAACTTACTTCATTTTCTTTTCCTTCTATATTTGAAGTACGATTTTTGCGACTTTCAATTTTTTTGCTTGCCTTAGCTTCATGCATTATTTTTGGACGAATAGATTTTTGTCTAATTTTGCTTAGCTTTCCCCATTCCTTTTCGGGTTCTAAGACATAACTGTGTTCTTTTTCTAATAATTCAAGACTTTTATTAATAGAGCAGTCTTCTTTTTTTTCATTATAACTGTGTTCTTTTTCTTTTAATTCAACACTTTTATTAAAAGAGCAGTATTCTTTTTTTCATTTGGAGTAGAACAGACATAAGAGTGCTCTTTATCAATTCGAGTACTAGTACCAGATTCATTAAATTCATTTAAGCTTAAATGAATTGAATTATCAATTTCCTGGTCAATTGTTCCAAACATGTTATAGCTATATCGCAACTCTTTCAAAGAACTTAGGTAATCAATTCTCATAAGTTTAACAAATACATCTGGCCGTACAGATTTTTGAGGCAATATAATATTTTTTGCAAAAAGTATGAAAATTCAACGGGAGCATTACTTATATGATCTCCGGATGGGTCAACATGTATTCCCATAACATTTGTCCAAAGAACAATATATGAACAATATTTATTTAATATAAACATGCATATATCGTCGTTACGATATTGATTTAAACATCGACCTGTCGTGATTGTTTTCATCATGACTTCAATTTCATTGTGAATTTCCAGAAACATTTTTCGAAATGGGCTATTGAAAGCAATAGACTCTAAAGGATCAGTATTTTCGTTATCAAGAAGCATATACTCCTTGCTAGTGTTTTCACTATCGATTTCTATTACACATAACTGTAATATTTCAAAACTTTGCTCAAAAACACTAGACTTATATGGAGATAGCAACACTATAAAAATATGTTTAAACCAACGTTGAAATTCTTCTATCGTGGCTAAACTAAATGCAGCTACTAAAACATTCTTTAACAACGGTCTCAAAATATTGTTGTTGCCTATTTTTGAATCTAAATCCTTGCAAATTATATGTATGTAATGGCATTTACACCACTGCAAGACAACAAAATCAGGCATAAGGTTTGAATTCATTTTCAAGTTGTTAAGAAATGTGGCACACCCTATAAGTTACTGTAATAAAGACTGATTACACTATGCTAGTTGAAAAAACAGACAAGCCGGGCACATGGCGTTTTAACATAATTCGGGTACGCTGAATCCAGTCGTGCCCACGGTTTTTTAAGATTGGCTCTGGTTTTCGAGATATACCGTTATTTCGAAAATGGAGGAGGTTGCACAACATATGTACGCGTAACTCAAAATCCCTTAAGCTAATTGAAAAAACTTAGAAAACCGCAATTCCGCAATAAAAGTTCCTTTAAGAAAAGTAAAACTTCTTTCTAATATCCGCAGTCATTTTAGAAACATAAATTTTTTTTGCAAAAAAAAATAATTTTTTTAACAAAATTTCGAAGTTTTTGTTTTTTAAAAATTCATAAAAAATTGGAAAATGCAGATATGCTTCTAATTTTTTGCAGACGTATAAAAACGAAATTCCAAACAAAACAAGCCATAAATGATTAAAATCTGTTTGCAACTTTTGATTTTATTCACAAAAGTCGACAAATTAATTTAAGAATTTCATAAAACGCAATATTTGTATGGGAGCCCCCCTAAGAAGTGGTGGTAAGGGGCAAGTATGTATCGAGAAAATGTTAAGGTCGGTCATACATTATATACCACTAGGGGCCAATGAAGAAAATTTATTTTCAATGACATTTTGACGTAAAACTTTTTAAATGCGGTTTTTGTGCCATTTACAATACAAAACAAGAGAACAAATATTCAAAAGTATGCTATTCCAAAGAAATATGCATGCATTATTACCACACTTTCACTTTGCGGTAGGAATTTTGGAAAATCCACAGTTACCGATTAAAAAATTCTTAGAATTAAGAAATTAAGTCATAAATGCTTACATCTTTGTATTTTATTGTGCTTAGAAAACCACACAAATCGGTCTTTTATTGTGCAGTCAAAGCCGCACTAATCGCTCTTGTAAAAAACTTATATTAATCGTCCTGGCTTTGTTTTTTTTTCAAAACATGGTCATGAAGGTCTCGACAGGTACTTTGATTAAAACAATTACAGTATAAATAAGAGTTCCTCAACCCCTTCACTGTCATATGGAAAGTGCTCGCGGAAGTGATTAGTGAAGTTTAAAGCCTTTGATCTTTAAGTGTTATATATGGTAAGAGTTGGACACCATCAAAAGAGTGTACATACTGCATTTACCATTTAAATAAGTGGGGAAAAAATGGAGACGCCATGCCATTTGGTGTTCCAATGATTTGGAGAGAACCCATAGTTCATGTTGAAGATGAGTGTAATGCGTGCATAAATTATACAGCGGGTATGAACAGAAGAAAAATGACTTATATATCTTGTACTAAAACAGCATATGCTCGATTTCCGCTGCCACATTCTGATGAAATTCCTGTTCCGGATAGCCAAATACCAACAGAACATATTCCCTTAATAATTCATTCTGTTGAAGCGGGTGGACCAGCTACTTCAATGTATCAACCGTCATGCATCACGGTTCCATGCAGTCACAATGAAATCACGCAAGATCGTCTGGATATAATAGTACGGCGTCTAAAATTATCTCAAAGACAGAGCATTCTCTTGACGAAAGAGTTAAAACGAGCTAATATTTTAGCACCAGGTATACAAATATACGGGGCATCAATCGCCATAGACGATTTACGACTTTTTTAAATCTATTGAGAATAATTCTATCGCGTATTGTACTGACATCCGCGGCTTGGTTTTAACAATGCATAATGAATATAATCCTGGTGATTGGCGCTTATTCAATGATTCTTCCAAAAGTAGCTTAAAAGCAGTTTTGCCACATGTCACTAATTTAAAAAGTCCTATTCCGATAGCACTAAGCACAAATACTAAAGAGACATACGCATCAATAAAAAAATAATACAGTTAATTAAATATGAAGACCACAAGTGGAAAATATGCGCAGATTTAAGAGTCATGCAATTGCTATTGGCCTGTAATTGTGTGAAATCAGTAATAGAAAATGTATTAGGAAATCATCGGCCTGAAAAGTGGCGAATTTTAATCAAAAATATGCTAACCGCATTTAAAAACTTAAACGTTAGAATGTCATTGAAAATACATTTTTTGCATTACCATGCCGAAAAATTTAATGAACAATCACCAGCCGAGTCTGATGAACATGGCGAGAGATTTCACCAAGTAACAGCCAGGCTCGAACACTGGTATAGCGGCAAACAACTTGATTCGCTATTAGGGGATATTTGTTGGAATCTGCAGGAGGAAGAAGAATAAATTTCTAAATAAAAACTTTAACTTTAACTAATTAGCAACAAAAATAAATGTTTTAAAATTTTTAAGTTTGCTTATTATAAAAAATAAAAAAATTTCATCTTTTCTGAAAAAATCCAAAGTTGTAGACAGACTTTAATCACTTATAGCTTATTTTGTTTGGAACTTTGTTGTTTATACGCGTAGAACCCTAGCCTTAAATTTTGCACCTGCAGCGCCTGAGATACCCCTAGACGGGCCAAATGTATGACCAGTGCAACTTTATTTTTCATTCCCATCATTTGTTTCTAAGGCCTAGATTCAGTGCTAGGGGGATAAAATGTATGACCGACCTCCAATGTTTTTGTTCTTATCATTTTCTTAAAACAAAGTTGCCATATATCTCCACCCCTTAGGGGGGCTCCCATACAAATATGGCCGTTAAATGAAATCTTAAATTTGGCCCCTGCAGTGCCTAGGATGCCCCTAGATGGGTCAAATATATGTCCAACCCCACTTTATTTGTCATCTCAATCATTTATTTCTAAACAACGTTAAAATAAGTGGCAAAAGTTTGCAGCTTGTGTCTTTTTATAGATCACAAAAATGTTTATTAAATATTTTTTTCACCCAGCTTGAAAATTTACTCCAAAGCTATGGTCGCAGTCCATGTGTTATATTAGGTGATTCCAATATCGATTGTTTAAATGTATCCCTGTCTGATGAACTCTTAAACTTGGTAAAAAACTATGATTTTACTAACTGTCATACACTAGTAACAAGGCCAGATAGTCAAACAAGTATTGATCATGTGTATAGCAATATAAGCAACAAATTGAGAATAGACAGTATGGAATGTAAGTTTTCAGATCATAACCTTATATCATGCGGAATCAGAATAAAGAAAGAATCTATGGAATTTGTAGAAGAAATTGTATCAATCTGTAACTATGATGATGTTAAATTGTACATTCAAGAAAATATCCCAAATCTAAGAGAGACCGGCGATCCAACAAGAGATACACATTCACTGATGTCATTCTTGCAAAATGGTGTTGAAAATTGCACCATAAGAAATGTAAAAAAAGTAAATCTTAAACGGAAAATCGCTCCATGGATAAATGCAAACTTACTTAAGTTAATAAATTATAAAAACAATCTGTTGAAGATTAGAAGGAAAAGACCACATGACTTTGCTATACAAGAAAGATTAAAGAGAATAAGCAAAGTAATTAAAAAGGCTTTAAACGATTCAATGAACAACTATTACATTGAAAACTTAAGTGAATTTAATCAGAATCCAAAAAAGACTTGGAAGTTCTTAAATAGTACTCTGGGACGAACAGCAAACCCATCAATCAAGTTGAAGGACGCTAACGGCGACTTAGTCCTGAACGATTCTGAAAAGGCTGAATTGTTTAATAGACATTTTCTTGAATCTATAGAGTCTATGAGAATTCAGATAAACCATAATCCCATCGATTCATGTAACTCCTTAAGGACACTGAGTCAACAAAACGGCAGTTTTCAAGTTGTACATACCACGTTTAATGAGGTATTTCATATCATATCAAATCTAACACCAGGTAAAAGTGCTGGTCATGACAATTTATCTCCAAAACTTTTTTTAAAATGTGCTAATGAACTGACGCCATTTATGGTCAGGATTTTCAACAATATTGTAAACACCAGCCTATATCCAAATGTCTTGAAAATGCATAAGATAATTCCAATTCCTAAAGAGGTGAATAACTTTATGCTTGATAAGTTTCGGCCAATAGCAGTACTTTCGGTAATTAACAATATATTTGAGAGAATTATATACAATCAACTATTGAACTACATTCAAAATTTGTTGAATGATTTCCAATATGGCTTCAGGAAAGGCTGCAACACAGAAGAGGCTGTTGTTAATGTTGTAAATTATATTTGTAAAGGGCTTGATGAAGGTCATAAGGGGGTAGTTGGTATATTTTACGATTTCTCCAAAGCATTTGATCTAATAGATCACAATATTTTACTACAAAAACTACGATATTATGGGATTTCCGGACGAAATTTGTCACTTTTTGAAAGTTATATTACGCACCGTAAGCAATTTGTACAAATAAACTCACATAAAAGTTCTATTGGCTCTGTTGAATGTGGAGTCCCTCAAGGCAGTGTTTTGGGGCCCTTGTTGTTTGTAATTTACCGCAATGATATTAAAAATCTTTGCTTATATGGAAAACTTTTCTTATATGCGGACGACATTTGCTTATTTTATCCCTACAAGCATGAAGAAGTAGTTAAAGCGTATATGGAGCGGGACGCGGCTTTTCTGGCTGAATTTTCCAGAATAAACAAACTTGTTTTAAATGCAAATAAAACAAAAATGGTTCGATTTTCACCGTGTAGTCAGAGAATGAACGATTTTAGTATTCATGTTGATGGAAAACGAATAACTGAAGTTGATTCTGTGAAGTATTTAGGCATACAGCTACAAAACAACCTATCTTGGTCTCTTCACATTCGAAGCCTTAAATCAAAAACTTCTAATGCTATTGGACTTTTATATAAATTCAAAAACAAATTTAATCGTGCCACTAAATTAATGATTTATAATGCTTTGATACAAAGTCATTATAACTATCTAGCTATTTTGTATGGCTGGAAGAAGACAACAGAACTGAAATCTCTACAGCGTTTGCAAAATAAAGCATTAAAAGTAGTATCTAACCTTCCTGTTATGTTTTCGACCTATTTGTTGTACACAGTTGAATTTAAAACCATTTTACCGATTTATGCTCTTTATAAAAAACAGATTTTATTGTTTGTTTTTAAATGTCTACATAATATTGGACATCATACATTACATTTTCGCCAGAACCAACGCGTTTTTAATACAAGAAATAGCAGTAACTTAGCAATTGCAAGATGCAGATTGAAGTTAACAAAGCAGCGAATAGAGTATATGGGTACTCGTGAATATAATAACTTACCAATGGCTTTAAAAACGATAAACAGAATTTCTATTTTTAAAAATCAACTGAAGAATTATCTATTTAATAATCTTGAAGAACTTCTCACATAAATATCCAAATCAATTTTAGTTTATATTCTTTATTATTTTTTTTATTTATTTTAATATTTAAATTGTAATACATGCATTTATTTGCCAACTCGCCTCAATAATGCCTTATGGCGCTGAGGTTCATAATCGATACAAATTGTAAAATGTTTTTTAAATGAAAAAATGAAAAAAAAAACATACCCACCCGCTATCTCCATTCCTTAAGGGGGCTTCCATACAAAATTTTCAATGCAGACTAGAAATATATTGAAGAAAAAGTCCCATAAATGCCCAGGAGTCACCCCTAGTGGTATATAATGTATGACCAACCTCAATTAACTCCACTTCTTAGGGGGGCTCCCATACAAATATTGGGTTTTATGAAATTCTTAAATTAATTAAAATTTGTCGACTTTTGTGAATGAAATCAAAAGTTGCTAACAGATTTTAATCATTTATGGCTTATTTTGTTTGCAGCTTCATTTTTTATATGTCTGCAAAAAAATTAGAAGCCTAGCTGCATTTTTTAATTTTTTATGAATTTTGAAAAAACAAAAATTTCGAAATTTTGATAAAAAAAATAATTTTATTTCCTCCATTTTCGAAATAACGGTATATCTCAAAGACCAGAGCCAATCTGAAAAAACCGCGGGCACCACTGGATTCAGCGTACCCGAATTATGTTGAAACGATAGCTGCCCAGCTTGTCACGAAAAAAAAGTGTCTATTTCTTGCACAGTGTTATTAAAACTTTTTAATATCGCACCATATAATGCTGCACTTACATCAGTACATATTCTTTTACAATAAGGCCATCTTAACTGATATTTAATTTTGTTTTCCTTTATAAATAACTTCAATTTATCCAAAAACGTACATATCTCACTAAGAGTGTGGCGGGAAAGAATTGCTTCCGCAATCGGAAGAATTTTTTTTAGCTTACAATTTCGTATAACTAATTTGTAAGTTAAAATTCTTTTCTCAGCACACTCTACATGTTTTACGCTTTCAACAGATGCATCCATGTGTAAAGTAAAATGAGAGTCCTCAAGTATTTTAACATTACTTGAAATTGTTTTAAATGTAAGGTTTTCCCATGTATAAACTGTAAATGGAGAACCAACTAATTGTATATAATTTTTGTATGGACCTCTTTTCATCAAAATAAGTGCGTAAACTGGATCTGGATGATAATATCTATCGAAGTTACCTTCAGACTTAACTTTTCTGTACGTTTCCAGTTTTTGAATATTTTGAAAATTGCCTTTTTCGGCAATATCATCAGCAGCATTTAAAATTTGCTGCTTTCTGTATAAATAAGCATTATTTTCTTTAAGCTCATTTTTAAAAACATGTCTTCTTACGCCCCGTATCTGGGGAACATGTATTTCATCTTTAGCATGATGTAACTCTTTTGTTCTATAAACGGTGACATCGCCATTTAGAGTTATTTCAAAACGAAATGTGCTACAATCATTAAATTTACAGTAGGCATAAACAAATTTACTTTTTTTGCTACTCAATACATTATAAAAACATAAAATGCAAACATTATTATGCTTTAAATATTCCTCTCTTGCTAAATCTTCGAGGATTTTATTCTCTGTAATTTTTTAAAACACATTTTTTACATTATCTAAATTTATCGAAAATATTCTTTTGGGTTTAAAACTGTTTGTTTCTTTTTGAAGCACATTTCGATTGCATTTTTCCTTCGGATTAGGTGTCTTTCTGTAATTTAAGAAGTTTGAGACATTCAACGAATCATTTGCAGTTTCAAAAGGACCGAGAGTATGATCACGGTTATTTGTTTTTACTTTCTTTTCTAATTTTAAGTTAAAATTTTTAGTCTCGGCACAAAATCCAATGCTTTCAGTAATTCAATCCGAACTTTTAGTTCCTATTTTTTCTAAAACTGAACTTAACCCATCTCTAATTTCTTTAAAATCAGATTTAAGTACTTCACATATAACAAATTTTAAATCTTTGGAAAGATCTGCAAATATTTCTTTTAACGAAGCATTTAAAACTTCTCTCATTTCTATGTTTGATGATTAAATATTTTGGGAAGTGTTATTACTAAATAAATTTAAATTATCTTTTTCGAACAAAGACTTCTCATATAGTGACTTATTGTTTAATTCTGATTTGTTGTATTCATTTATACACAGTAATGGTGTAATACTACCAGAATCCTTAATTAAATTGCTGTTAGTAACTGTTTGCAACGAATTATCAATAACTACACATGGATCTTTCGATAACAAAGAACTGTTTTTCTCAACTCCCAAAACATCCGTATCATCCAATAATGCTGTCAAATATTCTTTCTCCATTGGAAAACTTTCCAATTCTGTGGATTTTAAATCGCACTCTAATATTTCAGCATTATTGCATAAGCTATCAAATAAAAGTTCCTTCTTTGCGATAAGTCTAAAACCGACCCCAACGTAAAAAAATGTAGCAACTGTGGCGGTAATCACACTGCCAATTATAGAGGATGCCCTGTATATACCATCGTCAAGCAGTCAGTTACACCGAAAACTAATCCCCCTCAAATGCAGGTAACAAATCAAGTAAGCACTGGTGACATTCAGGCCCCGCAGCCTAGTAATAACAGAACCTCTTATGCTAACGTCGTAAAATCAAACCATGCGCCAACGCAAGGTGCTGCGCCAAGTAATGATGAAACTCCAGTTTCAAATTTAAGTCGTCTAGAAAAAACCATGGAAACATTAGTGCAAACAGTAACAAACTTTACGAATACAATGGGTAATATGATGCAGGAAATTCTTAGAATGCAATCGATGTTATTGCAATCTGTACTTAACAAGCCATGAACTGTTTAAAAATCTGTTTTTGGAACGCGAACGGCATCCGCCAACATAAAAATGAATTAGAATACTTTCTTAAAAATAAACAAATTGATGTCATGATGGTTTCTGAAACTCATTTGACCTCAAGAAATACGTTTAACATCAATGGTTATATACTATATGATACCAAGGACCCTCGAGATAGAGCTTGTGGTGGTTCTGCCATTTTGATAAAAAATCGAGTCAAACACTACCTAATGTGTGATCATCGTGAGGATTATCTCCAAGCAACGAACATTTGTGTTGAAGAGCTGAATCGTAGCATTGTAATCTCATCTTTATACTCTCCACCTAGATTTTCAATATCAGAAAGCCAATATTGTGAATATTATAAATCACTAGGACCCTGTTTCCTGGCCGCTGGCGATTATAACGCTAAACATACCTTCTGGGGGTCACGACTAATAACACCAAAGGGTCGTGTTTTGTTTAATACAATCTCTAAAATGAATTTAAATGTTGTCGCGAGCGGCCAACCAACATATTGGCCTGCTGACCCGCAAAAAATTCCAGATGTCATCGATTTTGGCGTGGTTAAAAACATCCCCACAGAAACGATTCACGTTGAAGCTTCCCTAGAATTATCTTCCGACCACACACCTACAATTGTTACTATAATGAACCCCAATAGAATTGTATCTCCGACTGGTTACCTAGCGACGTCAGCCACACAAATAAATTGGTTAAAATATAAAAAATATCTCAGTGCCCATTGCACAGAAAATATTCCGCTCAGTACACCGGAGTATGTAGATCGCTCTATTGATAATTTTGACAGTTTTCTGAAACTAGCTGTTCAACATTCCAATATTGCCCCCAAAAAAACAAAAACTATTAAAATATATTCCACAGATGTCGAGCGTCTCTTGTCTGAAAAAAGGAGGGCACGAAGAGAGTGGCAATTGCACAGATCTCCTCAACTTAAGAACTTGCTAAAAGAGTGTACAAAAAGATTAAGAAAGTTATTGCAGACTCAGAAAACGGCTTCTCTGGAAAAATATCTTAAGGAACTTGATGCAACTCCACAATCGGACTACTCATTATGGCGTGCAGCTAGAAACCTCAAAAGGCCAGTTGTCTCTAAACCACCATTAAGAAACTTGAATGGAAGTTGGGCAAGAAATGATGTTGAAAAAAGAAATCTGTTTGTAAGCCACTTGAAAAACGTATTTACACCTAATATATCTCACAATATTGCGGTCGATTTACCACCTGTTGCTGCTAGAGCAGCTATTCCCCTAAGATTTGAGATGAGAGAAATCGAAAAGGTTATATGTGACTTAAACACTAAGAAGGCACCTGGCATTGATAAGATCAGCAATAAAATGCTATTAGAGCTACCTCGCGTAGCAAAGAAAATTATTCTTTTTATTTTTAATGCTATTTTACGCCTTGAATACTTTCCTCAAAAATGGAAGGTTTCCTTAGTTACCATGATACCAAAGCCAGGTAAAGATCATACGAAAGTTGAGTCTTATAGGCCTATTAGCTTATTATCAAATATGTCAAAGCTATTTGAGAAATTATTAGTTTCAAAGTTAACACCGATTTTAAGTGAAAATAGATGTATTCCAAACCATCAATTCGGATTTAGAAGAAAACACAGCACAATTGAACAAACTCATCGAATAGTAAATGTCATAAGAAAAACATTTGAAGAAAAAAAATATTGCTCAGCACTCTTCATCGATGTTTCGCAAGCTTTTGACAAAGTCTGGCATGAAGGCTTATTACACAAATTGAAGCAAAATTTACCAGCAAACACACACAAACTGTTAGAAAGCTACTTAGTCGGTCGTCAATTTATTATTAAAGAAGGAAATTCCTTAAGTTCACCTCAGCCGATTGGCGCTGGAGTCCCACAGGGCAGCATCCTGGGCCCTCTATTATACTTAATTTATACTTCGGACATGCCAACAAACAACTACACCCAAACTTCAACATTTGCAGACGACACAGCTTTTCTAAGCGTCCACGAAAACCGTTATGAAGCATCTCGTTACCTACAGCATCATATATTTCAACTAGAAATATGGCTAAGACAATGGAGGATAATGGTCAATGAGCAAAAATGCGTACATATAACATTCACCCTGCGCCGGGAATCTTGCCCCCCTATTACAATCAATAATCAAATTATTCCTCAACATTCGCATGTAAAATATCTCGGTATACATCTGGATCGGCGATTAACGTGGAAATGCCATATAGAGGCAAAATTAACTCAAATGAAACTAAAAGCCATCCAAATTCATTGGCTTATTGGAAGAAATTCTGTTCTTAGACTCGATTGCAAGCTTCTACTTTACAACTCTATCTTAAAGCCTATCTGGTGCTACGGTATTCAACTATGGGGCACTGCCTCGGCCTCTAATATCGAAAAAATTCAAAGGCGCCAAAATAAACTTCTTCGTATAATCACAGCCGCCCCCTGGTATGTTAAAAACTCAAACATTCATAAGGATCTCAACGTGCCATTAGTAAAAACTATGATTACAAAATATGCAGTAAAATATTTAAAAAGACTTGAACAACACCCAAATCCTTTAGCTCGAAATATTTTAAATCATGGCGGCCACACTCGCTTAAGGAGAAGAGACACTGCAGCACTTACCCAACTAGATGAGAGATAAACACCTATATAAGTGAACAGAACCCGTGATGAAGAAAATTTTTGTCTGGCACTGGCAGGACATAAATAAAGTATTAGGTTAAGATTTGATAAATTATTGTTAGTTCATATTAAATATATGAAGATTCAATAAATAAATAACGAAAAAAAAAAAAAAAAAAAAAAAAAAAAAAATTTGTAAATCTTTTGAATTTTGGATATCTATTTTACCATCTGATAAAATATGGTTATTTAATTTTTTATCATATACTGATATTTTACCATTTCCTAAATTTTCAATTTTGGCTCTTTTAATCATAAGAGTATCCAAATTAGTTTTATTTTTTTTAAGCTTATCCAGCAAGTATTTTGCCATATTAGAAATTCGTTTTCTATTTTTTAAATTATTTCTTATTTTACTGTATTTACTTCTTTTGACCTTTTCATTCAAAGAATCTATAATACTTTGAAATCATTTACTTTTATTTTCAGAAACATTCTGTAAATTTTGTAAAACCGAGCATTTTAATAGTATGGACATTACATCATTTGAACTGTAATTTAACTCACGTTTAATCTTTATTTTGAAAGCTGCACTTCTAGAAGTCAAGAGCAAATAAAAATTAATTAAAAATGTTAATGTTAAGGAAACAACTGCCTGTTTTTGTAATAAACATTTTGTTTGCTGATTTAATAATAAAAAAAAAAGTTGTTCCTTATATTTGACTGATTACTATATTTTGAAATATTTTTATTGTGAAAATAATTGTTTGACTAACTGTGTTCTATATACAAAATAAATATATTCTTATGCGGCTCCTACACGTTGCGACTTGGTATACAATTAGATCAAGTTGTACAGTCAATTGTTAGGTTAAGGGTGTGGTTGTTGGCCAGTTAAATAAAAAATTTAATTTTCATTGAACTCAATTGTAGGACCAGTTGCAACGTGTAGGGGCCGCATTTTATATGTATATTAAACAGACTAATTTTACATTAGAAGCCTAGCTGCATTTTTTAATTTTTTATGAATTTTGAAAAAACAAAAATTTCGAAATTTTGATAAAAAAAAATTATTTTATTTCCTCCATTTTCGAAATAACGGTATATCTCAAAAACCAGAGCCAACCTGAAAAAACCGCGGGCACCACTGGATTCAGCGTACCCGAATTATGTTGAAACGATAGCTGCCCAGCTTGTCACGAAAAAAAAGTGTATATTTCTTGCACAGTGTTATTAAAACTTTTTAATATCGCACCATATAATGCTGCACTTACATCAGTACATATTCTTTTACAATAAGGCCATCTTAACTGATATTTAATTTTGTTTTCCTTTATAAATAACTTTAATTTATCCAAAAATGTACATATCTCACTAAGAGTGTGGCGGGAAAGAATTGCTTCCGCAATCGGAAGAATGTTTTTTAGCTTACAATTTCGTATAACTAATTTGTAAGTTAAAATTCTTTTCTCAGCACACTCTACATGTTTTACGTTTTCACCAGAAGCATCCATGTGTAAAGTAAAATGAGAGTCCTCAAGTATTTTAACATTACTTGAAATTGTTTTAAATGTAAGGTTTTCCCATGTATAAACTGTAAATGGAGAACCAACTAATTGTATATAATTTTTGTATGGACCTCTTTTCATCAAAATAAGTGCGTAAACTGGATCTGGATGATAATATCTATCGAAGTTACCTTCAGACTTAACTTTTCTGTACGTTTAAAGTTTTTGAATATTTTGAAAATTGCTTTTTTCGGCAATATCATCAGCAGCATTTAAAATTTGCTGCTTTCTGTATAAATAAGCATTATTTTCTTTAAGCTCATTTTTAAAAACATGTCTTCTTACGCCCCGTATCTGGGGAACATGTATTTCATCTTTAGCATGATGTAACTCTTTTGTTCTATAAACGGTGACATCGCCATTTAGAGTTATTTCAAAACGAAAGGTGCTACAATCATTAAATTTACAGTAGGCATAAACAAATTTACTTTTTTTGCTACTCAATACATTATAAAAACATAAAATGCAAACATTATTATGCTTTAAATATTCCTCTCTTGCTAAATCTTCGAGGATTTTATTCTCTGTAATTTTTTAAAACACATTTTTTACATTATCTAAATTTATCGAAAATCTACCATCGAAAATATGCTTTTCAAAAATTCTTTTGGGTTTAAAACTGTTTGTTTCTTTTTGAAGCACATTTCGATTGCATTTTTCCTTCGGATTAGGTGTCTTTCTGTAATTTAAGAAGTTTGAGACATTCAACGAATCATTTGCAGTTTCAAAAGGACCGAGAGTATGATCACGGTTATTTGTTTTTACTTTCTTTTCTAATTTTAAGTTAAAATTTTTAGTCTCGGCACAAAATCCAATGCTTTCAGTAATTCAATCCGAACTTTTAGTTCCTATTTTTTCTAAAACTGAACTTAACCCATCTCTAATTTCTTTAAAATCAGATTTAAGTACTTCACATATAACAAATTTTAAATCTTTGGAAAGATCTGCAAATATTTCTTTTAACGAAGCATTTAAAACTTCTCTCATTTCTATGTTTGATGATTAAATATTTTGGGAAGTGTTATTACTAAATAAATTTAAATTATCTTTTTCGAACAAAGACTTCTCATATAGTGACTTATTGTTTAATTCTGATTTGTTGCATTCATTTATACACAGTAATGGTGTAATACTACCAGAATCCTTAATTAAATTGCTGTTAGTAACTGTTTGCAACGAATTATCAATAACTACACATGGATCTTTCGATAACAAAGAACTGTTTTTCTCAACTCCCAAAACATCCGTATCATCCAATAATGCTGTCAAATATTCTTGCTCCATTGGAAAACTTTCCAATTCTGTGGATTTTAAATCGCACTCTAATATTTCAGCATTATTGCACAAGCTATCAAATAAAAGTTCCTTAATTTGCAAATCTTTTGAATTTTGGATATCTATTTTACCATCTGATAAAATATGGTTATTTAATTTTTTATCATATTCTGATATTTTACCATTTCCTAAATGTTCAATTTTGGCTCTTTTAATCATAAGAGTATCCAAATTAGTTTTATTTTTTTTTTTAAGCTTATCCAGCAAGTATTTTGCCACACTAGAAATTCGTTTTCTATTTTCTAAATTATTTCTTATTTTATTGTATTTACTTCTTTTGACCTTTTCATTCAAAGAATCTATAATACTTTGAAATCATTTACTTTTATTTTCAGAAACATTCTGTAAATTTTGTAAAACCGAGCATTTTAATAGTATGGACATTACATCATTTGAACTGTAATTTAACTCACGTTTAATCTTCATTTTGAAAGCTGCACTTCTAGAAGTCAAGAGCAAATAAAAATTAATTAAAAATGTTAATGTTAAGGAAACAACTGCCTGTTTTTGTAATAAACATTTTGTTTGCTGATTTAATAATAAAAAAAAAAGTTGTTCCTTATATTTGACTGATTACTATATTTTGAAATATTTTTATTGTGGAAATAATTGTTTGACTAACTGTGTTCTATATACAAAATAAATATATTCTTATGCGGCTCCTACACGTTGCGACTTGGTATACAATTAGATCAAGTTGTACAGTCAATTGTTAGGTTAAGGGTGTGGTTGTTGGCCAGTTAAATAAAAAATTTAATTTTCATTGAACTCAATTGTAGGACCAGTTGCAACGTGTAGGGGCCGCATTTTATATGTATATTAAACAGACTAATTTTACATTTAAATTTAAAGTATAACTTTAATCATCAAATGCTTTTTGGTACGCCAGTTTAACACATTCAAGTGATCTGGACAAAGAAACCTATGCATAGCATACATATGTACAACTTTTTATGTTTAAAAACTACTCTTTAAATAAAACGAAAAAAAATTAATTTTTATTATCTTTATTAAAAAAATACAGAAAATAATTCAAAATAATTGTTGTTAAATTTATATTGTATTACCTTTTTCCTGTTTTGCAGAAACACTCAAATTTTTGCGCTTTCGTCTCCTGCAATTAAAGCTTTTAAAATTATCATTTGCACACAATTGTCAAAAGACGTTTTTTTAAATAAAAACCACTAAATTTTTTGGATAAGTTTAAAAAAAAATTTTTGAATTAATATTTGTGTGTAAATATATATATATTTTTTTATATTAAATTTACTTATGGGTAATTTTCACTATCACACAAGTCTTACGTATTTTGAGGAAAACACAACACTGTCATTATAAGTTGGTTTATTTTTTTGAAAATTTTTAAACAATAATTTTATCAGACATGTATTTTTGTAAAAATATGTACGTGTAAAACAGCCTTTAAGAACATTTCTAAAAACCAAATTTACATATACATACATATACAGTCGATAGAAGCCAAACTCGTACACCTAACTTTTTATCTTTTTAATATTCAAATGAAGCTAATTTACAAATGATACATGGACTGTTTATGGGGTAAATTGTCCACCATCGAATAATTCGGTAACTCGAACAAAACAAAAAACATCATCAAAGATTACACAACTAAGAATTATTCATTATCCAGTGTATAAATATTAAAATAAAATTTTTTATATCAAAATCTGTATGGATTTTTTTTACTAAATGTGCACTAGAAAAGATTGTAGTTTATTTAAATAAAAGTGTAATACAAATTTTCATAGCCATCCTTTGGCCGGACGTAAGGATCATCTTCTCTATGGTATAACATCTTCTCTATGGTATAACATCTTCGCTTCCTTGCATAGACGGTCTTCGGCCGGCGCAAAGATTTTATCCCCTATGGTATAACTAATACCGGCTTTAAATGTCAATAACTCGAAATTTTATATCACCCTAAGTACTTTTTTTTATTTGGAGCTGCGTCGACGCTTGATTTCTTCAAGCCGCGCCGCCGCCGATTTACACGGCTTAGACGGCTCAATTAAAGCCGCCGATGACAGCAGCTGCGCCGTAAAATTTCTCAATTTGGTAACTAAGGCCCTAATCATGTACAACGCAGCGCAACGCCAAACAATAACATTGAAAGCACAAACAATGTCATAAATATTTTGTAATTTTGTTGTTGCTTTCAACAGAAATTCATGTACCGTTTTAAAATTTTCAACGACACCAGCAATAGAGCGTTTGAAATTTTAAGACGCAATGTGAATTTCTGTAGAAAGCAACAACAAAATTACAAAATATTTATGACATTGTTTGTGCTTTCAATGTTATTCTTTGGCGTTGCGTTAGTTCTGTGGCGTTGCGCCGCGTTGTACATGATTAGGGCCTAAGTTTTTTTTACTTCAGGGTTACACGGTCAAGTTTTGTCTACCAAGTTTTAATACGCTCACACTTTTTCCAATACACTAATACTTTTAAAAGTTGAAGCGAACTTGCCTTTAAATTTCTCTTTCAAGTGAGTGTATCAATTTACGTCCAAGAAAACAGCTGATTACAAGTTTGATGAGGAAATTGTTCGTTTGTCTTTATAAATTGTGCTCTTGATGAGCTTCAAAATTGCGTGCAGCCTACGTCACATCTTCCAATTATTGGAAATCTTGACAAGCTGTATACATATGTAAAAGACTATCAAGAAAAAGTAGATCGTGTGGCTGCAGTGTTACAGATTTGCGTTTTAATATATTAATTTCTTTGTCAAAAATGGTATATTTTAGCATCAATGTGCAACATTCAAGTGCCGTTATATTTTCTTAAAATTTTTCAAAGCGTCATTGTACTTAACAACATACAAAAATCTCTGCATGAATATTTATTTATTTATTTATGTACAAATTTATTTTAATTAAATTACAATAAATCTCTGATAGTGAAGTTTTTAATGTGGCAGAAAAAACTATAAAATGTTACCAGCAGTTGTTAAATAAAAAACAAAAAATTAAAGAAGTGTCTCACATTAAGACACTGTATGGAAGTGCAGAGTGTTGGCAATATTTTGGTCATTTGGTTCAGGTTAAGGAAATTGTATATTTTAATTTTTTTCACCTTAAAGCTTACATTTTTATTAATAATGTATTGCAGAAAGCTTTACTTTTTTGAAATGGATATGGGTATGTGGTCCTACAGATAACATCAGTTTAAAACAGTATTGAGGAAAAACCGAAATTGCACTATCCCTTTATAATTATTCAATGTTTTGTACTTTAACATAAAAATAAATATTTATAGAAACGATTAATAGTTTTCCTTAAATAACAATTTTAAACATTTCAAGCCGACATTTAAGCCGCCGCCGATTCATTGACGCAAACGCCGCCGCCGCCGATCTATTATACCCGCGCCGCCGCCGACGATCAAACGCCCTCGGCTTGGTTCTCTGTTCGCTGCTAATTGCTTTTTAAATTATTCTTGGAAAACAACATATTTTCAATTGAAAAAAGAAGAAGAAAATAATGAACGCATTCACTGGAAATGACACCTACCGTAGTGATGCCACGTTATAAAGTTTTACCACTATGAGTAATGCCAAATATACCTTCAATATTCTAAAAAAAATGTTGCCAGTTAATCAATTAATGCAAAAAAATGTTTACCATAAAAAATTAAATTTGGTGCTTTAAGTTTTGAGAGTTGGAAAACAATTATAATTGAATATAAAATTTTTCCAAATTTATGGGACATAAAATATGATAGATATACAAAGAAAATACATAAATTTTTTTATTGTGTTTTGTAGTAGTATATTCAAAAAACACGCAATACTGTTGTTTCGTTTTTGGTGTAATGGTCTGTGGTAAAAACGGAAACATAAATAGTAACACGTGTTTTGACAAATGTTGCATCGTCTGTGGGTACCATAAGACATTTATTATATTGATTGTAATATAAAAATCTGGCATCTCTTTGATCATTGTTCAAAAAATACAAAATATATGGCTAGATTAATATTAAAATAAAAAATAGCGTTACTTTTAGGAAAACGCATGCAAAATTTCGTTGTCGTTGTACAATCTAATTTAAACCATAGACCGTAAACCTCGAATTCTCAAAAAGGTAAGTAAGGTTTTAAATTTTTTAAAGATTTTTTTTATGTGTAGACATTCATATATATAAACTTATGTATGTTTTTTGTATTTTCAGAACTCTCAATGTAATTTCCCAAATTGCGGTTGCCCTTTAAAGGCATTTATTAAAATAAAAAAACATCAGACTGTACGAGCACCTTCGCCAAATTTTAATCAGCAATATTTTATAGCACCCTTCCCGGTAGACCATAACCAACATTATGCGCCACAACCTCAATATTTCCAAACCAGATACCAGCAACAGCCGCAATTTGGTTATCAGCCACAGCCTTCTCCACAACCACCTTTGCAAAATTTAGGAACAGCTCAACCACCAATTCCATCTCCGCAACCACCTACACCCAATTTGCCACCAGCCTAATGACAACACAACATTGATTGCAATTAATTTTTATTTTTTTTCTGAAATCTTATTTTTTTAATTTTTTTTAATACACATACATATGCATATAATTATCTAATATTTATGTATTTATTTGAATAAAATTTTAAGTTATTTTATAAATCCTTTTAATTTATTTTGACAAATCACTATATAGGCATTTCCAAAAGTATATCATGAGTACAGATCGAGCCATTAGCGCAAAAAAGCTGAAGCAACAAAAACAAAATTTTATAGGTGTAGCTAAGGTGGACTGCTATAATACCCAATTTATCAAACTTAGTCAGAAGTCCTAAATTTGGACCCAGGGTCAAATGAGTAAATTGAGTGAATTGGCTAGAAATAGTTTTTTGAAAGCTTTGTTCCACAAAAAACTAGCGCCCAAAATGAAATACATATTTAATTGCAGCTAAGGTGGACCGCTATAATACCCAATTTACCGAACTTAGTCAGAAATCCTAAATTTGACCCCAGGGTCAAATGAGTAAATTGGCTAGAAATTGTTTTTTGAAAGCTTTGTTCCACAAAAAACTAGCGCCCAAAATGAAATATATATTAAATTGTAGCTAAGGTGGACTGCTATAACACCCAATTTACCGAACTTAGTCAGAAGTCCTTAATTTGGCCCCAGGGTCAAATGAGTAAATTGAGTGAATTGGCTAGAAATAGTTTTTTGAAAGCTTTGTTCCACAAAAAACTAGCGCCCAAAATGAAATATATATTTAATTTTAGCTAAGGTGGGCCGCTATAAGACCCAATTTACCGAACTTAGTCAGAAGTCCTAAATTTGGCCACAGGGTCAAATCAGTAAATTTACAGCCGGCCCACAATGTCGACAAGAACATTTCTTTCTTATATTTATATTGAAAACAAAAACAAATTAAAATTTTTTTATTATTGTTTTCAATATAAAAATGCGAAAGAAATGTTCTTGTCGATATTGTGGGCCTGGCAGTTAGTGAATTGACTAGAAATAGTTTTTTGAAAGCTTTATTCCACAAAAAACTAGCGTCCAAAATGAAATATATATTAAATTGTAGCTAAGGTGGACTGCTATAACACCCAATTTATCGAACTTAGTCAGAAGTCCTAAATTTGGCCCCAGGGTCAAATGCGTGAATTGAGTGAATTGGCTAGAAATAGTTTTTTGAAAGCTTTGTTTCACAAAACACTAGCGCCCAAAATGAAATATATATTAAATTGTAGCTAAGGTGGACCGATATAACAGCCAATTTACCGAACTTAATCAGAAGTCCTGAATTTGTAAAAACAGTGTTTTTAAAAACTTTGTTCTTCCAAAAACTAGCCAAAAATGAAATGTTTATTAAAATTTTAAAAACACAGTATATACATATGTATATTCATTTAAAATTTTGTTAGTTTTAGTTTTTGTTTATAAAATTAATTTAGATCGATAAATATACTTTGCTATCTTCACGGTGTTCTAAAAATCGCCATTTCCAGTTGTTCTAAAAACATGGAAACTTGGTAGCACCCATGTTAAATGAAAAACACTCATTTATTTTACTTTGTTTTTATCGGTGAGAGAGGATTTTTTTTATACTCTCTTCAAATTGAGTAAAAAAAATAGGTTGTTATATACTTTGTTATATTCACGTCGATAAAATAGTAACACTGTGCATGAAATTTACACTTTTTTTTTCGTGACAAGCTGGGCACTTGGCGTTTTAAAATAATTCGGGTACGCTGAATCCAGTGGTGCCCGCGGTTTTTTCAGATTGACTCCGGTTTTCGAGATATACCGTTATTTCAAAAATGGAGGAGGTTGCACAACATACGTTCGCGTAACTCAAAAACGCTTTAGCCTATTGCAAAACTTAAAAAAACCGAAATTCCGCAATAAAATTTCCTTTAAGAAAAGTAAAACTTCTTTCTAATATCCGTAGTCGTTTTAGAAAATTTTTTTGTTTGTTTTTTAAAAATTCATAAAAAAATGCAGCTAGGCTTCTAATTTTTTGCAGACATATAAAAAAGCAAGCCATAAATGATTAAAATCTGTTAGCAACTTTTGATTTTATTCACAAAAGTCGGCAAATTTTAATTAATTTAAGAATTTCATAAAACGCCCCTTTAAGGGATGATGATAAACGGAAAGTATAATTTGAGAAAATGTTAGAAACATAATTTTTTTTGTTTTTTAAAAATTCATAAAAAAATTAAAAAATGCAGCTAGGCTTCTAATTTTTTGCAGACATATAAAAAAGCAAGCCATAAATGATTAAAATCTGTTAGCAACTTTTGATTTTATTCACAAAAGTCGGCAAATTTTAATTAATTTAAGAATTTCATAAAACGCCCCCTTAAGGGATGATGATAAACGGAAAGTATAATTTGAGAAAATGTTAAGACCATAAAAATAATGGAGGTCATTCAAACATTTTATCCCCCTAGGAGCGTCTCCTGGGCATTTATAGGACTTTTTCTCCAATATATTTCTAGTCGGCATTGAACATTTTGTATGGAAGCCCCCTTAAGGAATGGAGAAAGCGGGTGGGTATGTTAGAAATAAATGATTGAGATGAAAAATAAAGTGGGGTTGGTCATACATCTGACCCATCTAGGGGCATCCTAGGTACGTCAGGGGCCAAATTTAAGAATTTCACTAAACGGCCATATTTGTCTGGGAGCCCCCTAAATGGTGGAGATATATGGCAACTATGTTTTAAGAAAATGTTAAGAACAAAAAACATTGGAGGTCAGTCATACATTTTATCCCCCTAGGAGTGAATCCTAGGCCTTAGAAACAAATGATGGGAATTAAAAATAAAGTTGCGCTGGTCATACATTTGGCCCGTCTAGGGGCATCTCAGGCGCTGCAGGTATAAGTGAAATTTTTTTATTTTTTATAATAACCAAACTTAAAAATTATAAAACATTTATTTTTGTTGTTAATTAGTTTAAGTTAAAGTTTTTATTTAGAAATTTTTTCTTCTTCCTCCTGCAGATTCCAACAAATATCCCCTAATAGCGAATTAGTTGTTTGCCGCTATATATACCAGTGTTCGAGCCTGGCTGTTACTTACTGAAATCTCTCGCCATGTTCATCAGACTCGGCTGGTGATTGTTCATTAAATTTTTCAGCATGGTAATGCAAAAAATGTATTTTCAATGACATTCTAACGTTAAAGTTTTTAAAGGCGGTTAGCATATTTTTGATTAAAATTCGCCACTTTTCAGGCCGATGATTTCCTAATACATTTTCTATTACTGGTTTCACACAATTACAGGCCAATAGCTCGATATAATTCAATGCAACCTCAAATTGATGGTCCTTCATAAGACGACGAATGTCCGGTCCATTAAGAATTCCTGTAAAATAAAAACATTATGATATGAAATATAAATCTTATTTAATATAGTTATAGTTCATACCTTCTTTTACTTTCATGCCGCTTAATCGTGGAAAAAATCGGCGCAATTCGGTAAAAGCAACACCATCTGGGCTCAATGCTTTTATTAAATTTTTTACAATACCCAGTTTGATGTGGAGTGGAGGAAGCAAAATCTTTTCCATCGGTACAGCTGTAATTCAATAACATTATTTATATGCAATCTGCTTTCCTCACGTAAAGCCCAATCCCGTGTATTGTCCTGGTCGCCATCGAAACGTGTATTCCATAAGCACATGAAGCACATATTTTTAGTATAGATTGCATGATTCTTAAAAGAGCTACCACTTTTAAATCTACGCATATTTTCCACTTGTGGTCTTCATATTTAATTAACTGTATTATTTTTTTCATTTATGCGTATGTCACTTTAGTATTTGTGCTTAGTGCTATGGGAATAGGACTTTTTAAATTAGTGACATGTGGCAAAACTGCTTTTAAGCTACTTTTGGAATAATCAATGAATAAGCGCCATGTCAGTACAATACGCGATAGAATTATTCTCAATAGATTTAAAAAAGTCGTTAATGGCGACTGATAGCCCCGTATATTTGTACAGCTGATGCTAAAATATTAGCTAGTTTTAACTCTTTTGTCAAGAGAATGCTCTGTGTTTGAGATAATTTTAGACACCGTACCTAGTGGTATATAATGTATGACCGACCTCAATTAATTTTTTATCCTTAACATTTTTTAGAGACATACTTGCCCCATATCTCCACTTCTTAGGGGGGCTCCCATACAAATATTGCGTTTTATGAAATTCTTAAGTTAATTAAAATTTGCCGGCTTTTGTGAATAAAATCAAAAGTTGCTAACAGATTTTAATAATTTATGACTTGTTTTGTTTGCAACTTCCTTTTTTATATGTCTGCAATTAGAAGCCTAGCTGCATTTTTTAATTTTTTATGAATTTTTAAAAAACTAAAATTTCGAAATTTTGATAAAAAAATTATTTTTTTTTCCAAAAAAAAAATTATGTTTCTAAAACGACTACGGATATTAGAAAGAAGTTTTACTTTTCTGAAAGGAAATTTTATTGCGGAATTTAGTTTTTTCCTCCTCCATTTTCGAAATAACGGTATATCTCGAAAACCAGAGCCAATCTTAAAAAACCGCGGGCACCACTGGATTCAGCGTACCTTTTTTCAGCGTCTGTTTTTTTCAACTAGCATAGTGTAATTAATGGCACAAATGTAACCAGATATAGCAACTTTGACGTACAAAAATCGTGTTATCATGTGTGATTACCACCAAAAAAACGAGAGGGAAAAAACGCAACATTGTGATTTTAATGAGAAAGAATAATAAGCTACTCATTACCACATATGTAAACAATAAATAAATAAACCAACATTTTAATGTGAAATTTGTAAAAAAAGTTTATATTTTTTAATTTTTGTATACAATTGTAATTTGAATATATTAAAAACAATACGTGTATATAGATTTTGGAATGCTGCATGCGTAAGTAAAAGCTGAAAAGATAAAAAATTGTTAAAGTT
Organism: Pollenia amentaria; assembly: GCA_943735925.1. Classification (NCBI taxonomy): domain Eukaryota; kingdom Metazoa; phylum Arthropoda; class Insecta; order Diptera; family Polleniidae; genus Pollenia; species Pollenia amentaria. The sequence continues at coordinate 94,891,867 of OX031007.1, forward strand.
AGTTTTTTTTACCTTTTTGTTTTTTTTCTTCCAGGCGGAAATCGCTTTGCATCCAGCCACACAAATTGCTTAAAATGGACCGAACAATGGATTTTCAGTCAGAGATTAAGGTAATTTTTCCGGTTAGTGTCTGGAAATATAGAAACAAAATTAATAATTAAAATTTTTTAATGGTTTTATTATCTTTTCAGTCTGTAATTTTGGTCAAGTGTGTTAGATAGATGGTGTATGGCATACTAACCTGTGGAAATAAGATATAGTGGCCGAATTCTTTCCAGGATAAGTGGTAGGTTTCCTCAAGTGCATGAAAATATAAAAAAAAGAAAAAAATTAAAAGTTTTTAATGTGTTTTTTTTTTTGTCTTTTCAGACTGCCGATATGTCCAAGTGTGTTAGGTGGATGGTGTATGGCATACTAACCTGTGGAAATTGGATATAGTGGCCGAATTCTTTCCCGGATCAGTGGTAGGTTCCCTCAAGTGCATGAAAATATAAAATTATAAAAGTTATTAAAAGTTTTTAACGTTTTTTTTTGTCTTTTCAGTCTGTCGTTTTGGTCTAGTGTGTTAGATGGATGGGGTATGGCATACTAACCTGTGGAAATATTGATATAGTTGCGGAATTCTTTCCGGGATCAGTATTTTCAAACAGACCACAAAGGACCACAAATTTATTTTTAAAAAGAGTTAGTGGATTTTTGTGAGGAATTTTTTTAGTTAAGAGATTTAAAAAAATTGTGTGTAAATAAAAGATTTTTTTTTACACCAAGCATGATGATCTTGAATAAGGAGAAGCTGTAATGCAGACGCATTGTATTCGCTACACTCATTGTATATTCGCTACACTTTTTTTTACATAAGGGGGTATTTCTTTAAAATAATAAATTGGTTTTGGCACAGAAAACGTTTTATTGATTTTGTACATTGAACAAAAGAGAATTTATTCAATGTACAAAATTATTATGCCTGTGACAAATCCTTTTCACTATTTTTTAACACACTATGCACTTTTTTAAAATATCAAATTAGTTTTGGCACAGGAAAGGTTTTAATTATTTTGTAGATTGAACAAACAGAATTTATGCAATGTACAAAATCATTATGCCTGTGACAAAACCTTTAAACACTTTTTAAACGCACTATTTCTATAACACTTTATAAAACACAATTTCTTTAAATATCCAATTAGTTTTCTCATCCAATACTTGTATTAATGTTTAGAAATGTAGTGGTAAACCGCATATTTATTTGAAGTTTTCAACTCATTGTCGGTGCCAAATCTACACTTTTGAAGCACTTTAAAAAAGAGAAAATGAAAAAAGACTTACTCAATGGTATAACAAATATGGGTTTCGCTAACTAATGCTTAACTGAAAAGACGGCCTTCGGCCGGGTGCAAACATGTTGTTTTCTATGGCATAACAAACACTGGCCTCGGTAACTATAGTTTCTCTGCATATAATTTTATCCTCTATGGTATAACAAACACCAGCTTCGCAAACTAAAATTTCTCTGCATCGTAATTTCCATGATTACTAAAAACTTATGTATGTCGGTGACAAAATCTATAAAGTTTAAATCACTTATTTGAAAAAAGGAAAAAGACTTACCTGATCGGATTCCTATAACACCTATAACACATTTGCGAATCCTATAAAATAAGAAACATTTAATAAAATAACAAAAATTTAAGTAACAAAATGTTTATACTTACAGTTTTTCTATCGCCATACATACATACGTATATGTTTTCGCCACAAAAAAAAAAAAAACACGTCCACACTCATGTACCATCCACTTCAAAATGGCCCCACAAAATTGCGCCAAAACTATCATAATTTTCCTCAAAATTGAAGAAAACTATTATTTTGCGCCAAAATTTAATTTTAAAATTTTACAAATAAATATAAACAAAAGAATTTTATTACCAAGATAATAGGAAAAAGACAGTCATATATGAAAACACAAAATTTTCTGTCCCTTTCACATTAACGTGGTAATTTGGCCACACTTTTTTTCCCGTGTCGAGATTAATGGTATCATAATAATATTTGGTACTTCACACTTTTATAGGACGAGAAACCACTGTATAATTATTTGAAGATCGGTCCATAATTTACACTAGGCCCCATATAGACCCTACTCCGGAAAACAGTTTAGTACACCTAAGATAGTAATAAATAATGATATCAAAGTTGAACCCGGTAGCTGCGTGTGAACATAATGGCATCTTCAAAACGGAATTGAATAGAAGTTGGTCTCAATTAACACGTTTCATCTTTTGATGCTCAACTTCTTTTTAATTCCCTTTTGAAGATGCCATTATGTTCACACGCAGCAACCGGTTTCAACTTTATTTTGCTTCAAAACAACAAGACTTTTATTCAAAGCGAACCAAAGTGAAAAAGAAAAGAAAAAAAATTAACACGCATCCATTGTTGTGCATATACCTACGAATGAGAACACAAAGCGTACTGCCCAAGTACAGGCATCTCCGTACCAACCCCTTTTCTTCTTGCACATTTTTGGCACGAGCCCTAAATTTTGCACAATGGGGCAATTAATGAATGAGTGACTTGTATGAAAAACTTTGTTTGAAAAAGTTGTTAAAAAATAACTTGATGGAAAAAAACTGAATATGAGGAAATATAGCCAATACCTTCTTCTATTACCCCCGATTTCCACATTTTTGGCACAAGTCCTAAATTTTGCATAATGGGGAAATTTATAAATGAGTCACTTGTGTGAAAAAGTTTGTGTAAAAAAGTTGTTAAACAAATAACTTGATGGAAAAAAACTGAATATGAGGAAATGTAGCCAAGACCTTCCTCTATTACCCCCCATTTTCATATTTTTGGCACAAGTCCTAAATTTTTCTAAATCGGGCAAATAGGGTATCGGTTGTTTTCATAAAAGTATCACTTTTATTTGCTCAGAGTATATTTGTTAGTTGTTCGTTTTGTAAAATAAAATAATGTTTATTTTATAAGTGTTTGTATTATTATGTTTTAAGTGTTTATTATTATATTTTATTTTAATAAAAACACTTTTAAATCATTAATTAAATAAAATCAATCTTAACGAATTTTTAAATTAGCGCAGGCTTGTTAAAAAGTTTGTTGGAAACCGAAAACTCCTCCCATATAGCAAATAAGAAGAACAGGCATTCACATTAAAAGAATGCAAATTTGTACTAAAAACACTTTTTTGAACTTGGTAGCACTAAAATTTAGTCTGCAAGGTATAAAATACTCTATCGCCATATTGTTTTCATGAGAGATTCCTGCACACTCTCTCTGCACATTGAGTGAAAAAAAGTTTGTTATGTTCACGGAGATATATCGGGTATGTATTCTTTACTAATTGTACAAGTGAAATGATATGTAAATGTGTATATCATATAGATATGTAAATATGATATACACACATATTTACATATCAAACACGAAGAAATGAATTAAATAAAATTATTTATTTTGGCATTTTAACTCCTTTCACGATTTTTTATTATCATATGAGAAGTTAAAAAAAGTTTAATTAAAACGTATTGAAATTCATTATTTTTGAGAAAACTATAAAACTCTAGACTCAGCATCTTCGTTTAGTGACTTGGAGGAATTATAAGATGAATGATTTGCCCTCAACATCGAAAAGTTAGTTAAAACTGAGATGAGTAAATAAAAAAATATTTAAAACAAGTAAGAGTGCTATATCGGCTGTGCCTCTATAAGATAATATATATGTATAATACACGTTGGTTTTGTGTTATTCTACCTTTTCTTTATAGAATCTCAAACAAATAAATACTCAAGCTCGAGGTCATAAGTTTTTTTAAAATAATTTTTATTTATTTAAATAAATCCAACATTTCGATATTCCTTGAATATCATCATCAGGGATAATCTACACAATTTGTAAAATGTACCTAAATGTGGTCGCGAGCGGACAACCAACATATTGGCCTACTGATCAGCAAAAAGTTCCAGATGTCATAGATTTTGGCGTGGTTAATAACATCCCCATAGACACGATTCATGTGGAAGCGTCCCTAGAATTATCTTCCGATCACACACCTACAATTGTTACTATAATGAATCCAAATAGAATCGTATCGCCGTCTGGTTACTTATCGACATCAGCCTCACAAATAAATTAATTAAAATATAAAAAATATCTGAGTGCACATTGCTCAGAAAATATTCCGCTTAACACACCGGAGAACGTGGATCTCGCTATTGTTGATTTTGACAGTTATCTCAAACTAGCTGTTCAACATTCCAGCATAACACTCAAAAAAACCAAAAACAAAATCATATATTCTACAGATGTCGAGCGTCTATTGACTGAAAAAAGGAGAGTTCGTAGAGAGTGGCAATTGCACAGATCCCCCCAACTTAAGACTTTATTAAAAGAGTGCACAAAAAGGCTGAGAAAGTTACTGCAGTCTCAGAAAACGGCTTCCCTGGAAAAATATCTCAAGGGACTTGATGCAACTCCACAATCAGATTACTCATAATGGCGTGCAGCTAGAAGCCTCAATAGACCAGTATCTCTAAGCCACCATTGAGAACCTTGAATGGAAGTTGGGCAAGAAATGATATTGAAAAAGGAAATCTGTTTGCTAATCATCTACATCTACACTTGAACATATTGGTCTTAATGGATAATTTTCCTTGTGGATTTTGGGCAGTCCATAAATTCTTGGTGCTGTAGCCGTGTCAGTTTTAAGTTTTTTTTTCACTCTATTGGTGAAATTATTCGATTCGCAAAAAGGTCTTCTACGAAATCATTATTTTTCATTTGTAATATAATTGTTGGGTCCTTTTTCAATCTCCGATAGGTCATTATGGTGTGCTATAAATTTTTTTATTTATTTATTTAAATATATTTAATCAATGGACATTATCCTTACTGACTAATAACAAGATTGACTTAAAATTAAAGAATTGCATGAGGGATTTAAAAATGTACATAAAAAATTACTAGTTAAGATAAACAATTATTTTATGCTTTATAACATTTAAATTTAAAGAAAAATCAACAAATTGAGACAAAGAATTAAATTGTCGACATAACCTTGAAAAAGGATCAGCAATAACGTAATTTACTCTACAAAACTTTACAAAAAGCAGATTATAATGACGAGTATTGCGACAAGGTATATTAAATTTAACAGAATTTAACAGAAATTCACAACAAATATTACCATTAATAAGATTAACCATAAAAGATACATTTAACATTGTACGACGACTTTTGAGCGATGGTAGTTTTATTAAAGCCAGTCTGCTAGAATAGGAAGGAAATCTTGTCGAGTGAGTCCATTGAAGACCACGTAAACAGAACAACAAAAATTGTTTGTGGACAGATTCAATATGAGAATTATGAATGTTGTAATATGGATCCCAAATGATTGACCCGTATTCTAAGATAGGTCTAACGAGTGACACGTAAAGTTGCTTCGTTATGTATGGATCGGTGAACTCTTTAGCCCAGCATTTTATAAAGCCAAGAATACCTCTAGCTTTATTTACAGTTAACTTTATATGTGAAACAAAGTTTAATTTATGATCCAGTAGGACTCCGAGATCAAGAAATGAATCAACCAACTCCAATTGATGACCACCCAAAGCATAGTTAACAGCAATACAGTTATTTCTATAAAAACGCATGCATTTGCATTTCAATAGATTCAACTCCAACATATTATGATTACACCATAACAAAAAGTTATTAAGATCCGATTGAAGATAAAAATGATCAACAAAGCAATTAAAAGAATGGAAAATTTTTACATCATCAGCATACATCAATATATTGGCGAAGTTGATAACATTGGGCAGATCATTAATAAACAGCGTAAATAAAAGTGGGCCAAGATGACTGCCCTGAGGAACACCGGACGAAACATATATGTACTTGGATATACAATTATTGAATTGTACTTTTTGCTTTCTGCCAATTAAATAAGAACTTAACCAGCTTAAACTTCTACGGGATAAACCTAACAAATCCAACTTAGTAAGAAGAAGTTGATGGTTAACTTTATCAAATGCTTTACTGAAGTCAGTATAAACAGCATCAGTTTGTTTCCTTTGTGTAAATGCAGAGTTGATCAAAGTTGTTAAATGAAGTATATTGGTTGTAGTTGAACAGCCTTTCCGAAAACCATGCTGGCATGCTGCCAGCAATGACGATGTGTGATGGCATAGGAAATCAGCAACAAGTTTTTCAAATAGTTTTGGAATAGCACTTAATTTGGCAATCCCTCTATAGTTTGTTATATCCGATCTATTACCAGATTTAAATAAGGGTTTTATATAAGAGTCTTTCCATAATACAGGAAAATAACCACATATAATCGAAGCATTAAACATTAAAGTTAATGGCGTAACTAATGATTCAGCACATTGATTTAAAATACATGTTGGAACAAGATCAGGACCATGATTAAAAGACATCTTTAACCTTTTTAAGCTAACCAAAATATCATTGCTATTAAATGAAGGGAAAGATATTGCCTGGTTTGATGAGAGCAGATATGGATAACCATTACTATCATCGTATACAGCATCAGAATAAGTTGTTGCAAAAAAATCGGCAAACATATCACAAATGACATCAGCATCTCCAGATTCTTGGCAACGAAATTTCATAACGGATGGGTATCCATTAGATTTTCTTTTAGAATTTACAAATGCAAAAAACGATTTTGGATCACGAACGAAATTGTTTTTCACCTTATTTATGTATTGATTATATAAAGCATGATTCAGCAGATTATATTCAGAACGACTGACGGAATATTTTCCGTAATCAATAAATGATCCAGACTTTTTGAATTTCTTATAATTTTTATTCTTTAGATTTTTTAGCCTAGTCAGCTGTTTAGAGTTCCATGGTGGACCAACTGGAGTATAAACAGATTTTTTAGGTACACAAATATCAAAAAATGAGTAAATTTTATTATAAAATGTAGAAATCATTACATCAATATCCAAGCTGTTTAAAGGAACAGGTAAGACGCTTCTCCAGCAAGTATTTCTTATTAATTGGTTTAATAAGACATAATTAGTCCGTTTGAAAATAAAAACTTTATCAACATTTAAGGGCTTTAATTTCACTTCAGATGGAATCGAAAAACTGACTTCAATAGTTGGATGATATCGATCTTCAGGCAACGTTATAGGATCAGAACGGGTAATAATGCAATCATCAACATTATTCACAAACACCAAGTCAAGCAGTTTACCAAAGTCATTGTATACATCATTCATTTGATAAAGAGATAAGCCAAGAATTTCATTTAAGAAGTCTTCATGACAATATTTATTTTTGAAAGGGATTAAATAAGGCGTATCAGACGTATGCATCCATGATATTGAGGGCAAGTTGAAATCACCAACAGCAAAAAAAGAGTCATCATTATAAACATTTAGCATAACAGAATTAATGGCTTGAACATGTTTTAAATAAATAGAACTTTCAGAATCCGGAGGAATGTATGAACAGGTGAAGTAAATTTTTTTATTTTTCAATTTAACCACAACAGCAATAAATTCAATACCAAGGGTATCAGTAACTACAACTTCAGATGGATATAAACAAGAGACCGCAATCAGAACTCCACCACCTCTACGTGCATTTCGATTATATCTAAATATTTGGTATTTATTAGAAAGAATTTCAGCATTATAAATATCATCATTTAGCCAAGTTTCAGTAAAGATAATAACATCATAGGTAAAGTCATAACTGTTAACCAGAAGAGTAGACAATTTAGTATTCAATCCACGAACGTTTTGATACATAATATTCATACAATTCTTAGAGTCCATTAGTTTTTTGAAACTAATGAATTTCTAGGTGGCAAACGAGCAATATTTTTAGATCTTGGATTTTCCTTAAAGATATATTCACGAACAATGATATTAGCAGGCCAAAAACTTGTATCAATAATCTGATCATAGACACAAGCAGTAACAGCAATTTTAAACGATGTTATACTCCTGGGTTGAGAATACGAAAATTTGTTTATAACAATATCAACATTAGTACCGATTTTCGATTTAATGTAATAATTAATGTCATCTACGGTTGTATCGGATGCCAAACGGGAAATAAATACTGTACGTTTTGGAGGCACTACAATTAATGGCTTAGGGCCGGTAACGTTAGCAACATTAGTTGCGACACCAGAACCCGATGGACACGGACTGAGATCAGCAGCATTTTGAAATCTAGGTAGTGATGAAATTGAGCTAGAAAATCCAGTATCAGTATCGCCTATAGGAATGTTGCCCAGTGGAGGGATAACATTTACAGCCAAATTTGGTACAGAGGTTGCATTACTGTCATTAACAGTGTTTAATGCTGGACCTGAGGAGTTAGTTACTAATGGTACAGCAGGAGATCTGGTAGATGTTTTCTTTCGTTTCGGGGATGATACTTTTGGTGAGTTAACAAATTTATCAAGGTTCGAAAATTTTGAAAACAATTCACCAAATTTCGAAAGTCCAGTGTGAACAGCTTGAAAGTTCTTGTTAAGTTTATCAAAATCATCCTTATAACTTTTAAAAAATTTGTAAAACTCAATGTTAATTTGCTTGCAACTTATACAAGTCCATTGTAGTGATTTAACAGGATCAGCAAGGGCATCAGCGTCACGTGCTTTGAGTGATGTACATTTCAAATGGTAATTACCTGAGCATATCCAACATGATATCATTCTTTCATTACTGGTAATGTTGCAGTTAGTATTAAAACAATCCATAATTATCGCAGAATTTTGCCAAGTAACGTTTGTATAAAAATTTGTTCGCTAGGAAAAAAATTAAACTTTCACAAGTAGATGGCACTACTGTACAGAAATTACTTTTTTAATCCAATTTCCGAACCAATTATAATTTATATTTTTATATCAACAGTGAATTCAAATAGTTGTTTTTAAATGTATTAAGTTTAACAGCTGATAATCACACTTGTAAATAGTTCGTACAGTATTTTAATTAAATTATCAAAAAACAAAATCGAGGAAAAATAATATAAAAGTCTAGAATTATAGTTTTACCGATATCTTCTACATCAATTATAATTCACAAGTATACAAACAAGTTTGCAGTTATTTTAAAACAGTTTAAGATTTAGTTTAACACAGTTTTTATCAACAAAATATCAGAGCTTATTGTAAACACGTCCTTTCTCAATCACACACTTATGTATTTTTATCACTTATTATATCATTCATCCTTTTGTTGTAGTCGTCCTTCTCATTTGCAACTGTTACATTGCCCTTATCCGCGTTAAGGACTAATATATCTCCATGGCGTTTAACCCTCTAACCGGCAAGACCGTCATCAAGAAATATTTTTCATTTCAGAATGAATCACAGCGAAAAAAGAAAGGTGAACCGGGCTATGATCCACTGTTCCGCATCCCCACTTTGGCCAACAAAATAAACGATCGATTTGACTCAATCCCAAAAATAGCTAGACTACGCGTTGACGAACAGTTGTGCAGCACAAAGACAAAACACCAACTCCGTCAATACATGCCCAATAAGCCGCATAAGTGGGGAATTAAATTGTTCGTGCTATGTGATACAAACGGTTTCGCCGTTTTGAAATCTGTAGGGCGACCATCTGCTCAAAATCACTAAGAGCCTTTATCACCAAAGCCTGGGACATCAGGTGTTGGGAAAAGAGCTGTTCATCAAGTTACTGATGTTCGGTTCGATGGTGTCGATCACTTTCCTATTTGGGTGGACAGAAAAGCCAAAAAAGGTGCAAACATTGCAAGCAATCGGACACCCAAGCCGTTAGTTCCAAATGCGACCTTCACTTATGTGGTCGGATTGATAAAAATTGTTTTTGGGAGTACCATCACCGAAAATAATATATATTTTAACTTTTGTGCACATTTTTCTTAATAAAACTTTTTCTATAAATAAAATTTTCCTGTGCTATTTTTTACATGCCAACCGGCAATACCGTCTGTAGACGGCCTTTAATTTTTTTTACCTGGCGTCCGTCCAGAATGTTTTTCACACCTGAAAATTAAAACTTAAGTTTGTGTTGACTATATATACTTGCAAAAAAAATATAGGCTTCATCCGATCATTTTTACGGTCTTGCCGGTTAGAGGGTTAAGAAACCCTTCCGTTTGCTTCACTGTGTTCAACATAAACCTATCTCTACTATTGATGTGTGTCTTATTCAAGTGGCTATCAATTAAAGTTGTCATTATCGTCCGTGCTCTCTCCTGTTCCTCTCTATCTTCTATAGTTTGGATAAAATCCTCACCTTCCGCTATGAATTTCAGCATAGAAAATTTTTCCCTAGTTATTGGTAAAGCATGTTTCTTACCCAATGTCAAAACCTACTGTATGTCGTCAGGAATAACGTTTGTAGTCTTATTCACGAACCACCTTCTGTTGAACTTAACGTCTAATTGTTGTCTGTGCGCCTCTATTAGTTTTTCCAATGTCATTCAATTCCTTTCTTTTATATTGTTATTTGTGGATTCAGTTAAGACTTTATCCAGACTTTATCTAGTTTTTGTTGTACCGTAGATATAGTACTTGTGTTTTTTTCGAAAATATTGTTGACGTTCTTTGTGCAATTTGTTATAAAGTTTGGTATAATACCCGTATTCCTGCAACGTATCAGGAATGTAATTGATGACTTTAGTTTCAATGTTTTTTTCTTTATTCATTAAATAGAGGAAATAAGGAATTGTCTGAACAAATTCCATCATAATATAAAATTTACAATGGAGAAAGAAATTGACGGCAGACTTCCATATCTGGATTTATTCTTTATTTATTTATTTGATTAAATCTATGGATATGAATCCTTACAGACTATTATAAGTATATTACAAGACTTTATATAAAGGCATTATTAACGAAACAAAAAAAAAATTGTAAGACATTAATTATTTAAAAACACAATAATATTGCGTTTAATTACATTTACATTAATAGAAAAATCAATTAAGCTATACAATTCATTGAAATTTTTGCATATTCTCCGCAAAGGATCAGTATCAGCATAATTTGTTTGAGCAACAGGAAGGTGCAGAGGTATTAGGTGTCGGGTAAAACGTCGTGGAATATTGAAATTTATGTTTCGGAGATGCATCGCCATTAATCAAATTAATTAGAAATGCGACATTTAGCATAGTCCTTCGGCTTTTTAAGGTAGGTAGTTTAATTTATGATAACGTCGCAGTATACGAAGGAAGGTTCCCAGCATACCTAGATCCAGAAATTCTCCAACTAACTCTAGTTGATACCCATACAGGAAATAGTGTAGCATTGATGTGCTATTTCTAGAAAATCGCATGTGCTTGCATTTGTTTAAGTAAAGCTCCATTTGGTTGTTACTGCAGAACAACCTTTCCTAAAACCATGCTGGTATGGTGATAACATTGTGGATACACTGTGGCAGAGAGCGTCTGTTAAGCATTTTTCAAAAACTAGGAATTGCACTCAATTTTGCAATATAATTCGCTATGTCCGACTTGTTTCCTGATTTAAATATTGGTATGATAAAGGATTTCCTCCAAAATTGGGGAAAATATCCGTATTTTAATGACACATTAAACATAATATCCAAAGGAGTAGCCAAAGCATGAGCGCAATTTTTTAAAACGCAAGCAGGGATGCCATCAGTTCCACTACGCAATGACGATTTTATCGTTTTTAAAGATAAAACAACTGGAGAAGTATCAATAGAAGAGAATAATATAGGTTGATGTTCCATCAGAGTAAACGGGCATTCAGTTGATGTATCGAACTGTTGCTTAGAATATGTTGTTGCAAAAAAATCGGCAAACATATTGCTTTTGATCAAATTAATATTAGATTCATTAGTTAAATACTTCATAACTCTTGGATAGCCAGTTGATTTTCTTTTCGTGTTTACAAAATTATAAAATGATTTTGGGTCACGTTTAAAGTTCCTTTTCATTTTCTCAAGGTAATATATGTATATACAGTCTCCTGTTGAGAAGATTATATTCCGCTCGAGATACACAGTATTCGCTATAGTCATAAGCTGTACGATATTGCTTATATTTTTTATAGCGTTTGTTTTTTAAATTTTTTAATCTTGATAGATGCGGAGAATTCCACGGTGGACCTGAATGTTTAATCACGAAAAGTTTTGGCACACATTCCTCAAAAAAATTATGCATAGTAGTATAAAATGTATTAATCATAGAGTCAATTGAAGCTGGGGTACCGTTTGGAATGAATAACAGTTCAAGCCAATTAGTGTTGGTTAAAAAAATAGTTCAGGTTATCGTAATTTGTATTCTTAAAACAAAACCTTTTATCGTTTGTATCATCCTGATTACAAAATGCATCAGACAAAATATTATGATTAATTTCAAGAGTAGGGTGTTAGTGGGTTCGTTCACAAAAACGAAATCTAGATTATTTCCGTATTCATTACAAATCCCATTTTTTTGGAAAAGACATAAGTCAGATAAATTATTGAGAAACTCTTCAATAAAGGCATCAGATTTTATTGGTGCATAACTGTATGAGTCTGGTAAAAATTTCCAAATTACAGCTGACAAGTTAAAATCGCCAAAAACGTAAACGAAGTCCTCTGGCTGAGCTTTAGACACAACAGATTTAATGGATTCAAAATGTTTCATGTAAGTTGATCTGATTTTGGGGGAATGTAGGAACATGTTAAGAATATATGTGAGCTATTTAGTTTTATCCGAACACAGATAAACTCAATATCGGAATAATGTTCAAATTTGAACTCATCAGATTGGAAAATATTTAAAACCGCAATTAAGACGCCTCCACCAGTAGTTAAAGTTTCTCTGTCACGTCTAAATATATTAAAATCATTGCAAAGAATTTCAGTATTTAAAGTGTTTCTATTTAGCCAGGTTTCAGTGAGAACAACTATATGGTGATTCATAATAAAACTTACAATATAGAGGTTAGCCAGTTTAGTGTTTAAACCAGAGTACGAAACCAAACAAAACGAAACGTTTGCTTTCGTTTTGTTTTGTTCTTTGCAGTTAGTAAAACAAAACCAAAACAATGAGAATGATTGTGCCATTTTGTTTTGTATTATTTTTGCTCGTGAGCGCAAATTGTACATTAATATAAACGTACACAGCTGGAAAAGAAAAGAGTAAGAACAATATTGAAACATTCAGAGATAAAACGTTTGACAAACGTTTGGTAAATTATTTACTCATTATAATATTTACTCATATATATATAACTATTGTTTCTAAGTGAAATAAAAAGAGAGGTTTTTAGGTTTTTTTGTTTTTATTAATGCTTATTTTAACTACTATAGTAATTAAAAAAACCAAACAAGAACTAAATTAATTACTCAAAACAAAACGTTTCTCTATATGTTTTGTACTCAGATGTAAGATTGTAACGGTAAATTAAATAATGCAGATAAGTGGAAAACCAATTGTTTCGTTTTCTCTCTTTGACACTTGAAAAGTTTTTGTTTTGGGTTTGCTCATGTACAATACAATTTAAAAATTTTGAATTGTTTTGTACATTTTGCAAACGTTTGCGAAATGTTTTGTTTGTTTTCATACTCTGGTTTAAACCACGAACATTTTGATTTATAATATTTAAGTGTTTTTCAGTTTTTATTAAAATTTTTTTTTTTTGTTGAATTCTGTGATGAAAGTCGTGCAACGTTGTCTGTTCTACGATTTTCTCTATATAAAAATTCGCGAACGAGTGCATTATTTGGTCAGAAACAGGGATCACCAACTCGATCGAAAATGTCATTCGGTACTGTAATTTTAAAAGACGCAATACTTCTGGGTTCTGAATAAGAAAACTTGTGAATTATAATACCAGTTATTGAGGGAAATTTTGATTTTAAGTAATATTCCATATCATCACTGGTTGTGTCATAGGCGAAACGGGACACAAATATGGACTTTTTTGGAGGTATAACGCGCAATTCTCTAGGCACAGATTGAGATTCAGCGTTATTTATGCCTTCGGACGTTTGATTCCTTGGATCTATGGAGGTTTCTGACGTTTGGCTGTTTTGATTGTTTTGTTCTCTTTGTGTAGTTTTATTAGAAACATTTACAGACACAGACGATGCATATATCGAAACGGGTGCTACTGTTCCATTATTTATATTATTAGATGCCGAGGGAGCTAAACGCTGAAAATTTAGTGCCTAATTATTGTTCCTAGCAGACTTCCGACGTTTCGGTGAAGATTGTGCCGGAGATTTATAGTTGTCCAGGGAAGAGAACTCATCAAATAATTTTAATAGTTAGAAAGACGGTCAGATAAATTTAGAATTTCTTTTTTTATATTCAGAAAAGTTGATTTTCTTGCTTGGAAAAACTTATAAAAATCAACTCCAATTTTTCTGCAATGGGTACAACACCAATTAACCCCTTCAGACTTAGAAATTGCTTCAGCAGCTAAAACAGGAATTCCACCACATTTGAAATGGATTAACCCATTACACAGCCAACAAGCTAACATCCTTTCATCATCATTAACAATAGAACATTTTTTATTCATACACTCCATTGTATAAAATATTGCAATAATATGTATGTATTAAATAAAAATTTAAAAATAACGGCAAAACTAATTGGCAATTTTAATTTGGCAACAGTGGCAGTAACCATATGCAATAGCTTGGCAGCACTTTTTTAAAACAAACAGTATTTGACAGAGCGAAACAGCTGGTTTTTGTTTATAATTTTAATGCGTATGTGTGTTTTACCTTTGCAAAGATTTATCTGTCTCTTTTGTTTATTCCGGTGAATTGTGATATTTTTTTATTAAATTTATTAAAAATGTAACTTTAAAAACAATTTTACGACCGTTTACAAATAACAAAAACCGCAAACGATTACGAAAGAATGAAACCAGGACAAACGGCTAATCAACACCACAAGACGAAAATAAGCCTTATTACAGGTTAAAACTTGGAGTAAACAGCAGCGGGTAAGAAACACGTCACGAGTTAATTAATATGTTCGATATCGTGGATACCTTAGTAATACGGCAAAAAAATAAAATTAAAATAGATTGGTACCAAAAACCAACCGCATCTGGTAGAATAATTAATTTTTTTTTCGAAACATCCCAAAAGAATAATAATAAATACAGCCTCAAATATAATAAGGAGTTTTAAATATTAGCGACGAAGAATTTCATAATGACAACATTAAAAAGATAAAAGACATGTTACACAACAACAATTTTCCGACAAATATTGCATCAAAACTTATAAAAGATTTTAAAAAACAAAAGACACGTAAATATGAAAATAAGGAATCCCCCACCATATATAAATCGTTGACATATGTTCCAGATCTGTCCGAAAGAATTGAAAAATCCCGACTACATAATGCCGAAAAATATAGAATGGCTCATAAAACATGCTATAACCTTGGGCAATTATTTAGCAATACCAAAGATAAAGTAGAAATATGGGAGAAAGCTAATGTAGTATATCAAATACCATGCAACGGGAAGAATGGTGAAAATTGCAATAAAGTGTATGTAGGGACCAACCAAAATAAACTTAAAACTAGAATATCAGGCAATAAATCCGATCAACGCATTTTAAATATTTCGGAAAAAAAAACTGCACTATCAGCCCATTGTGCAGGTACAAATCACTCGCCAAATTTTGATGATGTATGAATATTACAACAAGAACAAAATTACAAACGACGCTTTATGTTGGAGATGCTGAACATTATCAATATACGAACAACTATGAATTTTAAGAGCGATGTAGAGAGTGGCTGTGCAAAACAATATAGAATGTGAAGAGCGTGGGAGATTGAGAAATATTTCGCTTCGAGAAAGTTTTGAAGTAAATCAATATCTCAAAGTCGCTTCGCGATGGACAGTGGCACGCTGGTGTTTGGGCTGAAGCTCGCCAGAAATGGGGGGTTCGTGTCCATCTACTCACACATACACAATTGAACTCGTGCCAAAAAAAATTAAGTTGTTGAAAAACCGAATCGATATAAAAACAAAAAAAAACATTAAACAAAGACCGATCGTCGATTGATTATCAGAAAACTTTACCGCCGTTTTCGACTTGATTACTTCGGGTTTTCAGGACCAGGTGTTTTTGTCCTGGACAGGCTGCCAACCCCATATGACTTTTTACTGCCATCCGTGGCACTACTCATTGCCTGTAAAGAAAACGTATTTGGAGTAATGCCCCTAAACGTTACTTACCACTTCGCCTTACGCCTGCTACCTTTCAACCAATGTTAATCAAATTAAAACATTTTTGATTTTTCTTATAATTTCAAAAAAAGAGTGTACAATAAATTTTATTTATTCTACTTAAATTCAATAATTATTATATGCTAACTAGTATTATTAATACAAAGAAAATAGATTAAAAAGTGCAAGTCTATTTGTTTTAATCCTTAGATGCCCGAAGTTTAATCTTTGATACCGGGCTTTAAGTAAAAAAAAATTTTTATTTGTTTTTTTTTATTTAAAATTATCAAAAAAAAAACAGATGAAATTTTAATAATTTCAAAAATTGGTACTTGCTTTAATCGCAATTAAATGTAGATATGTTTACATTATTTATAAAATCATATTAGTTTTATATAAAATTTGCGAGTTCAGGCCTTTAAGAGTCAATTATAATTTTAAATAAATAACTTTTTTTATTTACGAAACGGCAAACCTGGCAACATTGTTGATTTTTCCTGGGTTTTATTTCTTTCCTATATTTCTTTTATTTATCTACAATGTTTATATGGGCCACCCTATTCTATTCTATTGTCAAAAATATCCGTCGATTACCTTTTTTTTCTGATATTGAAAATTTTCGTTTGGGAACCTAGACAAACATGGAGAATTTCCGATCATGAATCTTTCAAATCCTTCTGGTTTTAATTCGGCCGGTCAGAACAATAAAAAAAAGACTAGCAAACGGAGTTTGCAGAAATTTGGGTAAGTTTATACAAAATCTTTATTACTTATTCAGCTTCTTATTTTATGCCTCAAAGTATTTCTCATAAATTTAGTTCATTATTTACGTACTTATCTAGATTAACAATATGTGCTCGCTTAAGTATTTAATTAGCTAGTTCGTTATAGATTAGTAAAAGTATTTAAATTTTATTTCAATTGTTCAAATTTGAATTTAATTTGAGTATGTAAATCTGGGGTAAGTTTATAATTTTAAATTAATTTATTAGATTTAGACTAGGTATTTAAATCAGTGTCAAAGTATGCGTTCACGAATTCAGTTTAATGAATCTAGTTTAATGTTTTGAAATCAACTACTGAATTTGGAGTTTGAGTAAAAAAGTTAAATTTCGTTTACGTCTTTCCATTTTATTCGAGTTTAAAATTTTGTTTTTTTTTCAGTTTTTTTGTAACTATATCCAGATTCGGTTTGTATATTCGGATTCATATTCGGTTTAAATAGTTGAATTAAATTTAGTGGGTATGATTGGACTTGAATTTAGTTTGCTTAAGCAAATTTAAATGTAGTTTGGTTATTTAAATTTAAATTTAGCTTACTACGTTAAAATCGGATTTAGTCTGTTTAACTAAATTCAAATTTAGTTTATTTAAGTAAATTTAACTTTCTAGTTAGATTAGTAAAATTTAAAATTCTAGTTAGTTTAGTTAAATTTAAATTTAGTTTGCTTCATTAAGTTTAACTTTAGTTTGTATCCGTGATGGAAGATTTAAAATTTAAGATGGTACTGACCACTAATCAAAAGAGTACTTTATTAACCATTTTGGTACTTTTTATATTTTTTTTGAAATATATAAAAAACAAATATATAAAAGAATAAAATTTTAATTATGATTAATATTAATATTAAAATTATAAAATTTTGCTTAACAAGCTAAAAATTAATTCATTATTAATTCCCGAACAAAAATGTTATTACATATTTTCTAGTGGTGTTCAAAATATGATTGATAATTATTGGTGAGTAAAAAAAGAAAATTTATAATAGTATGTTATGCCGTCATCGAAACCATGTAATTAAAACACATTTAAAATGACATTGATGCTTGAAGAATATAAATATTTTGCAACAAAAAACATGAACGATTAAGAACTTTAAAGTGTATGTGTACTCTGTATGTTATTGGCAGGTAGGAAATACTTAAAAAAATAGCAACGCTGGATTTCTTAACAAAAAAGCATAACAAGAAAAGAGTACTAAAACTGACGTGGGGGTACTGCGCTATTTATGAAATGAAAAAGTACTGAAAATAGTACCATAGTACTGAATTTTCACTGGTTTGTATCATCAAATTTAAATTTCTAGTTTGTTTAATCAAATTCAAATTTAAGTCGCATCATTAAATTTTGTATACTTAAATTTAAGTTTAGTTTGTATTTAATTAAATTTAGTTTGTTTAGTTAAATTTAAATTTAGCTTGTTCAATCAATTTAAATTTAGATTGTTCAATCAAATTTAAATTTAGTTTGTATAATTAAATATGAATTTATTTTTTAAAATCAGGTTCAAATTTAGTTTGGTAATTCAGATTTAGATCTGGTTTGTGTAATTAAATTTGAAATCCGGTTTGTATAATTAAATTGTGATTTAGTTTGTTCAATTAAATTTAAATTGAGTTTGTATAACCAAACTCAAATTTAGTTTGGACAATCAAATTTAAATTTGGGTTGGTATAATTGAATTTAAATTTATTTTGCAAAATCAGATTCAAATTTAGTGCGGTCAATTAAATCTAGATCTAGTTTGTAAGATTAAATTCCAATTCAGTTTATACAATCAAAATTTAAATTTTGTTTGTATAATTAAATTCAAATATTGTTTGTACAACCAAATTAAAACTTGGTTTGTTTAATCAAATTTAAATTGAGTTTGTATAATCAAATTTAAATTTGGTTTGTTTAATTAAATTTTAAATCCAGCTTGTACCGTCAAATCCAAATTTAGTTGGTTTAATCAAATTAAAATTTAGTTCGTGGAACCAAATTCAACTTTTGATTTTTAATTAAATTCAAATTTTGATTGTTTAATCCAATTCAACTTTAGTTGGTTTAATTAAATTCAAATTTTATTGGTTAAATCACACTTAAGTTTGTCTTTTTTTTTCCTTTTTTTCTTTATTTTTATAAGTTTTTTCAGAGTTAATGATAAAAATTTTACATCGACCATAAATTAAATTGTATATGGTTGTACCTTGGTGAATTCTAAATTGCATCTACATAGACTCTACTACACGGGAATACCCGTAGGTTGTTTTGTTGTTTCCCGGAAATAGTTAATAAAAAATTTTAAATTGGCGTAATGCCCTGGAGTTTGTTTTCTTTTGTTTTTCTAACATTGTATCCTCCTTACCTTCGGACACCTTATTGGCTTAAAAGGGGTAGTACCTGCCGTGAAATCCTCCGGGTGGTAAATTACGGTAAAGAAGATGATGGACGGCTGTAGTCCCTTGCCACTCCGGCTGTTCCACTATATCGTTTTCGATGGTGTTGGTAGTGGTTTTGCTTGGTGGGTATTTAATTTTATTAGCCTGCGGGCTTATACAGTCCACATTCCGATTGTTTGGGAGGTGTTCGATTCAATTGTTTTTATCCGGGTATAAAAACAGTGAGTGATCTTAGCCTGTTAATCTTCCTGCTTTTCTGCGTGCTGCAACGTGTGTTTTGATATTTCGGACTCGATTACGCCTTGCAAGTGTGATTTTAATTTCTCTTGTCTAGTTTTCTGGTGTAGCATAACGAAACACCAGCGAGGAACACGAGCAACTGGCGTATACCTATGTACTACTCGGCGCGGAGTAAATAACAACCTGGTTGTCTGACTGGCTTGTTAAATGCCTATGGAGTGCTGTGACTGCATTGTTACACACATATTTCTGTTGGTAGCACCAACTAAAACAAATACATTGGGTAACTGGATATGGAAGAAAAGCATGCGGTATAGAAATGATTTTGGGTGATGTAAGGGTAATCCAAGGATATGTAACCCTTTAACGAAGAAGCAGGTATCTTCAAGAGATTCGTTTTGGTAGCTGCTTTCTCTTACTATCCACGCTGTCATTGTAGTCGCCAACAATTTCGCCTCAGTCTCACTAGTTTGCCTTACAGAGTGTTTTTTTTCTTCTCACACTTCCATTGTTTCCTTAATTTCCTAAGGTTTGGGTTTTAATATAGACGAATGTATTTAATGTAATATAATTAATTATATAAGGGATACCTACTTGTAATATTTTTACAGGAACTTTTCAAAAAAAACTTTACACGACTTCAGAAAGAAACAATGACCTCTTCCAAAATGGACACTCACTTGTTGAATGAATTTTTCTAAAATTCGGTATACCCACGCCAAGTATGTAAGACTGTAGGGTCGTATTCTTTTCGTATCCTGTAGGGTTGTATTTTTCTTGCACTTGAATTGTGGTGGCACTCAGGGATGTGATTTTTTTGTCCCTTTTTTCTTAGGTGTTTAGCCAAGATAAACGCAGTATCCGTCACAAAGCCAGCTATTTTCGCCCACCTGTGGAGTGAAAAGAGTTGGGAACCCGGAAGATCTGGCAACTCCAATACTTCTCGGCCCTAGCTGATGCTAGTGTATCATCGACCAAACAGCTTTAGTTAAATTTGGCTACTATCAAACCATTTTCCGGTCATGGTTCCTTTACTATTTGTGCCTAACACGAGTTCGCAGGCTGCGAGTTAAGAAGAATTCAGCGAAGAATTTAAAAAAATGCGTGTTTTATTACCAAAAGAAGGCCGTGGCCGTGCAAAAAAATGTAAAGGGATGGCTCATTCCCATTTTTCTTACCCACTTTTTCCCTTTTTATATATTTCTTTTTTTTTCTTCCTTATTTAGAAAGGTCGCGTTACCACGTGAACCGAAATCTCCCTCCTGCCTCCATCCAATGCCTACAATCCCAGGAATTGAACCCGGTGCGTGTAACATATTCCCTGCAGTAGTGATATTGACCAGCAGCCAAAAAACATTTTCCATGTTCAACAATAAAAAACTTTTTCCCTAGCCTGTATCAACAAAGGTAAGTGGCATTCTATTTATCCTTAACATTGTGTATAATCAATGTGACAATCCGCAACAAACTGAGGAAGACGTTCTTTCCCGTGCAACTCGACTCGATTTAATTCCCATATACCTGCTAAGATCGCATCCCCATTACGCAATTAACGCCTTAACTTTCGTATGCAAGGTTTTGGTAGCAAGAGACGAAGACGGGGTTGAATAAGTTGCATGACGATGTACGGATAAGCCCTTTATTTGTTTCGTTCCATTTGTCCTTAAATGTGATGTTATTCTGAATGTTGTTAACCTTTGTGAGTAATCATGTTGTAGCCTGTCAATGCAAAGTAAGGTGAAATCCCAGTAGATGAATGAACAAACGATAGAAGTGAACATTCAATTTTTGACCAGTTTTCGTCCCATTTTGTTTGATTATTGTCCAGGAAACCTCTAATTGAACTCAGTACGGTCTGATTCACTCTCTCACTGGCGTTAGCCTGGGGCGAATAAATTGGGCTACGTAGGTGCTTGACTCTAAACAATTTCAAGAATTCCCTAAAGGCTTCGGAGACAAATTGTTTGCCGTTATCGAAATGTAACACCTCCGGCACTCCAAATTTATAAAACACCTCATCTCGAAGAAACTTAACCACCACTTTTGTGGTCGCTTTGGACAAGGCTTTCAGCATAACAAATTTAGTTTTGTGATCTAAAACGATGAAAATAAAATTGTTTCCAGTTTTGCTTCTAGGATATGGTCCCAGGAAATCTACGTAGATTTTCTGCAAGGGTCTCTGGGTCTTTACTTCGTTTCCCATGGGAGGGCGTAAGATCTGTTTTGGGTGTTTAATTTCTTTGCATGTGGTACAATTTGCAACTAAATATCTTATATGCTTTGTCATGGATGGCCAATAAAAATATTCGAGGATATTATAGAGCGTCTTCGCCACGCCTTCATGTGAGGTATTGTCCATATGCGATCTTTTAATTAAACTCTCCGTCAACTGTGCTGGTACCCATAGCTTCCAACAGTCATTCTCTCCTTCGACTCCATTTCTATTAAATTTTACCCTTTTATAAATAATACCATCCTCGACTTTCAGATCAGGTAACCTCTCTCTGTTCTGCTAAACGGTGTCAATTAATAAGTCCTTAAAAGCGTGTGAGTTAAAATCTATTAAACTGTTACTGTCGGCCTCTATTTCTTCCATGTCAAGTCGCGAAAGCATGTCCGGAACGATGTTTTTATTTCCCTTTCTATGTTCGATATTAAATTTAAACCCCTGGTAAACCCCTGGAGTTTTAAACTCCACCTAGCCAATCTACCGTTGAAATCCTGTTGCCGCATTAGCCATTTCAGAATCCATTAGCTCAATTTACTGTCTGAACTTTTCAATGGCTAATACCACCGCGAGGCACTCCTTTTCAGTAGTTGAGTAATTTTTCTGAACTTTGTTAAGCTTTTTCGAAAAGCACTCAATGGGGGTGTTCAACATCTTCCGCATCTCTTTGAAATAAAACTGCCCCTATTCCCACGTTTGACGCGTCACATTGGACAAAAAATGGTTTTTCGAAATCCGGGCTTGACAATACGGGGCTAGTAACCAATCGTTGTTTCAGCTCTCCAAAGGATTTAAGAGCCTCGGGGGTAAATTGAAATTTAGGGGATTTTCTAAGCGTGTCTGTAAGGGGTGCAGTTAGTGTCGAGAACTCGTGAATGAAGCGGCGATACCAACCTACCGTTCCCAAGAATCTTCTCACATCCTTTT
Organism: Pollenia amentaria; assembly: GCA_943735925.1. Classification (NCBI taxonomy): domain Eukaryota; kingdom Metazoa; phylum Arthropoda; class Insecta; order Diptera; family Polleniidae; genus Pollenia; species Pollenia amentaria. The sequence continues at coordinate 94,914,652 of OX031007.1, forward strand.
GGTTTTTCGGTGGTTTGATGTCTAAAATTGCCTTAACCTTGCCCGCGTCTGGTCTAAGCTTCCCACCTCCAACAATAATACTTAAGCTCTTTGTAACAAAATTTAGACTTCTTCATATTGATTGCTAATCCTGCTTCTGTCAGTTTTTAGCCTACAGTACGGAGCATGTCCATGTGATTCTGGAAATTTGAGGACACTACGAGCCAGTCGTCGAGATATACGAATACCCTATCCTTCAGCTCAGACGGCACCACTTTATCCATAAATCGACAAAGACTATGGGCAGCATTACACAGTCCGAAGGGCATAACCTTAAACTGGTACTGAGGCCTACCCGGAAATGTGAACGCTGTTTTTAGCCTACTCTCTTCATCCAGAGGGATTTGCCAAAAAGCATCCTTTAGGTCGATTGACGAAATAAAGTGAGTTTCGCCTGGCCTCCTAATAAGTCATCGATGTTAGGAACAGGATAAGAGTCCTTTCGGGTTATTCTGTTCAGCTCCGAGACAGCCTGTTTTTACCTGATTTTATAACCAAAGTGGTCCGATTATTCCACTCCGCTCCTGTGGTTACCTCTATCACATCTAACTCAAGCATTATATATAGTTCATCATAGGTTAATTTCTGCACTGCAGGGCTTACTGGAAAATGTCTAATTTTCTTAGCTGACGCATCTCCCGTGTCTTTAACGGTTTCTCCAGAGCTGTCTTACCCAGACCATGTTCGGTGTAGCATCGAAAATTGAGTTTTACGCTTTCCAATATTCTACGCTGGTGCGATGTCAAAAGATGCATTTTCATTTCTTCCAGATTCTCTACTAATATTTCATCTACTGCACTTTCATCAAAACAAACTTTTAACCCTATCTGCTTCCAAAAATCGTAACCTAAAATTAATTCCTGGTTCAGATTCGGTACCAAATATAAAACTGAATCAACAGACTTATTGCCGTACTTAACCGTTTTCCTTATTTTGCCCACTATCAAATGTTGTCTCCCATCAGCCGTCTTTACAGATGACTTAAAATCCGATATGGTTACATTCATATTTTTCGCGTTTTCGACCCAGGCAACTCACAGAGGCACCGCTGTCCAAGAGACCTTGATATGTTTAATTATTTGTTTCCACCGACATGTATGGCCGAATATCACCCTCGCTGCCTATTGTCGTTGAAGCTATAATTTTTCTTTCTATCTTTCTTTTAGCATATCTCTCCCTAGTTTTCAAGATTCTTCTACTTATAAGGGGCGTGTAATCTCTGCCTTCCTTTGCTCATATATTTTTAAACGTTCCTTGTAGGGAAGATAATGGTCACGGTGGATTAGAGTGTTGTCTTTTAATTATGGTTGATCTTTCGCCAAAAGTGGTTCTCTGCTTTGAATTTCAGTAAAATTTAGTTCCCTATTGGTACTGTCGTTATTAAGGTTACAATAAGATTCCTGGTTGTCATCGTTCTGAATGGGATCTTCTGGAGCTAAGATGATTCGAATGAAATTATCCTCTACTGGGTTACGTTTTGGCTTGAACATGCTGGCCCAGTTTTCCGCATGTTCGATTTGGTGTTTCCCGTACACCTAGGGCAGTTTGGGCTAGTTACGTCTTCGAACCCACATTTGTAACAGAAGACACTACGTTGTACGACGGGGCATTCGATAAACGAGTGGCCAGGTGCCTTACAGTTCCAACAAGTAAGCTGTTTTGCTGGTAGGTTATCCCTCTGTAATGCTTCAACTTGTTGTGTCTGTTCGTCTTCCTGCTCGTGATTGTATAGGTCCACTTCATATAATTTTCGGGAATGATTTATCGGCATGCGATGCATGGATCGTTTGGCAATATTTCTTTCCGCCCTTTTGCACTCTTCCAATAACTGATCTAGACTATCTATCCTCATGGGGAAAATTAATTGAGCTAAGTCATCTTTTAAGTTATCCTTCGCCATCTTCACCAACTCACTTTCGAGCACATGTACCCGCATCTGGTTCTTAAGTTTGACTATCTCCGTTATAAAAGCATACGCCGATTCATTAGGAGCCTGTCTACGTTCCATGATTTTCCTCTGAATTTCAAAGTCACTTTCGAAGTTACGGAATTTTTTTTTATTATGTGGAACTTAAATGTCTGCCAGTCGCATACTGGATTCTTTATTCGGAACGACCAGAACCAAGTGTAAGCAGCTCCAGTGACTAGGTGGTGAAAACCTTTCAATACCACTTCCCAAGAACAATTGTAATCCTGCTTCAACGCTTCTACCCTAAATACGAAATCATTTATTCCCCATTTTTCCAGTTGATTTGAAGTTATCGGTTTAAAACCTTGGTACGGAGGTGAGTTTCCAAAACCTGGGTATTGTTCGGCAAAATTCTGAGGTGTGTTATTGAATACTGGTTGTGCTAGGTTGGGTTGACGCTGTCGCTGATGTTGGAACACTTGAGGGTTATTCTGCGAAAAACGTGGTGCTTGAGGTGGAACGTTATTATTATTGAAAGGGCTTTGATAAGCTCGATGTGGGTCCATTGGCGCATGGTAACATCGCGTTCTCCGAAGAAATGCTGCGTTCGGAACGCAAGGACTCTCTTATCAATTGAGGTAGCATAAGTTGCATATTCTGAACCTCATTCATAATTGCAGCTTGCGCAGCTCCCACCGATGCACTGACATAGTCCCTCAGCGTCAATCCTTCCTCGGTAATAACTATTTCAGGGTCAACTTCCTCACCAACAAGGGGTAAATTATTCCTATACATGTTCATCAAATCAAAATCACAAGTACCCTGATCACCTGTCTGTCCGCTTATTTCCCTGGCAGTTATGCTACTGTAGGTCGGTGTACGTATAGTATCGAAGCTATCAGGAGACGAATGGATTTGTGGTCCAAATCCGGGTGGGAATCTTATCGACAGTAATGGAGTTACTGCGTTCGTCGAAACTATAGGTGCTGTGTTTTGATTGGTAGACTTGGTTGTCGTAGTGGTTGGAATATCGTCGTTATTGCTGGCCTGGTTTCTACTGGATGACCGAAGTTGCCTGGTACTCATCCTTGGCCATCGACTCATCGACTATAACCAACTATCGCTGATGGTGGAAACTTCCCAAAACGGATTAACCCTGCAGGAAACTATGCTCCCAAGTCAGGAAACCAATCGACCTCATTTAGAAAAAATTTAATAAAAAAAAACTATTCAAATGTAAATGCTGTTAGAAATTTTCGACAATTAACAATTTCACGATCCCAATATCCTGAAACCAATAAACTTTAAGAAAATTGTATTCCCTTAAATTTAAATTATTAAGCCAATCCCAAGAAAATGTAATTAAAAAAAAAAACAAATGTAATAATCAAAATGTATTTCCCAAAAGATATTTACAGAGTTATCTGTATAAGAAATATCAATTTTAATAAAAGAAAATCCAAATATATTTGCAATTATAGTTAGTATACAATTTCGCAATCCCAATATCGAAAAAAAATCCAAAAAAATTTAAGAAAATGTTATTGCCTGAATTCATGAAAAGATTCCGAATTTAACAGTTTGCAAGGCAAAAAAAATTTTGTAAATTTTTCTTAATAAACGTTTGTCAAAATCAATAATCTTTCATAAATACTGAATTAAATTCAAATGTATTTAGCCAATGTCAAAAAAAAAATTTTATATAAAAAGTACTACTATAATAATTCTTGATTATTATCGTACATATATCAGAATGGTGTTTTCCGATATATATTAATATAGAAAATATCAATTTGTAATAATATTAAAGACCTAAATACCTATTCATGTCAATAATCAAGTTAATAATTAATTTGGAAGATACTATTTTTATTTGTTAACTAAACTAATTAATTTTAGTTATAAGTTTATTATATGTTTTTATATATATAATCAAAAATATTGTTAATCTACTATGTTATTAACTACTATTAGCGGGTTAATTTGTTTTCAAATAATAATGTATGCTAATTTAGTATATACAAAATATGTTCTGGTTGAAAATTTGGTAGCAAAACGTGTAGTGGCGAAATGTAACATTCTTACTCGAGCATAAATTCGTTAAATATTTTTACTAAGATTTGAGAATTAAAAATTCATACGATGTACAGTAAGTGTTGCTATCAACAAGTTTTCTATTATCAATCAACTTCAAACGAAACACAAGACAAAACGACATAGAGTGAATCTCCTAGACATTCCTCTCCTCTCCTCCAATAATGAAAACCTCTGATCTCATACCTATATAGCCGCTGTATCAGGTTTTTCATTACGAATTCGATTCGGTTCGATCCATTCGACTCCCTCAGTTCTCGTCTTTCATGTCGGATTCCATTGCATCTCAGGCTTGGTGTTTGCTTGACGCCTTCCAGGACATAGGTCTTCCTCTATAAGGTCCGATAACCGAGATCCCAATACCTAACTTCTCCATACGATGCCGTCGAAACGCAGGAATGGTGTGTACTTAACACCTTCCGGGACAATCGTCAAAAGTATAAAAAAACAAGTTACTGGGTTGAAAACTTTAACCTGAAACTTTAAAATTTTTTAATTTCAACAAATTTTGTTTACTGTTTCTATAAATATTTTTGTTTGATTTTTATTTTAGCAAAAAAAATGTTAACAACTATACAAAAATATGATATACGCGCTATTGGCTTAATGTTTTCATAATTTTGTATGAAATATTTAACGCTCTTTAAAGTGGTCGTTTTTTTATATTTTTTTTTTTTTTTTGATTGTAAGCAACACTATTTTAAGCAACACTATTTTTGGACGCATTAAAAAAGTACAACAATAAAAAACATGATAAAATAGCGTTGCGAAGTTTGTTATTAAAGCAATAACAAAACTAGGTAAAAACGTTTCAATGCTTGTGTTGCCACAAAAACAAAACTAAAAAACAGAAGGTTTTGCTTTAAGAATATTTTTAAGAAGGACTAAAGTCAACATACAACATGACTACTTCTAGGAAAACCTGAAAAATATAAACGAAACAAGGGGATTCGCATTATTTTAACTGATATTGAATTTAACTTACCATTAAAATTTTTTTTTAATTAGTAGCATTATATTTTAATATTGTGTTTAGAAAAATTATTGATCTTTTAAATGGAGAATAGTCAAAAAAATAGCTATTTTAGTGAGAAATTTTATAAGAATTCTTCGTAAAGAGCATAAATATTGTGGAGAAATTGCAAAAACGGTAAAATCTGTCAGTTTACAGTACAACAATTATTAGAAAATATAAAAAAAATGGAAATACTGAAAATCATTCAAGATATGAACGTGAAAAAGCTGCCCCGACGCATTGTTAGCAGTATTCTTAAAGAAGTAAATGCGGATCCAAAAATTAGACCCCCAAAATTGGCGGAACACATTGAAAAATGTTCCAGAAATAGTGTTCACCCAAAAACTATGACCTTTATATGAGAGTCGTTTTATAAGCAGAGTTAATCGCAAAAAACCACTTTTATCTGCCAAAAAGCAAAAACTATATCTTGAATTGGCTAATACACATTAATAAAGTACAAAACGAATCTTATTTACTGACGAGATTAGATACAATATTTTGGAAAAAGATAGCCGTTCCAAAGCTTAGAGAAAATCCAACACAGTCTTAGATCCAAAGAATATTATACCCACAGTCAAACATGGAGGTGGCAGTGTTATAGTTTGGCGAGTCATGGCAACAAATTTATGTGGCAATTAAGTTTTGGTTAAAGGCACAATTAACAGATATATATATATATAAGAACATAATTTGAAACCATCGGTTGACAACTAAGGTATTGGAAATAACTGGATTTTTCAGCAAGGCAATGATCCCAAGCAAACGGCGCACCTTGTTCGCTAATAGCTTCTATATTATGCTCTCAGACAACTCAATTCCCCACCACAATCACCGTATTTAAATCATAAAAAAACATATCTGGGATTGTTGCGACAGCAACTAAAAATTTCGTGTTTAACTATTTGGCTTGGAAATAGCAATAAAACGATGTTTTTATGTAGATAACTTGGCGTGTTTTATTATCGATATCAAATGAAACGAACATTTACAAAGATATGATAAATTAGATTACAAAATAAGTATCAATTACTCTATTCCCTTGTTAACTTAACTGTTTTAAATTTAAAATGGAGGTTAATTTAGTTAGTAAGTATAATCGTGCGCATTCATCTATCAATTTAGTTTCATCCAAAATAAACTTCTCCTTGCTCGCTCCCACAAAATTGGTGCCCCTGTCGCTTCTTATTCGTACGGGTAACCCTCTCCTGTTTATAAAGTTGCGCAAGCACAATATCACAGCATCCGTGGACAAATCCTTGGCAATCTCAAGATGAATTGCCCTTGTTTTTAAACAACTAAAGATAGACACCCATCTATTTTCACGGCGCCGGCCTATAGAGACAAAAATGGGCCAATATAGTCCACACCAGTATATCCTCAGGATGTTGCCCCCATTAAAGGTGGTTTTGGAACAGCATACGTATTTTTGCAAACTTGGCAATTTCTTTTCACGGACCTTACTAACTGCCGCAGACATGGGATCCAGTACTTTACTCTAATTGCGGCGCAGATCGATTCCTGATTTTGGTGTCTAAAATTTTCATGGTATTGTTGACTATGAGCATTGTAAGGATGTGCTTCTTAGGCAACATTATTGGTTCCTTTGTACTACGAACGACACAAGTGGCGTTATTGATACAGCCAGATAAACGTATTAAACCGTCTTTGTCCAAGAACGGAGTAAGTTTAAAAATCGAGCTGGACTTCAACACTGGTTTATTGGTTTTTAGCTGGTTATACTCCTCAGAGAAAACTTCCCGTTGAGCGATTTTACACAAATATTTTGCGGTATCATCAATTTCTTTTGAACTTAGCTGGGGCCAAACTTCGCTTCTTATTCCGCTCGTACTGCACCATAAAATTTATAAATGTTAACAGCTCGTCGAAACCAACACATAACTCTAACCAATTTTTTAAAACTTGAATATTTTTGAAATGGGATTATTGAATCCTCATTTATAACAAAAACAAATTTTGATCTTTTCTCAACTTGACACTCATGTTTATCAATATCAGCTGGGAGCTTCGGCCAACTTTCTTCTTCATCGCCTAAAAATTCTGGACCATTCAACCAACTGAAAGTCAAATATGCCTTTGAAAAATTCCGAGGCCTTGTTGCTTCGTCAGCGGGATTAAGTGCACCAGGTGTCCATCGCCATTGTTCCATCTCAGATAATTCAAGTATTTCCGCAATACGGTGGGCAACAATTTGTTTATAAGTTCTACAGTCAGAACGAATCCACTTTTTAACCGTTTTTGCGTCTGACCAAAAGGTAATGACCTTGGGTTTTATGTCATGACAGTATACTATTGTCTCCTTCAATCTTACTCCAAGCACTGCCGCCTGGAGCTCCAGACGTGGATTGGAAAGTGGCTTCAAAGGAGCGCATCTTGACTTGCCGGCAATAAAAACGATATTAACATCATCACCGTAACATATGCTCCAATAAGCTACAGCAGCAAAAGCCACCTCACTTGCATCCGCAAAAATATGCAGTTCAACTTCTGCTTCGGTACTAAAAAAATATTGTCCATAACACCTGGGTACTTTTACTTCACATACTTCATTTAGACTCCTGTACCATGCGTACCATTTTGTATAAATTTCATCTGGAATCGGCGAATCCCAACCAATTTTAATTCTCCACAAATCCTGCAGTAAAATTTTTGATTTAACAATTATGTTTGCCAGAAAACCGATGGGATCAAAAATTGACATTGTCAGGCTCAAGAGCTCACTTTTTGTTGGTTTTCGATCTCCTTTCAAAACGGCTTCAGGAACCTTTGTAAACTTTAAAACGAAACAAAAACTATCATTTGACTGCCTCCAACGCATTCCCAAAATTTTTTCCGCAGTAGCCTCCTCTTCGCATAGATTAGCTAAAACTAGATCATCATATACAGATTCGTTAATATTAATTGCAGCCAAAACCTTTTCTGAATTTGATAGAAAAGCTTTTAGTTCAAAACCAGCCTGACAATGTATTTTGATTACGTCCTTTGTGACGCTCATGGCTTCGTTCTCATCGTCGAAACTGGCGACAAAATCATCGACGTAATGACTGTCAACAATCGCTTTATAGGCTTTGGGGTTGGAATCTTAATATATTTCGGCGTTAAGATTCTTGATATATTGCGCAGAGCAGGGGGAGCTGACAGACCCAAATATCATTACTTGCATAACGTATTCATCGGGTGGTCTATTAGACTGTTCATTTCGCCACAAAAACCGCTGAGCCGTCTGATCTTCTTCTCGAATTCTGACACGATGGAACATTTCTTTAATCCTATTTTCCCTTGGCGAAAGCGAAACAATATTGACAACAGTGATTTGGGTTGGTATTTATCAGGACCCTTCATTAACCTAGAATTAAAGGATTCACCATCCACACATGCGGCAGCATCAAATACCAAACGTCTTTTGTTTTCTTTATTTGCATTCGTAACAACGAAATGAGGTAAATACCAAGTACGGCTATTTTTAACTGCAGCTTCTTCCGGGGATAGCTTCCTAGCATAGGATTTATCAATGTAATCATTTATTTTTTGCAATATACCATTCAGAAAAATGCTTATCCTTGTGTATTTTAACTTCCATATTGTTTAAACGCTTAAGCGCCATCGGATAGCTATCTTTTGGTTCAAAAATATCACATTTCCACAGAAGGCCAGTTTCAAATCGTGATCCCTTTTTTATTGTAGTACTACGAAGTATTTCTTCAGCTCGTCTATCATCGTTTTATATCACTGGTGTCAATAATTTAATTCCCAAATTTTCAAGTGTAAAAAATTCTAAAATTTCTTTATGAATATTATTTAAAATATCCACATAAATTTTAAATACTGTGGCTTTAGTCGAGTCTAAGGTTAGGTTAGGTTCCATGGGCAGCCATCGAGAGACAGCTCACTTGGGTCCTTTAGCGGTCCCTTTGTGATACCCAGCGCCAATGCCCATCCCAAAGAGCAGTTATTCAGATGGCGTCACTGCAAGGTTGAGCCAATTCGTCTTCCTAATGAAGAGAAGAAGCAGTCTTAGTTCTATTTTTGATAGATCCTCCAAACAGGAAAACACCGGTTCTCCCAGGTATTTTTCCCTAATGCCCCGTAGCCCAGGGCATTGACAGAGAAAGTGAAGCACAGTTTCCTCTTCCTCCTCATCATGACAACTTCTACAGTAGTCATTGAATACCAGACCCATTCTTCTAGCATGAGTCCCAACAGGCCAGTGTCCAGTTATGACCGACACAATGGTCCTGATTTGGTTCCTATTAAGCCTAAGTAGAGATTTGGTTCTCCGTTCATCATATCCAAGCCAAAGTGCCCTGGATGTGGAGCAGGTGGGCTCACGGGTCCATCCCTCTTGCGCAATTCTATAGTTCTCGCGCCGCAGGAGTGACTTACAGTGAGCCATTGGAAGGCCAATGAATTGATCAATGAATGTTTCATACATACGACCACCTTCCTTGGCCAGCTCATCTGCTACCTGGTTTCCCGGGCAATTTGAGTGCCCTGGTATCCATATAAGCGTTAACTCCGAATGTTCAGCAATCTCATTCAAAGACATCCGACATTCCACAGTCAACCTAGATGTCGTATAGACACCCGCAAGAGAGGCAATGGCAGCCTTGCTGTCAGTAAATATACGTATATCTCCCGATACGCGATAATACTTTAGACAGTTGGCTGCCCGTTTTATAGCCGAGATTTCCGCCTGCAGGACACTACATCCATCCGGCAGACGAAAGGAAACTTTAACGCCCAGTTCCTCTATGTAGAAACCGCCAACTCTTTCCCCCTTCCTTGAACCATCAGTGTATACCCCCAGGGCTGGTTCATGGAAGGTGCCCATAACCGTCAGCGCACTTTCGTGCGCTATATGTGTCGCATACCTCGCACCAAAGAAAGGCTCCGGGGTGCAGTAGTCCACTCCTTCAGGGACAATCGAGTATCCCATTATACTGGAGTGTCCATAGTCACGGTTCGACCAGCTGTGTGCCGCGTTCAACCGTATCGCCGAACAAAGAGCCATATGTCTGGCCGTGATACCCACCGGCAGCCAGTTTAGCATAGTAAACAGCGCCCTGGTGGGAGTGGAGCGCATTGATCCTGTGATCATCAATGCGACCAGTCTGTGAACCTTCTCAAGCATCGCACGGTACCTGCCCTTATCCAGCGCAGTCCACCATACGACAACACCGTAATAAAGAGTCGGCAGAGGTGCAACAATTGCCTTTTCCATCCTCGTCTGGATGTTCAGCGCCCACGACAGTTTACTGTCCAGGATTACGCCCAGATATTTGGCGCTGTAAGAGAACTTGAGTTCAGTCCCATTTAGCCTCGGAAGTCTCATGACCTCAGTCCTATACTTCCTCGTGAAGAGTACCAGTTCCGTCTTAGACGGATTAGCACCCAAGCCGCATGACACACTCCAGGGGCTAAGTACCCTTAATGCAGCCTCCATACACAGAGACTTTATATTCAAATGTTTCCCCGTGATGGCCACTGCAACATCGTCTGCGTACGCCACAGTTTTAATCCTCATGTCGTCCATTTTCGCCAACATGGTGTTCATAGTCAGGTTCCACAATAGTGGGGATAGTACTCCTTCTTGGGGAGTACCCCTGTTAACCAGTCTCTGAACACTGGTTGCACCTATCGTGGAACAGATGACCCTATTCCTGAGTAGATTATCCAAAAATCTACATATGCCGTCATCAACCTCCAGACATTGTTAAAGGCCCCTTCAATGTCGAGGAAGGCCACCAGAGCACACTCCTTAAATTCGAGTGATCTCTCAATAGGTCCAACTAATGAGTGAAGAGCCGTCTCAACAGACCTACCCTTTGTGTAGGCACGCTGAGAGGTCGAGAGTAAACACTTGGGGATGGTCATCCTCAAGTGAATGTCGATAACTCTTTCAAGAGTCTTGAGAAGAAAGGATGCAAGACTAATCGGTCTGTAATCCTTCGCTTCGGTGTGAGAAGTCTTCCCTCCTTTGGGGATGAAGACCACTCTACACAAGGTCCAGCTCATAGGTACATACGAAAGTCTAACACATCCCCTATATATAGCCATCAGCCAGGGTATAATCACAGTCGAATTCCTCTGCATGTCCGCCGGAATTATACCATCCAACACGGAGATTTGTACGGGTCAAAGCTGTCGACAGCCCACTTAATCCTGTCGTAGTCCATTGGGATGGACAGAGGACCGGGCATCGACTCACAAACCTGATCCCACAAGCTCCCTTGGGAGTTTCCAGGAAAGTGAGTGTTAATTAACACCTCGAGTGTTTCCTGACTAGTCGTAGTCCAGCAACCGTCCGATTTACGGATATAGGTCGGGACAACAGGGCTCGAGGCCATTATCTTACGTAAACGGTTTGTCTCAGAGGATCCTTCCACGCCGCTACAGAAGTTCCTCCAAGCACTCCTTTTCGCCGATCTAACCAAGTTCCTGAATCTATTCAGTGAAGACTTGTACTCTGCCCAATTACCATGACGCTTAGCCATATTGAACAACCTACGACAGTCCCTTCTTGCCTGCGCAATATCAGGATCCCAACACGGTGGACGATCCCTGCCCCTATGCACCCTTGGCTTGCACGCCAAGGAAGTCGCTAACTGCAGTGAGTCTGTAAGCAGACCCACTGCCGCATCAATCCCCCCTATATCATCAACCCGGGGAGGATCAGATAGAGACCGAACCAGAGAGGATGAATGAATCCCCCAATTCGTTCGTTTCCTATTCAACATAACACTCGATCCTTCAGATCTAAGTACCAGACTAAATTCCACATATCTATGATCAGAAAGTGAACAATCTTTAGAAACCATCCAATTTTCGATCATGTCAATGTGGTCAATGCTAACCAGCGTGACATCAAGAACTTCACACCTATTTGCTACAACAAACGTTGGCTCACGGCCCCTATTTACTATTCCTAAATTATAATTAATAATAAAGGAAAATAGTGACTCACCTCTAACATTCGTGTTCGTGCTACCCCATATAGTGTGGTGCGCATTAGCATCGGCACAGATTATAATAGGTGTTCCAGTGCCTGCTGCCTTAGTTACTGCATCAAGGATGAGCCGATTGGGTGGGTCCTGTCCGTGATCATGCGCCATATATCCCAAGACCATCCAGATTATACCGTCCAACTGTTGTGGTGTCTTCATCACTGTAATCAGAGAGAATGAAGATATTCAACGAATTTTTAGCTAAGACACAAGATCTTATGTTACCTGTACCTTTCGCAAACAGTAGCTTGTAGCCTTTGAGATTAAGTCCGCAAACCCGATCCTTATGAATCCAGGGTTCTTGGACCATCACGAGCTCCTCCCCTTTTTCTACCACACGGAGAAGCAATGCAGCAGATGCTGCTTTAGAGTGGTGGAGGTTGATTTGCAGGACCTTCACCATTATCCATATTGGCGACCACTGTGATGTTGACGTCCTCCTGGTCTGATTGCAGAAGTACGTCCTCATCAACCATATCACCCAGGTGCCCAAAGACAAACACCAATCCGGAGATAGACTGGGTGTCCTCTTTGTCACCCGAACTTACGGCATCGTCACCAGACAAGCCCTCTTCAGGCTGCTTGGCCTCACTAACCGAAGGAGCCGGATTGCCCTTGTTATCACTTCGGTAGACACGGAGCAAGATCGTACTAAAACCATAGTAGATCTTACCCTGTCTCTCCCTCAGTGGTTCCAAGGATTGCTGGTTTAACACCACAATCGCCGTCCTCGAGGACCCTTCAGCAGCCGAAACCTTCACAACTTTCCAATCCTGTGTGAGAAGTTGAGGGTTGCAGCACTGAATGATCTTCAAGATCTCCTCAGGTTCCGATGGTTCGGCAGGGATGATGACAATCGATCTAGCTCTCTCTGTGTTATCTCATCAACTAATACCACATCGAGCCTAGCACTATAATCTTCAATAGCAATTTCATTAATAATTGGAAATTTAGTTTTAAATTTGTTAAACTGCAAATTTTGTGGAGGCAATCTTAAATTTTTTGTAGTAAACACATTTTTCATTTGGAAACTAGAATTGTTTTTATTAACACCATTAATTTCAATTTTCACTTTTCTTGACATTTCGTTACTTGTTTTTCCTCCTATCCAACTAAGACATAAGTTATGTGGCATACCTTGTAGTCCAATTTCATTTGCAATTTCATCCTCTAAAAGAGTTATTTCTGAACCTTCATCTATAAAAGCCACAACTTGTATGGTACCTTTCGGTCCGGTCAACTCCACTGGCAAGTATTTAAATAATGTTTTTTATCTAAAGAATCACCAACTATCGCATTTACAGTGCCGTTAATGTTTTCGCCGTTTATTTTTGCTATGCTCATTGTGTTGTTTACTTCACGTTCAACTGTATTACTTTTGTTTATATTTGTGTTCATATCTTCGTGTAATCAATCTATTATGATGTTTAGTACATTGAAACAACCCACATTGACGTCTGTTTTTGCATTTCAATGAACCGTGGCCAGCGCGAAAACATCCAAAACATAGGTGATTATTTTTTACAAATTGCCACTTTTCATTTGATGGGATTTCTTTAAATTTTTCGCACTTGTATAGCGGATGACTCAGATGGCACATAGGACACTTGGTAAGTCGATTTTCTTCAGCTAAGATCGTAAATGCCGGATTCATTTTCACTTTTTTATTGAGTATAGCTTCATTTTTACTGACGTCTGCTTTAAGTGAAAGGGAAACATATGTTGTAACCTCCTGCAGCCATAAACTAAAATCATGTACGCTTGGGTACGGGCCAACATGATTTACAGAGTGTTTCATCCATTCTTCTCGTTTCTGAAAGCGCAGCTTATTGATTAACTCGTCCAGCAATGTTGGATTACTAAGATGAGTTGTTGTATTTGCATTTATTAAAAAGGCAGCCAAATTTGACACCATGGTATTAAAATTTAAAAAATTATATATTTTCTTTTCAGATATTGGGGGAAAAGCGCGCACCTTAGCAATCTGGCTGCGGATTAATACCTGAGGACGACCATAGTGAAATTCAACTGCACTGATCACATGACTGACAGTGTCAGGGTGAATCAAGAATGACTCAAGCTTGGTTTTGGCATCTCCTTTCAAACATTTTTGCAAACGAATTAAATTTTCTAAATTAAAATAATTATATTAATTAATTCATTTATTAATGATGTGCTAATAATCCCAATTTTTGAATGAAAATACTGAAATTTATTGTTGTGGGAAAGCTAGTTTCTATTCGCATTTCGCTGGTTGCTTAGGCCAGCTCGTCAGGAAACTTTTTCCAAATACTTTAGAAAAGCTAAAAATATTATACAAGTAAGACCATAAAGTGAATAAGAATTTTAAAACACTCAGCTCTTAAATGTAACAATATCAAAGCTTCAACAAAGTCACAACAATAAACCATCAATTTTTTCTTTCTTACATTCCCCTACAATTGGCTGGGTTTCTTCCAACACGAATTGTAGTTGTAAGAGGATAGAAAGAAAAAAAACAAAATTAAAAAAACAAGTTGCTTAAATAAAGCAGCTTGCCATTTCAGTTTTTTATTTGCCGGGCACATGCAAATTTATTATCAAAAATTATTTTCGGGAATGAAATATTTTATTAATTAATTCATTTATTAATGATGTGCTAATAATCCCAATTTTTGAATGAAAATACTGAAATTTATTGTTGTGGGAAAGCTAGTTTCTATGCGGTTTTGGCTGGTTGCTTAGGCCAGCTCGTCAGGAAACTTTTTCCAAATACTTTAGAAAAGCTAAAAATATTATACAAGTAAGACCATAAAGTGAATAAGAATTTTAAAACACTCAGCTCTTAAATGTAACAATATCAAAGCTTCAACAAAGTCACAACAATAAACCATCAATTTTTTCTTAATTGTTTTTTTTAATTTTGTTTTTTTCTTCAATATTGGCCAAGAGTGGTGTGAGAGCCTCCTTAGCCTTTCTGGAAAAGATAGCTAAGAAAGACTCCTCACTGCACGATGGGCGGGATAGGCATCTGCTGAGGAAGCACCGAAAGAACGTTGCTAGATTCGAACGAATCCACGGCTCTGTCGGTGCCATCCTAGGGCTTCCCTATCCTGCGGGATACACAGCAAGGGCTGCTGTGGATACAAATGTTGTCAGTAAAGACAGCAAATCCCCAGCACCCCCTGTTGTTGAATCCTCGGATAAAGCAGAAGATAAGGAAGGTTCAACGACTGGCCCTCTTAATCGTGACAGTTTGGTCGCAGTTTAGGGAGCTAGGCCTGAGAACGTTTTACCCACTACTAGTCGCGCGATGAGGGCTGGAAATGTCTCGGTAATTTCCGATAGTCACTCCCAAAAAGGAGTCACTAAAGGAAGGGTTGCTGGGACAGACCAGTCAACATCTGCAGGGAAATCGGGTGATCATCGACTGAGCTCTGTTAAGGGCCCCAAAAAGGGGGTAGTTAAGCGAGTGAGGTCTGGTGATGACCAGAAATCCCCTGCGGCTAAGAGGACTGGTCAGACTGTGGTCAGTTCTCTTAAAGATCCCCATAAGGATCTCAATAAGAGGACTGACTCCAGAAAGGACCAACCATCCACGTCAAAGAAACTAAAGGAGTCGTCGAGTAAGGACGGTATTTTAGCGGCTGTCATTGATCGCAAGGATCCCGATGGAAGGATCAGTGTCGAGAGATGGCAGGTGCTAGAGAACAAACTACTCGACGAAATCTTTAGTGCAAAAGGAAGGCCGGACGAAGTATCGTTCAAAGGGGCTGACTGGACAGGAGGTGTCAAAACTGTCAGTTGCGGCAATCAGTAAACCTTTGAGTTTTTAAAGGCTGCAATTGGTAAGTGTGGCAGCTCCTGTCCTGAAGCTAGTCTGGACGTTATACTAGCGTCTGAGTTGCCATTAAGGCCGGTAGTCACGGTATGGATACCTCCACCTATAAAACCGGTGGAGGTCATACTGGGGGTACTGGCCAACCAGAACAAGGGACTCAATACAAGCCAGTGGAAGTTGGTAGCTTCACTGGGTTGTAAAGAGAACCAGGGAAGAGACTTCAGGTTCGCAGTGGACCGGGAGTCTCTTAAAAAGCTTGATTCGATAGGAGGGGTTGCAATATTCGGGTTGGGGTCTATCAAATTTAGGTTTCCTAAAAATGATAGACCCTAAGAGGTTGAAAGTGGTGCAGATAAACCTGCACCACTGTGAAGCAGCCTCAACCGAATTAGTAACCCACCTCATCGACAACAACGTGGACGTGGCCTTAATCCAAGAGCCCTGGATTAATAAAAACCGGGTAGTTGGATTAAGGGTCACGGGGTATACATTGTTCGTACCCCACACAGATGAGAAGGTACGAACTTGTATCTTGGCGAGAACTGAGTTTAAATTTATGTTTTCTCGTTCTTACAGTAATGGAGACCTCACGGTTGTGACAGGAGAAGCCAAGGACAGAAGGGTCCTGGCATTAGCATCGGTATACTTGCCGTACGAGGCTACCGATCCACCTGGTGAAAAAGTGCGAGAGTTGGTGGAGTACTCTGGCAGAATTGGCTCGAGGCTGGTACTAGGGTGTGACGCCAATGCACACCATACCCAATGGGGAAGTGCCGACATCAACAAAAGAGGTGAGTCTATGTTTGATTTTATTATTGCCAGCAATCTTTATATCTGTAACAGAGGGAATACACCTACGTTCAGAACTAGGGATAGAGAGGCAGTGATAGACATGACATTGACGAACTGTAGGGAATTAGTGGAGGATTGGAGGGTGGACCTGGGGTTTTCCTTCTCTGACCATAGTCGCCTGTCCTTTAATCTAATGTTTGAGAGGTCGAAAAGGTGTCCGTATAGGAATCCGAGAAGGACGGATTGGGATTACTTTTCGAGATTGGTGCAAAGTAACCTTAGAGTTACACGCGACTGGAGGTCGACTTCGACCGGTGTAGAGCAACTGGTGGGCACCTTCACGGGGGTACTGACTAGTAGTTATGAGCGATCCTGTCCTTTGAACTTTCCGGGCAAGCGCACACAACCAAGATGGTGGACAGACGAGTTGAGGACTCAAAGGTCCACTGTCAGAAGGTTGTTTAATAGAGCGAAGTATACGCGTAGGGAAGAAGATTGGAGTAACTTCAGATTGAGTTACAATAGATATAAAGGAGACATTAGGAGGGCGAAAAGGGACTCGTGGGTCAAGTTTAGCGAGTCAGTGGAATCTGTAAATGAGATGTCCAGGTTCAGGAGAATTTTATCCAAGGACCCTGTAGTCCCTGGATTTATTCAGAGACCGGACAACTCATGGACGGAATCTAGCTCTGAATCACTTTGTCTGCTAATGGAGACTCACTTTCCGGGATGTGTGGATCCTGGGATGGGGGAACAGATTGAATGTGGTAACCCCTTCTCTGGGTCAGAATCGGGCGGTGAGGAGAGGGAGACGGTGGGGGACATGATCACCTTGGAAAAAGTAACATGGGCGGTTAATACCTTTGGGTCTTACAAATCGGCAGGACCAGACGGTATCTTTCCGGCGATGTTACAGAATATCGGGAGATCATCACTCCTGTTGTTGGTGGAACTGTTTAGGGTCTGTATGCTGAACGGGTACATTCCTAAAGGGTGGAAGGAGGTCAGGGTGGTTTTCATACCCAAGGCGGGAAGAACCGGTCACTCTAAACCCAAGGATTTTAGACCAATCAGCTTATCGTCTTTTCTTTTGAAGACGTTGGAAAGACTGATTGATCTACATCTGAGGACGAAGATTGACGCCGGCATCATCAGCGGCGCTCAACACGCCTATCTTAAGGGTAGATCTGTTGAGAGTGCGCTTCATGATGTGGTGGGTTATGTAGAGCGGGGATTGCGAAACAAGGAATACACCTTGGCGGCATTCCTGGATATAGAGGGCGCTTTTAATAATTTGAAGATAGAGGCTATCAGGCAGGCATTGGTGGATCTAGGCGTTCCTCTGTTCCTGGTCGAATGGATAACTCTGATGCTCAGCAGCAGAGTTATTCACTCGGACTGGGGAAACGAGCGCTTAAAGAAACTGGTGACTAGGGGAACCCTACAGGGGGGAGTTCTCTCTCCCTTATTATGGCTCTTAGCTGTCAACGTCGTTCTGGGACTTTTTGACAGATTGGGTCGGAAAGTTGTGGCCTACGCGGATGATGTAGTGATATTGGTATCGGGCAAGTTTCTGCCGACAATAAGCGAAGTCATGCAAGGGGCGCTGGGCGAACTGTCAGCATGGGCGAGTGACCGAGTTGGTTCTTTTTACTAGGAGGTACAGGGTAGAGAATTTTAGGCTGCCGGTACTAGGAGGAGTAGAGCTTAGACTATCTGATAGCGCTAAGTATCTAGGAGTTTTTCTGGACAGCAAGCTGTCGTGGGGAAGGAATACTCAAGAGAGACTTAAGAGAGGCCTCAATGCCTACTATGCTTGCAGATCATCGATAGGTAGGAGTTGGGGACTCCGGCCGTCAGTAGTGGGATGGCTGTACACTTCGGTGGTTAGACCCATTCTTACGTATGGATGCTGTGTTTGGTGGGAGGCATTGAGAGTGGCTTGTCGAAGGAACCTTCTGTCTAAGGCTCAGAGGTGTGCTTCAATCGGCATGACAGGTGCCATGAGAAGTACACCTCAAGCGGCACTGGATGTCATTCTACATCTTCTGCCCATTGAGCAGTATGTTATGGGAATGGCAGCCAGAAGCATTCTTAGACTGAGGGAACTAGGATTGATTAGGGATTTCACGCAGGGTCACTCACGGATCTTGAGTGAGATCGAAGCTGGAGGTTACTGCCTGGGATCACCCGGCTCCACGGATTTCGTGGGCACCAGGGTGGATTTCGGACGGTTGCCGGAGGTGGTAACGCCTTCTAGGGAGAGATGGTCAGGTAGGAGCAGATTATTTAGTGGATTTGCTATTTTCACTGACGGCTCGAAGATGAGAGGCACGGGTGCGGGGGTCTACATTGAGGATCTGGACATCAGAATGTCATATAGGCTTCCGGACGACTGCAGTGTTTTTCAGGCGGAAGTTCTGGGGGTCTTGAGGGCCGTGGAACTGATGAGGGACAACATTGATAGGGGCTCGGAGGTCACTATATATGTCGACAGCCAGGCGGCCCTTATGGCCGTAAGGGGCTGTTACGTGAAATCCAAGCTAGTTGACGGTTGTAGGAGGGCTCTGGAGGGAGCCTTAGGAGAGTATATGTTGAGATTGTGCTGGGTGCCTGGTCACTGCAACATAAACGGCAACGAGATTGCTGATGAGTTGGCGAGACAGGGCTCAGAGATGGAGGATCCTAATCACATAGAGGCAATTAGGCCTCCAATAGGATTCTACTTTGGGAAGATTAGGGAATGGATTCTGGACGCGACCAATAGGGCCTGGAGGAACCGAACGGACTGCCGGGTATCACGGACGATGTGGCCGGTGCTCAGGAAGTCCGACTCGGAGTTGTTGCTGGGCAGAAGCAGGGTCTGCGTGAGGACCATAATAGGAATCATCACGGGTCATTGCATGATAGGCAGGATGGCGATGAGGTTAGGATCCGACGTGTCGGATATGTGTGGGTTGTGTGAGGACCCGGAGGAGCTGGAGACGGTTGAGCACATTTTGTGCCGCTGTCCCAGGCTACAGGGCAGCAGGCTGAGGTGGCTGGGCAGCACATTCCTAGGCGAATTAGGGGACGTCCCGGGCTGTGGGCTCGAGAGTCTGATAGGATTCGTAATGGGGATGGCCTGGTTGCGCAGCAGGAGACTGGGAGCTAACCGCACATAGGGCGGATTGGTGTTGTGTTGAGTGAGGCTTTTCTCTCGGGTTTGGTCAGAACTTCCTTTTCTCATCTATTCTTATCTATTCTTATCTTTTCTGATGCTTTTGCTGTTTCTCTTCACCTTCTTTTTCAGCTTCATAACTATAAACAAGGCATCACAATGGACCGTATTGGTCTCTGGGTGAGGGTGTGAAGGAGACTTCACACCAGCCTTTCTACCTACCTACCTACCTACCTTCTATCCTCTTACAACTACAATTCGTGTTGGAAAAAACCCAGCCAATTGTAGGGGAATGTAAGAAAGAAAAAATTGATGGTTTATTGTTGTGACTTTGTTGAAGCTTTGATATTGTTACATTTAAGAGCTGAGTGTTTTAAAATTCTTATTCACTTTATGGTCTTACTTGTATAATATTTTTAGCTTTTCTAAAGTATTTGGAAAAAGTTTCCTGACGAGCTGGCCTAAGCAACCAGCGAAATGCGCATAGAAACTAGCTTTCCCACAACAATAAATTTCAGTATTTTCATTCAAAAATTGGGATTATTAGCACATCATTAATAAATGAATTAATTAATAAAATATTTCATTCCCGAAAATAATTTTTGATAATAAATTTGCATGTGCCCGGCAAATAAAAAACTGAAATGGCAAGCTGCTTTATTTAAGCAACTTGTTTTTTTTAATTTTGTTTTTTTCTTTCTATCCTCTTACAACTACACTTCGTGTTGGAAAAAACCCAGCCAATTGTAGGGGAATGTAAGAAAGAAAAAAATGATGGTTTATTGTTGTGACTTTGTTGAAGCTTTGATATTGTTACATTTAAGAGCTGAGTGTTTTAAAATTCTTATTCACTTTATGGTCTTACTTGTATAATATTTTTAGCTTTTCTAAAGTATTTGGAAAAAGTTTCCTGACGAGCTGGCCTAAGCAACCAGCGAAATGCGCATAGAAACTAGCTTTCCCACAACAATAAATTTCAGTATTTTCATTCAAAAATTGGGATTATTAGCACATCATTAATAAATGAATTAATTAATAAAATATTTCATTCCCGAAAATAATTTTTGATAATAAATTTGCATGTGCCCGGCAAATTAAAAACTGAAATGGCAAGCTGCTTTATTTAAGCAACTTGTTTTTTTTAATTTTGTTTATTTCTTTCTATCCTCTTACAACTACAATTCGTGTTGGAAAAAACCCAGCCAATTGTAGGGGAATGTAAGAAAGAAAAAATTGATGGTTTATTGTTGTGACTTTGTTGAATCTTTGATATTGTTACATTTAAGTGCTGAGTGTTTTAAAATTCTTATTCACTTTATGGTCTTACTTGTATAATATTTTTAGCTTTTCTTAAGTATTTGGAAAAAGTTTCCTGACGAGCTGGCCTAAGCAACCAGCGAAATGCGCATAGAAACTAGCTTTCCCACAACAATAAATTTCAGTATTTTCATTCAAAACTTGGGATTATTAGCACATCATTAATAAATGAATTAATTAATAAAATATTTCATTCCCGAAAATAATTTTTGATAATAAATTTGCATGTGTCCGGCAAATAAAAAACTGAAATGGCAAGCTGCTTTATTTAAGCAACTTGTTTTTTTTAATTTTGTTTTTTTCTTTCTATCCTCTTACAACTACAATTCGTGTTGGAAAAAACCCAGCCAATTGTTGGGGAATGTAAGAAAGAAAAAATTGATGGTTTATTGTTGTGACTTTGTTGAAGCTTTGATATTGTTACATTTAAGAGCTGAGTGTTTTAAAATTCTTATTCACTTTATGGTCTTGCTTGTATAATATTTTTAGCTTTTCTAAAGTATTTGGAAAAAGTTTCCTGACGTGCTGGCCTAAGCAACCAGCGAAATGCGCATAGAAACTAGCTTTCCCACAACAATAAATTTCAGTATTTTCATTCAAAAATTGGGATTATTAGCACATCATTAATAAATGAATTAATTAATAAAATATTTCATTCCCGAAAATAATTTTTGATAATAATTATAATTTACCGTAGTTTCTCTATATGCAACTATGAACATAGGCCACTGTTCGGGCTGCCCAGAAATATGAGGTAAGTCGTGGAGCTTACGAAGTTGGCGACATTCGTTCGCAGGTTGTAAATCTACCACATATGGAGGGGCTGATGTCACATAGGACGGCGAGTTTGTTGTTACTGGCGTTGTTTCCGCTTGTGCTAATGTTCTACTATGTGTAAAACGTAAGTTTTCTACTGGCGTTGGGAAAAAAGGCACGGCGGTTGTTGTAGGCACACATGAACGCGCGGCAGTAAAGGGCATAGAGGTTGGTACAAATTGTTGTGATACAGAATAGGGCGCAGAGGTTGGCACAAATTTTTGCGAGACAGAATAAGGCGTAGAGGTTGGAACAAATTGTTGTGAGGCAGAATGGGTCCTAGTGGTTGGCACAAATTGTTGTGAGGCAGAATGGGGCCTAGAGGTTGGCACAAATTGTTGTGCGGCAGAATAGGGCATAAACGTTGTAGTAGGAGCAAACCAACGTGCGGCAGTAAAGGGCTTAGGCAAATCATATTGTAATGGCATTGAATACTCACATACATTTAATTTTTGTTGTTGCATCGTAGGTGTTGCAGTTGGCTCGGTGGTTACATTTGAAGTTGATGTACCTGGCAATTTGACCTCAAGAAATACGTTTAACATCAATGGTTATATACTATATGATACCAAGGACCCTCGAGATAGAGCTTGTGGTGGTTCTGCCATTTTGATAAAAAATCGAGTCAAACACTACCTAATGTGTGATCATCGTGAGGATTATCTCCAAGCAACGAACATTTGTGTTGAAGAGCTGAATCGTAGCATTGTAATCTCATCTTTATACTCTCCACCTAGATTTTCAATATCAGAAAGCCAATATTGTGAATATTATAAATCACTAGGACCCTGTTTCCTAGCCGCTGGCGATTATAACGCTAAACATACCTTCTGGGGGTCACGACTAATAACACCAAATGGTCGTGTTTTGTTTAATACAATCTCTAAAATGAATTTAAATGTTGTCGCGAGCGGCCAACCAACATATTGGCCTGCTGACCCGCAAAAAATTCCAGATGTCATCGATTTTGGCGTGGTTAAAAACATCCCCACAGAAACGATTCACGTTGAAGCTTCCCTAGAATTATCTTCCGACCACACACCTACAATTGTTACTATAATGAACCCCAATAGAATTGTATCTCCGACTGGTTACCTAGCGACGTCAGCCACACAAATAAATTGGTTAAAATATAAAAAATATCTCAGTGCCCATTGCACAGAAAATATTCCGCTCAGTACACCGGAGTATGTAGATCGCTCTATTGATAATTTTGACAGTTTTCTGAAACTAGCTGTTCAACATTCCAATATTGCCCCCAAAAAAACAAAAACTATTAAAATATATTCCACAGATGTCGAGCGTCTCTTGTCTGAAAAAAGGAGGGCACGAAGAGAGTGGCAATTGCACAGATCTCCTCAACTTAAGAACTTGCTAAAAGAGTGTACAAAAAGATTAAGAAAGTTATTGCAGACTCAGAAAACGGCTTCTCTGGAAAAATATCTTAAGGAACTTGATGCAACTCCACAATCGGACTACTCATTATGGCGTGCAGCTAGAAACCTCAAAAGGCCAGTTGTCTCTAAACCACCATTAAGAAACTTGAATGGAAGTTGGGCAAGAAATGATGTTGAAAAAAGAAATCTGTTTGTAAGTCACTTGAAAAACGTATTTACACCTAATATATCTCACAATATTGCGGTCGATTTACCACCTGTTGCTGCTAGAGCAGCTATTCCCCTAAGATTTGAGATGAGAGAAATCGAAAAGGTTATATGTGACTTAAACACTAAGAAGGCACCTGGCATTGATAAGATCAGCAATAAAATGCTATTAGAGCTACCTCGCGTAGCAAAGAAAATTATTCTTTTTATTTTTAATGCTATTTTACGCCTTGAATACTTTCCTCAAAAATGGAAGGTTTCCTTAGTTACCATGATACCAAAGCCAGGTAAAGATCATACGAAAGTTGAGTCTTATAGGCCTATTAGCTTATTATCAAATATGTCAAAGCTATTTGAGAAATTATTAGTTTCAAAATTAACACCGATTTTAAGTGAAAATAGATGTATTCCAAACCATCAATTCGGATTTAGAAGAAAACACAGCACAATTGAACAAACTCATCGAATAGTAAATGTCATAAGAAAAACATTTGAAGAAAAAAAATATTGCTCAGCACTCTTCATCGATGTTTCGCAAGCTTTTGACAAAGTCTGGCATGAAGGCTTATTACACAAATTGAAGCAAAATTTACCAGCAAACACACACAAACTGTTAGAAAGCTACTTAGTCGGTCGTCAATTTATTATTAAAGAAGGAAATTTCTTAAGTTCACCTCAGCCGATTGGCGCTGGAGTCCCACAGGGCAGCATCCTGGGCCCTCTATTATACTTAATTTATACTTCGGACATGCCAACAAACAACTACACCCAAACTTCAACATTTGCAGACGACACAGCTTTTCTAAGCGTCCACGAAAACCGTTATGAAGCATCTCGTTACCTACAGCATCATATATTTCAACTAGAAATATGGCTAAGACAATGGAGGATAATGGTCAATGAGCAAAAATGCGTACATATAACATTCACCCTGCGCCGGGAATCTTGCCCCCCTATTACAATCAATAATCAAATTATTCCTCAACATTCGCATGTAAAATATCTCGGTATACATCTGGATCGGCGATTAACGTGGAAATGCCATATAGAGGCAAAATTAACTCAAATGAAACTAAAAGCCATCCAAATTCATTGGCTTATTGGAAGAAATTCTGTTCTTAGACTCGATTACAAGCTTCTACTTTACAACTCTATCTTAAAGCCTATCTGGTGCTACGGTATTCAACTATGGGGCACTGCCTCGGCCTCTAATATCGAAAAAATTCAAAGGAGCCAAAATAAACTTCTTCGTATAATCACAGCCGCCCCCTGGTATGTTAAAAACTCAAACATTCATAAGGATCTCAACGTGCCATTAGTAAAAACTATGATTACAAAATATGCAGTAAAATATTTAAAAAGACTTGAACAACACCCAAATCCTTTAGCTCGAAATATTTTAAATCATGGCGGCCACACTCGCTTAAGGAGAAGAGACACTGCAGCACTTACCCAACTAGATGAGAGATAAACACCTATATAAGTGAACAGAACCCGTGATGAAGAAAATTTTTGTCTGGCACTGGCAGGACATAAATAAAGTATTAGGTTAAGATTTGATAAATTATTGTTAGTTCATATTAAATATATGAAGATTCAATAAATAAATAACGAAAAAAAAAAAAAAAAAAAAAAAAAAAAAAAATGTACCTGGCCAGACATCGGCGATAGTCGTCACAACGGTCATTTTCTTCTCTGTTTTCATTACGGCTGATGAATTAGAAGTACTGGATACATCTACATAGGCATCTTCTCAAAGAATTTTTCAAGGCTAAAATTTCTTCCTTCAATTCGGCAATAGATGGTTCTTTTGATTCTATCATTGTCTTCTCACTATCGTCACTGTCAGCCGGAGACGCTATAGGGCTGTTTTCTTCCTCTTCAGACATTTGATTTTCAGGCAAGCGTTTGCTTCTGCGTGGCATGTGATTCGCAAGTAGAAGAATAATAAAAAATGTTGCGACAGCAACTAAAAATTTCGTGTTTCAATATTTGGCTTGGAAATAGCAATAAAACGATATTTTTAAGTAGATAACTTGGCATTTACAAAGATATGATAAATTAGAATAAAAAATAAGTATCACTTACTCTATTCCCTTCTTAACTTAACTGTTTTAAATTTAAAATGTAGGTTAATTTAGTTAGTAAGTATAATCAAGCGATTACCGCTTAAATATAAATTCGAACTGATTACTCAGATCAGTATTTGGTAGTAAACAAACACATTCGTCAACTCTGACATAAAATACTTTAAAATACGGTTAAATTCAAATATATTTAATTAATTTATAACAGGGATGTTTTAGAGAAAAAAGTCAGAAAATATAAAATAAGCAGCAGTGAATGGCTGAAAACTGCTTTGAATGGAACTTGGATCGAAATAACTGCGGAAATCACAGAAAATTTAGTAAACTCCATGCCTCAACATTTGCAAGCTGTGAACGATGCTCAGGGCGACAATCTAAATATTCACCCCTATCGTGAAAAACAAGTGGAATTTTTGTGCCCATGAAATTTTTTTTCTCTTCGAAGGGAAAAATGCTATCGTGAAACTCCCGTGAAAATTTTTCACGAATTCAGTTCTCAGTCAATATAAAAAAGAAGAAATATTAAAAAACATAAAAAAAAAATTTTTGTTCACAAATTTTATTTTAAAGAAAAGTTAAAAAAAAAAACAATATAGAATATATAGTATTGGAGTGATAGTTTGATTGAAACATTAGCTAATTGCGCTTTTATGTAGTAAACAAATTTCTAAAATTCTGCCACCACGTCTTTGAAAGGCTTCATAACTCCTCAGGCAATCGACCTATTTTGTGCATTTTGTTGAACAATATACATATAACGGAAATCGACCTTAAAATTAATTTTGTAAACTTTAATATTCGAATTATGAGAAGAATTTCTTACATAAATGTTTTGTTCCCCAGCAAAAATAAAGTGAGAAATTCAAAGGGAAAAGTGAACAAATTACGAGGGAAAAAATTGTTCAGGATAAGGGGAATTTTTTCCCGCGAACATTTTTTCACGTTATTTTTCTCCTATGAATTAATTTTTTTCATGGGAGTTTTTCATGATCGCAAATACGTGGAAAGGGAACAAATTACGAGGGAAAAATTATTCACGATAGGGGTGATTAAGTTTTAAGTATATAATATGCTCTTTATTCGACCTTTTTTATTTTTAAGTATTAATAAATTGTCGAGCTTGAGGTCTTTTTTAAAAAAACTTTAAACTTTTATTCAAACCAATATTTCGGCACTTCTTTGAGTGCCTTCTTAAGTGTTTTTTTCTTTTCTTATATAAATTTTCAACAATTTGTAACATATTTAACAATAAATGACAAATAAAAATTTTTTTAAATTAAATACAAAAAAATATTTTTCAAATCAAACTTGATCTATTACAATATAAAAAAATGCTTAACTTCCGTTTATTTTTTTATAAATGTTTTTATAAGTGTCTATAATTTTGTGCTACATTTTCAGTATCTGACTTAAAATTCTTTCTCGACATTGTTGGACCCTTTATAATTTGTAACATTTCTAACATAAATCTACGTTTATAATTATTTTCTGTGTTTAAAACAGTTGCATTTTCAAAATCTGGTTTAGATTAGCACAATGAGTTGATAAAGCTGTTTTTTGCAATGAAATATTTCTATTAAGTTTTAAAATATTTAAATTTTTTTTATGTAATTTTTAATTCTATTGTTCCTTTTTTAGTGTATGTACACTTTTGTCCTTTGAAATTTTTAATGTTTTTGTTATTATTGCTTTTTCTTATGTTTTAGAATTATATTTTTGTGTAACATTTCTAACATAAATCTACGTTTATAATTATTTTCTGTGTTTAAAACAGTTGCATTTTCAAAATCTGGTTTAGATTAGCACAATGAGTTGATAAAGCTGTTTTTTGCAATGAAATATTTCTATTAAGTTTTTAAATATTTAAATTTTTTTTTATGTAATTTTTAATTCTATTGTTCCTTTTTTAGTGTATGTACACTTTTGTCCTTTGAAATTTTTAATGTTTTTGTTATTATTGCTTTTTCTTATGTTTTAGAATTATATTTTTGTGTCATTAATAAAAAATATTTATTAATACCTTAAATATTGGCACACAAGTTTTTCTCGATATCGTTTCCAATTCCCAAAAATTGTAAAAAGTAGGTTGCATGGAGACTTTAATCCTTCACTGAAATTAAGAAATAGAAATGACACAAAGCTTAGAAAAGATATCGAATGAAAGCGAAGAAATTAAAAAAGAGCTACTTAATTGAACAAAGACCTCTAAAATGTTAAAAAAAAAAATATTAGGTTAAGTTTTATTCTCATAAGTAGTATTTAAGCAAATAAAATTTGTAAATAAAGATCAATCATTATCCAAGATATCAAGAGTCTCGCTTATGTTTTATTTTATAATAGAACACCACATGGCGATCCTGCTCTAATCCTTAATCTAATTTATATATAGCAAAAGGACCACAAAGCAAACTTGCTTATCCTTGCTTAAAATTAAATTAAGGAAATAGATCCTCGACACACATAGCTTAAGCTTAGTCGAAGATCTATAGGAACTTGATTACAAAAAAAAAAAAAAAAATTATACTAAACTCCTAGAGAGAAGGATGTCCCGTCAAGGACTATGAACGAGCTGTGGAGAGATCCTTCAGAAATTGCAAATTGAGGAATACAGTTATGTTTAAAAAAAAAAGGCTAGTGATGATGACAACAGAGATGAATTGTGCTCAGATGACCTACGAGTATTATTTTTGTAGATTACATACTTAAAAATTTAAATTTAGTTAAAAAAAAAAAAAACGTTCAATTGCAAAGTATATTACAAAAAATACATGGTTACGCCAATGATTGTAATTAATGATTTACAAAAAACATTATGACACAAACACTAATACAAATTATACTATGTGAATTAATTTTCCTATTATTCTTTAAGACAGTAATTCTAATATTAGAAACGTTATTATAAAACAATAATATAATCAAAATAAAGTACGTTGCCTAAATGTACAGAAGAAAAAATAAAATCAAACCAAAAAACCCGGTAAACTGGGGTTACCAAGAGCCACCTGAATTGAGTTCAGAAAGAAAGGTAGAAATGTTAGCAGAAATTTGGAAGAAAATAGTTATTGAGGGAACACCAACAATAGAGGATTATAATGATTTGGGTAAAACAGCACTTGAAATTACACTTAGTATAAAATACGCAGAAAAACATTATAGAAGTATATTTGATTAATTATGATTAAGCATTTTTTTCCATTATAATATTTACATTAGTACTAGTATTAAGTGCCACATTGATAGGTTTTTGGATAAAGGTTAGCATAGTCAACATAATAGAGAGTAATTTACAGGAATTTCGTAGTTTTATTTCAACACAAATAGATAGAATTTTTTCATTAAGAAATATACTTTTTATATACCTTTTAAGATAGAAACAAGTAATGAATAATTTAAATAAATTTTATAATAAATACATAGGCTGGATAGTTCTAGCAATAATTTTAACACCTTTGTTTTTAGTTTTGGATTTAAAAATATTAAAATTTGTAAAATTAATTATAAGAGATTTGTATGAATGAAAAAAAAATAAAAGCCATTGAATTATTAAAAGTATATATGAAAACATAAATATTACAAAATGTATTAGAGTTAAAAAATGAACGGAGGAAAATAAATGTGAAAATTTTGTTCTAATGGAAAAAATATTTGAAAAAATTAATATACTAATAACCAATGCAAAGAATATTTGATAACAATGATTGGACAGTAGAAGAGAAACAATTAAATTTTAACAAATTTAGCGAGTTACGGAAAGACGCACTAAATATTTTGAGACTTCATGAGGATAAGTCTATGCAAACTATGCAACATTACAAACAAGACAAGAAATTATAACTAATATGGCGGAGGGAAAAAATTATGCCACAGAACTAGCTACAGTTTCTAAATTATTAAATGTTTTCAGTGGAAACAAGGATGATTTAAATCAGTTCATTGCAAATCTAGAGATACTTCGCGATACATTTGCTGAAAATAAATATACTTCATTTTTTAATTTTGTGTATAGAACAAAATTAACCACAAAAGTCCAAAATAGAGTAAGACAAATACGCATACCGACTAACATAGAGCCGTTGATTCAATCACTTAAGGAGGCGTACAAGTTGAAAAAATCCCCAAATATAATTTTGAATGAATTGACGCGCATAACACAGGTAGATACAGTGAAAAGGTTTGCAGATAGGATAGTCTTTAACGATGGAATTAAACGAAGTACAAATTAGTACTCTAGGAGAAGAAAATAGGGATGTTATAAGCGAAACAAATGCCACAATCGCTTTCAATTCTTTTAAAAATGGTCTAAAGAATAGGGAAATCACAAGAACAATTGAAGCTAGCAGAGTAAAGAAACTTAGCGAAGCTGTAGAAATAGCACTTGAAGCTTCTGAAGATATGAGACAAAGTCAAATAATGTTCCAAGCTGCGCATACATCAAATGGTTTCAGAAATGATAGGAACAGAAATAGAATCAACTGGAACAATAATTATTATAACAATGGTAACAGACGCGAAAATAACTATAACACCCGAGTAAATCTCAATGATAACAATATAAGTGGATATAATGATAATACAAACCGCGGCAGAATGAACAACAATGGTTACAGAAATAGTTACAATAACAAAAACAATAATAATTATCGGAATTACAGAAATAGTTATAATAACAACAACAATAATAATTATCGGAATAGTAATAATAACTACCGTAACAATAGAAGTTATGGCAATAACACCAACAACCAACGTAATAACAGAAGAATAAACCAAGTACAATAACAGGGAAACTCGCGAGATCCGGAGATCGTAAGACAACAGGAATCTCCGGAGCAGAACGAATAAATTCAAACAAAGTATTTACCATTTCATCTGATCTTAAAAACTATGTCAAATTAAATGTGATAAACACACATCGTACACTAACTTTTCTAATAGACAAGGGAGCCGATGTCTCTTTGTGCAAAGAAGATTTGTTACCAAAATACGATGAAGATCCAGATGACTACTGCTGCTTAACAGGAATTACAAGGGAAGAAATAAGATCATTAGGTTCCTCAGAAATATTTACCCCAAAATTTGCACAAATTTGTGCAAGTTTTTACTGGATTTTACTGAAATGCGTTCGCTTACACAAAAATTTGCAAAAGAGAGCATCTACTGAGAGAGTAAAGTGACAGTTGTAAGCAAAGAGTCTGCAAATTTTTACCAGTAAAAACCAGTAGAAAACAAAAACATATGTTTCATTTAAGTAAACAAGCAAAAGTAAGCATACAATTTGTAATAAAAACATTTAAAAGAACAAAAGCTGAATTAAAAGTGCAACAAAAACCAAACATATTTATTACATCCTAAACAATTTTACTTACCACTTTGTACCTATTAATATTAAGTTTTCTTTTTTTGGCATCCATGGTAAAATTTGTGTTAATTGTTCAATATTACTTATTTTTGTTTTTGTTTACATTAATATTTTAGAGATGTAAAGCTAATGAATATATGATTACTTTTTATTGCATATTATTGAGGGTACCAAATATCAAAAATCAAATATTGATGTAGTTTTGTATGTAATTCAACTAGAAACAAAATTAAAAGTCATGTACAAAATAAACAAGTCTTAAAACTTGCACAGAAGCTCATTAATAAATAAATTTGCTACGAATTTATAATCATTACAATGCATTTCATCAAAGACCAAAAACATTATGTACTGGGTAGTTTAAACAACACATATTTTACAACACTAAGCTTTTTAGCGATCAGCTGTTTGAATTAACCTGCAAGTTTTTGCAATTTTCCGTTCGTGATGGTTTATTGTTGTGACTTTGTTGAAGCTTTGATATTGTTACATTTAAGAGCTGAGTGTTTTAAAATTCTTATTCACTTTATGGTCTTACTTGTATAATATTTTTAGCTTTTCTAAAGTATTTGGAAAAAGTTTCCTGACGAGCTGGCCTAAGCAACCAGCGAAATGCGCATAGAAACTAGCTTTCCCACAACAATAAATTTCAGTATTTTCATTCAAAAATTGGGATTATTAGCACATCATTAATAAATGAATTAATTAATAAAATATTTCATTCCCGAAAATAATTTTTGATAATAATTATAATTTACCGTAGTTTCTCTATATGCAACTATGAACATAGGCCACTGTTCGGGCTGCCCAGAAATATGAGGTAAGTCGTGGAGCTTACGAAGTTGGCGACATTCGTTCGCAGGTTGTAAATCTACCACATATGGAGGGGCTGATGTCACATAGGACGGCGAGTTTGTTGTTACTGGCGTTGTTTCCGCTTGTGCTAATGTTCTACTATGTGTAAAACGTAAGTTTTCTACTGGCGTTGGGAAAAAAGGCACGGCGGTTGTTGTAGGCACACAAGAACGCGCGGCAGTAAAGGGCATAGAGGTTGGTACAAATTGTTGTGATACAGAATAGGGCGCAGAGGTTGGCACAAATTTTTGCGAGACAGAATAAGGCATAGAGGTTGGAACAAATTGTTGTGAGGCAGAATGGGTCCTAGTGGTTGGCACAAATTGTTGTGAGGCAGAATGGGGCCTAGAGGTTGGCACAAATTGTTGTGCGGCAGAATAGGGCATAAACGTTGTAGTAGGAGCAAACGAACGTGCGGCAGTAAAGGGCTTAGGCAAATCATATTGTAATGGCATTGAATACTCACATACATTTAATTTTTGTTGTTGCATCGTAGGTGTTGCAGTTGGCTCGGTGGTTACATTTGACGTTGATGTACCTTTCAAGACATCGGCGATAGTCGTCACAACGGTCATTTTCTTCTCTGTGGTCATTACGGCTGATGAATTTGAAGTACTGGATACATCTACATAGGCATCTTCTCAAAGAATTTTTCAAGGCTAAAATTTCTTCCTTCAATTCGGCAATAGATGGTTCTTTTGATTCTATCATTGTCTTCTCACTATCGTCACTGTCAGCCGGAGACGCTATAAGGCTGTTTTCTTCCTCTTCAGACATTTGATTTTCAGGCAAGCGTTTGCTTCTGCGTGGCATGTGATTCGCAAGTAGAAGAATAATAAAAAACGTTGCGACAGCAACTAAAAATTTCGTGTTTCAATATTTGGCTTGGAAATAGCAATAAAACGATATTTTTAAGTAGATAAGTTGGCATTTACAAAGATATGATAAATTAGAATAAAAAATAAGTATCACTTACTCTATTCCCTTCTTAACTTAACTGTTTTAAATTTAAAATGTAGGTTAATTTAGTTAGTAAGTATAATCAAGCGATTACCGCTTAAATATAAATTCGAACTGATTACTCAGATCAGTATTTGGTAGTAAACAAACACATTCGTCAACTCTGACATAAAATACTTTAAAATACGGTTAAATTCAAATATATTTAATTAATTTATAACAGGGATGTTTTAGAGAAAAAAGTCAGAAAATATAAAATAAGCAGCAGTGAATGGCTGAAAACTGCTTTGAATGGAACTTGGATCGAAATAACTGCGGAAATCACAGAAAATTTAGTAAACTCCATGCCTCAACATTTGCAAGCTGTGAACGATGCTCAGGGCGACAATCTAAATATTCACCCCTATCGTGAAAAACAAGTGGAATTTTTGTGCCCATGAAATTTTTATTCCCTTCGAAGGGAAAAATGCTATCGTGAAACTCCCGTGAAATTTTTTCGCGAATTCAGTTCTCAGTCAATATAAAAAAGAAGATATATTAAAAAACATAAAAAAAAAATTTTTGTTCACAAATTTTATTTTAAAGAAAAGTTAAAAAAAAAAAACAATATAGAATATATAGTATTGGAGTGATAGTTTGATTGAAACATTAGCTAATTGCGCTTTTATGTAGTAAACAAATTTCTAAAATTCTGCCACCACGTCTTTGAAAAGCTTCTTAACTCCTTAGGCAATCGACCTATTTTGTGCATTTTGTTGAACAATATACATATAACGGAAATCGACCTTAAAATTAATTTTGTAAACTTTAATATTCGAATTATGAGAAGAATTACTTACATAAATGTTTTGTTCCCCAGCAAAAATAAAGTGAGAAATTCAAAGGGAAAAGTGAACAAATTACGAGGGAAAAAATTGTTCAGGATAAGGGGAATTTTTTCCCGCGAACATTTTTTCACGTTATTTTTCTCCTATGAATTAATTTTTTTCATGGGAGTTTTTCATGATCGCAAATACGTGGAAAGGGAACAAATTACGAGGGAAAAATTATTCACGATAGGGGTGATTAAGTTTTAAGTATATAATATGCTCTTTATTCGACCTTTTTTATTTTTAAGTATTAATAAATTGTCGAGCTTGAGGTCTTTTTTAAAAAAACTTTAAACTTTTATTCAAACCAATATTTCGGCACTTCTTTGAGTGCCTTCTTAAGTGTTTTTTTCTTTTCTTATACATATAAATTTTCAACAATTTGTAACATATTTAACAATAAATGACAAATAAAAATTTTTTTAAATTAAATACAAAAAAATATTTTTCAAATCAAACTTGATCTATTACAATATAAAAAAATGCTTAACTTCCGTTTATTTTTTTATAAATGTTTTTATAAGTGTCTATAATTTTGTGCTACATTTTCAGTATCTGACTTAAAATTCTTTCTCGACATTGTTGGACCCTTTATAATTTGTAACATTTCTAACATAAATCTACGTTTATAATTATTTTCTGTGTTTAAAACAGTTGCATTTTCAAAATCTGGTTTAGATTAGCACAATGAGTTGATAAAGCTGTTTTTTGCAATGAAATATTTCTATTAAGTTTTAAAATATTTAAATTTTTTTTATGTAATTTTTAATTCTATTGTTCCTTTTTTAGTGTATGTACACTTTTGTCCTTTGAAATTTTTAATGTTTTTGTTATTATTGCTTTTTCTTATGTTTTAGAATTATATTTTTGTGTAACATTTCTAACATAAATCTACGTTTATAATTATTTTCTGTGTTTAAAACAGTTGCATTTTCAAAATCTGGTTTAGATTAGCACAATGAGTTGATAAAGCTGTTTTTTGCAATGAAATATTTCTATTAAGTTTTTAAATATTTAAATTTTTTTTTATGTAATTTTTAATTCTATTGTTCCTTTTTTAGTGTATGTACACTTTTGTCCTTTGAAATTTTTAATGTTTTTGTTATTATTGCTTTTTCTTATGTTTTAGAATTATATTTTTGTGTCATTAATAAAAAATATTTATTAATACCTTAAATATTGGCACACAAGTTTTTCTCGATATCGTTTCCAATTCCCAAAAATTGTAAAAAGTAGGTTGCATGGAGACTTTAATCCTTCACTGAAATTAAGAAATAGAAATGACACAAAGCTTAGAAAAGATATCGAATGAAAGCGAAGAAATTAAAAAAGAGCTACTTAATTGAACAAAGACCTCTAAAATGTTAAAAAAAAAAATATTAGGTTAAGTTTTATTCTCATAAGTAGTATTTAAGCAAATAAAATTTGTAAATAAAGATCAATCATTATCCAAGATATCAAGAGTCTCGCTTATGTTTTATTTTATAATAGAACACCACATGGCGATCCTGCTCTAATCCTTAATCTAATTTATATATAGCAAAAGGACCACAAAGCAAACTTGCTTATCCTTGCTTAAAATTAAATTAAGGAAATAGATCCTCGACACACATAGCTTAAGCTTAGTCGAAGATCTATAGGAACTTGATTACAAAAAAAAAAAAAAAATTATACTAAACTCCTAGAGAGAAGGATGTCCCGTCAAGGACTATGAACGAGCTGTGGAGAGATCCTTCAGAAATTGCAAATTGAGGAATACAGTTATGTTTAAAAAAAAAAGGCTAGTGATGATGACAACAGAGATGAATTGTGCTCAGATGACCTACGAGTATTATTTTTGTAGATTACATACTTAAAAATTTAAATTTAGTTAAAAAAAAAAAAAAACGTTCAATTGCAAAGTATATTACAAAAAATACATGGTTACGCCAATGATTGTAATTAATGATTTACAAAAAACATTATGACACAAACACTAATACAAATTATACTATGTGAATTAATTTTCCTATTATTCTTTAAGACAGTAATTCTAATATTAGAAACGTTATTATAAAACAATAATATAATCAAAATAAAGTACGTTGCCTAAATGTACAGAAGAAAAAATAAAATCAAACCAAAAAACCCGGTAAACTGGGGTTACCAAGAGCCACCTGAATTGAGTTCAGAAAGAAAGGTAGAAATGTTAGCAGAAATTTGGAAGAAAATAGTTATTGAGGGAACACCAACAATAGAGGATTATAATGATTTGGGTAAAACAGCACTTGAAATTACACTTAGTATAAAATACGCAGAAAAACATTATAGAAGTATATTTGATTAATTATGATTAAGCATTTTTTTCCATTATAATATTTACATTAGTACTAGTATTAAGTGCCACATTGATAGGTTTTTGGATAAAGGTTAGCATAGTCAACATAATAGAGAGTAATTTACAGGAATTTCGTAGTTTTATTTCAACACAAATAGATAGAATTTTTTCATTAAGAAATATACTTTTTATATACCTTTTAAGATAGAAACAAGTAATGAATAATTTAAATAAATTTTATAATAAATACATAGGCTGGATAGTTCTAGCAATAATTTTAACACCTTTGTTTTTAGTTTTGGATTTAAAAATATTAAAATTTGTAAAATTAATTATAAGAGATTTGTATGAATGAAAAAAAAATAAAAGCCATTGAATTATTAAAAGTATATATGAAAACATAAATATTACAAAATGTATTAGAGTTAAAAAATGAACGGAGGAAAATAAATGTGAAAATTTTGTTCTAATGGAAAAAATATTTGAAAAAATTAATATACTAATAACCAATGCAAAGAATATTTGATAACAATGATTGGACAGTAGAAGAGAAACAATTAAATTTTAACAAATTTAGCGAGTTACGGAAAGACGCACTAAATATTTTGAGACTTCATGAGGATAAGTCTATGCAAACTATGCAACATTACAAACAAGACAAGAAATTATAACTAATATGGCGGAGGGAAAAAATTATGCCACAGAACTAGCTACAGTTTCTAAATTATTAAATGTTTTCAGTGGAAACAAGGATGATTTAAATCAGTTCATTGCAAATCTAGAGATACTTCGCGATACATTTGCTGAAAATAAATATACTTCATTTTTTAATTTTGTGTATAGAACAAAATTAACCACAAAAGTCCAAAATAGAGTAAGACAAATACGCATACCGACTAACATAGAGCCGTTGATTCAATCACTTAAGGAGGCGTACAAGTTGAAAAAATCCCCAAATATAATTTTGAATGAATTGACGCGCATAACACAGGTAGATACAGTGAAAAGGTTTGCAGATAGGATAGTCTTTAACGATGGAATTAAACGAAGTACAAATTAGTACTCTAGGAGAAGAAAATAGGGATGTTATAAGCGAAACAAATGCCACAATCGCTTTCAATTCTTTTAAAAATGGTCTAAAGAATAGGGAAATCACAAGAACAATTGAAGCTAGCAGAGTAAAGAAACTTAGCGAAGCTGTAGAAATAGCACTTGAAGCTTCTGAAGATATGAGACAAAGTCAAATAATGTTCCAAGCTGCGCATACATCAAATGGTTTCAGAAATGATAGGAACAGAAATAGAATCAACTGGAACAATAATTATTATAACAATGGTAACAGACGCGAAAATAACTATAACACCCGAGTAAATCTCAATGATAACAATATAAGTGGATATAATGATAATACAAACCGCGGCAGAATGAACAACAATGGTTACAGAAATAGTTACAATAACAAAAACAATAATAATTATCGGAATTACAGAAATAGTTATAATAACAACAACAATAATAATTATCGGAATAGTAATAATAACTACCGTAACAATAGAAGTTATGGCAATAACACCAACAACCAACGTAATAACAGAAGAATAAACCAAGTACAATAACAGGGAAACTCGCGAGATCCGGAGATCGTAAGACAACAGGAATCTCCGGAGCAGAACGAATAAATTCAAACAAAGTATTTACCATTTCATCTGATCTTAAAAACTATGTCAAATTAAATGTGATAAACACACATCGTACACTAACTTTTCTAATAGACAAGGGAGCCGATGTCTCTTTGTGCAAAGAAGATTTGTTACCAAAATACGATGAAGATCCAGATGACTACTGCTGCTTAACAGGAATTACAAGGGAAGAAATAAGATCATTAGGTTCCTCAGAAATATTTACCCCAAAATTTGCACAAATTTGTGCAAGTTTTTACTGGATTTTACTGAAATGCGTTCGCTTACACAAAAATTTGCAAAAGAGAGCATCTACTGAGAGAGTAAAGTGACAGTTGTAAGCAAAGAGTCTGCAAATTTTTACCAGTAAAAACCAGTAGAAAACAAAAACATATGTTTCATTTAAGTAAACAAGCAAAAGTAAGCATACAATTTGTAATAAAAACATTTAAAAGAACAAAAGCTGAATTAAAAGTGCAACAAAAACCAAACATATTTATTACATCCTAAACAATTTTACTTACCACTTTGTACCTATTAATATTAAGTTTTCTTTTTTTGGCATCCATGGTAAAATTTGTGTTAATTGTTCAATATTACTTATTTTTGTTTTTGTTTACATTAATATTTTAGAGATGTAAAGCTAATGAATATATGATTACTTTTTATTGCATATTATTGAGGGTACCAAATATCAAAAATCAAATATTTATGTAGTTTTGTATGTAATTCAACTAGAAACAAAATTAAAAGTCATGTACAAAATAAACAAGTCTTAAAACTTGCACAGAAGCTCATTAATAAATAAATTTGCTACGAATTTATAATCATTACAATGCATTTCATCAAAGACCAAAAACATTATGTACTGGGTAGTTTAAACAACACATATTTTACAACACTAAGCTTTTTAGCGATCAGCTGTTTGAATTAACCTGCAAGTTTTTGCAATTTTCCGTTCGTGATGGTTTATTGTTGTGACTTTGTTGAAGCTTTGATATTGTTACATTTAAGAGCTGAGTGTTTTAAAATTCTTATTCACTTTATGGTCTTACTTGTATAATATTTTTAGCTTTTCTAAAGTATTTGGAAAAAGTTTCCTGACGAGCTGGCCTAAGCAACCAGCGAAATGCGCATAGAAACTAGCTTTCCCACAACAATAAATTTCAGTATTTTCATTCAAAAATTGGGATTATTAGCACATCATTAATAAATGAATTAATTAATAAAATATTTCATTCCCGAAAATAATTTTTGATAATAATTATAATTTACCGTAGTTTCTCTATATGCAACTATGAACATAGGCCACTGTTCGGGCTGCCCAGAAATATGAGGTAAGTCGTGGAGCTTACGAAGTTGGCGACATTCGTTCGCAGGTTGTAAATCTACCACATATGGAGGGGCTGATGTCACATAGGACGGCGAGTTTGTTGTTACTGGCGTTGTTTCCGCTTGTGCTAATGTTCTACTATGTGTAAAACGTAAGTTTTCTACTGGCGTTGGGAAAAAAGGCACGGCGGTTGTTGTAGGCACACAAGAACGCGCGGCAGTAAAGGGCATAGAGGTTGGTACAAATTGTTGTGATACAGAATAGGGCGCAGAGGTTGGCACAAATTTTTGCGAGACAGAATAAGGCATAGAGGTTGGAACAAATTGTTGTGAGGCAGAATGGGTCCTAGTGGTTGGCACAAATTGTTGTGAGGCAGAATGGGGCCTAGAGGTTGGCACAAATTGTTGTGCGGCAGAATAGGGCATAAACGTTGTAGTAGGAGCAAACGAACGTGCGGCAGTAAAGGGCTTAGGCAAATCATATTGTAATGGCATTGAATACTCACATACATTTAATTTTTGTTGTTGCATCGTAGGTGTTGCAGTTGGCTCGGTGGTTACATTTGACGTTGATGTACCTGGCAAGACATCGGCGATAGTCGTCACAACGGTCATTTTCTTCTCTGTGGTCATTACGGCTGATGAATTTGAAGTACTGGATACATCTACATAGGCATCTTCTCAAAGAATTTTTCAAGGCTAAAATTTCTTCCTTCAATTCGGCAATAGATGGTTCTTTTGATTCTATCATTGTCTTCTCACTATCGTCACTGTCAGCCGGAGACGCTATAAGGCTGTTTTCTTCCTCTTCAGACATTTGATTTTCAGGCAAGCGTTTGCTTCTGCGTGGCATGTGATTCGCAAGTAGAAGAATAATAAAAAACGTTGCGACAGCAACTAAAAATTTCGTGTTTCAATATTTGGCTTGGAAATAGCAATAAAACGATATTTTTAAGTAGATAAGTTGGCATTTACAAAGATATGATAAATTAGAATAAAAACTAAGTATCACTTACTCTATTTCCTTCTTAACTTAACTGTTTTAAATTTAAAATGTAGGTTAATTTAGTTAGTAAGTATAATCAAGCGATTACCGCTTAAATATAAATTCGAACTGATTACTCAGATCAGTATTTGGTAGTAAACAAACACATTCGTCAACTCTGACATAAAATACTTTAAAATACGGTTAAATTCAAATATATTTAATTAATTTATAACAGGGATGTTTTAGAGAAAAAAGTCAGAAAATATAAAATAAGCAGCAGTGAATGGCTGAAAACTGCTTTGAATGGAACTTGGATCGAAATAACTGCGGAAATCACAGAAAATTTAGTAAACTCCATGCCTCAACATTTGCAAGCTGTGAACGATGCTCAGGGCGACAATCTAAATATTCACCCCTATCGTGAAAAACAAGTGGAATTTTTGTGCCCATGAAATTTTTATTCCCTTCGAAGGGAAAAATGCTATCGTGAAACTCCCGTGAAATTTTTTCGCGAATTCAGTTCTCAGTCAATATAAAAAAGAAGATATATTAAAAAACATAAAAAAAAAATTTTTGTTCACAAATTTTATTTTAAAGAAAAGTTAAAAAAAAAAAACAATATAGAATATATAGTATTGGAGTGATAGTTTGATTGAAACATTAGCTAATTGCGCTTTTATGTAGTAAACAAATTTCTAAAATTCTGCCACCACGTCTTTGAAAAGCTTCTTAACTCCTTAGGCAATCGACCTATTTTGTGCATTTTGTTGAACAATATACATATAACGGAAATCGACCTTAAAATTAATTTTGTAAACTTTAATATTCGAATTATGAGAAGAATTACTTACATAAATGTTTTGTTCCCCAGCAAAAATAAAGTGAGAAATTCAAAGGGAAAAGTGAACAAATTACGAGGGAAAAAATTGTTCAGGATAAGGGGAATTTTTTCCCGCGAACATTTTTTCACGTTATTTTTCTCCTATGAATTAATTTTTTTCATGGGAGTTTTTCATGATCGCAAATACGTGGAAAGGGAACAAATTACGAGGGAAAAATTATTCACGATAGGGGTGATTAAGTTTTAAGTATATAATATGCTCTTTATTCGACCTTTTTTATTTTTAAGTATTAATAAATTGTCGAGCTTGAGGTCTTTTTTAAAAAAACTTTAAACTTTTATTCAAACCAATATTTCGGCACTTCTTTGAGTGCCTTCTTAAGTGTTTTTTTCTTTTCTTATATAAATTTTCAACAATTTGTAACATATTTAACAATAAATGACAAATAAAAATTTTTTTAAATTAAATACAAAAAAATATTTTTCAAATCAAACTTGATCTATTACAATATAAAAAAATGCTTAACTTCCGTTTATTTTTTTATAAATGTTTTTATAAGTGTCTATAATTTTGTGCTACATTTTCAGTATCTGACTTAAAATTCTTTCTCGACATTGTTGGACCCTTTATAATTTGTAACATTTCTAACATAAATCTACGTTTATAATTATTTTCTGTGTTTAAAACAGTTGCATTTTCAAAATCTGGTTTAGATTAGCACAATGAGTTGATAAAGCTGTTTTTTGCAATGAAATATTTCTATTAAGTTTTAAAATATTTAAATTTTTTTTATGTAATTTTTAATTCTATTGTTCCTTTTTTAGTGTATGTACACTTTTGTCCTTTGAAATTTTTAATGTTTTTGTTATTATTGCTTTTTCTTATGTTTTAGAATTATATTTTTGTGTAACATTTCTAACATAAATCTACGTTTATAATTATTTTCTGTGTTTAAAACAGTTGCATTTTCAAAATCTGGTTTAGATTAGCACAATGAGTTGATAAAGCTGTTTTTTGCAATGAAATATTTCTATTAAGTTTTTAAATATTTAAATTTTTTTTTATGTAATTTTTAATTCTATTGTTCCTTTTTTAGTGTATGTACACTTTTGTCCTTTGAAATTTTTAATGTTTTTGTTATTATTGCTTTTTCTTATGTTTTAGAATTATATTTTTGTGTCATTAATAAAAAATATTTATTAATACCTTAAATATTGGCACACAAGTTTTTCTCGATATCGTTTCCAATTCCCAAAAATTGTAAAAAGTAGGTTGCATGGAGACTTTAATCCTTCACTGAAATTAAGAAATAGAAATGACACAAAGCTTAGAAAAGATATCGAATGAAAGCGAAGAAATTAAAAAAGAGCTACTTAATTGAACAAAGACCTCTAAAATGTTAAAAAAAAAAATATTAGGTTAAGTTTTATTCTCATAAGTAGTATTTAAGCAAATAAAATTTGTAAATAAAGATCAATCATTATCCAAGATATCAAGAGTCTCGCTTATGTTTTATTTTATAATAGAACACCACATGGCGATCCTGCTCTAATCCTTAATCTAATTTATATATAGCAAAAGGACCACAAAGCAAACTTGCTTATCCTTGCTTAAAATTAAATTAAGGAAATAGATCCTCGACACACATAGCTTAAGCTTAGTCGAAGATCTATAGGAACTTGATTACAAAAAAAAAAAAAAAAATTATACTAAACTCCTAGAGAGAAGGATGTCCCGTCAAGGACTATGAACGAGCTGTGGAGAGATCCTTCAGAAATTGCAAATTGAGGAATACAGTTATGTTTAAAAAAAAAAGGCTAGTGATGATGACAACAGAGATGAATTGTGCTCAGATGACCTACGAGTATTATTTTTGTAGATTACATACTTAAAAATTTAAATTTAGTTAAAAAAAAAAAAAAACGTTCAATTGCAAAGTATATTACAAAAAATACATGGTTACGCCAATGATTGTAATTAATGATTTACAAAAAACATTATGACACAAACACTAATACAAATTATACTATGTGAATTAATTTTCCTATTATTCTTTAAGACAGTAATTCTAATATTAGAAACGTTATTATAAAACAATAATATAATCAAAATAAAGTACGTTGCCTAAATGTACAGAAGAAAAAATAAAATCAAACCAAAAAACCCGGTAAACTGGGGTTACCAAGAGCCACCTGAATTGAGTTCAGAAAGAAAGGTAGAAATGTTAGCAGAAATTTGGAAGAAAATAGTTATTGAGGGAACACCAACAATAGAGGATTATAATGATTTGGGTAAAACAGCACTTGAAATTACACTTAGTATAAAATACGCAGAAAAACATTATAGAAGTATATTTGATTAATTATGATTAAGCATTTTTTTCCATTATAATATTTACATTAGTACTAGTATTAAGTGCCACATTGATAGGTTTTTGGATAAAGGTTAGCATAGTCAACATAATAGAGAGTAATTTACAGGAATTTCGTAGTTTTATTTCAACACAAATAGATAGAATTTTTTCATTAAGAAATATACTTTTTATATACCTTTTAAGATAGAAACAAGTAATGAATAATTTAAATAAATTTTATAATAAATACATAGGCTGGATAGTTCTAGCAATAATTTTAACACCTTTGTTTTTAGTTTTGGATTTAAAAATATTAAAATTTGTAAAATTAATTATAAGAGATTTGTATGAATGAAAAAAAAATAAAAGCCATTGAATTATTAAAAGTATATATGAAAACATAAATATTACAAAATTTATTAGAGTTAAAAAATGAACGGAGGAAAATAAATGTGAAAATTTTGTTCTAATGGAAAAAATATTTGAAAAAATTAATATACTA
This sequence comes from Pollenia amentaria, assembly GCA_943735925.1. Classification (NCBI taxonomy): domain Eukaryota; kingdom Metazoa; phylum Arthropoda; class Insecta; order Diptera; family Polleniidae; genus Pollenia; species Pollenia amentaria. Next base: position 94,958,389 of record OX031007.1, read on the forward strand.
ATAACCAATGCAAAGAATATTTGATAACAATGATTGGACAGTAGAAGAGAAACAATTAAATTTTAACAAATTTAGCGAGTTACGGAAAGACGCACTAAATATTTTGAGACTTCATGAGGATAAGTCTATGCAAACTATGCAACATTACAAACAAGACAAGAAATTATAACTAATATGGCGGAGGAAAAACATAATGCCACAGAACTAGCTACAGTTTCTAAATTATTAAATGTTTTCAGTGGAAACAAGGATGATTTAAATCAGTTCATTGCAAATCTAGAGATACTTCGCGATACATTTGCTGAAAATAAATATACTTCATTTTTTAATTTTGTGTATAGAACAAAATTAACCACAAAAGTCCAAAATAGAGTAAGACAAATACGCATACCGACTAACATAGAGCCGTTGATTCAATCACTTAAGGAGGCGTACAAGTTGAAAAAATCACCAAATATATTTTTGAATGAATTGACGCGCATAACACAGGTAGATACAGTGAAAAGGTTTGCAGATAGGATAGTCTTTAACGATGGAATTAAACGAAGTACAAATTAGTACTCTAGGAGAAGAAAATAGGGATGTTATAAGCGAAACAAATGCCACAATCGCTTTCAATTCTTTTAAAAATGGTCTAAAGAATAGGGAAATCACAAGAACAATTGAAGCTAGCAGAGTAAAGAAACTTAGCGAAGCTGTAGAAATAGCACTTGAAGCTTCTGAAGATATGAGACAAAGTCAAATAATGTTCCAAGCTGCGCATACATCAAATGGTTTCAGAAATGATAGGAACAGAAATAGAATCAACTGGAACAATAATTATTATAACAATGGTAACAGACGCGAAAATAACTATAACACCCGAGTAAATCTCAATGATAACAATATAAGTGGATATAATGATAATACAAACCGCGGCAGAATGAACAACAATGGTTACAGAAATAGTTACAATAACAAAAACAATAATAATTATCGGAATTACAGAAATAGTTATAATAACAACAACAATAATAATTATCGGAATAGTAATAATAACTACCGTAACAATAGAAGTTATGGCAATAACACCAACAACCAACGTAATAACAGAAGAATAAACCAAGTACAATAACAGGGAAACTCGCGAGATCCGGAGATCGTAAGACAACAGGAATCTCCGGAGCAGAACGAATAAATTCAAACAAAGTATTTACCATTTCATCTGATCTTAAAAACTATGTCAAATTAAATGTGATAAACACACATCGTACACTAACTTTTCTAATAGACAAGGGAGCCGATGTCTCTTTGTGCAAAGAAGATTTGTTACCAAAATACGATGAAGATCCAGATGACTACTGCTGCTTAACAGGAATTACAAGGGAAGAAATAAGATCATTAGGTTCCTCAGAAATATTTACCCCAAAATTTGCACAAATTTGTGCAAGTTTTTACTGGATTTTACTGAAATGAGTTCGCTTACGGCAGACGAAAGGAAACTTTAACGCCCAGTTCCTCTATGTAGAAACCTCCGCCAACTCTTTCCCCCTTCCTTGAACCATCAGTATATACCCCCAGGGCTGGTTCATGGAAGGTGCCCATAACCGACAGAACACTTTCGTGCGCTATATGTGTCGCAAACCTTGCGCCAAAGAAAGGCTCCGGGGTGCAGTAGTCCACTCCTTCAGGGACAATCGAGTATCCCATTATACTGGAGTATCCATAGTCACGGTTCGACCAGCTGTGTGCCGCGTTCAACCGTATCGCCGAACAAAGAGCCATATGTCTGGCCGTGATTACCACCGGCAGCCAGTTTAGCATAGTAAACAGCGCCCTGGTGGGAGTGGAGCGCATTGATCCTGTGATCATCAATGCGACCATTATGTGAACCTTCTCAAGCATCGCACGGTACCTGCCCTTGTCCAGCGCAGTCCACCATACGACAACACCGTAATACAGAGTCGGCTTTACTACAGCCTCAAAGATCCAATTGACACACCTCGGGCCCATGTCCCAGTTCTTGCCGATTGCACCTCTGCTCGCATAAAAAGCAACAATTGCCTTTTCCATCCTCGTCTGGATGTTCAGCCCCCACGACAGTTTACTGTCCAGGATTACGCCCAGATACTTGGCGCTGTAAGAGAACTTAAGTTCAGTCCCATTTAGCCTCGGAAGTCTCATGACCTCAGTCCTATACTTCCTCGTGAAGAGTACCAGTTCCGTCTTAGACGGATTAACACCCAAGCCGCATGATACGCACCAGGTGCTAAGTACCCTTAATGCAGCCTCCATACACTGAGACATTATGTTTAAATGCTTCCCCGTGATGGCCACTGCAACATCGTCAGCGTATTCCACAGTTTTAATCCTCATGTCGTCCATTTTCGTCAACATGGTGTTCATAGTCAGGTTCCACAATAGTGGGGATAGTACTCCTCCTTGGGGAGTACCCCTGTTAACCAGTCTCTGAACACTGGTCGCACCTATCGTGGAACAGATGACCCTATTCCTGAGTAGATTATCCACAAATCTACATATGGAGCAATTCCATATGAAAGCGATCACCTTTTGGACGACCCCTCTCCGATTTTAAAATAAATAGTCTCAATCGATTGCCCAGCAAAAAATAATGTACCTACATATTTTTTTTTTTTTATAGTGACTGGTTTAGTGGTGGTGTACACCACTGTCATGTGACAAAATTGAAGAATTCTTCATAAGGGACCTCATTGAAAGTTGTTTTAAAAAAACTACTAAAGCGATCGCAACGAGTGATAGCTCGTTGGAAAGGTATTGAATCAGGCTATAATTGAAAAATAAAATTTTTCTTAGAAATTTACCTTTAAATTTTCCCAAGAAAATTAAATTTTCCGATTTTCCACAGAAGCTCCTAAATTTTCCGGCTAATTTTTTTTTTTTTTTGGATTCCTCATAATTTTTGCTTTAAGAATCAGCAATAAAAAAATGGGCCCCGACTCCTTGTTTGGACAGGAGAAGAGCATTTAAGAGACCACCTTGTTAAAAATACATTTTAAAAATTATTTTACAGTTAAAAATACATTTATGAAGAAAAAATCTTTCTTATTTTGCTGCTTATACTTAATTACAATATTTATTAAAAATTTCAATTGTCTTGGCATCATTATAAAATTAAAGTAACTTTAAATTTAGCACGTCGGCAGACGAAGAGTACCGCTTTACATTAATTGATATATCAGAAATATTTGGTATGAAGCAATGAAACTTTTGCGTTCCAGCTATAGTTTTGACATTATTATATCTGTTTTGAATTCGTCGCTCCATGGCATCGTGTTCTTTTTGAGTGCATAAAACTGTGTTAATGGCAATTTCCTTGCTTTGAATCCACGAAAACAAATGTTGTACATTTAAGATCTGGTCAGTATATGGCCTTTGCAAACTTGCCTTAGTCGCCATGCGTTTTAGGGTTCCCCCTAACGCATCGCATGGGCCCTTACCGTGGGACGTCGCGAAAAAGTGCCACTCGACCTTGCAGTTTTGTTCTTCTTCAATTATGCAAAGATTGTAAAAAATTTTTTTATTCTTGTACTGAGAAGCCGCGCCGTCTGAGAAAAACGTTACTTTGTCGATTGCATCGAATTTTGATCTTAAGAATTCAAACAGTTTCATTTGAAATAAATAAACGGACACATAATTATGAGCTAAACTCTCCGCGACAACAACAAGGCTTACGGTCTGTAGTTCGTTATCTTCGTTTTTGAAATAAATGCAAAAAGGATGCACCGTGCACTGGTCGTTTGCCCAGTGATAAGCCTGAATTTCATCCTGAACGAGAAAAGTGTAATTCTCGGCAAAGTCGCTTATCACAATGAATTCATTTTGGGCTAATTTCTCCTTACTTACCTTTAGAAATTTCGATTGCATCTCGGATATGAAATGGTGCGCCTTCAGTTCATTCAACTTGAATCCGAATTCCTCGATGAATTCCGGAATCTGCTTTACCACGGTCTCAAGGGAACATCTGCCGCTGCTAATTATCCACTGTTTGAAATGCACCTCCTGAATTAACAGCTGTTCAAACTTTTCCGCCAAATATTGCTCTAGCTCGTCAATCTTCGGACAATTGTCGCATTTGGACAGATGACAATTTTCCGTGGGGTATGCGCACAACGACTTAGACAGGAGGTCCCTATATGTTTCAATTTCACCGTGAAATACTTTCAATTTCTTGCATGGAAAGAAAATTAATTTGATGTTTTGATGAAACATGCAAACGCAGACTGAATGCGTTCCGTGCCTGTCTAATGCCAGCACGCATTCTTTTGGTCGTAGGATGGCAAACTTAGAAACTCCCACTTTTTCTGCTGGGTATTTCTCATTGAACTGATGGTATGCTTCGGATAGATTACATAATAATAATCTGCGCTGCTTGTGTACTTTGTCTCCATCTTCACGTGTGATAACATAGTCACGTGTACCTGGGCAGGCGCGGCTGTTGTCATCATTGCAGTAAAAATCTTGGATCAATTTCACCGTTGCTTCGCTGAGGGTCCTTGAGCCAAATTTCTTGGTGGGAGTCGCCAATATGCCCTTCTGTCGAACTAATTCTTTGCTTCTTCTCGCGATGTAAAAAGATGTTTGAAACTGTTCAGAAATATTGCGTATAGACCATGATTGAGGCAGCACAGATAAAATGAGATATTTCTCCGGAAAAGTGGTCGCTAAATTGAATTTTCTTTTCAACTGCTCAATCATTTGTTTGCCGTCATCAACGTCATCTGCTTGACTGCATTCGTTATCAGAGCCTTCATCAAATATTGTCGCGATTGCACTCATAACCTTGCCTTTTTTCTCTTTCCTGTATGTTTCACTTCGCAACTTTCTTTTTCTAATAGGCGTTTCACCTAAAGTGGTAATAGCCTCATTCAAAGGACTCAAAGACATATTGACCATCGGAATGTCTGCCTCACTATCAGATGAAACATTTTGTTCACTTGTCATTTCACTCTCGGATTGTGGCTGCATTTGTTTCAATGCATTTGCTTGTTGAGACAAATCGATTTTACACTTGGGGCAAATGAATTCTGCTTCTTCACCGTATTGCATATTTAATTCATTCATGTATCGCTTCGAAACACCAGTTAATTTTAATACTTTTATCTTTTTCGAACGATGTCCACTCTTGTTAAACGGATTGCAGCAAAATTTATTCATTTTACTTTAAATTGTGTCTTTACAGCTTCACTCTTTACTTTACAAAAAAAAAACACTTTAACACTTTCACGTTTAGTATTCAACTGAAATTTGACTCAGAGTGTGTGAAGTATTTATATTTATTTTTTGGTAAAAAATAGGTAAAAAAAAATAAGCGATATTTGCTTTTCTTTAATAGGAAAATTTGCGTGAACTACTGGTCATAAAATGTTTTTTAAAAGGGACTTAATTGGTTACTGCCAATAAGCCGACCACAGGTCATAAAATGTTTTGCAAATTTTTTAAATTACCAGGTAATAAATATTTCGCCATATTTATGGAAAATCCGTGTTTTATGACTTGTTTCTGCACGTGTCATTTCAGGCGAAATATTTATTACCTGGTAATTTAAAACATTTACAAAACATTTTATTACCTGTAGCCTCAGTCGGGTTTGGTGTGCCATTACATGCCACTGCTGCTATTATCCATGGATTTATGGCCGATCTTGTGAAGGCAGGCAGACCATATTCACTACACACTCAACTTGGGGCTCTTAAAAAAAAATTGATTTTTTCTTCATAAATGTATTTTTAACTGTAAAATAATTTTTAAAATGTATTTTTAACAAGGTGGTCTCTTAAATGCTCTTCTCCTGTCCAAACAAGGAGTCGGGGCCCATTTTTTTATTGCTGATTCTTAAAGCAAAAATTATGAGGAATCCAAAAAAAATTAGCCGGAAAATTTAGGAGCTTCTGTGGAAAATCGGAAAATTTAATTTTCTTGGGAAAATTTAAAGGTAAATTTCTAAGAAAAATTAGGAAAATTATTTTTCAATTAAAGCCTGATTCAATACCTTTCCAACGAGCTATCACTCGTTGCGATCGCTTTAGTAGTTTTTTTTAAAACAACTTTCAATGAGGTCCCTTATGAAGAATTCTTCAATTTTGTCACATTACAGTGGTGTACACCACCACTAAACCAGTCACTATAAAAAAAAAAAAAATATGTAGGTACATTATTTTTTGCTGGGCAATCGATTGAGACTATTTATTTTAAAATCGGAGAGGGGTCGTCCAAAAGGTGATCGCTTTCATATGGAATTGCTCTATAACAACACATTCCGTATAACTACAGTGAAAATTCCACCAAGAACTGAAATAATTGTACCATTTCAGTTAGATATTAAAAAAGACGGGGTAGTATGCAATCGAGAAATTGCAGAAGGCGTATTTCTGGCAAACGCCGTAATTCCAAAAAACGGAAGTAAACACATAAAATTATTAAATATATCAGATAAAACTACTATAATAGAAAATTTGAAAGTAGAAACCATTCCACTAAAGAATTATAAAATCTACAGAACTAGCGATGTGAAAACTAGATGTGATAAAGATCGATTTAATAGGGTACTGAAAGAACTAAACGTAGACAACAATGATGAAGTAGCAATAAAGGAATTGATAAAAATACTTGAGAAATATCAGTCAATATTTCATTTAGAGGGTGAGAGTTTGACAACAAATAATTTCTATAATCAAACCATACACTTGAAAGACGCAAATCCAGTTTACATAAAAAACTATCGTTTACCACAAACACACAGAGGAAATCAATAAACAGGTAAAAGGGTTATTAAAACAAGATATAATAGAACCCTCGATAAGCCCATAAGCGCTCCACTTTTGTTAGTTCCTAAAAAGGGACAAAACGATATCAAGAAATGGAGATTGGTCGTTGATTTCAGAAAATTAAACGACAAAATAGTAAATGACAAATTTCCTTTGACAAGATTAGAAGATGTTTTGGACAGACTGGGTAGAGCAAAGTATTTTTCCACATTGGACATGACAATTTCATTCCATCAAATTGAACTTGATGAAAAATCAAGACTATTCACACCTTTTCAACGCAAAATGGCCATTATCAATACACCAGGTTACCTTTTGGACTAAAAATATCTTCTAATAGTTTTCAAAGAATGCTAACCATAGCATTTTTTTTCAGTATTTGTTTATTGAATCTTCATATATTAAATATGAACTAACAATAATTAATCAAATCTTATCCTAATATTTGCTTTATGTCCTGCCAGTGCCAAACAAAAAAGATTTCGTCATCACGGTATCTGTTCACATATGTAGGTGTTTATCGCTCATCTGATTGGGTGAGTGCTGCAGTGTCTCTTCTTCTTAAGCGAGTGTGGCCGCCATAATTTAATATATTTCTAGCTAATGGATTTGGGTGCAGTTCCAGTCTTTTTAAATATTTTACTGCATATTTCGTTATCATAGTTTTTACTAATGGCACATAAAGATCCTTGTGGATATTTGAGTTTTTGACGTACCAGGGGGCGGCTGTGATTATTCGAAGAAGTTTATTTTGGCGCGTTTGAATTTTTTCGATGTTAGAAGCCAAGGCAGTGCCCCATAACTGCATACCGTAGCACCAAATTGGCTTTAAGATAGAGTTGTAAAGTAGAAGTTTGCAATCGAGACTAAGAACAGAATTTCTTCCAATCAGCCAATTAATTTGGATTGCTTTTAGCTTCATTTGAGTTAATTTAGCTTCTATATGCCATTTCCACGTTAAACGCCGATCTAGATGTATACCGAGGTATTTTACATGCGAGTGTTGGGGTATTATTTGATTATTTATTTTAATAGGGGGCATGTTTCCCGACGCAATGTGAATGTTATATGTGCGCATTTTTGCTCATTGATCTTTATCCTCCATTTTTTCAACCACCTTTCTAGTTCAAATATATGATCCTGTAGGTAACGAGATGCTTCTTGACAGTTTGCGTGTACGCTTAGAAAAGCTGTGTCGTCCGCAAATGTTAAGGTATGGGTGTAGCTGTTTGTTGGCAAGTCCGAAGTATAAATTAAGTATAATAGAGGGCCCAGGATGCTGCCTTGTGGGACTCCAGCGTTAATTGGCTGTGGAGAACTTAAAAATTCGCCTTCTTTAATAATAAATTAACGACCGACCTTCATGCCAGACTTTATCAAAAGCTTGAGACACATCGATGAAGAGTGCTGAGCAATATTTTTTTTCTTCAAAGGCTTTTCTTATGACATTTACTTTTCGATGAGTTTGTTCAATTGTGCTGTGTTTTCTTCTAAAACCGAATTGATGATTGGGAATACATCAGTTATCATTAAAAATCGGCGTTAATTTTGACACTAGAAGTTTCTCAAAAAGCTTTGATATATTAGACAATAAGCTTATAGGTCTATATGACTCAACTTTTGTGGGATCCTTTCCTGGTTTAGGTATCATGGTAACTAATGATACTTTCCACTCTTGTGGGTAGTATTCAAGGCGTAAAATAGCATTAAAAATTAGTAGAATAATTTTCTTTGCTATGCTGGGTAGCTCCAAAAGCATTTTGTTACTGATCTTATCAAAACCAGGGGCTTTCTTGGGGTTTAAATCATGAATAGCCTTCTCGATTTCTCTTACTTAAAATCTTATTGGGACAGCTGACTTAGTGGAACAGCTAACTCGACCGCAGTATCGAAAGATGTATGAGGGGTAAATACGGTTTTCAAATGATTAACAAAAATATTTCCTTTTTCTATGTCATTTCGTGCCCAACTTCCATTTAAGTTTCTTAATGGCGGTTTAGTGATAACTGGTCTTTTAAGATTTCTAGCTGCACGCCATAATGAGTAATCAGATTGAGGAGTTGCATCAAGTTCCTTAAGATATTTTTCCAGAGAAGCCATTTTTTGAGACTGCAGTAAGTTTCTTAGCCTTTTTGTGCACTCCTTTAGTAAATTTTTAAGTTGAGGGGATCTGTGCAATTGCCACTCTCTTCGAACTCTCCTTTTTTCAGTCAAGAGACGCTCGACATCAGTAGAATATATTTTACTATTTTTAATATTTTTGCGGGCTATGCTAGAATGTTGAACAGCTAGTTTGAGATAATTGTCAAAATTTACAATAGAAAGATTCACATTCTCCGGTGTTCTAAGCGGAATATTTTCAGTGCAGTGGGTACTGAGATATTTTTTATATTTTAACCAATTTATTTGTGTGGCTGACGTCACTAAGTAACCAGACGGAGATACAATTCTATAGGGGTTTGATATGGTAAGAATTGTAGGTGTGTGATCAGAAGATAATTCTAAAGAAGCTTCAACGTGAATCGTTTCTGCGGTTTTGCTGATCAGTTGGCCAATAAGTTGGTTGTCCACTCGCGACCACATTTAAATCCATTTTAGACATTGTATTATACAAAACACGACCCTTTGGTGTAATGAGCCGTGACCCCCAGAAGGTATGCTTAGCGTTGTAATCGCCAGCGGCTAGGAAACATGATCCTAATGATTTAAAATATTTATAATATTGGCTTTCTGATATTGAAAATCTATGTGGAGAGTATTAAGATGAAAGTACAAAGTTTCGATTTAGCTCTTCAACACAAATGTTCATTGCTTGCAGATAATCTTCACGATGATCACACATTAAGTAGTGTTTGATTCGGGTTTTTATCAAAATAGCAGAACCTCCACAAGCTCTTTCTCGAGGTTCCTTGGTATCATATAATATATAACCATTAATTTTAAACGTATTTCTTGAGATCAAATGAGTTTCAGAAACCATCATTACATCAATTTGTTTACTTTTAAGAAAGTATTCTAGTTCATTTTAATGTTGGCGAATGCCGTTTGCGTTCCAAAAACAAATTTTTAAACAATTCATGGCTTGTTAAGTACAGCTTGCAATAACGTCGATTGCATTCTTAACATTTCCTGCATCATATTACCCATTGTATTCGAAAAGTTTGTTACGGTTTGTTCTAGTGTTTCCATGGTTTTTTCTAGACGACTTAAATTAGAAACTGGGGTCTCATCATTATTTGGCAAATCACCTTGCATTGGCATATGGTTTGATTTTAGGACGTTAGCGTAGGATGTTCTGTTATTACTGGGCTGCGGTACCTGAATGTCATTAGTATTATCTTGATGTGTTTCCTGAATTTGAGGTGGATTAGGTTTCGGTCCAACCGAGCGCTTGACGATATAGTATACAGGGCATCCTCTATAGTTGGCAATGTGATTACCACCACAGTTGCTGCATTTTTTTACATTAGGGTCGTTTTTAGACTTATCGCAGAGAGCTGTACCATGCAATTCTCCACATACAACGCAAACAGGGGTTAAATGGCAGTATGCCTTAGTGTGACCGAATTCTTGGCAGTTTAAACATTGCACGGGACCGTTCCTTTTGCGCGGCTCCTCTATCGTTATTTTCCTATACAGGATATATTTCAGACTGTAAATGGGTTGAGTTTCGTTTTTTTTAAGCTTAACGTTGCCGGGTTCTAACTCCACTCGAAATAGTGGCTGGGGATTTTTTTTCTCTATTTTTAATATTAACTACATTTTTAATTTTAAAGCCCTTCTCTTCTAAAAACGTTTTTATCTCACCTGGGTCTACGCATGAATCAATGCCCTTTATCACTTCCTGAAGACCTTTACTGCTCTTCAGTTGGTATGTATAAAAGTTTTTTTTTAGTGCTTCTAATTTAGTTATTACTTTACGAAAATCATCTTCACGATTAACTTGTATTTTTGTTTCATTTATACTACCACGTTTTATTGCAGCTACATAAAAAGAATTTTCACCTATTACCGAGATCAAATTCTTTATTAAATCCCTTGAGTTTTGCTCTCTAAGATATATCGGGGGTGGCTTAGAAGATTTTGTAACGTTTTGTGGTACCGAGGATTCCTCTTCCAAAATTGCAAACCGATTTTGAGAACTTATTCTATCAGCTGTACCCTCTTTTAAAACTTTTGGGACAGAAGCAACTGCAGAAGAGGTTGGGCTGCGACCCCGTTTTAGCACTGTTATGTACCTATCCATTCCAACTTGTACTTGAGGCTTTTGACCGCTTTTTACCTGTGATACTGAGTTTTCCATCATGCCTGATTTGGGGGTAATCTTTTCATCACTTGTTAAAATCGTTTCTGCCACTGAGGCACCGCTTGCAGGTTTTATATTTTTTATTGAATTAAAATCAACCGTATTATTAGACACCGAAGGTGATACAGAGTTTTCTATTGTGCCTGATTGAGGGTTAATATTTTTATCACTTATTAAAATTGTGTTTGCCGTTGAGGCAATGCTTGAAGGTTTTATATTTGTTAGTGTATCAACCGTATTATTAAATACAGAAGGTGAGAGGGATCGCGTACGAGTAATAGGTTTAGCCGTTAGGTATTTGCTATCATCGACTTTTTTTTTATTTCCGCATTTGTTTCGTTAACACTCACTGTGATATATGCATTTCTATCATTATGTTTAATTGTTTTTGCACTGTTTGCACTCATAAGAGTTTTTTTTTTACTGTTTACAGTTGTGCTCTTCTTATTTGTTATTGTTTATCAACACCGAGAAATAAAAATGTGAATGTTTATGTATGTATGTATGTACATACATGTATTTTTTTCTTTTCTTTTATTTACTTTTTTTTTGTATAATTTATTTGTTCACGTTTTTATAAAAAAAAAAAATAAACCGTATGCCGAGCTTAGAAAACACGTCTATCTTCAACGAGCGCGACAGACATCAGACAACCATAGCATTGTCGGGATTAGAATCTGAAGCATTTTTGTATGTGGATGACATAATAGTTTTTGGATGTAGCTTAAAACATCACAACAACAACTTGATTAATGTTTTCGACAGATTATCTAAATATAACCTGAAACTGAATGCAAGTAAGTGTTGTTTTCTCAAGCCAGAAGTTGTATATTTAGGTCATTTGATAACATCAAATGGTATCAGACCAGACCCTAGTAAATATGATGCAATTTCGAAATATCCAATTCCAAGCAATGCTGATGACGTAAGAAGATTTGTAGCGTTTTGTAACTATTACAGGAGATTTATCAAAAATTTTGCAGAAATTGCAAATTGTTTAAACAAATTATTAAAAATGGGAACAAAATTCGAAGGTGGGGTGCTTTAAAACCATGGGAGATAAGGCCATGATGGCTTTATTGCTCAATTGAATGGGAGATAAAGCCATAATGGCCTTATTGCCCAATCATTGAGAGATAATGTCATATTTAAAATTTTGCGCAATGAGAGATATAGCCATATTTTTTTTCGCAAATGAGAGATAAAACCATATTTTCTCAGAATATTGTTATGCATGGTGTAAACATTCTGTAAAAGGGAAAACCCTTAGTTGCAGGAAAACTTTATTCAGCGAAGCCACCTGCCGTGTTCTACTGGAGGAAAAAAACCCTAAGCGCGGCCGCAGGCCGCCACGCAGAATAACTTTAGTATGCGAAGCCAGATTTAAATACTTGACTTTAGTGTTTCCGGAAGTGAAAACTATTAATCAATGTAAAATGCAAAAGTTCTTCAAAACTGAAATGAGAGATAAAGCCATTTTCTAATATCGCTAATGTGAGATAAGGCCATGATGGCTTTATCTCCCATTCAAATGAACAAAAAAAATAAAAGACTTTATCTCCCTTTTGAACGAGCAATAAAGCCATCATGGCCTTATCTCCCATGGTTTTAAAGCACCCCACCAGTTCGAATGGATACCAGAATGCCAGACAGCTTTCGAGACTTTAAAGAACAAATTAATCAGTTCACCAATTTTACAATACCCAAATTATGACGAAACTTTCATACTGACAACAGATGCATCGGATTTTGCACTAGGTGCAATATTATCTCAAGGTCCGATAGGTGAGGATTTACCAATATCCTATGCAAGTAGATCCCTAAATAAACATGAAAGAAACAAACCAGTAATTGAAAAGGAATTACTAGAAATTTATTGGAGCATACAATTTTTCAGACCTTATTTATATGGAAGAAAATTTACAGTAGTCACTGACCACAGACCTTTAGTCTCGCTATTTTCACATAAAAATCCTAGTTCAAAGCTAACAAGAATAAGATTGGAACTTTCAGAATACGACTTTACTATAATATACAAGAAAGGGTTAAATAATACAAATGCAGATGCATTATCTAGAATACAAATTGATTCCGAAACATTAAAAAACATGATACCATCAGAAAATGATGAGAAAATAAAGAAAACGCTAGCAGTAACAAGAGGTATGAGGAAAAAGTCATCAGAAAATAATAATATCATAAGCGGATCTCATAAAGAGTCTGATCAACTCCATATGTGGGACTGCACTTCGATTAATGATATAAAGCGCACAACCAAATTAAAATTTATATTTGAAGAAAGGCCTATAGAAAAAATTAATAATAATATGATAAAGGATAGTTATGTGCACAAAGGACGTGATGATAATTCATCGAAATCAGTTTCGAATTTGAAGAAATCTCGTGCCAGAAAGAATAATAAAGATAATAATGTAGAAATTACTAACAGCATGCATGAATATGTAGTAGAGAATGATAAAGTTAAAAATAAAACACGTGTTAGGTGTAGTGATAATCCAAAGTATTTAGGTACTCTTTTGGAGAAACTTTCATCCTATTTGAAGAATACAAAGAATAAAAGATTTGCAATCGATAAAAATGATGCAATATTTAATAGAATTCCTGCAGATGAATTTAAGGCCAGATATAATGAGTTAAATAAATCAAATAAAGATGGCATAATAATACTATTATATAGAAAACCTCAGAGGATACTAAGCGAAGAAAGAAAAATAGAACTAATAGAGTTATATCATAATACTCCCCAAGGAGGACATTTTGGAGTTAGAAAAACAATACTAAAATTAAAACAATAATATATATGGAAGAATATGTCGAAAATGGTCAAGAAATATGTATCAACGCGTGACCTTTGTCAACGGAACAAACAAGTGAGACATACCAGGGAGCCATTATGTATAACAGACACACCTAAAGATAGTTTTTCCACCATTGTAATAGATACGGTCGGACCGCTAAGACCTTCAGGAAACTATCGTTATATACTAACAATGCAATGTGAACTAACTAAATACATAATAGCTGCACCGATGGAGACGAAGGAAGCTAAGTCAGTAGCAAAATGTTTAACAGAAAATTTAATATTGAAATATGGCATATTTAAAAAACTGAAATCAGATAGAGGTACAGAGTTTGTAAATGAGCTAATGAAAGAAATATGTAGTTTGCTAAAAATAGAACAAAAATTATCAACGCCATATCATCATGAAACTCTAGGAACTGTTGAAAGAAACCACAGAGTTCTAAATGAATATTTCTTGTCATTTGTAAATGATGACTATTGGCATGATTGGATACCTTACTATTCTTTCGCATACAACATAACTCCTCACGTAGACACAAATTACTCACCATTTGAATTAGTTTTCGGAAAATTACCTGAACTACCAGGTGAAAACATCATGACTAACCATAAAATATACAATTTAGACAATTATGCAAATGAGTTAAGAATAAGATTAAGAAATTCATTGGAAAACGCTAGAAAATTAATAGAAACAACTAAAAAGAATAGGAGTATAGAATCACACAACACAATAAACGGTATAGACCTTAACATAGGAGATTTAGTTATAATTAAATTTGAAAGTAGAAAGAAAAATGAACCATGATACAATGGTCCTTATGAAGTAGTAAATATAGATAATGTAAATGTAGAAGTAAAAATCAATGGAAAAACCAAGAGTACATAAAAATTTATTAAAGAAATATAGAATATAAAAAAAATACTTCCTATTGTAACACAAAATAAACTAAGACACTAAGAAAAAAAAACATTTTTTTATTAAACAAATAAAATATATACGTACATATAAGAACATATACTTACGGTGCATACTTATCGCTTGTCGTATTTGTTCAGCATCATCTCTTCAGTTATTCAGAATAGTATCCTCTTGTGCGTATTGCCGACCCTTTTCAAAATGTTCAAACTCTACCATCCATTTTGTTTTAATTTTGTCATTATTTTCGTTTAGGTAATTATGAAGTACGCAACACGCTTGTATTATGATATTCTCATTTTGTATATCATTATCAATTCCTCTACCTATCCGTCGCAAGCGAGCCTTATGACCAAATGCATTTTTCACACTCTTCTGAATTTTGATAAAAAGTAATTAAATGTTTTTCTTCTACTATTATTTTCGGCGTTGAAAGGATAGGGTTTTATTAGATTTCTTGAAAACCTAAAGGCTGAGTCCCCAATTATATAAGCTGGAACTTTTACCCCACATATACTTTCAAAATTTTCCGCTAAGAGTTAGTTTTCAGCAAGAGATCTTTTTAGCACTGATTTCTCATATATTTAAGAATCATTGCATCTTCCTAGGCTTCCCAGTTTATATATAAAAACCTATATCTTTGAATAGTTACATTTGCATATGTCATTTTTTGATATACATGATTTCTAGTTAAATTACCTGTAGTCTACTAAGACTAATAAGACAGTGGAATACCACCCTTTGTAGTTAAAGTAGCCAACTGCATCATCACATGTTGGGTGAACTTCAATGTGATATCCATCTATATTTAAATATATACAAACTCGTATGTGAATACATGTCTACATAAATATATACATACCAGGGATGTTAAATGGCGTTTTAAGTGTTGTACCAACTTCCAAAAAAAAAATGTACTTTTTGGACCTCACGGTACCATTTTTTTTAAATTTATTGAAACAACAAAAAAGTACATAAAAATTCAATTGTACACAAAAAAAAAACTTAACATTAACATACATAAAAGTCTTATAAATATATGAGATCAAAATCAGCCACTTATTAATTTAATTAATAAACTATTTGGAATTTTTTACATCATAGCAGCATGAATTTGTCGATATTAACCAATCCTTTGTTTGTATGAGACTTCATAATGTTGGCACATGTAGTCTGTTTTTTCCCTAGTTCTTATTATATTTTGAAAAGAAAAAACTCTATCCACATTTGCAGACGAATGTGGAATGGATAAAATTCCAGCAACGACTCTAGAAATGTCAGGGAACATATGGACGTTCAGGTCATTTTGTAATTTAGCTACTGCCGACCAAAACCTGCAAATGTTTTCAGTTTTTAACGACTACACTTGCTCGGCATCAGCTAAAGCTCTAAATTGATTATTGATTGAATCAAAATTTACAATTTCATTCGGAAACATTTTTACTAGAAGAGGTACAATACAACTTGTTTCACCTGAAATAACATTTTCAGGAGTAAATTTTAGGTAAATTTTTAGTAAATTTTTTTTTCAAATGGTATAGCACATCTAAATGTTGTGTTTTCCTTCTGTTGACTTCAAATATTTTCAAAGATTGTTAAAATTTTCGCGAGACATCCTAAAGATGTTTTTAAATAATTCGTTTCCTTTTTCTTGGCAATCATTTTCCCAAAAGCACGAAGATCGAACCTGTAGGTATATGTAAAATCAATTATTGTATATACTAGAATCCAAGTAAAATATTATCAATTTCCACCTTCTTGGAGATTTTCTTATTAAACATTTTGCAAGCAAAATTAATAAGTACTTTTTGATACGACTTTTATTAATTCGTTGCCGGCACAATTGTCTTTGGTATTCACACAAAATTATGGCATTGGAAATAGCACTAAACACTTTTGTCAACATGTTATTGTTATATACAATATAATTTGAAAATAAATTAATTTTATTTTCCATTTTAATAAAATCATTTGTAAAATTTAAAATTTTTTTAAACAAAAAATTTGTTTTGTTTT
The DNA here is from genome assembly GCA_943735925.1 of Pollenia amentaria. NCBI lineage: Eukaryota > Metazoa > Arthropoda > Insecta > Diptera > Polleniidae > Pollenia > Pollenia amentaria. The sequence continues at coordinate 94,975,239 of OX031007.1, forward strand.
TTTTTGTTTACAAAAAAAATTGCTTTGCTTTTTTGTTTACAACGCAAATGTCAAATTGATTTCGAAAATTCGAAAATCAAAACCATTTTAACATAATGCTCAAGACTAGTTGTTTTGCTCATAGTGGAAACATTATAAGAAAGAAAGAAAAAATATATGTGTGTAGTTACCTACAACAGTAAATACCTAATGGCAAAAGCTATTACTCGTACGTGTTATCTTCCTCCCTCTGTGTTTACAAATACGGTCGATCGTAGTGTACTAACAAATCTACTACCTGCGGTTAACCCCAAAAACAGCAATGGAAAACTCAGTAACACAAGTAAAAAATTCTCAAAAGCCTCAAGTAAAAGTTTGTATTAATAGATATATAACAGTGCTTAAACAGGGTCGCAGCCCTGTTTTGCCAACTTTAGCAGTTGCTTTGGCTTTTAAAGTATTAAAAGATGGTGCATTTGAAAGATTAAATTCCCAAAATAGTTTTTCAATTCTTGATGAAGAATCCCCTGAAGCACCAAATGTCATCAAATCGCCTAAGCCACCACCGATATATCTTAAGCCTGGTACGCTGTTCAACATTTCTCGTGAAATGCTGTCAAAAGTCATGAAAAAACTTGTGCGGAATTTCTTTGAAATTATGTTGATAGAGTTGTACCCTGATTAATTTGTAAAATAGTTACGAAAGGTTTCTGGCAACATTTTTTTACAACTCCGAAATAATATACATAAGCTGTACTTATTTTACGTGGAATTTACCGCAAATGAAAAAACGTTTAAACTTAATATTAAATGAGAACGGAAAAACATAAATAGCACAACCGGTAACAGTTTTTCATCCATATTGACTTTCGTTTTTATTTAATTTTTTATTAAAAAAAAATACTTTTTAGTAAAATACATGTAGGTTTTGTTTGCATACTCAAAACAATGTCACATACTTTGAAAGATCAAAAACGTCAAATAGTGCAAACTCGCGAGATAGGTAACATTAATACATGTCACATTTTTCGTATGAAATAATAGATGTTCCTGCCTGACCACTTTTTACAAACTGGAACAGAGTGCTTTAAAGAACAGAATTCAAATGAGTTAAGAAAAAGATTGATTTCGTTGAAAGGTGAAACTTCCTACATAAAACTGCAAAAAAGCGAGGTAGTCAAACGAGACAAAAATACAGGTGAATCATGAGGAAGATTTTCGCAAAGTAGGTTCTTAATTAAAAGAATTTAATAAAAACTTTTATATATACCAACTGAAGAGCAGTAAATGTATTCAGGTAGTTATTGGGGACATTGACTCATGCGTGGACTAAGATGATATTTATATTTTTAGAAGAAAAGGGCGTCAAAGTAAAAAACTTAACAAATATTAAAAATAGGGAAAAAGTTTCCAACCGCTATTTCGAGTGGAGTTAGAACTCGGCGAAGTTAAGCTTAAAAAATGAGACGCAGCCCATTTACAGTTTGAAATATATTCTGTACAGAAATGGTCCCGCCCAATGTTTAAACTGCCAAGAATTTGGTCATACTATTGCATACTGCCATTTACCCCCTGTTTGCGTCGTGTGCGGTGAATTCCATGGAACAGTTCTTTTCGATAAGTCTAAAAACGACCCCAACGTAAAAAAATGTAGCAACTGTTGCAGTAATCACACCACCAACTATAGAGGATACTCTGTATACTATACCGTCAAGCGTTTGGTTGACCCGAAACCTAATCCCCCAAACGCACGTAAGAAATCAAGTGAACACTAATGACATTCATAAAATCAAACCATATGCCAATGCAATGTGCTTCGCAAAATAATGATGGAACTCCAGTTTCTAATTTAAGCCGTCTAGAAAAAAAATGGAAACACTAGTGTAAACAGTAAATAATTTCACGAAAACAATGGGTAATATGATATAGGAAATGTTAAGAACGCAATCGATGTTATTGCAAGCTGTACTTAACAAGCCATGAATTATTTAAAATTAGTTTTTGGAAGGCAAACGGCTTCCGCCAACATAAAAATTAACTTGAATACTTTCTTAAAAATGGACAAATTGGTATTATGATGGTTTCTGAAACTCATCTGAACTCAAGAAATGCGTTTAAAATCAATGGTTATATTATATAATATCAAGGCCCTCGAGATAGAGCTTGTGGAGGTTGTAACGAACCTTCTCGGCTGGGGCATAACTCGCCGGTTAACCACGGTCCAGTCACAATAAATTTCTTATTTTTTTGTGACATCTCAAAAGAAAACACTCACTCGTTTAATTTCAAATATGTAGCACTTTATTTACACGAAAGGAAAACAATTAGTCAATTCACAAGGTATCCTAACATGTCATATTGTCAAAATGTCCTAATATTTCACAATTGTTTAAAAATATTGTTGTTGGTTTGTTAACAAAAAGTGTCTTAAATAAATAGAACGTTGCTTGCTGTGTTTATTGTGCTGTCGTAATTAATCAGAAAAGTCCAGCGCTGAGCGGCTGAGCCGTACAACAATATTTTTAAACCATTGTGAAATATTAGGACATTTTGACAATATGACATGTTAGGATACCTTGTGAATTGACTAAATATATAAATATACCTCCTACATCAACCCCCTACACAGACTGAGGCCCAGTGTAGCCACCAAACGCCAACGGATCTGCGGGATGACCACGAAAACGCGGTGTTAAGTGACTCGTAGTCGTACACCTGCGGGATAACCACGGGCACACCACTAAGCTTGGCCTTTGGCTCTGGTGTAGCACTAGATTGAAAACCTGCGGGATAACCACGTGAACTTCAATTTGTTCTACACAAGCAGCAACCACACAAAGAAAACAAACTACACTACCAAATACTACAGCGGGGTAACCACCGTAGTATCTAACTTACCTACCACTGAGCTTGACCACAGATTACTACACAGATATGTCACGAGACTGAAGATTTTGCATTTTTTTTGTCTCTTTCTTAGAAAGCTGCCCTTTTTCATTTCTCTTTATGCCGAAATACAATGAACACAAATTTATTTAGTTGAGATTTATTTACTTTTATTAACTTTTAAGTTTATCGCATCACTAGTAAATAATATTTAAGTAAGTAAATAACATTATAAAGCAAAACAATATTACTAAATACATTTTTTTGCACAAAATAAAACGTTTGTTGAACTAGTGCTTTTGTTAAACGTGGTTTGTGTTTTGTTATTTTTGTTTTGATCACACAATTTATGTTGATTGCAGCGGCCCGTTTTTACACATTGCCACTTCACTACCAAAAAACGCTTTTTGTCTCTTTCTTCGAAAGCTGCCCTCGCAACTGATTTGGGCCTTTTTCACACGTCACTTTTTACATATCTGTGTGTAATCTGTGGCTTGACACCGACTGATCTCGATCTCCGTTTCTGCTCGCCTTTTATACTTTTCTGTCGTCGCATGTGTCAGGTGGTTGCATCGGCCCAGCTGCACTACCCAACAACCATTTTAGCTTGATGCTGCTGCTGTCCGCTAGGGGTGCGCATGGTTGAACATGTTGGTTGCCGGTAGAGTTCGCCCTAAATGGCCGTTAATTCAAACGCTAATACTCAAATTTAAAGCCACAATTCACGATTATACTAATAAATAATCATTAATAATAAAACAAATGTAATAGCAATAATACAAAGTCAAAAAAATACAAATACTGCTGTGTCTATGGTGCGGGTGGAAACGAGGGTCTCCGACTTCGGAGCACTAGCAATACTTCTATTATTATTTATTATTGTTATTTCACTCCAGTTCCATTAAAAAAAAAAAGAGCGCGCCAATGAACGTTGATGCAGAATGTCTTAAATTGGAAAAGGAAAGGATGGAAATACTAAAAAAGGAGGTGAAGAAAAGAGAAGACAGTTCCGACCTGCAGTTTTTTAAAAGTTTATTATCATTTATGGAAAAATTTGATAATCTCGAAAAATTAGAAATTCGAGGAGAAATCCAAGATTTAATACTACAAAAATTGAAATCCATAGAAAATAAATAAACAATAAATTTACACGAAATTTAAAACAAGCCTTTGCTCTGCATAAATAGCTTTTCTTTGTTTTTGCAATCTGGTTTTAAAGAGTTACAACAGCAAATTAAATGATTTCACAGCCATACGGCAGTATTGCCAAAGTATGTCTGGAAAGATTTTATTTAATTTATATATTTTTTTAATACATTTTATTTAGTGTCTAAGATCCAAAAATAACGTGTTAATTCATTTCTGATATTCAATGCTCTGTTGCTGCTTCTGTTGTTCATCGGTATTTATTTGTGTTGAGTCATTGTTTACTGTTGCAGTTACTTGTATATAATCAAGATCACCGTCGCCATCATATTCTCGTACAAAATTGTGCAATATGCATCAACATTCTAGTATATCTTTGTTTTCATCTCGGTTATATGGCCTTTCTTTAGATAATATACTGAACATGAGAGTTTTAATTTTTTTACATAAGATAATATATACCCACAAACCTGATCATCTGTACGGCAAACTTTGTATTTCAGATATAAGCAGGGGAAAAAGAATTAGATCGTTTAGATACAAAAGTTTAATTTCGGAGTGGCATTTCTACATATTCTCAATTTCTCTCTGGAATTCTATACCCCATAGTTTTCAACTTTTAAGTAACGCACGAAAATTTAAAGAAAATATTTTTAAACTGTTTTCAACATAACAATTTGAAACATAATTATTTGAGATTTAAGTACATATGATTAAATTATTAAAATATTGTTTAATTTTAATTGATTTTGCTTTATATATATTTAACTGTAATTAGTTACTAAGTTGTTAATTAATTAATGATTTATAATTATACACATTCTCAGTTCCATACTGCAAAATAAGACTCGTAAGTCTTGTGTATGGAGCAGTTCAATTAAATAAAAAATAAATAAAATTTTATTAAATTAATTGCAGTTTTTGGTTTTGTTTCAATATTTTTTTTGTAGAAAACGCCATTTTAAGGTTAAAATTCCAAATGCATATTCAATACATTTTCTTGCCGTTGAAAGACGCTCATTGAAAAATTCTGTTTGCGGATTCAAATCTCTACGAGGGTAGGGTCTTAACAAATACGTTTTGAGTTGGTACGCTTCATCACCAATCAAAAAATTCGGTACAACAATATTTGCCCCAGGCATTGATTGTGGTGAGGGGACATTGAATTTACTTGCTTCAAGCAATTTGAATAATGTAGATCCAGAAAAAGTACCGCCATAACTTTGCTTTCCTCTTCCTCCCACTTCGATTGTAATAAATTTTTTGTCAGCGTCAGCTACACCTACAATAGAAAAATAATGCAAATAATTAAAAAAATGCGACCCCGAATTAGACGGACATTTAATTTAACAGTGTTTTCCATCAATGCTACCAAAACAGTTGGGAAACCTCCAACGTCTGTAATATTCGCTTATCATTTTTTAAGGTGCTCTTCTGTTGTTATAGGCATGTATTCCTGGACAAGTTCTTCCCATATGATAGTGCATGTCTCTGAAATTATATTGCTGATGGTGCTTCTACCCATTCGAAAATCAAACGCCAAATCGCGGAAGGAATGTCCTGTAGCTAGAAATCTTCAAATAATACATATACACAATCCAAGGCAAATACGTACATAAAAAAACTTACTTCAAAGTTAAAACAAGTCTTTGCCCTGCAGAAATACAATTTTCGCGTAATAACATTAAACAAACCTCTCTTGACAATGGCATTTTAACAACTAACCGCTCAGAAATGACGCTCAGTAATAAGCCACTTGCTGCTTAGCCGCTCATTGCGTGGCATCGGCCATCCATCGTCACAAGGTTCTGCCATTTTACTAAAACTCCGAATCAAACACTTCGTAATGTGTAATCATTGTGAAAATTATCTGGAAGCAACGAACATTTGTGTTGAAGAGCTAAATCGAAACTTAGTATTTTCATCTTTATACTTTCTCATATAAATCATTAGGACCCTGTTTTCTAGCCACTGGTGATTATAACGCCAAACATATCTTCCGGGGTTCACGACGTATAACACCAAACGATCTTGTTTTGTTTAATGCAATCTTTAAAATGGATTTAAATGTGGTCGCGAGCGAGTTAATTCCCTATCTTTAAGGAATCATTAAAAAATCTTTACATTTGTTTTTTGCTGCACCGAAATGTGCGTTTATTTTATTCAAAGTATTCTTAAAAAATAAAGTATTTTAGGTCTTATCTCTAGGTTAATAAAGTATGGCAGTATGTTATTACATCTAAAATTGTCCAGTGTCTGTTTTGGTTTTAGACATTCTTATCCTCCGGGATCCCAATTTGCACGAAAAGCGTTGCCGTACTTTAAATTTGTGTAAAAGAGAGCGAGTTTGAGAGAATAAAATTCTTCTTGCACGAAATAGCCCAAACTTTTCCTTCGTGTAAATTGTTAAACAGCTGTAAAACATAAACAAAACAAAAAAGGTATGGAAAAAAATGCTAATGAACAAAATTTTGGAAAGTGTTCGATGTCCTGTATATCTAATGTTCCTGAGTAAAAATTATTATTTTTTGCAAAATTAATTGTATTAGTTAATGTCATTAATTCACTGTATACTTCATTTAACATGAATTCTTCATTTATTTTTTAAATGTTCAAATAATTTAATATTTTTTCAAATTGTGAGTTGATTATTTTTTGTTGATTATTATTTTCTACAAGTTGGTTTAATCTAGTTTTTATTTCAATTTCATCATCATGGTCTGATGTTCCAGTGATAAATTTAAGGGCTGATCCTAAAAAGTTTAGGGATCTTTTACTTCTATTATTTGTTAATTGTTTTTAATTTTTCAATTTTCCTAATTAAAACTTGAAGCTCTTCCATATTGTATGCACTTTTTATTATATTTTCATATGGTTTTAGTATTTTTGTAACATTTGTAACATGATACTAGTATTCATAGTTCTTATGTAAATATTCTTGGTTGTCCTCGATTAAGACATATTTTTTATTTTTTAAATCAATTATATTATTCGCTGGTATGAGTTGGATTATTGATAACAGTATCACTATCTTTGCTGACATATTTGCTTCTTATGTTGTCCTTGTGTATAATAAGTTTTCTAGATGTAGTAATTGCTTCACCGTTGTCTGCTTCAACAAAATGTTTAGCAAATTTAGCTACGTTTGTGTTTCTTCTATGAGTTCTGGAGTAGATAATGTCAATTTTCTTATATTGAATAAATTTGCGGTCCTTATTGTGGTAGGCTAAAGTCTTTGTCTGAGCGTTTTCAATTAAATCATATATATGAGGATTCCCCTGCTGATTAAAGAACACGTCCTCGGGTTTTTCTTAAGTTACTGAATGTATAGTCTTGTTATATTGGCGAACCGCTTCGAATATTTCTTCATCAGGAGCAGTGATTCCCTTTTGGGATAATAAATTTGCGAGTTCGATAATTGTACTATAAATACGTTCAACTTGACCGTTCGTTGTTGAATGAAATGGAGGTGTTACTACATGCTGTATGTGTAGTCTCTCATATATTTGTTTAGCCAAAATACCATTTAAACTTGCTTCGTTATCAGTAACGACGAATTTAGCGTTCGGGTACGTGAGAGACAGGATTTCGTCAATATTTTTATACATGTCTTTCCTTGTTGGTATGTGTCGTATGTGTCAAAATTGAGAGAACTTGTCTAAACTGGCTATAAACATTTTCCCACTGAAGTAAGAAACATCCATGTGTATATTCTTACCTGGTTTTGTAGGTATTGATTGTTCGCCAATAGGAATTTTATTAAGTTTTCTGTCGTATTTGTGAGTTAGACATGACTCGCAGTTATCATTAAATTCGTGGCAATGCTTTCTCAAGTCAGGCCAAAAATAATCTCTTTCTTATTCTAAGATATTATTTCGTACGTTTCTATGAGCTCTCTCATGAATTTGTTTAGCTAGCTGTTTCTGTCTTTCTTCGTCTAATATATCTTCAACTTATTCGTTAGCCTCTACAAATTTTACTGTAGGAAAGTTTTTCCTCAATAAATCTCTAATATTAAACATTGTCTCTGCGTCAACGAGTGGTACATTAATTACTTTTGGTTTCAGTATTAATTTCATGTTACTTGTCAAATTTTCGGTGGTTGTGAATTTAATATGGTGGCGTTTGAACTTAAAAATATTTTTTGACTCCAGAGAATCTTCGTTGGTGTGTGTTAAAATTATTTGATTTTTAAAATGATTCAAGGGTTTAGAACTCCTTTGTATTTTTTCAATTGGTGAACTCTGTGATGAATGCTGAGATTCATTCGTACTTGAATTTATTTGTTGTCTTGATAATGCGTCAGCAACTACATTTTGGTGTCCGGGTTTGTATAATATTTTTGCACCGTATTCCTCAATAAAATTTTTCCATCGTTTCAATTTTGTACTAGCGTTTTTATCAGATACAGAAAATATTAATGATTGATGGTCTGTATAAATTGTCAAATCTGCTATTCCTTATATAATTTCTTAATTTTTGTAAGGACCTGACTATGGCCAAAAGTTCTTTTTCATTTGTTGAATAATTTTGTTCCGTCTCGTTTAGAGTTCTTGAGATAAATGAAATGGGTCTTTGTTTTTGTGAAAGTACAGCGCCTATAGCATTTGTGGTTAATTCAAAAGGTTCTTTAAAATCAGGTTGAAATAATTGTACTTGAGCTTCAAGCTCGTCTTGGATTTTATTCATTGCTTCTAGAGCAGGTTGGTCTAATTTGATATTTATTTTTGGCTCTGATTTTTAGATATGCTTCCGTTTTCTCCTCTCAAGAAAGTTGTTAAGGGTTTAACAATTGCAGCGAAGTCTAATATAAATCTCCTGTAATAACTGGCTAAGCCTAAGAAGGATCTAAGCTCTTTTAATGTATTTGGGTTGGGATAATCCCTAAGTTGTTTGTATATTCGTAGGATCCACAGTAATTTCGTTATATTTAATTACGTGACCTAATTATTCTATTTCTTCTTTAAAGAAGTGAGATTTGTCGTTTGAAATTTTCAAATTTGCTTTGTGTAATGCGTTGACTATCATTTCAATGTGTTCAATATATTCTTCGGGTGTAGAAGAAAATATGAGTACATCGTCAATATAAACGTAAGCAAATTTACCATGTATATATGGTCTCAAAATATCATGTACGCATCGTTGAAAGATTGAAGGAGCATTCTTTAAACCGAATGGCATCCAAAGAAATCCATACTTAGCGCCGTTAATTGAGAAGGCTGTTTTTTCGCAGTCTTCTTCTTTTTTTCGAATTTAGTGAAAGCCTTATTCTAGATCTAACGTTGTAAAGAACTTTGCTTTACTTAAATATTGGATAGTCATATTCACGTCCGGAATAGGATATCTGTCCGTAATTGTTTGTCTATTAAGTTTTTGAAAATCTACAACCATCCGCCGTTTAGGCTTACCTTGGTCATCGGTATCTTTTTTTGCTACAGTCCAGATGGCATCTGGAATTTTTTGCTGATCATTAGGCCAATAAGTTGGTTGTCCACTCGCGACCACATTTAAATCCATTCCAGACATTGTATTATACAAAACACGACCCTTTGGTCTAATGAGCCGTGACCCCCTTAGCGTTGTAATTGCCAGCGGCTAGGAAACATGATCCTAATGATTTAAAATATTTATAATATTGGCTTTCTGATATTGAAAATCTATGTGGAGAGTATAAAGATGAAAGTACAAAGTTTCGATTTAGCTCTTCAATACAAATGTTCGTTGCTTGCAGATAATCTTCACGATGATCACACATTAAGTAGTGTTTCATTGGGGTTTTTATCAAAATAGCAGAACCTCCACAAGCTCTTTCTCGAGGGTCCTTGGTATCATATAATATATAACCATTAATTTTAAACGTATTTCTTGAGGTCAAATGAGTTTCAGAAACCATCATTACATCAATTTGTTTACTTTTAAGAAAGTATTCTAGTTCATTTTTATGTTGGCGAATGCCGTTTGCGTTCCAAAAACAAATTTTTAAACAATTCATGGCTTGTTAAGTACAGCTTGCAATAACATCGATTGCATTCTTAACATTTCCTGCATCATATTACCCATTGTATTCGTAAAGTTTGTTACGGTTTGTACTAGTGTTTCCATGGTTTTTTCTAGACGACTTAAATTAGAAACTGGGGTCTCATCATTATTTGGCAAATCACCTTGCATTGGCATATGGTTTGATTTTAGGACGTTTGCGTAGGATGTTCTGTTATTACTAGGCTGCGGTACCTGAATGTCATTAGTATTATCTTGATGTGTTTCCTGAATTTGAGGTGGATTAGGTTTCGGTCCAACTGAGCGCTTGACGATAGAGTATACAATTCCCTATAGTTGGCAGTGTGATTACCACCACAGTTGCTGCATTTTTTTACATTAGGGTCGTTTTTAGACTTATCGCAGAGAGCTGTACCATGCAATTCTCCACATACAACGCAAACAGGGGTTAAATGGCAGTATGCCTTAGTGTGACCGAATTCTTGGCAGCTTAAACATTGCACGGGACCGTTCCTTTTGTGCGGCTCCTCTATCGTTATTTTCCTATACAGGATATATTTCAGACTGTAAATGGGTTGAGTTTCGTTTTTTTTAAGCTTAACGTTGCCGGGTTCTAACTCCACTCGAAATAGTGGCTGGGGATTTTTTTTCTCTATTTTTAATATTAACTACATTTTTAATTTTAAAGCCCTTCTCTTCTAAAAACGTTTTTATCTCACCTGGGTCTACGCATGAATCAATGCCCTTTATCACTTCCTGAAGACCTTTACTGCTCTTCAGTTGGTATGTATAAAAGTTTTTTTTTAGTGCTTCTAATTTAGTTATTACTTTACGAAAATCATCTTCACGATTAACTTGTATTTTTGTTTCATTTATACTACCACGATTTATTGCAGCTACATAAAAAGAATTTTCACCTATTACCGAGATCAAATTCTTTATTAAATCCCTTGAGTTTTGCTCTCTAAGATATATCGGGGGTGGCTTAGAAGATTTTGTAACGTTTTGTGCTACCGAGGATTCCTCTTCCAAAATTGCAAACCGATTTTGAGAACTTATTCTATCAGCTGTACCCTCTTTTAAAACTTTTGGGACAGAAGCAACTGCAGAAGAGGTTGGGCTGCGACCCCGTTTTAGCACTGTTATGTACCTATCCATTCCAACTTGTACTTGAGGCTTTTGACCGCTTTTTACCTGTGATACTGAGTTTTCCATCATGCCTGATTTGGGGGTAATCTTTTCATCACTTGTTAAAATCGTTTCTGCCACTGAGGCACCGCTTGCAGGTTTTATATTTTTTATTGTATTAAAATCAACCGTATTATTAGACACCGAAGGTGATACAGAGTTTTCTATTGTGCCTGATTGAGGGTTAATATTTTTATCACTTACTAAAATTGTGTTTGCCGGTGAGGCAATGCTTGAAGGTTTTATATTTGTTAGTGTATCAACCGTATTATTAAATACAGAAGGTGAGAGGGATCGCGTACGAGTAATAGGTTTAGCCGTTAGGTATTTGCTATCATCGACTCTTTTTTTATTTCCGCATTTGTTTCGTTAACACTCACTGTGATATATGCATTTCTATCATTATGTTTAATTGTTTTGGCACTGTTTGCACTCATAAGAGTTTTTTTTTTCTGTTTACAGTTGTGCTCTTCTTTTTTGTTACCGAGAATTAAAAATGTGAATGTTTATGTATGTACATACATGTATTTTTTTCTTTTCTTTTATGTACTTTTTTTTGTGTACTTTATTTGTTCACGTTTTTATAAAAAAAAAAAAATAAACCGTATGCCGAGCTTAGAAAACACGTCTATCTTCAACGAGCGCGACAGACATCAGACAACCATAGCATTGTCGGGATTAGAATCTGAAGCATTTTTGTATGTGGATGTCATAATAGTTTTTGGATGTAGCTTAAAACATCACAACAACAACTTGATTAATGTTTTCGACAGATTATCTAAATATAACCTGAAACTGAATGCAAGTAAGTGTTGTTTTCTCAAGCCAGAAGTTGTATATTTAGGTCATTTGATAACATCAAATGGTATCAGACCAGAGCCTAGTAAATATGATGCAATTTCGAAATATCCAATTCCAAGCAATGCTGATGACTTAAGAAGATTTGTAGCGTTTTGTAACTATTACAGGAGATTTATCAAAAATTTTGCAGAAATTGCAAATTGTTTAGACAAATTATTAAAAAAAGGGAACAAAATTCGAATGGTTACCAGAATGCCAGACAGCTTTCGAGACTTTAAAGAACAAATTAATCAGTCCACCAATTTTACAATACCCAAATTATGACGAAACTTTCATACTGACAACAGATGCATCGGATTTTGCACTAGGTGCAATATTATCTCAAGGTCCGATAGGTGAGGATTAACCAACATCCTTATTTAGATCCCTAAATAAACATGAAAGAAACAAACCAGTAATTGAAAAGGAATTACTAGGAATTTATTGGCGCATACAATTTTTCAGACCTTATTTATATGGAAGAAAATTTACAGTAGTCACTGACCACAGACCTTTAGTCTCGCTATTTTCACATAAAAATCCTAGTTCAAAGCTAACAAGAATAAGATTGGAACTTTCAGAATACGACTTTACTATAATATACAAGAAAGGGGTAAATAATACAAATGCAGATGCATTATCTAGAATACAAATTCCGAAACATTAAAAAACATGATACCATCAGAAAATGATGAGAAAATAAAGAAAACGCTAGCAGTAACAAGAGGTATGAGGAAAAAGTCATCAGAAAATAATAATATCATAAGCGGATCTCATAAAGAGTCTGATCAACTCCATATGTGGGACTGCACTTCGATTAATGATATAAAGCGCACAACCAAATTAAAATTTATATTTGAAGAAAGGCCTATAGAAAAAATTAATAATAATATGATAAAGGACAGTTATGTGCACAAAGGACGTGATGATAATTCATCGAAATCAGTTTCGAATTTGAAGAAATCTCGTGCCAGAAAGAATAATAAAGATAATAATGTAGAAATTACTAACAGCATGCATGAATATGTAATAGAGAATGATAAAGTTAAAAATAAAACACGTGTTAGGTGTAGTGATAATCCAAAGTATTTAGGTACTCTTTTGGAGAAACTTTCATCCTATTTGAAGAATACAAAGAATAAAAGATTTGCAATCGATAAAAATGATGCAATATTTAATAGAATTCCTGCAGATGAATTTAAGGCCAGATATAATGAGTTAAATAAATCAAATAAAGATGGCATAATAATACTATTATATAAAAAACCTCAGAGGATACTAAGCGAAGAAAGAAAAATAGAACTAATAGAGTTATATCATAATACTCCCCAAGGAGGACATTTTGGAGTTAGAAAAACAATACTAAAATTAAAACAAAAATATATATGGAAGAATATGTCGAAAATGGTCAAGAAATATGTATCAACACGTGACCTTTGTCAACGGAACAAACAAGTGAGACATACCAGGGAGCCATTACGTATAACACACACCTAAATATAGTTTTTCCACCATTGTTATAGATACGGTCGGACCGCTAAGACCTTCAGGAAACTATCGTTATATACTAACAATGCAATGTGAACTAACTAAATACATAATAGCTGCACCGATGGAGACGAAGGAAGCTTAGTCAGTAGCAAAAAAATTTAATATTGAAATATGGCATATTTAAAAAACTGAAATCAGATAGAGGTACAGAGTTTGTAAATGAGCTAATGAAAGAAATATGTAGTTTGCTAAAAATAGAACAAAAATTATCAACGCCATATCATCATGAAACTCTAGGAACTGTTGAAAGAAACCACAGAGTTCTAAATGAATATTTCTTGTCATTTGTAAATGATGACTATTGGCATGATTGGATACCTTACTATTCTTTCGCATACAACATAACTCCTCACGTAGACACAAATTACTCACCATTTGAATTAGTTTTCGGAAAATTACCTGAACTACCAGGTGAAAACATCATGACTAACCATAAAATATACAATTTAGACAATTATGCAAATGAGTTAAGAATAAGATTAAGAAATTCATTGGAAAACGCTAGAAAATTAATAGAAACAACTAAAAAGAATAGGAGTATAGAATCACACAACACAATAAACGGTATAGACCTTAACATAGGAGATTTAGTTATAATTAAATTTGAAAGTAGAAAGAAAAATGAACCACCATACAATGGTCCTTATGAAGTAGTAAATATAGATAATGTAAATGTAGAAGTAAAAATCAATGGAAAAACCAAGAGTACATAAAAATTTATTAAAGAAATATAGAATATAAAAAAAATACTTCCTATTGTAACACAAAATAAACTAAGACACTAAGAAAAAAAAAAACATTTTTTTATTAAACAAATAAAATATATACGTACATATAAGAACATATACTTACGGTGCATACTTATCGCTTGTCGTATTTGTTCAGCATCATCTCTTCAGTTATTCAGAATAGTATCCTCTTGTGCGTATTGCCGACCCTTTTCAAAATGTTCAAACTCTACCATCCATTTTGTTTTAATTTTGTCATTATTTTCGTTTAGGTAATTATGAAGTACGCAACACGCTTATATTATGATATTCTCATTTTGTATATCATTATCAATTCCTCTACCTATCCGTCGCAAGCGAGCCTTATGACCAAATGCATTTTTCACACTCTTCTGAATTTTGATAAAAAGTAATTAAATGTTTTTGTTCTACTATTATTTTCGGCGTTGAAAGGATAGGGTTTTATTAGATTTCTTGAAAACCTAAAGGCTGAGTTCCCAATTATATAAGCTGAAACTTTAACCCCACATATACTTTCAAATTTTCCGCTAAGAGTTAGTTTTCAGCAAGAGATCTTTTTAGCACTGATTTCTCATATATTTAAGAATCATTGCATCTTCCTGGGCTTCCCAGTTTATATATAAAAACCTATATCTTTGAATAGTTACATTTGCATATGTCATTTTTTGATATACATGATTTCTAGTTAAATTACCTGTAGTCTACTAAGGCTAATAAGACAGTGGAATACCACCCTTTGTAGTTAAAGTAGCCAACTGCATCATCACATGTTGGGTGAACTTCAATGTGACATCCATCTATATTTAAATATACAAACTCGTATGTGAATACATGTCTACATAAATATATACATACCAGGGATGTTAAATGGCGTTTTAAGTGTTGTACCAACTTCCAAAAAAAAAAAATGTACTTTTTGGACCCACGGTACCATTTTTTTAAATTTATTGAAACAACAAAAAAGTACATAAAAATTCAATTGTACACGAAAAAAAAACTTAACATTAACATACATAAAAGTCTTATAAATATATGAGATCAAAATCAGCCACTTTCTAATTTAATTAATAAACTATTTGGAATTTTTTACATCATAGCAGCATGAATTTGTCGATATTAACCAATCCTTTGTTTGTATGAGACTACATAATGGTGGCACATGTAGTCTGTTTTTCCCTAGTTCTTATTATATTTTGAAAAGAAAAAACTCTATCCACATTTGCAGACGAATGTGGAATGGATAAAATTCCAGCAACTACTCTAGAAATGTCAGGGAACATATGGACGTTCAGGTCATTTTGTAATTTAGCTACTGCCGACCAAAACCTGCAAATGTTTTCAGTTTTTAACGACTACAGTTGCTCGGCATCAGCTAAAGCTCTAAATTGATTATTGATTGAATCAAAATTTACAATTTCATTCGGAAACATTTTTACTAGAAGAGGTACAATACAACTTGTTTCACCTGAAATAACATTTTTAGGAGTCAATTTTAGGAACCATATTAAAACTTCGTTATTAAAGTTGACTTTGGTTCTCAAAACTTCGCAAATTTTTTTATAAAATTGTTATGCATTTTCTTTCATTTCTTTAACAATATCAATATTGATATTATTTGGAGAAATATATAAATCCACTTCTGTTCCACATCAAATTTCAGATTTTGACTAATGTTGCCTCGTCCGTTGGTATCATATGTCCCCTTTTACAATGTGGCAAGCGAAAGGCAGACAGACGAAGTTTTTAGGCGAGAGAGGAAAAAAGTAAAGTGTGTCACCCATACAGCGTCGTCGCCTTACCAACCAACTTCGTCTGTCTCCCTTTCACTTGCCACATTGTAAAAGGGGACTAAGCGCTCTTACACCACAATGCTAGTCGCATATTTAAGCGCCCATTATATTACCGATTTGTTGTACAACACAAATGCAATGAAAAGGACTCAACAATTTGTTTGCTATAATAAAAATGGGGAACTGTGACAAATTTTTAAATTGTACCAATTGAGTCATGGCAGTACCACGGTACTTTAGAAGGTCAAAAATGTACAAAAAAAAATACATACCTATTGCCCCAAAGCATTGGGGTAAGCCTGACATTTTAAAACCCTTGACACATTCTTCTATAGTGTCTTTAGACAAGGGAAATTTATTTAAATAATGTGATTTTAACTGGCTATACACTTCTTTGCAGAACTCAATCAAAATTTTGCATACCATCGACTTGGAAACTCCAAACAAATTATCAACGCTTCTATACTCAACAGAGGATCCTAAAGCATAAAGGGCTATAGATATTTTTTTTTTTCAAATGGTATAGCACATCTAAATGTTGTGTTTTCCTTCTGTTGATTTTTCAAATATTTTCAAAGATTGTTAAAATTTTCGCGAGACATCCTAAAGATGTTTTTAAAAAATTCGTTTCCTTTTTCTTGGCAATCATTTTCCCAAAAGCACGAAGATCGAACCTGTAGGTATATGTAAAATCAATTATTGTATATACTAGAATCCAAGTAAAATATTATCAATTTCCACCTTCTTGGAGATTTTCTTATTAAACATTTTGCAAGCAAAATTAATAACTACTTTTTGATACGACTTTTATTAATTCGTTGCCGGCACAATTGTCTTTGGTATTCACACAAAATTATGGCATTGGAAATAGCACTAAACACTTTTGTCAACATGTTATTGTTTTATACAATATAATTTGAGAATAAATTAATTTTATTTTCCATTTTAATAAAATCATTTGTAAAATTTAAAATTTTTTTAAACAAAAAATTTGTTTTGTTTTTTTGTTTACAAAAAAATTTGCTTTGCTTTTTTGTTTACAACGCAAATGTCAAATTGATTTCGGAAATTCGAAAATCAAAACCATTTTAACATAATGCTCAAGACTAGTTGTTTTTCTCATAGTGGAAACATTATAAGAAAGAAAGAAAAAATATATGTGTGTAGTTACCTACAACAGTAAATACCTAATGGCAAAAGCTATTACTCGTACGCGTTATCTTCCTCCCTCTGTGTTTACAAATACGGTCGATCGTAGTGTACTAACAAATCTACTACCTGTAAGTGTTTCCGCAGCGGCAAAAAAAAATTTAATAAGTGATGATACGGTTAACCCCAAAAACAGCAATGGAAAACTCAGTAACACAAGTAAAAAATTCTCAAAAGCCTCAAGTACAAGTTTGTATTGATAGATGAGTAGTGATTTGTCTTTTGTCGTGTCCACACGTTTTTATATTTAGTCCGCTGTGTCTGTGTCAATTTGTGAAAATACGAAAGTGTCCGTGTGTGTCCGTGTTTAAATAAAAGAAAAGAACTTACTTATAAATTAAAAAAATAAAAAAACCCGAAACCAAATATAAATAAATAAAATCTAAATAACAATAAGAAGAAATAATTTATTAAACAAACAAGATTTATTAAAAAAAAAAACAAAAATCAAACTACCGTTGCAACATACAGAAAAGAAAAACAATAATAATATAAAAAAAACAACAACAACAAACGAAATATCAAAATAAACAAACAACAACAACAACAATAATAACAATCTGCCAGTGATGGTCTTTTTCGGCGTTGACCAGATCAGGGCTTTTATGGTCCTTTTATGGCATTGTCCATTGTGTACCCCCTATAACCGTCCACCATATTCGTGTTAGTACGGATGTATTTGTGTTAATCGTTGTTGATCTGTTTTGGTGATGAAGGTATAACACTGATCACCAAACAGTTTCTAAACGGCAATTAGCATAGATATATCCGTACTTTGCGTTTTATTTGAATTTTTTGTGTTGTGATGAGAGGTCGGTTTCGAATCGACTTCTGTAACATACGTGGGCTGAGAACGAATTTTTTTTCTGTATACGCTCACGTTTGTCTCCATCGGCCGGATGTTTTCGCCTTATGTGAAACACAGGTATCTGAAAATTCTGATCCACTGGATTTTCAGATTCCTGGGTATCACCTTCTATCCCTATTTGATCTTCATCGGGGTCTTGCTATATATATACGCAATGAAGTTGTGTATCAATGCCAGCAACCAGTGGGCATGTTTGATGCGGAATTTAACTGCCTTTGGGTTAAATTCAAAATCAATACGCACTTTTTGCATTTCGGGTTTCTTTACAGAAGTCCAAACGCGGGAAGGGATATCACATTATCGCGCTTCGACTCCCTTTCCGACTCAATATCGAAGATTCTTGAGAATTGTCCGGACAGTGAAATCGTTGTTGCTGGTGATTTCAATGTCCACAATTCTGCTTGGCTTCACCACTCGGGCCGTACAACCTATGAAGGCCAATATGTTGAGCTATTTGCTGCACATAATCTCCTCGTGCAACTGGTGAATGAACCAACACATATTCCATGTGTTGATGGGCACCAACACAATACCCTTGACCTCTTCCTCTCTTCGCACCCTCAAAAGTACGAAGTTGAAGTTCATGCACCTATCGGTAACTCGGATCATTGCACCATTTCTGCCTCTTTTCCGTTCTCCGAACTTCGGAACGTTTCACGACAGGCTATGAAACGATCAAAATTTGTTTACGGGAAAGCACGTTGGGTTGAACTCAACGACTTTTTTCGGCATTTTAATTGGAAACTCTGTTTCCTTGACAATAACGTCAATGCCATGGCGAAAATGGTTGAAAATGTTATTATGCTAGGAATGAAAATGTTCATTCCAGCTAAAAATGCTTCGAATAAACCTAGGTCCAAATCCTGGTTTAATCAGACGTGCAAATCAGCAGTCAGATCCAGAGAGGAAGCATTCAGAAATTGGCGTGTCAATAAAACCGCTGATACTGAATTGCTACGCAAAATGGCAAGGTCGTCGTGTGCCAAAGTGCTAAGACGGGAAAAAACTCTTCAAGAGCAACGTCTTCGTGCCGAAGTTCTTACTGCTCCCCGGGGCAGTAAAAGCTTCTGGTCATTCGTTAAAAGAGTAAGGGTTAATGCTAGTTCTTCAATACCAACTCTTTTAAAGGATGGCCAAACATTTACGAACCTGGTTGATAAGGCTAATTGTTTTGCCGAATTATTTGCAAATAATTCTAACTTACCAGATAGCAATCAACCACTACCCGAACTCGAAAAAGTATCCGTAACTATGCCTAAAATATTTTTTCGGGCTCGAGCTGTTAAAAAGGTTCTTGCGGATCTCGACATAAACAAGTCTCCTGGCCCGGATGGTATACATGCACTGGTCTTGAAGCAGTGCTCTTCGACGCTAGCTCGTCCCTTAGCAAATCTTTTCAGCACTCTATATCATGCTGGTGAATTTCCCGTCTGCTGGAAAGTTGCTAATGTAACGCCAATTCCTAAAAAAGGAGTGGCTAATAACCCTGAAAATTACCGCCCAATTGCAATTTGTTCGGCACTTTCCAAAGTTATGGAGAGTATGGTAAATCACCATCTTGTAAAATTTTTAGAGTCAAATTACCTACTAAGCGACCGCCAGTATGGCTTTCGTAGAGGTCGTTCTACTGGAGACATACTGGCCCTGTTATCAGAAAAATGGTGTCGTTCCATTCACCATTTTGGCGAAAGTAAGGTAATTGCTTTAGATATTTCCAAGGCGTTTGACAGAGTCTGGCATGGTGCACTCTTGTCTAAACTTGTTGCATTTGGTGTCGGTGATAATTTCTCTCGATTTATATCGAGCTTTCTCAGAGATCGCACTATACGGGTTGTTATAGATGGGGTTTCATCAAACGAGCTCAAGATTCATTCAGGGGTACCGCAAGGCTCCGTTCTTTCTCCTACTCTATTTCTTATTTTTCTAAATGACCTCTTATGTCAAACTTCCAACCCTATCTATTCTTTTGCAGATGACAGCAACCTTTGCCATTCGTATTCATTTGGTTACAGACCAGGCGTGTCCGATGTTTGTGCTATGAGACAGAACATGAATGATACGCTTGGCCGTGACCTAGACATAATCTCAGAATGGGGTCGTGCGAATAGGGTCGAATTTAATGCCCGAAAGACCCAATGTTGCGTACTAACGCATAAACGCGCGACGGATCAAGGTGCCTCATCTGTATGTATGGGTGGTATAAATATTGAGGAAACAGAATCTCTTGATGTTCTGGGCATGAGGATACAATGTGATGTCCGATGGACAGAACATATATTCAAGGTGTCGAAAGAAGCATTCAAGTGCCTCGGTTTTTTGAAACGGTGTAAGATATACTTCACTCCATCTGATCTCCTTACTATTTATACCACCTATATCCGACCGAGAATGGAATACAACTCTCATGTGTGGGCCGGTGCTTCAAAGTCTATTTTGGAGCTTCTCGACCGCGTGCAGGAGAGGGCGAAGGTTCTCATTGGCGACAGTAGGGTATCCAATTCTATTGACTCCCTTGAGCACCGTCGCAATGTGGGTTGTACTTGCCTATTTTATCGGTACTACAACGGGATGTGTTCTGATGAAATTAGGGATTTGGTTCCCGAGACCCATAGCTTTGTTCGTAATACACGTTTTTCCTCAAGAGCACATCATTTTGTGGTCGATTGGCCGGTGAATCGTACAACGCATTACAGGGAAAATTCGTTTTTTGGCCGGACAGTTCGTATGTGGAATAACCTTCCTGCTGAAGTCTTCCCTCTCACATACAACATGAAAAAGTTCAAGTCGAATGTTCACAAACACTACTCCCTCTTTCCTCCTTCCCATAACCTATTTTCCTAGTTCCAACACAATGCATTGCATTAGTAGGGGTCATCCCCTGAGTGCTGGTCCCAACAAAAAAAAAAAAAAAAAAAATATAACAGTGCTGAAACAGGGTCGCAGCCCTGTTTAGCCAACTTTAGCAGTTGCTTTGGCTTTTAAAGTATTAAAAGATGGTGCATTTGAAAGATTAAATTCCCAAAATAGTTTTTCAATTCTTGATGAAGAATCCCCTGAAGCACCAAATGTCATCAAATCGCCTAAGCCACCACCGATATATCTTAAGCCTGGTACCTGTTCAACATTTCTCGTGAAATGCTGTCAAAACTCATGAAAAAACTTGTGCGGAATTTCTTTGAAATTATGTTGCTAGAGTTGTACCCTGATTAATTTGTAAAATAGTTACGAAAAGTTTCTGGCAACATTTTTTTACAACTCCGAAATAATATAAGCTGTACTTATTTTACGTGGAATTTGCCGCAAATGAAAAAACGTTTAAACTTAATATTAAATGAGAACGGAAAAACATAAATAGCACAACCGGTAACAGTTTTTCATCCATATTGACTTTCGTTTTTATTTAATTTTTTATTAAAAAAAATACTTTTTAGTAAAATACATGTAGGTTTTGTTTGCATACTCAAAACAATGTCACATACTTTGAAAGATCAAAAACGTCAAATAGTGCAAACTCGCGAGATAGGTAACATGTCACATTTTTCGTATGAAATAATAGATGTTCCTGCCTGACCACTTTTTACAAACTGGAACAGAGTGCTTTAAAGAACAGAATTCAAATGAGTTAAGAAAAAGATTGATTTCGTTGAAAGGTGAAAATTCCTACATAAAGCTGCAAAAAAGCGAGGTAGTCAAACGAGACAAAAATACAGGTGAATCATGAGGATGATTTTCGCAAAGTAGGTTCTTAATTAAAAGAATTTAATAAAAACTTTTATATATACCAACTGAAGAGCAGTAAATGTATTCAGGTAGTTATTGGGGACATTGACTCATGCGTGGACTAAGATGATATTTATATTTTTAGAAGAAAAGGGCGTCAAAGTAAAAAACTTAACAAATATTAAAAATAGGGAAAAAGTTTCCAACCGCTTTTTCGAGTGGAGTTAGAACCCGGCGAAGTTAAGCTTAAAAAATGAGACGCACCCCATTTACAGTTTGAAATATATTCTGTACAGAAATGGTCCCGCCCAATGTTTAAACTGCCAAGAATTTGGTCATACTATTGCATACTGCCATTTACCCCCTGTTTGCGTCGTGTGCGGTGAATTCCATGGAACAGTTCTTTTCGATAAGTCTAAAAACGACCCCAACGTAAAAAAAATGTAGCAACTGTTGCAGTAATCACACCACCAACTATAGAGGATACTCTGTATACTATACCGTCAAGCGTAAAATCAAACCATATGCCAATGCAATGTGCTTCGCAAAATAATGATGGAACTCCAGTTTCTAATTTAAGCCGTCTAGAAAAAAATGGAAACACTAGTGTTGTTTGATCGCAATATATGTGTTAACACATGTTAACACAAAATCTAAAATTTCAAAAGAAATACAAATTTATACAAAAAAAAGCCATGACCTACTTATTTAGCTTAACTTATTAAAAAACACAGAAATGCTTATATGACAGAATTCAGTCATTTACCTTAAAAATGTTTACTGTAAGTCATTTACCTTTAAATGTTTATTAAATTCAGTCAATCAACCCGTAAAAAAGGTGTAATATTACCATAAATGCAATTAAAGCATTTATTATAATTGCAATCGCATATTTAAATATTATTGTTATTATTATTATTGTTACTGTTACTTAGACTTAAGAAATTAAATTGTATAAAAGGCAATTAAAAATAAAGAACTTGAGGCAAACTAAGATTAACTCTGATGATTGCTTGATTAGTCTCGGTGCTTCTACCCAGGCTCATTTTTAATATTGACTAGCACATGGTGTTTCTACCTGGGCTAACTCGTAACAATTCAAAAACAAACATCTGAACTCCAAAGGAAACCTTTGGTGTTCAATCGCTTTCATATATTGCGATCAATCATTTTGGTGACCCCGACGGTCCTGTGACAAGAGACAGGATCTCATCAGCAACCGACAGCAGTCAACAGGCACCAATCATTTTGGTGACCCCGACGGTCCTGTGACAAGAGACAGGATCTCATCAGCAACCGACAGCAGTCAACAGGCACCAATCATTTTGGTGAACCCGACGATCCTGTTACAAGAAACAGGATATCATCAGTAAACGCAACTCAAAGGTTCTATTACAAGAGATAGGATCTCATCAACACAAAGGTCCTGTTGCAAGAAACAGGATTCTATCATCAATCCAAAGGTCCTATTACAAGAGATAGGATCTCATCAATCCAAAGGTCTTGTTACAAGAGACAAGATCTCATCATCAACCCAAAGATCCTATTACAAGAGATAGGATCTCGTCAACCTATAGGTCCTGTTACAAGAGACAGGATCTCATCATCAATCAAAAGGTTCTGTTACAAGAGACAGGATCTCATCAGAAACCAACGGGCCTGTTACAAGAGACAGGTATCATCAGAATCCAGCGGTCCTAAAACTTTCAGTCCTGAGGTCATAACGGGGCGACATCAACATTTGGTATATACATTTGAGCGTTCCTAACCACAGTTTAGGATCCACAGAACTGTAATCAAGTGACAACATATCATCATCGCATCTAAATCTATTCAGCAATTAAGACCATGGAATCCTTTGAAGAATTGGTAGCTATCCAACAGGAGACGGCGGAAAAAATAAACACAATAATCCGCAACGTCAAAAAGGACCCGGCTACACGAAAAACAAAAGAATATTATTTGGAACGTATAAAACGACTTGACACACAATGGCTAGAGTTTGAGAACATTGACAACAAAATAAGGTGTCTATCAAATCCACCTTTGCATCACCAGTATTTTACTGAGATATACTTACGCATTTCGGATGACACACTTAAATACAAAGCATTGTTTGAATCCGAAGTAAGAAAATTATCGCAACCATCAATAAGAAAATCCATAGATACAGAAGGTGCAAATGGCGGTAAGCAGGGAGAACCAGAACCTGACAAAATCACAAGCAAAATTCTTCGTAATCAACGGGCTCTAATGAGAGCGCTAAAGCGAATGATCGAAGAGGTACAGTCTGAGGAAAATCGAGAGGAGTGGTATTGTCAGAGCAAATTAACGCTCATTGACAAATATATGCACGATTTCTCGTACAACAACGACACCTTATGGCAGTTAGCATCTGAAGAGCAAATTGACGGGTATACGTTGGATGAGTTTTACGAAATGCAAGCGGAGGTGCACAACATACAAGGTGTGTTACGACAGAGTGCCAATATCGCCAACGAAGCTACTGCACAAATCGTCAGAAGAAGTGAACATTGTCAACCACAGTTGCCAAAGATCCAAATACCAAAATTCAACGGCAGTTACCTACAATGGGTAGCCTTTAAAGACCTTTACATCCAGCTGATCCACAACGCGACAATGAGCGAAGTGGAAAAAATGTTCTATTTAACTACACACTTGGCAGACGAGCCAAAAAATTTAATAAAACACTTACCGATCACATCAGCAAATTATGAAATCGCATGGAACATCTTGGTGAGCAGATACGATAACAAAAGACTAATTGTGACCACATTATTGAACAATTTATTATCACACCCACAAATTAAAAATGAGACAGCACAAGCACTCAAATGTATCCACGACCTCGCAAAAGAATGCACCCATGGTTTGTCGGCACAAGGCCTCCCAGTGGATCAATGGGACGCCATAATAGTCCATATATTACTGAGGAAACTTGATTCCTCGACCCAAACACTGTCCGAGCAATCTCTTAAGGACAATAAGAACCTTGTAAGTCTAAGCGAGTTACTTAGATTTATAGAGCACCGTTTCCAAGCGTTAGAAACGCGTGGAAAAACTCTAGAAGCTGGTGTGAATAGAACAAAATTGATCACAGCAACTACATCAACATCCAATTGTAAGATATGTGGATCAACAGGGCATCCCATATATTATTGTGAAAAATTTAAAAAAATGCCGCCACCTGAAAGATTACAATGGATACAACGAAAAAATCTATGCGTTAACTGTTTCCGATCAGGTCACGTCGCCAAGGCATGCACTTCACGCTCCTGCCTAAAATGCAATAAGAAACACAATACGTTATTGCATTTAGAAACATCAAACGGAAAGCCATCACCATCCTCGGGGGGAAACCCTCAAAAGACCAACGTAGAGTCCTCTCCAAACGGAAATAAAAATGCCCCAGTCGTAGCTTCTGCAAACAAGGAAGATGCTGGTAACAGCTACACAGTCTTAGCCACAGCAAGGGTAAAGGTGTTTGGAACCAATGGCCGCATATGTACATTCCGAGCCCTTCTGGACTCCGGATCACAAGTCAATTTAGTAACAAACAGGTTACTAAATAAACTATCGCTGAAGTCAACGGATTCAGACCTGTGCGTGGAAGGGATAGGACGCAAAATCCACAACGTATCCCAACGAGTAAATCTCGAGCTTCAAGCATGTTCAAGCAACTATACAACAAGGGTCGAAGCATTTGTGCTTCCAAACATAGTGTCACCACAGCCTACAAATTCATTCGATACATCAGAATGGAATATTCCTGAAAATATTAAATTGGCAGACCCATGGTTCAATCGTACGGATAAAATTGACATGCTGATTGGAGCAGAATTTTATCATCAATGGATGCGCCCAGAACAAATAAGAATCAGTCACGAATTACCAATCCTACAAAACACAGTGCTAGGTTGGGTTGTAACAGGCAGATTACAAGGAGGCAGCAGCAACGTAGTTACCTGCGCAGTATTCAGCCCAGAAGAAGAAACAACAAATCAACTAATTGAGAAGTTCTGGAAGCTTGAAGATACACATGATACTGAACGAACATTGTCTCTAGCTGAGAAACGATGTGAAGAGCACTTCATTCAGAATGTAAGAAGAAATACAGAAGGTAGATTCATTGTTCGCCTTCCATTTTCCGAGAACCCAATCACTCTCGGAACATCAAAATCAATGGCATTCAATCGATTTTTATCACTTGAAAGGCGGCTGAACAACGATGCCCCACTTAGAACAGAGTACAACAAATTCATGCAGGAATATGAATCCTTGGGGCACATGGAAGAAATTCAGGAAGAGGATATTCCGGATTCTCATTACGTTATGCCTCATCACTGTGTCTTGAAGCCCGAAAGCTCTACTACGAAACTACGAGTAGTTTTCGATGCATCGGCCAAGTCATCTAGCAGCACCTCCCTCAACGACATACTACATGCCGGACCAACCGTACAGAGTGAACTATTTTCAATTTTATTACGTTTTCGCATGCACAGATTTGTATTCTCGGCAGATATCGAGAAAATGTGTCGGCAAATACAAGTAGCCGATGCTGATCAGATGTTCCAGCTGATCATTTGGAGGTACAACAGACATCAAGATATCCGATACTATCGTCTAAAAACGGTAACCTATGGCACCTCGTCAGCACCATATCTAGCAACAAAGTGCCTTCAACACTTAGCGTCACAAAATATCACAAGATACCCCTTAGCAGCTAAAACACTACGCGATGACTTTTATGTAGACGACTGCCTTAGCGGATCTGATTCTATCCATACTGCATTAGAATCACAACGTCAACTAAACTTATTATTGGGAGAAGCTGGTTTCAAGCTTAGGAAATGGTGTTCAAATCATCCTCAACTACTAAGCGGCATTGCTCCTGAAGATAAAGAGGTCAATCTAGACTTGGACGAAAACTCCAATTGTTCAATTAAAGCACTCGGATTGATATGGCTGCCAAGGTCGGATCAGTTATGTGGACGAGCGCAAACCTCAGCAAACACGAGCGTGACGAAAAGAATAGTCAGCTCAGAACTGGCAAAGATTTTTGATCCATTAGGACTTTTTGGACCGGTCATTGTGAAGGCAAAAATATTTTTACAAGAATTATGGCAATTACCAATCTCATGGGACGATGAATTACCCAGAAATCTTCAAAACGAATGGAATAAGTTCCGAAAAAATATAGAAGCAATAAACAACATTAAGATAGACCGATTCGTGCTGAAACATGAAGGAGCGCTATCAGTACAAATTCACACGTTTGTTGATGCCTCTGAACGAGCCTATGGAACGGCAATTTACATACGCTCAGTATACAAAGATAAGACTGTAGTAGTTAGATTGATTTGCTCCAAGTCACGAGTTGCACCAATCAAAAAACAAACTCTACCAAGACTAGAACTATGTGCCGCGGTACTAGGGGTGGAATTAACAAATAGAGTGAAAAAAGATTTAAGTCTACAAAATGCAGCAAGCTTCTTCTGGTCAGACTCAAAAATTGTCCTCTCTTGGATAACTTCACCAGCAGCATCTTTTCACACCTTCGTGGCCAACAGGGTAGCAAAAATTCAAATGTCAAGCAGTCCAAGTCAATGGAAACACGTCAGTTCCAAACAAAATCCAGCTGACGCAATTTCCCGAGGACTATCACCAGAAACCTTAACACAACATTCAATGTGGTTTTATGGTCCATTATTTCTCTCTGGATTCGAAGATGGATGGTCAAACCAAGTCTTTCAACCCAATGACATACCTTGCGATGAAGAACGGAAATTGACGAAACGAGTTTTAGCAATAGCAACAACGCATCAGGATGGTGAAGGCATAATCGATCGAATTAATCATCGAAATTCATTGAAAACCCTTCAGCGCACAATCGGCTATATAATACGGTTCATTAAAAATTCAAAAACAACCAATAACCTTCGTTCAACCAACAAGGCGCTCGATGCTCACGAAATGGAAGAAGCTCTATACGTTATTATCAAGTTCGCTCAGGCAACAGAATTCGAAGAAGAACTGAAAAACTTGTTACGTAAAACACCTGTTCATAAATCTAGTTCTTTGGCACCATTAAATCCATTTTTAGATGAACATCAGATAATCCGAGTCGGTGGCCGACTAGAACAATCAATGTTAACGTTTAATGCAAAACACCCCGCAATTTTATCTCACAATCACTTCACATCAAAGTTATTAATGCACATGCTACACGTAGAAAATCGTCACTGCGGTCCACAGGCATTATTAGCCGCGTCCAGAGCACAATTCTGGATCACGAATGGAAAGACTTTAGCACGTAGCACAGTCCACAAGTGTATACGATGCACTAAAGCAAGACCAGTATTGTTCAAACAACTGATGGGAAATCTGCCAGCGGCCAGGGTGACACCCGCGCGCCCATTCATAACATCAGGAGTGGACTTTTTTGGGCCTATCTGGATCCACCACAAAATAAGAGGGAAAAGACCAGATAAGGCCTATATCGCAGTTTTCTGTTGTTTCGCCACCAAGGCCGTCCATATGGAGGTCGTGTCCAACCTATCGACAGAAGCCTTCATAGGAGCATTACGACGTTTTATCAGCAGGAGGGGTCACTGTCAAACCCTGTACTGCGATAACGCAACTAATTTCGTAGGAGCAAGCAATAAATTGAGTGAATTAAAGGAATCAATATATTCACAATCAGCACAAGAAAAAATAACACGGATATGCAGCGATCAATCCATAACCTTTAAATTCATTCCACCTAGAGCGCCGCATTTCGGTGGACTTTGGGAAGCGGCAGTCAAATCCGCCAAACATCTTTTACTGAGAAGCGTCTCTGCGGCGTCACTTACCTATGAGGAATTAGAAACTATAGTAGTTGAAATAGAAGCCATTCTAAATTCCCGACCATTGACTCCACTTTCGTCAAATGATGATGATCTCCAAGCTCTTACACCGGGTCATTTTCTTGTCGGCGAACCTTTAACATCAGCCGTAGATGCTAATGCTCAAGCACCAAAATTATCATTAAATGCAAGATGGAAAATAACCTCAGAAATAAAACACAAATTCTGGGAGGAATGGACACAAAAATATTTACATGAGCTACAGCAAAGGGGGAAATGGAAATCATCTTCACCAAACGTCATTGAAGGCATGCTCGTTATCATCAAAGAAGATAACATTCCAGTATTACAATGGCCATTGGGCAGAATCAACCGAATCTACAAGGGAGAGGATGGACTTATTAGAGTTTGCGACGTCAAAACAGCAAAGGGAACCTTCAAGAGGCCAATTCATAGATTGGCTCCGTTGTTTAACGATTCCCACATTGAATATCCCGAATATGAAACTCCAACGCCACAAAAGAGGCAACACTCATCAGACGGTGATGCTATACAACCAAAACGAAAGACAGTACAATATGCTTCATTGGGAGTTTTCAGTACAATTATCATTTCACTTCTCCTGCTGCCGATAATACTAGCTTCTCCAATAAATGTTACAGAATTTTCTACCGATCCAGGATTGTATTTCGAAGGCGTAGGATCAACAAAGTTAATAACAGCTACCTGGAAATTTATCATATATTACGATTTAGCACCAATTTGGGATAGGAACAAGGTCCTGGAAGCCGGAATAACATCATTTTCAAAGCTCTGCAAGCAATCAATAGCCATTGAATCGTGTGAGACACTCTTCCTACAACTTCAGCACACTTGGGACACCCTTATTCAAGAATCAGACCTCCTTATTCCAAGAAGAAGGCGGAAAGCTCCGTTAGATATCATGGGAAACATAGCTCACGCTTTATTCGGAGTCCTTGACTCGGATTATGCAGAACAAATGGCTCAAACTATAGCCAACGTAAAGGAAAACGAGGAGTATCTGAATCTGTTACTAAAAACCAAACTGGAACAGTAAATAATTTCACGAAAACAATGGGTAATATGATATAGGAAATGTTAAGAACGCAATCGATGTTATTGCAAGCTGTACTTAACAAGCCATGAATTATTTAAAATTAGTTTTTGGAAGGCAAACGGCATCCGCCAACATAAAAATTAACTTGAATACTTTCTTAAAAATGGACAAATTGGTATTATGATGGTTTCTGAAACTCATCTGAACTCAAGAAATGCGTTTAAATCAATGGTTATATTATAAAATATCAAGGCCCTCGAGATAGAGCTTGTGGAGGTTGTAACGAACCTTCTCGGCTGGGGCATAACTCGCCGGTTAACCACGGTCCAGTCACAATAAATTTCTTATTATTTTGTGTCATCTCAAAAGAAAACACACACTCGGTTAATCTTAAATATGTAGCACTTTATTTACACGAAAGGAAAACAATTAGTCAATTCACAAGGTATCCTAACATGTCATATTGTCAAAATGTCCTAATATTTCACAATTGTTTAAAAATATTGTTGTTGGTTTGTTAACAAAAAGTGTCTTAAATAAATAGAACGTTGCTTGCTGTGTTTATTGTGCTGTCGTAATTAATCAGAAAAGTCCAGCGCTGAGCGGCTGAGCCGTACAACAATATTTTTAAACCATTGTGAAATATTAGGACATTTTGACAATATGACATGTTAGGATACCTTGTGAATTGACTAAATATATAAATATACCTCCTACATCAACCCCCTACACAGACTGAGGCCCAGTGTAGCCACCAAACGCCAACGGATCTGCGGGATGACCACGAAAACGCGGTGTTAAGTGACTCGTAGTCGTACACCTGCGGGATAACCACGGGCACACCACTAAGCTCGGCCTTTGGCTCTGGTGTAGCACTAGATTGAAAACCTGCGGGATAACCACGTGAACTTCAATTTGTTCTACACAAGCAGCAACCACACAAAGAAAACAAACTACACTACCAAATACTACAGCGGGGTAACCACCGTAGTATCTAACTTACCTACCACTGAGCTTGACCACAGATTACTACACAGATATGTCACGAGACTGAAGATTTTGCATTTTTTTTGTCTCTTTCTTAGAAAGCTGCCCTTTTTCATTTCTCTTTAAACCATCTTTTATGCCGAAATACAATGAACACAAATTTATTTAGTTGAGATTTATTTACTTTTATTAACTTTTAAGTTTATCGCATCACTAGTAAATAATATTTAAGTAAGTAAATAACATTATAAAGCAAAACAATATTACTAAATACATTTTTTTGCACAAAATAAAACGTTTGTTGAACTAGTGCTTTTGTTAAACGTGGTTTGTGTTTTGTTATTTTTGTTTTGATCACACAATTTATGTTGATTGCAGCGGCCCGTTTTTACACATTGCCACTTCACTACCAAAAAACGCTTTTTGTCTCTTTCTTCGAAAGCTGCCCTCGCAACTGATTTGGGCCTTTTTCACACGTCACTTTTTACATATCTGTGTGTAATCTGTGGCTTGACACCGACTGATCTCGATCTCCGTTTCTGCTCGCCTTTTATACTTTTCTGTCGTCGCATGTGTCAGTTGGTTGCATCGGCCCAGCTGCACTACCCAACAACCATTTTAGCTTGATGCTGCTGCTGTCCGCTAGGGGTGCGCATGGTTGAACATGTTGGTTGCCGGTAGAGTTCGCCCTAAATGGCCGTTAATTCAAACGCTAATACTCAAATTTAATGCCACAATTCATGATTATACTAATAAATAATCACTAATAATAAAACAAATGTAATAGCAATAATACAAAGTGAAAAAAATACAAATACTGCTGTGTCTATGGTGCGGGTGGAAACGAGGGTCTCCGACTTCGGCCGAGTCCACGCAACGAGCGGCTTAGCGGTGAGCGTCAAAAAATTAAAACATATGAAATACTACTGAAGTGGCCACGCAATGAGCGGCTAAGCGGCACCGCTCAAAAGAATAAACATGGCAAAAGTGAATGTGGAGATTATAATTTCAGCTGTACAAAGCCGACCGCTATTATGGCAAGACAGATTACCAAACTTTAAAAATAAAAATATAACCGAGAAATTATGGAGTGAAGTTGGGGAAATTTGTGGTTGCACAGGTAAGATTTTATTTAATTTATACTTATATTTAACACATTTTATTTAGCTTCTAAAATAATACATGTACACATCATTATTATTTATTATAATTATGTAATTTTTTTATTTCTAGGAGAGGCAGCGAAAGCAAAGTGGAAAAATTTAAAGGAAAAATTTTGCAAAATAATCCACCAGTAACATCTGGCTTCAGAGCTCATACGAACAAAATAAGATGGTAATATTTTGATATGATGACTTTCATCAGAGACACTGTTGCTCCAGATCCTACCGAAGGAAATTTGAAGGAGCTAGATACGCCAGACATTAAAATAAATTCTATTATTGAGGATCTTCTGAGTGAGGAGGAAATTATATTGGTAAATACGCCTATCAGCAGCAGTACTGAAGAACTAACATTGATTAATAATATGCCCAGCACTAGCAATACTTCTATTATTATTTATTATTGTTATTTCACTCCAGTTCCATTAAAAAAAAAAGAAGAGCGCGCCAATGAACGTTGATGCAGAATGTCTTAAATTGGAAAAGGAAAGGATGGAAATACTAAAAAAGGAGGTGAAGAAAATAGAAGACAGTTCCGACCTGCAGTTGTTTAAAAGTTTATTACCATTTATGGAAAAATTTGATAATCTCGAAAAATTAGAATTTCGAGGAGAAATCCAACATTTAATACTACAAAAATTGAAATCCATAGAAAATAAATAAACAATAAATTTACACGAAATTTAAAAACAAGCCTTTGCTCTGCATAAATAGCTTTTCTTTGTTTTTTCAATCTGGTTTTAATGATTTACAACAGCAAATTAAATGATTTCACAGCCATACGGCAGTATTGCCAAAGTATGTCTGGAAAGATTTTATTTAATTTATATATTTTTTTAATACATTTTATTTAGTGTCTAAGATCCAAAAATAACGTGTTAATTCATTTCTGATATTCAATGCTCTGTTGCTGCTTCTGTTGTTCATCGGTATTTATTTGTGTTGAGTCATTGTTTACTGTTGCAGTTACTTGTATATAATCAAGATCACCGTCGCCATCACATTCTCGTACAAAATATTGCAATATGCATCAACATTTTATTAAATTAATTGCAGTTTTTGGTTTTGTTTCAATATTTTTTGTAGAAAACGCCATTTTAAGGTTAAAATTCCAAATGCATATTCAATACATTTTCTTGCCGTTGAAAGACGCTCATTGAAAAATTCGGTTTGCGGATTCAAATCTTTACGAGGGTAGGGTCTTAACAAATACGTTTTGAGTTGGTACGCTTCATCACCAATCAAAAAATTCGGTACAACAATATTTGCCCCAGGCATTGATTGTGCTGAGGAGACATTGAATTTACTTGCTTCAAGCAATTTGAATAATGTAGATCCAGCAAAAGTACCGCCATAACTTTGCTTTCCTCTTCCTCCCACTTCGATTGTAATAAATTTTTTGTCAGCGTCAGCTACACCTACAATAGAAAAATAATGCAAATAATTAAAAAAATGCGACCCAGAATTAGACGGACATTTAATTTAACAGTGTTTTCCATCAATGCTACCAAAACAGTTGGAAAACCTCCAACGTCTGTAATATTCGCTTATCATTTTTTTAAGGTGCTCTTCTGTTGTTATAGGCATGTATTCCTGGACAAGTTCTTCCCATATGATAGTGCATGTCTCTGAAATTATATTGCTGATGGTGCTTCTACCCATTCGAAAATCAAACGCCAAATCGCGGAAGGAATGTCCTGTAGCTAGAAATCTTCAAATAATACATATACACAATCCAAGGCAAATACGTACATAAAAAAAACTTACCTCAAAGTTAAAACAAGTCTTTGCCCTGCAGAATTACGATTTTCGCGTAATAACATTAAACAAACCTCTCTTGACAATGGCATTTTAACAACTAACCGCTCAGAAATGACGCTCAGTAATAAGACACTTGCTGCTTAGCCGCTCATTGCGTGGCATCGGCCATCCATCGTCACAAGGTTCTGCCATTTTACTAAAACTCCGAATCAAACACTTCGTAATGTGTAATCATTGTGAAAATTATCTGGAAGCAACGAACATTTGTGTTGAAGAGCTAAATCGAAACTTAGTATTTTCATCTTTATACTTTCTCATATAAATCATTAGGACCCTGTTTTCTAGCCGCTGGTGATTATAACGCCAAACATATATTCCGGGGTTCACGACGTATAACACCAAACGATCTTGTTTTGTTTAATGCAATCTTTAAAATGGATTTAAATGTGGTCGCGAGCGAGTTAATTCCCTATCTTTAAGGAATCATTAAAAAATCTTTAAATTTGTTTTTTGCTGCACCGAAATGTGCGTTTATTTTATTCAAAGTATTCTTAAAAAATAAAGTATTTTAGGTCTTATCTCTAGGTTAATAAAGTATGGCACTATGTTATTACATCAAAAATTGTCCAGTGTCTGATTTGGTTTTAGACATTCTTATCCACTATTATCTGTTTGTTTAGGTTTAAGACTCTCTTATCAACTATTATTTGTTTGTTTAGGTTTAAGACATTCTTATCTATCATTGTAAACGTTTGTTTATGTTTAAGACATTCTTATCCACTATTGCCTGTTTGTTTAGGTTTCTCTGTATGTTTGTTGTTATGAAGTATAATGGTCGTTAACTAGCGGACAACCAACTTATTGGCCTACTAATCAGAAAACAATTCCAGCTGTCATCGATTTTGGCATGTTTAAAAACATCCCAACAGAAACGATTCATGTTAAAGCTTCCTTAGAATTATCTTCCGATCACACATCTACAAGTGTTACTCTAATGAACCCAACTAGAATTGTATCTCCGTCTGGTTACTTAAGGCTGGTATTCACTATCCTATTTAGTCGCACGATATGTCAAAAAAATCGTGTATGCTCATTATGTATGACAGTGTGGATTAAAATTGAATTGAGTGACAGATATTTTTGACAAGTCTGTCCGACTTGCAAATGTTTATGAAAATTTTCATAAAATGATAGGTCCTATGCGATCAGAGTTGCATTCTCTTGTAAAGTAGCTGAGGCATTTAAATTTGCATTTTTTTTGTGGGATAGTGTGGCATTGACAGCAAATTTTGCAGACATTTTTTTTGGGTCGGATAGAATTCTGTCAGATTTTCGTGTGAATGAATCGTACGATTGCGTAGGATAGTGAATCAAGGCCTTTAGCAACGTCAGCCACACAAATAAATTGGCTAAAATATAAAAAATATCTTAGTGCCCATTGCACAGAAAATATTCCGGTTAGTACACCGGAGAACGTGGATCTCGCTATTGTTAATTTTTTCAGTTATCTTAAACTAACTGTTCAACATTTCAGCATAGTCCTCAAAAAATCAATAATAACAATATATTTTATATTCTACAGATGTTGAGCGGCTCTTGACTGAAAAAGGGAGAATCCGAAGCGAGTGTCAACTGCACAGATCCCCTCAACCTAAGAATTTATTAAAGGAGTGCACAAAAGAAGAAAGTTACTGCAGTCTCAGAAAATGGCTTCACTGGAAAATGTCTAAATGAACTTGATTCATCTTGGGCAAGAAACGTAATGAAAAAATAAATCTGTTTGTTAATCATTTAAAAAACGTTTTTACCCCAAACATATATCACGATATAGCAGCCGGGTTACCACCTATTATTGTTAGAGTAACGAT
Organism: Pollenia amentaria; assembly: GCA_943735925.1. Lineage (NCBI taxonomy): Eukaryota > Metazoa > Arthropoda > Insecta > Diptera > Polleniidae > Pollenia > Pollenia amentaria. The sequence continues at coordinate 95,010,888 of OX031007.1, forward strand.
TCCCCTACGATTTGAGATAAGAGAAATAGAAAAGGCTATTTGTGACTTAAACACCAAGAATGCACCTGGTTTTGATAAGATCAGTAACAAAATGCTTTCGGAGCTACCTAGCATAGCAAAGAAATTTATTCTTTTTATTTTTAATGCTATTTGACGCCTACAATACTACCCTCGAGAATGAAAGGCTTACTTAGAAACCATGATACCAAAGCCAGGAAGGATCACACAAAAAAGTCATACAAGCTTATTGAACAAACTCATCGAATAGTTAATATCATAAAAAAAGCCTTTGAAGAAAAAACATTTTTCTCTGCACTCTTCATTGATCACTTTTGATAAAGTCTGGCATGAAGGCTTATAACATAAATTGAATCAAAACTTACCAGCAAACACACTAGGCTTGCCAGATCCAGATTATCAAAAAGCTGGACATGTGAGTTAAAAAAGCGGGATATTAAAAAAAAAGCTGGACATTTTAAAATAAAATTTTCACGAAAAGTTACTTGTTTATTGTACAAAAAATTTTATTAAAAAATACCCAATGTACGAGTATGACATTAATATTATTACATTGTTTTTTTTATAATACTTTACTACAATACTAACATAACAAAATATAAGTAAACTTAAATTTTTTCAGTTCATTCATATGTTCTATACATCTACATACCTCTCATTTGCTGGTTTGTTATTTTAATGTAGAATTAATTATCGCTCCTATATTTATCTTAAGTAAAAAATTGATGTAAAAATCTTGCATATACAGCTCTTGAGTATGGAAATAGTACTGTGATGGAAATAGTACTGTACATACGAACTAAATCAAAAATAGAAATGATGGCGCTATTGCAGATGCATTATGTTCCAATAAGGAAATTTATAAAAATTATTTTAAAGCAATAAATATTAAGAGCATTTTGTGGAAAATTTTTTTTAGCTGGACAAATTTCTTTTTAGCGTGAAACTGGACAGGCCATTAAAAAGCTGGACAATCCAGCCAAAACAAGCCCGACTGGCAACCCTAAAACACACCCAAGCTATTAGAAAGCTACCCAGTCGGTCGTAAATTTATTATTAAAGAAGGCGATTTTTTAAGCTATCAGCCAATTGACGCTGGAAACCTACAAGGCAACATCCTGGGCCTTCTATTTTACTTAATATATACTTCGGACATGCCAATAAAGAACTATACCCAAACTTCATCAATAATCAAATAATACCTCAACACTAGCATGTAAAATACCTTGGTGTTTTCGATCTAAATGTCGGCGTTTGACGTGGAAATGTCATATAGAATAAAAATTTACTCAAATCAAACTTAAAGCAACTCAAATTAATTGGCTTTTTAGAAGAAACTCGGTTCTTAGTCTCGATTACAAACTTCTACTTTAAAACTCAATCTTAAAGCCAATCTTGTGCTACGGTATACAGATATGGGGCACTTCCTCGGCCTCTAATATCGAAAAAATCAAAGGCGACAAAATAAACTTCTTCGAATAATCACACCTGCTCCCTGGTATATTTAAATCTCAAATATTCACAAGGATCTCAATGTGCCATTAGTTAAAACTGTGATGACGAAATATGCCGTAAAATATTTAAAAAGGCTTGAACTGCACCCAAATCCACCAGCTCGAAATATTTTAAACAAAAGAACTTGCACTTGACTGTCTAAACACTCAGGCTACTTGCAAGACTTTCGGCTATTTCTTCGAAATTTTCGTGTATAATACGTATACACCACTTGAAATTATGTGCTCATCGAAGTGTTCTTTCAGTAAATATTTTCATTGATGCGATGTGTGGGAAGTGGCGCTGTCTTGTCGCCGAGATCACGAGCTTCAATTTCAGGCATCAAATAGTCGGTTATCATGGCACGATAACGGTCGCCATTGACGGTTACGTTCGCACCGGCTTCACTTTTAAAGAAATAGGACCGATGATTCCACCGGCCCTCAAACCACACCAAACCGTTGTTTTTTCTGGATGAAGTTTTTTCTCGAATCTCTTCAGGTTGCTCTTGGTCCCAAATGCGTCAATTTTGTTTGTTTACATACCCATTGAGCCAGAAATGGGCCTAATCGCTGAACAAAATTTGCCTCGAAAATTCGGATCTTCTTGGAACTTTTCCAAAGCCCATAGAGCGAAGCGATGTCGCTTGGGAAGGTCGAGCGGCTTCAGTTGTTGCATAGGCTGTATTTTGTACGCTTTCAATTTAAGATCTTGACGTAAAATGCGCCAAGTCGTTTTATACGTCAGTCCGAGTTGCTGCGAACGGCGCCAAATCAACTCTCCACGGTCTTCGTGTACACTCTAAACTACGGCCGCTATATTTTCTTCACAGCGTGCTTCACAGGTGTTGATTATGTTGACCATAAGTTGAGCGAAGTGCACGAAACACATTTCTCACAGAACGTGAATTTTCGTAATAAAATAACGATTTGTAAACGTTGTTTAGGCGTAAGTCTTTCCATTATGAAATGCCAAACAATACTAAACAAAAATAACATGGCAGCATGATACGACTCATACGTGATCTTTCAAAAAAGACTATTGAAAAAAGTAACTCTGCTTGAATCACCCATTACTTGCATGTGTAAAGGCAGGGTTAAAAAATAGTCTCGTGTGTGGTGGAGCATTGGCCAACCCCTCATAAACAAAAAAATTTCTCCTGGTATGGTAACATTGGGATGTTATTGATTTTTCTATAAACCCAGTTAAATATATTTAGGTTTCTGCATAGGGCAAACAAATGCAGTAATTTTTGGTGAATATATAAATTCAGAGCTAGGAATATTGATTTAAAAACAATTAATTTAAATTTTATAAGGAAATTAAGCTTGTTTGTCTTTGTACTAAGTGAGCCATACATTTCGAAAAGATTAAGTAATACAACGTAAAATATACAACTATAAAAGTAAGTAAATTTTTAATTTCAGCCTAATAAGTGTGTGATATACTATATAAAACAATAAAAAGTCTATTAGAACTGTGCTTTAATCAATGGTTTTTAATATGGTTAATTAAAATCTTGATAGAAAGGTTCGAAAAACAGTAAGTGCAATTTAACCACAATTACCTTCACCTTATTTGTTTCAGTGGTACATACATATGTACATAATGGTACATTTATTGGCGCTTCCAACCAATTTCCGAAAACCAAAATCAACTAAGAGAAGGTGACCATTCGTCGATTTTTTTAAGAGGACAGTCCCTTATTAACTTTTAGTTTTTTAAAGTCCCAATTTGCACAATGCAAGTCTTATTAATAAACTTGTCACATTTTCTTCTTTAAATCAGCTTCGGCGTTCGCACAAAGCTTATCTTATTGCTTATATATTATTTTAGGCGGAAAATTTGGGAGGCATACATTTATATTTAGGGGGTTTTTAGGGGGTTTCACTTTATGCTTGTCTATACATATCGATAACTAAGTAATACTAGATATTTTTAACAGCTTGTTTTTGGTTGAGCAAAATCGTTTTTGAAAAGATAAAAAATAAAGCCTTTTAAGGGTGACGGTTTCATTGAAAAATACGTGTCCCAACATTAATTTAACACCTGATGATATGTAGGTAGGTAGAAGTCTCCTTCACCCAGAGACCAATATGGTCCATTGTGATGCCTTTTTAGAAATAGATAGCTGGAAAGTAGGTGAAATAAACAGCGAAAGCATTAGAAAAGAGAATGAAGACAGATAAGAAAAGAAGAGCGGACCAAACCCGAGAGAAAACCTCACTCAACACAACACAAATCCGTCCTATGTGCGGCTAGCTCCCAGTCTCCTGCTGCGCAGCCAGCCCATCCCCATTACGAATCCCATCAGACTCGAGTCCACAGCCCGGGACATCCCCTTATTCGCCTAGGAATCTGCTGCCATGCCACCTCAGCCTGCTGCCCTGTAGCCTGGCACAGCGGCACAAAATGTGCTCAACCGTCTCCAACTCCTCCGGGTCCTCACACAACCCGCAAATATCCGAAACGTCGGATCCCAACCTCATAGCCAGCCTGCCTATCATGCAATGGCCCGTGATAATTCCTATTATTGTCCTCACGAAGATCCTACTTCTGCCCAGAAGCAACTCTGAATCGGACTTCCTAAGCACTGGGCACAGTGTCCATGATACCCGGCAGTCCGTACGGTTCCCCCAGGCCCTATTGGTCGCGCCCAGAATCCATTCTCTGATCTTTCCAAAGTATAATCCTATTGGAGGCCTAACCGCCTCCATATGGTTAGGATCCTCCATCTCTGAGCCCTGCCAACTATTGATATTTTTGAAGAAACTATTCCAATATTTAAAATACGCAGATTTCTAGGAACTCTATTTTGATTTATATATCGTCACCTAAAATGCAAAACAGCGTAACAACAAAAAATATGAAACAGGGCTTTCGATTGATTTTTGTTCGTTTTATTAAACTACATGTCCGCAAAAAGTGTTAGATCCCTGCGATCAAAAATGGCGACTTTATTAAAGAAATTCAAACGCTAAGTAATGCATTAAACACATTCGAGACAGCAGGCAACACGAAGGCACGACTACAAATGCTGCAGGTTGTAATTGTAGTCACGTAATCAGCTACTGAATTATTTTGAAGACGACAGCTACAATTGAAAAAATATAAACAGCTGTGTTTTTTATTATGTATTTACATTTCAGTGGTGCCACTATCATTTTTAATTTTTATAAATTTAACAACATGCATAATTGCAGACTCGTACACAAACTTAATTTAAGCCTACAAAAATATAAATACTTATTTATGATAAATTTTTTAACGTAAAAACAAATGAATTTATTAAAAAACATTTAAAATATTTTAATAAAGAACATAATAATAACATAATAAAGAACAAAGAACATAATAAAGAATAAAGAACATAATAATAATAATAATAATAATAATAATAATAATAATAATGATAATAATAATAATAATTTTATTGTTTTTGGAACTCATAAAGAATATCATCTTCATGGCAGGTTGAATAAAAAAATCCTAATATACAGTATAATCGAGAAAAAGTAAACTGAAATGTCCTAAGGGTTGTTAACTTTTTCGTTTTATTTATTAACTTTTCTAAATTGTAAAAAAATGCAATAATAAACATATGTACCTATATTTTTTTCAGACTTAGTTTTCATCAGTACAAAAAAGAAACTTAGATCTAATTTGTACCGGCTTCAATTTATAATTAATAATTATACAATCAGTCATGTATTATGTGTTAGGTGCTACATATTTAGTTTAGTTAGTTCTTCAAAAATTTTCAGATAGCGAATTCTGGGTATTTTCTAAACATTTGCCAGCCATCCATTACTGACATTATTGTCTTTTCAGGTTGCAGTTACACGAACTCGCGCTTAGCTATTGATATTGAAATTAGAACAGTGATTGCGCTATTACGTTTTCGATGCTTCAAGAAAACATTTGTACAAACTTGCTTTAAGATCGGCATATTTTGGTGTATGTAATGTTTTCCTGTATGCTTTTTCCTATGTATTGTATTCTTCAAAGCGTCGAAAATTTTGTGACGTTTCGTTTATATTTTTGAGATGGCAACTTCAGATATACAATAATACAACGCCGATAGTTTTTCTTTAATGTATTTCTCAATTTTGTTTAAACTCTCAACTTTCAGCTTAAAATTTAATCTAATTTGTTATCTTTTGTACAAATCAGTACTTTTACTAATACGATCTGAAAAGTTAACTTAGAGTTAACGTTTAGAGCGGCACAGAAGCGCTAAAATTTGGTTAACTTGACCGCAAGATTACTGTATCGCGATTCTACTGTAATTTTTTGGTTCAACGCACTAAGTTTATGAATTATAGGTCGTAAAGGTTTCAGAGCACTTTATCAATAGTATAGGAAGAAAAATATAATCTGAATCTTTAAAGTATTGGTATCATAATAAAGTCTTTCGAAACACATTTCATATGGTGTATTAAATATACCGATTTATTAACCCCTTAAGAGGATTTATCTTAAAATTTTGTCGATATGTATAATAATATTTCCTCAAATATAATATGTTATAGAGAACACCCCAAGTTTTTGTATGCTATATTTTTAGAAACTCCATGATATAAAATTTTAAAGTTATTAGGGTTAAAAAAATTTTATTTTGGAAAACTTCACAATTTATTTATAAGTTTGAGTTAAAATATATAGTGGTAATAGTTTATGCACTTGTTACATATTGAAATATAGTAATATGTAAATATTTGAAAAGTGTTCCGGAAGGCTGAAAACCCGCAATACAGAAAAACTTTATTAATCAAAGTCCTTTGGTAACCTGTGTATATTATTGTTAAATAATTATTATTATATCGACATAATTTAAAGATAAAGCAAAGTTAGTAAAAAAGTCAGTCAATAAGTATGAGCATTTGAAATGGGCTCTTAATGGGTTAATAAATCGGTTTGCTTTAAACACCATGTGAAAAGCACTTTCAATTTTTCAATGATACCCATACTGCTAAAACTAAGAGCGTTGACGTGACAAACATCTTCCTATACTAAAAAGTAATAATAATATAGATTTGGTGGTGAACCGCGCTTATATTCTCGTTTCAATCCGGTTCTTTGCTGTTTAACCAAAAAATTATTATTATATATTATAAGCACTAATTCTTCTAATTTTTGATTATATTAGCAGCACTTTTTCTGTTTTGTAGCGTACAAAAATAGAAATTAGTTTAATTTGACTACAACGACAATATTAGCATAGACAACAACCTGCAGCCATTTTGCCGCGTCGTCGTTAAAATAATCATTTCCATATACACACATGTATTCTATTGTTGACATATTGAAGTCGGTAGTCTGCTGTCTCGAATGTGATTAAAGCATAAACCTTGTTATTGGTTTTGTAAAGTTTTTTGCTTCTGTAAAAAATAGTGTTGTTACTTCCTTTTGCATTTTTGGTGACGATATGTATGTACATATGTCCAAATCAGGGATGTTAAAGTTGGTACAATTGTACTCTTTTTGGTACATTTTAACCTTCTAAAGTACCGTGAATCATTTGGTACAATTTAAAAATTTATCATAGTTCCCCCTTTTTGAATTTTTAGTATAGAAAACGAATTATTGAGTCCTTTTTATTACATTTATTTTTTTAATTGCTATTTCTTTCATTAGGATTTTAAAAAATCCTTTTAAATAGCATTTTTTTATGCAATATGCATTTGGGAAGTTTGTTTTACCCCATTATATAAAAATAAAAACAACTTAAGCTTTAATAAAAACTTAAAGATAATTTTATTAATTCATTAAATAAAGGTTGAGAAAAAGTGTGTTTTAATTTAAATGGTTTATATGAAAAAAAGTTAAAGCTTTTACGTGTTGACCGTATTGATGCCGACAGGAAATAGGACGAGAAACTTCTTCTTATCTTAGCATGTGCATAACTTGTTATACCGGTTATTGCCGGTACCTGGTAGTTTGCAGTAATTGATATTGACAGGGTGCCACATTACTCCCCTCGCTGGAAAAGGGCTACCGGAATCTAACCGGGAGCCTTATGCGTCTTCCACTTGCTGTTGTTTTGGAAACAGCTTCAGGTACTTTGATGTGTCACAGCTAGGATTATTGCGAATAGGCCGCTCTGAAGTTGAATCATTACTGGAGACATCGTTTGGAAGGTGTGGAGTGCTTGGCACGAGATTATTTGACGAAGGAAAAATTACTGTTTTCTCAGATAAGCTTAAAGACTCGGATGCTGGAAGAAAACAAGGTTTTAAACGATCAATAGTAATATTTGTTTTTCGACCCCGCACAAGTAATGTGAAAAATTTTGCAAAACGTTTTAAAACTAAATACGGTCCATCGTAGGGATGAGTGAGCGATGGTCGAATTGAGTCGTTTCGAACAAATACGTGCGTTGATGACTGTAGGTCTTTGGAAATAAACGTTGTCTTTGTAGAGTGATGTGATGTTTGTGTAGGTTGAATATTTTCCATCGAGTTTCGAAATTCTGCTACAAAGTCGCTAGTAGTTGTTGTAGAGTTGTTTTTAAAGAAAAACTCTCCTGGGATACTTAAGGTTGTACCATACACGAGCTCTGCAGGTGATGCATTAATATCCGGTTTGAAAACTACACGAAGGTCAAGCAGAATCGTTGGTAGATGATAAACCCACCTTGATGAATCGTGACATAAGATGGCTGACTTAAATGTTATATGCCACCTTTCGATTAGGCCATTCGCTTGAGGGTGGTACGCAGTCGTTCGTAAATGAGTGGCTCCAATCGTCTGCATTAGTTCGGCGAAAACTGAAGACTCGAATTGTCTGCCTCTATCGGACGTAATCCGATGTGGTACTCCAAATCTGGATATCCAATGAGTCACCAGTGCTTTTGCTACTGCTTCGGCAGACATGTCGGGCATCGGTACGGCCTCAGGCCAACGAGTAAATCGGTCGATGATAGTTAAACAATATCGCTGCCCTTCACATAAAGGAAAAGGTCCGACGATATCGATATTAATATGTAAAAAACGCTCGGTAGGTGGCTCGTACATATCGGGTGCCGATTTAGTGTGACGCTGCGTTTTCGATCGCTGGCACGGTATACATGTTCTGACGAAATTGGTGATTTCTTTTTTCATGCCAGGCCAGCAAAATCTTGAAGTCACCAATAAAGTAGTAGCTCGTATTCCAGGATGAGCTAAACTGTGTAAAGAGTTGAGTACTTGGCGTCGAAAATCTTTTGGGACGTATGGTCGAACACGTGAAGTGGATGTGTCACACACAATTTGTTCATCACAGCCTAAAACATTCAAATACTTTAATACTAGTGAATGGTTTAACGTACCTTGATTTTGTAGCAAATTTTGTAGCTCTTTGTCGTTTTTTTGCGCTGTTGCTAAATCTTTGAAATTTACACCTTGTTGCACAGAGTCGCTGTGATTGTTTACATTTTGTATTCTGGAAAGCGCATCAGCTGTTGAATTTTCTTTACCGGGGGTATGACGAAAGTCAGTTGTAAACTGGCTGATAAAGTCAAGCTGCCTTAACCTGCGTGGTGATGCATTTTCCATTTTCTGTTTGTAGGCGAATATTAATGGGCGATGGTCAGTGACTACGTAACAAGGGCGTCCTTCTATTGCGTACCGAAAATGGCAGACAGCCTGGTAGATGGCAGCTAATTCCCGGTCGTACGTTGAGTACTTCTGCTGCGTCGCTGTTAGCTTTTTCGAATAGAAGGCCAATGGCTGCATGTTGCCGTCAACTTTTTGATGCAGCGCTGCTCCCACGGCTGTGTCTGATGCGTCGACGTAAATGGCTAATTCAGCGCCTGAGACTGGATGAGCTAGTAACGTGGCGTTGCACAATTCGGTTTTGCAACGTTCAAATGCATTTTCGATGTCGAAAGTTCATAGCAATGGGGTTGTGTCATTCTTCTTATTACCTGTAATCATACTCTGTAAAACTCCCTGGTAAGCGATGGTGTGCGGCAAAAACTTTCTGTAAAAGTTCATCATACCAATGAATCTTTTAAGTTCTTGCACGTTAAGCGGTTTTTTGTACTCTTTTATTGCTTCAACTTTTTCGGGCGATGGTGACGAGGTGACCTAGAAAAGTGATTTCTGATTTGCCAAATTCACATTTTTTTACATTAATGGCCAGACGATTTTTTCGAAGTCGCTGAAATACTAAACGGAGGTCTTGACTATGCTGCTCTATCGTGGTAGAGGAAACAAAAATGTCGTCAATGTACGGAAACACATAGTCGACACCTCTAAACACCTCGTTGATCATTCGCTGGAAGGTCTGCGCAGCATTTCGTAGGCCGAAAGTCATGCAGTTGAATTCGTACAATCCAAAGGGCGTACTTATTGCCGTTTTTGGGACATCATCGGCGTGAATCGGTATTTGATGAAAAGACTTTTGGAGGTCGATTTTTGAAAACAATTTCTTACCCTTTAAATTATTTGTGAAGTCCGTTAAATATGGCAAGGGGTACCGGTCAGGCAACGTTTGGGCGTTCAGAGCGCGGTAGTCCTCACAGGGCCTCCATGTCCCATCGCTTTTTTTTACCATATGCAATGGGCTACTCCAGTTGCTTTTGGACGGTTGACATATTCCAGCTTCGGTGAGAAGATTAAACTCCTTCTTGGCTGCAGCTATTTTTTCAACCGTCAGTCGACGAGGCCGGCAAAATGTGGGTTGACCGGTCGTTTCGATTCGGTGAAAAATTGTCGATTTCGTTTTGGAACCGTAAGGCGAGAGTACCGTGATGTCGCTGAATTCTTGTACAAGGTCTGCAAACGGGTTATACGTACTAAATGTTTTGATGACAGCGATTTCTTTAGTCGACGGTAGCTGTAGCTGAGAATCGTGACCGGTGATGTTGTCTATTAATCGGTTACGCCGCAGGTCAATTAACAAATCGTGAAATTTTATGAAGTCTGACCCTATTATTGGCGTCGTCACATCGGCAATGATGAATGACCAATAAAAATTTCGTTTTAAGCCGAGGTCTAGTCTTACGCGTGTTTCACCTGTTACCTTGATCGGCGAACCGTTTGCAGCGTACAATGTTATTGCCGTAGGGCGGATATCTGTGATTTTTGAACAAAGAGGAAGCACAGAGACGTCGGCACCACTGTCAACCAAAAATTTTTTTTGGCTATGTCTGTCGATCACTTGGAGGCGAAAAATATGGCACTTGGTGGAGGATTTTTCGCTAGAATACTGCGCTGTTACAGCATGCACTTGTCACTGCTTAAGTTTGCACGGGCTGCGACATTTTCGTGCATTGCGTCCATACTTTTTATGGTACCAACACTCGTCGGAATCTGAGTTGGTTTTTCTATCGGATGAAGATTGACGGTGCTGGGAGCGATGACGAGTGGTAGTAGGTCTGCGAGATCGAGAACGTGAACGTGTGGTTAATTGATCAAATCTATCACTTAGCTCCCTTATAGCTGTGCGTAAATCACTGATGTCGCTGGCAGGCTCTTTTGCTACTTTACATACGTGTGACGGAGATACAGCATCTACAATAGAGTCAGCTATTTTAGTAAATTCTGCTGCCGTAACAGATGTCGCTGCTACCATCGGCTGAGCAAACGTTGGCAATCGTTTAGTCCAAAGACCCTTAACCGCCGCTTCGCCGACAGTTTTACCTGCCACTCGCTTCATCTCAAAGAAAAGCTCTGAGGGTTTCTTGTCGCCCAAAGGCATTTCCGATAGGAGCCGGTTAAGTCGTCGCTGTTCGCTGTCGGCAAAATGTTCAATAATTCCTTGTTTGACGTACTCAAAGCGGTCGAATTGTGGTAAAGTTGAAATGACGTCTGTTAGTTGCGCTATAGTATCGGGCTTTAATGCTGCAAGTTCGGTGGCGGCCTTTTGCTTGTCAGATGTTATGCCCGATGCAATAAACCAAAAATCCATGGATGTAAACCAAGCTTCGACGTTCGTGTTAGACATCTCTGGAAATGGCAATCGAGCATTGCCATTATTTTGTTCTTCGGGGTCACCAATTTGGGAAGTTTGTTTTACCCAATTATATAAAAATAAAAACAACTTAAGCTTTAATAAAAACTTAAAGATAATTTTATTAATTCATTAAATAAATGTTGAGAAAAAGGGTGTTTTAATTTAAATGGTTTATATGAAAAAAAGTTAAAGCTTTTATGTGTTGACCGTATTGATGCCGACAGGAAATAGGACGAGAAACTTCTTCTTATCTTAGCATGTGCATAACTTGTTATACCGGTTATTGCCGGTACCTGGTAGTTTGCAGTAATTGATAGTGACAGGGTGCCACATGCACTGAAAATTATTAACATGGTTAATTTAGAAATGCAATCAGAAGATGCTCGAATGCATATACTTTTACAAAGTCTAACTTTTTGTTCCGCCAAATAGAACGTTATTTAATGGATGATATATATCCATCGTAGAACTTTACAAAAATCACATTCTCTTTGAAGAAATTTATTGCGGAACAGAAGTAGATTTATATATATCTACAAATAATATCAATATTGATATTGTTAAAGAAATGAAAGAAAATGCAAAACAATTTTGTATAAAATTTTGTGAAGTTTTGAGAACCAAGTCAACTTTAATAACGAAGTTTTAATATGGTTCCATAAATTTACTCCTGAAAATGATTTTTTAGGTAAAACAAGTAGTATTGCACCTCTTCTAGTAAAAATGTTCCCGAATAAAATTTCATATTTTGATTCAATCAATAATAAATTTATAGCTTTAGCTGATGTCGAGCAACTGCAGTCGTTAAAAACTGAAAACATTTGTTGTTTTTGGTCGGCAGTAGCTAATTTACAAAATGAGCTTAATGTCCATATGTTTCCTGGTATTTCTAGAGCCGTTGCTGGAATTTTATCCATTCCACATTCGGCTGCAAACGTGGAAACAGTTTTTCCTTTAGAAATATGATAAAAACTTAGGAAAGAAACAGACTACATGTGCCAACAAAGGATCGATTAAGATCGACAAATTCATGCTGCTATGATGTAACAATTCTAAATAGTTTATTAACTAAACAAATAAGTGCCTGATTTTGATATCATATATTTATAAGACTTATGTACCTTATTTTATTCATACATATAATGTATGTTAAGTTTTGTTTTTTTGTGCACAATTGAATTTTTATGTACTTTTTGTTTTTCTTAATAAATTTTAAAAAAATGGTACCGTGAAGGTCCAAAAAGTACATTTTTTTTTTTGAACTTGGTACCAAATTTGACCCAACCAGTCGCTTTTTTCCTGACATTAATATAGTTTTGAGCAATACTCATATTTCTTTGGTTGACCATATTAAGTGTCTAGGTGTATATTTGGACAGCAAACTTTCCTTTGATCCCCATATTGATATGGTTTATGGTAAAATCTATAGTATATTGCGTAAAATTAATTCTACCAATTTATACTTACCTCTACGAATTAGGTATTACTTGGCACATGCTTTGATGTTTTCGAATATCTTATATATTATTATATAATAATACCGCTTTTAGTTTTCTTGGATATACTTTTAATAACTTTATTAAATATCGGAGCATGATTTTGTTTTATAAAATTATCAAAAATGGCAAACCACCGGAATTATTAAACTCCTTTGTGTTTACGCGTTCTTTTAGAAATCGCTTAATTCGTATACCAAGAATCTCAACATCCTGTTTCGAAAAATCTTTTATTGTTCGGATTGCTACCCTGCAAGAACAGTACGGGTTAAATAACGCGTTATATAAAAAGTACTCATAACCAAAGTATAAGTTAGAAATTCTAAAACTTTCAGTTATTTTATACAGGCCTTTGGGAAAAAACTAACCTATTATCTTCTGTACGTGTGAGCTGATATCTCTTTCTTTCACATTATTACTTAGAACAGAAAACACAATAGTGTTCTCACTCGCACACGTCAGTGCTAACGTGTATATAACTGCCTAATTAACGGTAGGCATATTGGTAGTATTATATTATAAATAACTTTTTAGTTAACTGATAAACATATCCGTTATTACTACTTAATAAATAACTTGTTAATTAACAGGTTTATATATCGATTAGTTAACCGTTATTAATATAGGTTAGTGCTACTGATTACTACCAGTTATTGTATTCCTAAAAATTGGGTATTGCTACTGCATTAATAAAAGCCATTTTTAATGTTTTCAATTTATTTTATTTTAAGAAAAAGGTACATAAAATAACATTAAAAAAGAAATATAATAAAAACAATTGATTAATTTAAAGTTTAAACTTTTGGAGGTCACTTTGAGATCTTAATTTAAAAAAAGTAAAAAGTATAATAAAAATAAAAAATTGTTCATTTAATGTTGTAATAATAATTAAAAATATAGTTAAAACAAAAACAATTAATTTAAAGTTGTAATAACAATAAAAACTATTATAAAAACAATTAATTTAAAGCTTGTTGAGAGATCAAAAACTTATGAGGTATTTTACATTCATTTTTTTTTACATTTTTTTTTTTGAACGAATTTGTGTTGTTTGTAGCGGTTATGGCTTAGCTCGATGCTTTTTCTTAATTCTTTTTCAAAAGAATTTCGCCCTTCTGCTGCAAAAACATCTGAAAACATAAGAAATTATTAAAAGGAAAACTACATTTTTGACGGTCAGTGTTCATACCACTAAGAATTTTATTGATGAGCGTCAGCTGGACCAACGCTCGCTTCTCTTTTCTCCCATCAAAATTAAAAAGGCTAATTAGCTTGTCGTTCATAATTTTTCTAAATAATTCATCCACCGTTCCTTTGCCACCTTTGAGCTGGAAGAGATATGACTTCTGTAAATAGTATATAATTTACATTTATTTTTAGTAAATGGCAAATATGGTATGCAATAAATTTTAAAATACCATTGCCTCGCGGTATACCGGGTTCTCCAACTTTTCCTCAACGTCCTGTGCAGCATCAATTGATGACAATGGTAATGTAGCCCCAATTTCTGTATACAGCTCATTATCGTCCTCGCCGGTTAAGCGGATCACAGATTTTTTTATCTTTTCCAAAATCACTTTGCATTCTCTGGTAGTGTGATTTTGTGCCATTAAAACACAATTATCGACAACCTTAAAAATAAATTAGAATAAGTTTTTTCTGAAGTATCAATTAAAATATATGAACATATGTATATATAATTACGTTTTCTTTCATTCCTTTTTCTAAAATTTCCAATCGTTCCTTTATTTGCTTTTGGTTCTCCAAAATGGTGTTTTGATTTTTTAATATAGTTTGGAGAACACTTTCTGGCGGTTCTGGATTGGAATCTTCTCTTCTCAGAATTTTGCTCTCAATCATATTTCTCAATTGTATTTCGAATTTGTTGAAAATTGTTTTCTTTTAATTCCTCCTAGCTTTTTTTCTATTGATAAGTAAACAGCTATTATTAATATAATTTACCATTTAGTTGTTGATTGATAGAATTCTCCAACCTTGTTGTTTTAAAAAAAAATTGTTCAAAATCGTCATTTCCTTCTGCCATTTTTCTTCGAAGTTGTAAAGTAAATTTTTAATTGAATGGTTTTAAATAAATTGAAAGTTATAACTAAAAAATGCTTAAACGTATTTTAGAAATTTAATTTGAAAAATCGTGAAAAATATTATGAATTAATATATACTTATTTTTATGAGGAATACAGAAATATTTATAATGTATGTCTGCTCTGCAAATACTCAGTAGTTCATGATTATTTTGACTTGCCACAAGTATACCTAACCCCGATAATGATTCTATCGGCTCTTGAAAATAATTTTCTCTTTGGTAAAAACTATACCCAATTACTATATCATTTCCAGCTTCCTTTCGTATACTTACTGCCTTAAAAGGCCCTACTTCTGAACTAAAGCAAAATGAATCTTTTTCCTTTTGAACATCTATATTAAATGAACCCATTTTTGAACATTTATTTAAAATTATATTTGAATCCTGTCTTTCTTGAAGCCTAAAACATAACTGCTCTAAGATTTTATTAGGTTTCTTTATTAATTTTTTCATATATTGCATATAATTTTCAAACTTATAGGCAGAAAAATTGTCCAAAGGCCCACACTTCTTTGCACAGTCGGACAAATGTAATAAACCATGAACATTGAAGCTTATCAAATGCTCGCCATATAAAATGCCAAATAAATTCACAAATTCTTCTAACATTTCTTGGGCAACATTTCCTTCGCGCTCAAAAGATTCGTTACAGGAAAGAAGTCTTATTCCAGCATGCAAAAGAAGGAAATGATAGTACGAATCTTCATCTATACAATCTTTTAAAACAAATATTCCTGAATACAGTAAGAATTGCCTATATTCAGTCAATTTCCAGTTAGAAAATTCGTCGAAGCTTCTACAAACGCGCCCAAACTCAGATGGCACAAACTTGGAAATATTATTTAATTTTTTGTTCATCTCAGTAACATTTCCTTTTTTAAGGATCAAACTTAAAAGCTTTTTTGTCACTCCGAGGTCAACTAAATGCATAGGTTCAAGGGGGAATTGCGACACCATTCCGAAATTATTAATTTCAAGAATGTTTTGCTGCTGTCGAAATTGGAAACTATGATGTTCTAAATCCGTCCTATTTTTAAATGAAAAATCAGACCGCAAATCATGAACCTGCTTAGAAAAGCTTTGTAGATAAGCCCCTATTTGGCAACACTTTGGGCAACTTTTTTTACCATTATGTGACTGTACACTTGTTACAAAAGCCCTAGCTGGCGAGTCACAAATGAAAAAACGAATGTTAAATTTTTTAATTATTTCACCTGGTCCAATTTTAAGCCCAACTTCTCTTAGTAAAGTAACTTCATCACAAAAGTCTTTCATAAAGTCATTTATATTCCAAGGTTTTTCTTTTCCAGAGAAGCATGCTATAACAAAGGGATTTTCTTGAGGATGTCCACACACTGCTCCTAAGATTGGCCACAAAACTCGATTGGAACTCTTAAACAGCTTTAAACCATCTATTCCTACGTCGATCTGAACTTCATCCCTATCTTTTAAATATTCAAAGGAGCCTGCACTAAAATAAGCTTGAATTCCTAAATATAAAAACTCTCCGCATGGAATACATTGAATTGGAATTTTTCGTTTTTGGGTACCAAGAAGACTTTTAGCGCAAAGCGGCAAGTTAGGAACTCCCATTCCTTTTAAAGTCTGCAACAAATCTGTCACAGTATTTTGAGACACATTATTACGAATAGCCCATGACTTGAGCTGGTTTATATCAGTATTTTGGGAAACATTCCCCATTTCTTCAATATTTTCCGATATCTCCACTTCATGTTCCAAAATATCCGCATTTTCACTAGCGGACGGACAATTTTCTACACTTTCTGCTCCATCAACAATTGCAAATTTATTTATATTTCGGTATATTTCCACTCTTCTTTTAAATTTCTTTTTTTCAACGCTTAAAGCATTTTTTTATTCATATTATTTATATTTTTAATTACTTAATTTAATTTTTTCACTTTTAAGAAACGTTTTTTTTTTAACTTTACGCGCGTCTTGACTTTATTTTTTTATGAAAGTTCTTTGGTTCATATTAGTGCTGCCATTTTTTTACATACATAAGTAATCGAGTACAGCTGGCACTCAAACTTGTTCATTAGTAACACAAATGCATTATTTGTTCTTAGATAACTAATTTTGTGTTTCAAATGCTATGAATTGAAGAATGTAATGAAAATATTTCAGTATTTTTGAATTGTTATACTATATTCATTTAATTCATAAAATAAATTAAGTATATGTTTCCATATCATAATTTATTTTATCCGACTCCTTCTTTAATAGCACTTTGCTACAGCACTAAGTATTAATGTGCAAAATGATAGAAAGAGTAAGGTATAACACGCTTCTTTAATCGAAAAGGCCATTTCTTTCTTACTTAAGGTGCTTATGGAATACAAGTGTGCGTATGTATGTGTTGAAATTTAAAAATCTTTAAATGTATTGGTGTATCGGTTAGGCAGGTTTTGCAGGGTAGGCTTTGGAACTTGTTGCCATTTTTGTTACGGATTTTTTCTTATTCAAATAATGTTTTTCGGTTAAAAATTTTAGACTTCTTAAATACTCTTGATTAGCTACTGATGGATGATAATTATGATATTTATATTTTTAATGTGGCTGGGAAGCCTTAATCTAAAGTGATGTCATATTACTATTTTTTATTTTTCATTTTATTAGTTTTAATTATGAATTATAACTATAGATTAATGAATATTTTATACATGTAGCTTAAGCATTAATTACTTGTAATATTGATGTTTGGCCTTAATGGCTTAATATTACGTAAATAAGTGGATAAATAAATAAAATAAATAAATTTAAAACCCTATTTAACATCCTTGGTCTAAACACTTAATTTTTAGCAACGACAATTTAAATTTGCTAAAAGGTGTTGGAACTTCTGCTTTACTTTGCTTCTGTTAAATAGAAGCAAAGAAAAAGTGTTTTAAATTAATATCTCCAGGACATGGTGCGAAATTTGCCGCATTTTTTTTCAAGCCTTCCTCCAATTTCCACCATTTTTAAACGCTCCCCCTAAAGTGTTAAGTTTCTCTGCTAAGGTGTCCCAATGCTCAGCCATGCTTTTAGCGCCGGTGGAATTTACAAATCTTAAAAAGTTATTTTTTATATTTCACTTGACTTAGGTTAGGTTAGGTTCCATGGGCAGCCATCGAGAGACAGCTCACTTGGGTCCTTTAGCGGTCCCTTTGTGATACCCAGCGCCAATGCCCATCCCGAAGAGCAGTTATTCAGATGGCGTCACTGCAAGGTTGAGCCAATTCGTCTTCCTAATGAAGAGAAGAAGCAATCTTAGTTCTTTTTTTGATAGATCCTCTAAACAGGAAAACACCGGTTCTCCCAGGTATTTTTCCCTAATGCCCCGTAGCCCAGGGCATTGACAGAGAAAGTGAAGCACAGTTTCCTCTTCCTCCTCATCATGACAACTTCTACAGTAGTCATTGAATACCAGACCCATTCTTCTAGCATGAGTCCCAACAGGCCAGTGTCCAGTTATGACCGACACGATGGTCCTGATTTGGTTCCTATTAAACCTAAGTAGAGATTTGGTTCTCCGTTCATCATATCCAGGCCAAAGTGCCCTAGATGTGGAGCAGGTGGACTCACGGGTCCATCCCTCTTGCGCAATTCTATAGTTCTCGCGCCGCATGAGCAACTTACAGTGAGCCATTGGAAGGCCAATGAATTGATCAATGAATGTTTAATCCATACGACCACCTTCCTTGGCCAGCTCATCTGCTACCTGGTTTCCCGGGCAATTTGAGTGCCCTGGTATCCAAATAAGCGTTAACTCCGAATGTTCAGCGATCTCATTCAAAGACATCCGACATTCCACAAAATAAAAAAAATCCCGCGATTTTTATAACAAATTGTTTGTCTACGCAAAATAAAAACAAAATATTTACAATCGTAAGCAAAATACCTTTCATTCGAGTACCCACACATAGTTATAAGGGTGGGAGGGGCAATTTTTTTACCCCCAGAGGGACCCAGAAGTCCCGCTTGACCTAAATTTTATTAATTTCGTATTTTTTACACAATTACCTTTAATTTGAGTACCCATATATACCACTAAGTGGGCGGGCCGCTTTTTTTGATCCATGAGGTCCCAGGGGCCTCAGCCCCCTTAAATTTTAATTTTGGTTTTTTCTTTTTTTATTCCAGAGGGGGTCCAATTTTTTTTTTCGTACGCCCCGTGAAGTGCACTTTTGCCAATATTTTAGATATATGTAAATTAGAAAATATTTACAAAAATTGCATTTCACATATCGTCAAAACAATAGCCTTATCACCAATTATAAATTTTCAGCCCCAAAAAGACTACCAGGTAAAAAGCAGAACACTAATTAATTTTTCCTTTTTTGTTACTTATAATTATGACTTATGAAAACATATTCGATTTTTTAAGTTTTAATATACTGAATTTCGTATGGAAATTTGACGGGTTTAACTCGTATAAAATAAAAATATTTTTTACGAAAAAGGTCTCAAATAAATAAAAACTTTTGGTTTAAATTTCACGTTATATTTTTAATTTGTAAAATAATTAAATTTCTGCATTAATTTTCTTGATTTTTAATTAATATTAACCTTTATAGTGCAAACACCTTTGCATTACGATGCAACTTAAAACAAATTTTAATGCTTTTCTCAATAACCATAAGGCATTTATAATATGGTTATATTTTTTCACATTTGGTAATTTTTTCAAAAAAATTGGTTGTAAAAATTTCATTGGTCGTGGCAACACTGTTGCTGAACGAGTGCATCAGGGATGGTTAAGTCAGTACTCTCGCGCTTTTCAGTTTTATTAGCCAGGGCTGTCAAGTCGTCAAAAAATTGTTCTAACTCCGACCGTGGCTGTCAGATTTGACGATTTATCCCCAGACGTGACTATATTTGAACCTCTTTGGCGTTGAAAATTTTTTGTTTGGCAATATTTAAGAAAGTTGGCGAATATTTTGACAATTTATAAAACGAATCTTACCTTCTCTTTTTTTATATGGAAAAATGTATGAGAACAGTAGTCGTGTTCTGTAATTCGCTTAAGCTAAATGTCTATCGCATACAATTTATAGAGTTGATTTTGCGATTTTTGGCTACGAATGCAATTCTTTAACGTGCATTTCTAAAAACGGCAATGTAATTAAAATTTAATTCGACGCAATATTAGCGTTTAATGTCATCGCTAAAATGCTTAAATGTTGTATTCTCTAAGCCAAATAAATAGTTGTTGCTCTCCCTGCTCGTCTATACCAGAAATAAAAATATTGCGACATATATTGCAGTATATGTCAAAATTACGTTATGTTTAATGAAGACACCACTTTTTGTACATATTTATTGCCAGCAATTAATGCTGCAATAATTGTTAGTAAATATCCGTTGACAAATATTGCTAACATAAAACGTCAAATTTGGTTGTAAATTGAAAAAAAGAAGCGAAAAGAAAAAAATGGAAGCAAATTGAGTGGGAAAGAAATTAAGTTTGCAAAATGGTGGCAAATTATATTTGAACTAAAAGATTTAAATCAGAGTTCCGAAAAATTCATATATGATCGCTCATATTTAACCATTCATGAATTTGTTAATGAATGAGGAATTTAAAACGTGTAATTTTTTCACAACCATGAATGAATTGTGAATTTTTTTGCCAATTCATTCATGAGCGTGAGGAATAATAAATTTTTGCCTTTCCTCAGTCATGAAAAATGAGGAAACAAAAAATTTTCTTAACGCTCCTCACCAGTAATGTTGTTGTTGCTCGGCAGTTTGCATGACCACAGCACGAAATGCCTTTGTGTGTATTTTGTTTTTGTTAAAGGCAACGAGCCAAAGTGTGTGTTGAATTTTTTGTAGGCAAATATTATTAAAAAAAAAAACTAAAAGAACTGCACATATCGTCATCTTAAATGCAGAATAATATAAAATCACAGTTTTCATAAGAAGCAAACAACGTTGTAAAATGGAAATTAATTGAGATATAAAAGAAATTTTAAATATTTAGAATAAAAATGCGATAACCGATTTTTTTTTTTTTGATAAAAAAATATTATTATTACTGTTATTTATTTAGTTATGTGTGTTACGTTATTTTAATTTGTAATTCTCTGAAGCAAAACGACGAATCATCAACGAAAGTATGATAATATTAAGTTAAACAATCATTTAAAACATTAAATAATTAAATATTTCTGTTAAGTTACAGGTATAATAGAATATAAAGATAATGTACATGGTTATAAATGCAATACTGCGTTTAAACAATAAATTTAAATATGGTTAAATGCACATATAAAAACGAATGGAGTGCGTTGACATGGTGAAATAAGTTTACTTTTATGATGCAGTGCAGGCAGTACTGCATTTGAGAACGTAGAGATGTTATATTATTAGAGATATTATTATGACATATTATTTATAGTTTTTTATTTCTAATTAGAAGTGGATTAAACTAAAAAAAGTACTTCATTAAATTTAAATTAATTTTAAAAATCCAACTTTCCCATTATAACTAACGTGTATTTTGATGTACTTATAATGAATTTTCTCAATTGAATTTTTCTTTACAATAAACAAGTTTTGTAAAAAAATTTGACTCATATACATATATGCATATTTGTCTCCATATAAGGAATTATTTCGAAAAAACTTCTGCAAGAAGTAAATTTTAATTAGTTAATTTCTGAAAAATTTAAATAAGAAGAATGAAAGAGTTTTTCAATTAAAAGTAGTATTGATAGCAGCCCGCGTATTCAGTGAAAGAAAATGTTGTATAAAGAAGCACTTATCCTAAAAAAAAATACAATTAGTATTTAATAAAGCCGTAAAAGGATTAACACAAAATTTAGCTAAACATTTTATATTCCAGCACTTTATAAGAAATGCTATTATTCTAAATATGTAGAAGACAAGTAATTTATTATTTAAAACCAAAGGCTTTATAACAGTCTTTTTGAGGATATTGATGATGGACGACTTGGAAGAATGCAATCCTAACAAAAATACCAGATTATTATAAATAAACTTGGAAAAAATATTTCTATTGTATTATAAACTTTCTATATTAATAATGAAGATATATTCTGATCCAATAGCAACAGATTCATTATAGGGAAATTCAACTGTATTAACATTTATTAAAAACTAAATATGTACATATATAAACTCATAAGGTTGGAAAACGAAATAAATGATGGAAAAATCATATAATAAAAATAATGGCAGTCTGCTGAAAGCAAAAAACTAAGGACCTGCAGATGGTACTATTTATTCTTGGAAATTCATAGCGTATAGGAGTGCAATGGGTTAAGCTGTGATATTTCTAACAGTCCAATGTAGAAGAAGCTAACAGTCATACTTAATAAAGGGTTTTCAATACATATATATATATATTGATTCGGTTTATATTTATTTTACAGCACTGTTTTTCTTTTTGCTTATGCAATATTGTGCAGTTTGATCACTTATTCCACTAACACGTTCAGAGTATGAAACAGAATACCCATTTTTGACGTTAAAAAAATAATGTGTTCGTAAAAATATATCAAATACTCTGCTAATTTTTTTTTAATTAAGATTATTCATTATGTTTTTTAAGGAAATTATTTACTTAATGATAAGCCATTTTTGATTTTGTTAATAGCTTGGATATTTTTTAAGGTGGAAGTTTAAAATTTTTTTTAAATATTTAAGGCTAGATTACACTATCTCACATTCCATAATACTTTGTGAGATAGAAATCAAATGAGTTTTGTTTCGACTGTTAAAAAAATATAATGCAACATTGCAGTTTGTAGTCACACTATCCCACATGAACATGCTTTTGTTAAAATTCAACCCTGATCCAATGAAAAGTATTAGCGTTTAGAAAAATTTCAAAAAACAATGAAGTCGTATGGGATGTCAAACTTTTTTCGTTATACTTGTGACACATTGCATTCACACTATCACACTTTGTCATATTACTTGAGTTTTTGACATGTATTAATACAAAGTATAATAGTGTAATCTAGCCTTTAACGTGAATCGTAATCAATAAACAGTCTATTTCATTTGCTTTGGATTTTAGCAAACGATATTTATACTGTTGTAAAAAATTCTTTGATGCTTTTAAAAGGGAACGTTTTTTTCTTAAGCAGACATAAAGGCAAAACTCATTGAAAAAAAAAATTCCAAGTACTCAATACGTGTTGTTGTTGTAATACAGTTTTGGTTTTACCAACCAAAACTGTTGTTCGTTGATAACATTTTTCTTAAGTAGGTAACAAATATTTGAAATTAAAGTAAAAAAGGCTTGTTTTGCTAAAAATTATGTGTAAAAGCAAATGTGACAGCAGGTACAATCGAACTTCCCTATAATATATCTGCATGGGACCATAAAATCACTTCATTTACGTTAAAAAAGCAATAATTTTACAACTTTGGTTTTTGTTCTAATGTATTTTACTTGTAGATTTGTAATTTGTAATTTTGAGAAACAGCGCTCAGGTTTCTATACTTGCTCATGGAGTTTTTTTTTCAATAAGTTTTGCCTTTATGTCTGCTTAAGAAAAGGACCGACCCTTTTTAAAGCATAAATTTTTTTTGCAATAGTATACATATGGTTTGCTAAAATGCAAAGCAATGTATCATTGAAAATTTTGAAATAGACTGTTTTTTGATTACGATTCACGTTAAATATTTAAAAAAAATTTTCCACCTTAAAAAATATCCAAGCTATTTACAAAATCAAAAATGGCTTATCATTAAGTAAATAATTTCCTTAAAAAACATAATGAATAATCTTAATTAAAAAAAAATTAGCAGAATATTTGATATATTTTTACGAACACATTATTTTTTTTAACGTCAAAAATGGGTATTCTGTTTCATACTCTAAACGTGTTAGAACTGCACAATATTGCATAAGCAAAAAAGAAAAACAGTGCTGTAAAATAAATATAAGCCGAATCCATATATATGTATATATATGTATTGAAAACCCTATATTAAGTATGACTGTTAGCTTCTTCTACATTGGACTGTTAGAAATTTCACAGCTTAACCCATTGCACTCCCATACGCTATGAATTTCCAAGAATAAATAGTACCATCTGCAGGTCCTTAGTTTTTTGCTTTCAGCAGACTGCCATTATTTTTATTATATGATTTTTCCATCATTTATTTCGTTTTCCAACCTTATGAGTTTATATATGTACATATATAGTTTTTAATAAATGTTAATACAGTCGAATTTCCCTATAATGAATCTGTTGCTATTGGATCAGAACATATCTTCGGTATTAATATAGAAAGTTTATAATACAATAGAAATATTTTTTCCAAGTTTATTTAAAATAATCTGGTATTTTTGTTAGGATTGCATTCTTCCAAGTCGTCCATCATCAATATCCTCAAAAAGACTGTTATAAAGCCTTTGGTTTTAAATAATAAATTACTTGTCTTCTACATATTTAGAATAATAGCATTTCTTATAAAGTGCTGGAATATAAATTGTTTAGGTAAATTTTGTGTTATTAAATACTAATAGTATTTTTTTTTTTAGGATAAGTGCTTCTTTATACAACATTTTCTTTCACTGAATACGCGGGCTGCTATCAATACAACTTTTAATTGAAAAACTCTTTCATTCTTCTTATTTAAATTTTTCAGAAATTAACTAATTAAAATTTACTTCTTGCAGAAGTTTTTTCGAAATAATTCCTTATATGGAGACAAATATGCATATATGTGTATATGAGTCAAATTTTTTACAAAACTTGTTTATTGTAAAGAAAAATTCAATTGAGAAAATTCATTATAAGAACATCAAAATACACGTTAGTTATAATGGAAAAGTTGGATTTTTAAAATTAATTTAAATTTAATGAAGTATTTTTTTTTAGTTTAATCCACTTCTAATTAGAAATAAAAAACTATAAATAATATGTCATAATAATATCTCTAATAATATAACATCTCTACGTTCTCAAATGCAGTACTGCCTGCACTGCATCATAAAAGCAAACTTATTTCACCATGTCAACGCATTCCTAATGATGCTGCATATTAATTGTGTGATTATCATTTTTATATGTGCATTTAACCATATTTAAATTTATTGTTTAAACGCAGTATTGCATTTATAACCATGTACATTATCTTTATATTCTATTATACCTTAACTTAACAGAAATATTTAATTATTTAATGTTTTAAATGATTGTTTAACTTAACATTATCATACTTTCGTTGATGATTCGTCGTTTTGCTTCAGAGAATTACAAATTAAAATAACGTAACACACATAACTAAATAAATAACAGTAAAAATAATATTTTTTTTATCAAAAAAAAAACTGGTTATCGCATTTTTATTCTAAATATTTAATATTACTCTAATATCTCATATAATTTCCATTTTACAACGTTTTTGCTTCTCATGTAAACTTATGAAATTTGATGTTACAATATTCTGCATTTAAGATGACGATATGTGCAGTTCTCTTAGTTTTTTTTATTTCAATAATATTTGCCTACAAAAATAAAAAACAACACACACATTTTGGTTCACCAGTCAAGAAATAATTTTACAAAAAAAATACACACAGACTAAACGTGCTGCCCGGCGGGGAAAATTGCAAGCGAATCACTTTTTAGGCCTTTAAGAATGTTTACAATGGAATTTTTAGTAAACTTTTACTTATTCCACTCTGCCTTTTTTGAAAAGGTCTTTTAGAAAGGTTTTTATTTAATATTTTACAAATTCAAATTTTCTATTCTAAGATAAGGCCTGTCGCAATCGTTTTATTAGTAGTTATTATAGAACGTGTTGCAAGTTTAGTTATTAATTTACTCACTTCGTATTATTAGCCACAACAATTAAACTTGGATAAAGCTTTATTCTTAAATCTTTTTAGAGCCCCTTCCAGAAGTGTTTAAAATATATGCAAAAGTGCAAGGTGTTGGTCTCCAAAGACACACCTTGCTAATTGGTAATAAAGTTGGAATGCGGGTGGCAGATCTTATGTCTGCAAAAAGGCCTTCTATAAGGCCTATTTACTACTTGATTTTCCCGCTGGAAATGGTTGGGAAAATCGCGTTTTTTTCCTTGTGAAGAATTTTATCGTGAATTTTTTCAAATTTTTCATATCTGAAAAATCACATATGAATTTTTTGTTTTTGCTCACTCCTCATGAGCGAGGAAAATCAAAATAGTTTTTTTCCTCACCCTCATGAGGATGAATTTCCAGAAAAATTTTTAAATTTTCACGCTCGCTCATGAATGAAGAATGAGCGAGCGTTTCGGTACTCTGATTTAAATAATTAAAAATAACCACGAACATTTTTAATAATTGCAAAATTTATTTTTGATAATATACATATTTCTTAATCGTTCTTTATTATTTAAATTTATATTAATTTTTTAAGCTTGAGGTTTTTTATATATAAAAATATTAATATTTTGAATGTTTTTAATTTTAAGCTCTAGGTCTTTTTTATATAAAAATTATTAATTTATTTAATTATTAATTCGATATTTCGCTAACCTTTGGTTAGCATCGTCAGGAAAAATTAACAATATTTTTAATAATACAAACAATAAAAATTATAGAAAAAATTATTTCAAAATTAAATTCAAAATCCGTAATATTACGTAAATAAATGGATAAATAAAAATCCTATTTGTCATAAAATTAATTTCAAAAAACATATTAACAAAAATAAAAATATTATAACTAGAGTATAACAATTCATATAAACTGCAAAAAACATTTCCTATCCTTAAACCAAATTCAAAAATCAATTCATATAAACTGAAAAAATAACTATAAAACTAATTCGAAAACCATATTTACAATAATAAATTCTGATTAAAGAATAATACCATAACATATAACAATTTTTTGTAAATTAAACTTATTTTATCTAACATATTTATGTAAATCTATTTAATCTATCTCTTAATAACTAAATTTCTATAATTACTAGCTATATTTTCTGTGTCTGCTTTGAAATTCATTCTTTGTGTTGTTGGTGTATTGATTATGTGTAACATTTCTAATATATATCTACGTTTGTAGTTGGTTTCAGTGTTTAAAACTGATGCATTTTCAAAATTTGGACAGTGATTCAATTCATAACAATGATGAGATAATGCTGTTTTTTAGAATTAATGTTTCTATGTTTTTGATCTGATCTATGTCCAGCAACTCTAGTCCAATTAAAACTGAATTTAAAAATATTAATTTTATTTTAACAAAAAAAAAAAAAAAAAAAAAAAAAAAAAAAAAAAAAAAAAATGTTTAATAAAAAGACCTCAAGCTTGAACAAATTAATATATATTTAAAAACTAAAGATCGAATAAGAAAATATTGAAACTAACAAAAATAATTTCTGCAAGATTCCGTCACTTTTTACACTACACCTTCTTCCTTGATATGTTTGAAAATTATGAGTTAACATTTTCCCATGCCTTTAACATAAGCTGAGCAATAAGAAATATTCCTCTGTTACTCTGCCGACGTTATTGCCAAATTGCTGAGATATTTACTTTTGGTGTAGACCCGGGGCAAAACCCCTTAATTTTTAGCAACGACAATTTAAATTTGCTAAAAGGTGTTGGAACTTCTGCTTTACTTTGCTTCTGTTAAATAGAAGCAAAGAAAAAGTGTTTTAAATTAATATCTCCAGGACATGGTGCGAAATTTGTCGCATTTTTTTTCAAGCCTTCCTCCAATTTCCACCATTTTTAAACGCTCCCCCTAAAGTGTTAAGTTTCTCTGCTAAGGTGTCCCAATGCTCAGCCATGCTTTTAGAGCCGGTGGAATTTACAAATCTTAAAAAGTTATTTTTTATATTTCACTTGACTTAAAGTTGAAGAAAATTTTTTACCTGTAACGGGCAAATTCTTTCTGCTCCTCTTAAAATAGAATGAGCATGTTTTTTGTTCTTTTGTCACCCTTTTGGTTATTTCTTCCATTATAATGTTAACATTAATTTTATTTAACAAGACACATTAAATTAAAAAACAATAGTATATAATTTCCCTTTTAGTACCAAACATTAAAATTTACTACAAGAAATAATCTAAATTTAGAACATTATATATTTATTCCAATTTTTAGAAACACGAAAGGGCCACTATCACAACTTGCCGTTAGTTAAAAGTACGATTTTGTCGGACGTTTAACAAGTTATTTATTTTTTTAGCTTAACTTAAGCCTACCCGGTAGGATCAACTTGTCTTTAACTTATTGTTTTGCTCACTTAAATTTAAGCAAAATTAAAATAGTGAAAAACTTTTTATATGTGGTACAAAATCCTACTTTTATCGGCAAGTTGTAATAATGACCGTAAAACTACATTTTGTACCATGCTGTGCTTTTATTCAAAAGATAATAAAAAGATTATTTTATTTATTTTTTATTTTATTTCTTATAATTTAAGAGAAGTTGAAATTTTGAAAATGTCATTCTTCAAACAGTTAAGAGCAAAACATTTTTTCAACTTGAAATTTTAATTCTTATAACTTGTAAGTATGTATACTCAATTAATGTTTTTTTTTTTTTGATTATTATTTGTGTTTAATAAAATAATATAAAAAAAGATCTCAAGCTTGAAAAAATTAATATATATTTAAAAAATAAAGATCGAATAAGAAAATATTGAAATTAACAAAAATAATTTCTGCAAGATTCCGTCACTTTTTACACTACACCTTCTTCCTTGATATGTTTGAAAATTATAAGTTAACATATATACGTTTTCCCATGCCTTTAACATAAGCTGAGTAATAAGAAATATTCCTCTGTTACTCTGCCGACGTTTGTGACGGACACTGCGTTTACATCGGCCAAAATATCTAAGAAAAAAAATCCCATCCCTGAGGGCCACCACTATTCAAGTGTAAAAAAAATACAACCCTACGGGGTACTAAAAGAGTACGACCCTACGGTCTTACATACTTGGCGTGGGTATACCGAATTTAAAAGAAAAATGATTCAACAAGTGTGCGTCAAGTGTGAAGAAGCTGTTCTTTCTGGCCAATCCGGGTAAATTTCTTTTGGGTACAGTTCCGGTGAAAAGAAAAAAAAATAATAAAAGTTCATACCACATAACACGTAATAAAACCTAAGTATTAGGGCACGGGAAAAACAGCTTGGAATCTGTTGTAGAGGTCCAACAAGGAACCCGCTGACGAGGCAGGAAAGTGAAAAAAATAAGTGACGGTGATATTGGCAAAGTTATAAGAGCACAGCAAGATCCCCGAACCCCGGCTCCTCTAATGCGCCCGGCAATGACAGTTACACGAATCGCCAAAGAATAGTGTTGCTTTAACGGAGGCCAGGTAACACACACGTCTCGAATTGTAAAGGGCCGGGAGATAACACGCCTTCGCTGAGGGTGGGATCGTTTTAAAGAAAAGAGGGACATTTTCAATGTACGTAAGGGGGCTTATTTGCCGGAAGACGCATCGTTTTTTTTTGCTAACAGCCAGACCTGGCCTGACTTGCTGCAGCCGTTGTCCTTACAACAAACTCCTTCAACACCAATAGATCGTCACTAAAACTACCTCCTGCCCTCCCTCAAAACAAAAAAAAAAAAAAGGGAAAAGAAAAATCACCGTAGCCATATCCGTGTCCCCAGCCACACCATCTGGAAATTAAAAGGCCTTTTAACACATCATGCTTACTGGCCCCAACTTTTAACTTTATTAAAAATAGCTTTGCGGCATTTGGGTAAAACCCTGAAAAAAGACGAGAGCATCGAACATCCTTGGTGCCGAAGTTTTCAGCAGCGGTACAGTAACAAGTCACCACTAACCAACAAACACCACGTGTTGGTGGATCAACGTATGAAACTAACCAACAAACACCACGTGTTGGTGGATCAACGTATGAAACCAACCAACAATACACCACGTGTGGGAACCACCTGCTTACACAGCCCAGGGAAGACCTGCGTCCAATTTGAAGATTTAAGATAAATAAATAATCGTTTTTTTTAAAGTTTAATTAAATTTCGCTGGTACAAACTGGACTTAATTTGGTTGACCACCCGAAATTTTAAATCTGTATTTACGAAAATAAATTTCAACACCATATATACCCACATTTAGAATTGATTTTATAAAACTAGATTCTGATTTGGTTGACCACCCGAAAGTTTAAATCTGTATTTACGAAAATAAATTTCAACCCCATATATACACACATTTAGAATTGATTTTATAAAACTGGATTTAATTTGGTGGTGCAAGACAGACTTTAAATTCAATTAAGAAACCAAATTTAAAAGTGGTTGTGCCCACCAGGATTTAAATTTGGCTAAACAAACTAATTTTAGGAAATTTTGCAAACTGGAATTAAATTTGCTTAGCCTAACTAGAATTTTTAAATTTAATAAAACGCACTAAATTAGTATCCGATGGCACAAACCAGGCATAAGTGTGCGTTACCAAACTAAATCCATGTTTAAGTAAACAAACTAAATTTCTGTTTGATTCCCCGAACGAAATTCAAATCTGATAACATAAGTTAAAATAAATTACAAAATTTAAATGTAATAAAACCAACTAAATTTGACCTTAATTCAGAATCTAATTTTCCAAGCTAGACTTAAGTCGGATTTTACAAGAATAAATTGGTGTATACAAACTGACCCTTAATGATAGAAACTAAATTAAAATGTATTGATACCAACTAAGTTTAAATTTAATTAAGCGAGCTAGATTTACATTTAATTATATAAATTCAATTTGATCCAATTATACCAGCTAGATTCTAAATTTGGTTGTGCAAACTGCACTTAAATTTGATTGAGCAAACGCATTCAGATCTTTATACGAATCTATAAAAAAAAAAAAAAAAAAACTAATTTTTTTGAACACCCTTTAAAAACTAGCTAACTAACGTTAAAAGTAACGAAATTTATAATCATTGCTGACCAATAATTAGTTATCACTAACCAAATAATTAGTCATCACTAACCAAACAAATCGTTGTCGCTAACCGAATAAGTAGTTATGACTAGCCGAACAATAAGGTACAACTGACCGAATAGATGACTACGTCTGGCCGGATAGATAACCTGACATGACTTAAGAAGCAGATAGGTAAACCTACCGAATGAATAAGTGTAACTAATTAAAAGTCAGATGAATAAATGACCTTAGGAAGAATATGTAGTTCAGCAAGCTAAATTTAAATTTAATTACACCAACCAAATTTTAAATTAAATTAAACAAACCAAATTTTAATTTAAGTAAACAGATTAGATTTAAATGTAATTTTACAAACTGAATTTAAATCTAAGTCTACAAACTAAATTCAAAGTTAGAAACAAACTAAATTCGAATTTAACCAAACCGTGTCAATTTAAATTTGTTTAGACAATCTAAATTTAAACGTAATCCTACAAACTAAGTTTAATTAAACATATTAAATTTAAATTCAATTAAAGAAACCAAACTTAGGTATAGCTCGGCAAGTTAAATTTAAATTTGTTAAGCTGATTAAATTTAAATTCAAGTAAACAAATTGAATTTAAGGGTACCAACCAAATTTTAAATTTAATGAAACAAACGGAACTTGCATTTGATCATCTGGACTCAAATGTATTTAATCTAACAAATAATAATTGAATAAACAAAGAAGTTCATAAAGAATTTAATAGATAAATAAGCAAACAATTATTAGAATACCTAGCGACCTAACAAATTAAATATTTAATTAAATAGATACTGTAAAACTAGTTAAGTACTTGAGATATGAACTAAGTCTAGAATAAATACTTAAGAAGCTTAGATAAGAAACCGAATAAGTTACAACATAATTTTAAATAAATAACTAAGCAACACCAATAGAAATACTTAGAATAACCGTTAGTCTTCTAACGTAACCAAACAACTAGTTTTTTTTGCCCACGTAATTTTTGTAGCACGGTCAACCCTGTCACAAAAAGAAAAATAGAAAGCAATTAAAAAAACCTAAAACCATTATCTTTCTTTTGGGTAGAAACTTACCTGTTGTTATCCGAATCCGTTTACTAATATAGTTTTTTTCTAACCAACCCAATTAAGACCCAAAAGGGGTTGGAAGACTCCCAATACGGAATTTTAGGCCTTTGAGTAATTTTTGAAACAAAAAAGAAAAAAGAAAACTCTCCCAACAAAAGTAAACCAACGTAAACCACTGAGATTCTATTTTTGTTTTTTTGTGACAATAAATTGTAATAGGGTGACCCCTGTAAGCCCAATAGATAAATAAGAAAATAAAACGAAACAAAAAAAAAAACAAAAAAAAGAAAAATCAGCCGTGTTGCCAGTTGGGTTTTTTTAAGCTCTCGGTATAAATAGTCGTTTTTATAACAGAGTTGCCATTACGTAGACAAAAAAAAAAGAGTTACGTAATAGTTATTTATCTAAGATTATCATTAACCGTTAGAAGAAAAAGAAAAACCGGACATCATCCATTTTATATAAGAAATTGTAACTCTAAATTTATTATTGTAATCACTAATACTAGTTGTCCTACCATAATTATTACCTTTAAGTAAAATAACTAAGACAAATAAAAAAAAAATTTATTGTATACTTGTTTTGGAATGAGAAGTAAAACTTAGAAATGTTTTGAATTAATTGCATTTGGTTGAAAAGGTAACAGACGTGCGGTGAAGTGGTAAGTAACGATTAGGGGCATTACTCCAAATTCATTTTTTTTACAGGCAATGAGTAGTGCCACGGATGGCAGTAACATGTCATACGGGGTGGGCAGCCTGTCCAGGACAAAAACAACTGGTCCTGAAGACTCGAGGCAATCTTGTCGAAAACTGCGGTTAAGTTTTCACTAATGTCAATCAACAATCGGTCGTTGTTTAATGTTCTTTTTTTTTGTTTTCTATCGCTTCGGTATATTAACAGCTTTCGTTTTTTTTAGGCACGAATTAAATTGTGTATGTGTGAGTAGATGGACGCGAACCCCCCATTTCCGGCGAGCTTCAGCCCAAACACCAGCGTGCCATTGTCCATCGCGAAGCGAATTTGAGAGGTTTTGATTTGCGTCGAAACGTTTCTCAAAAAGGTAATATCACTCAAACTCCCACGCACATCACACAAAAAATGGCGCCCAACGTGGGGCCCGAAAGAGACTTAACCCTTCGGATTAAATTTATTTAGCCTGGAGGTGTTTTAATTCTTCTTTTCTGGTTTCCACACCTTTGAAAGTTTCAGGATAAAATTTTCAACCCAGTAACTTGTTTTTTTTTATACTTTTGACGATTGTCCCGGAAGGTGTTAATTACATACCATTCCTGCGTTGCGACGGCATCGTATGGAGAAGTTAGGTATTGGGGATCTCGGTTATCGGACCTTATAGAGGACGACCTATGTCCTGGAAGGTGTAAAGCAAACACCAAGCCTGAGATGCAATGGCATCCGACATGAGCGACGAGAACTGAGGGAGTCGAATGGATCGAGCCGAATCGAATCCGTAACGAGAAACCTGATGCATCGGCTATATAGCTAGGCGATCAGACGTTTTCGTTATTGGAGGAGAGGAGAGGAAAGTCTAGAAGATTCACTCTATGTCGTTTTGTCTTGTGTATTCGTTTGAAGTTGATTGATAAAGGAAGACTTGTTGATTACAACACTTAGCGCACTATCCGAGTAAAACATTATTTTTTTTGACATGATTGATTCGTAAAGCTTTTATCATACTTGAACATCGTATGATTTTCTTTTGACTTTCAAATCTTAGTACAAAATATTTAACGATTTTATGCTCGAGTAAGAATGTTACATTTCGCCACTACGTTTTGTTACCAAATTTTCAACCAGAATATATTTCGTATACTTATATTAAATTAACATACATATTTTAAAAAAAATATTAACTCATTAGTAGCAGTTAATAACGCGGTAGATTAACAATATTTTTTTTTTGAAATTTATAAACACTTATAATAAACTTATAACTAACATGACTGAATCTAGTTAGCAAATAAAAATAGCATCTTACAAATTAATTATTATTATTAATTATTATTAACACGATTATTTACATGACCAGGTATTTAAGTCTTTAATGTTTTTACAAATTGAATTTTTTTTCTATATTAATTAATTTTTCTATATTAATATGATTATAGTCCATGATTATTATAACAGTATTTTTGATATTGATTTTTTTTTGGACATTGGCTAAATACATTTGAATTTAACTCCGTATTCATGAAAGATTGTTGATTTTGACAAACGTTTGCTAAGAAAAATTTACAATTTTTTTTGGGTAAACTTTTGTTGAATTTAGAATCGCTTTATGAATTTAGGCAATAAAATTTTCATAAATCTTTTTTTTTGTTTTTTTAATATTGGAATTGTGAAATTGTATGACAATTTCCAACCACATTTACATTTGAATACTTTTTTTATTATTGAATTTTCATAATTGGTTTCCTGACTTGGGAGCGTAGTTTTCTCCAGGGTTAATCCGTATTGGAGAAGTTTCCACCATCGGTATTAGTTGGGTATAGTCGGTAGATTTTTTTTTACTAGCGTACGGTTTTGGACCAAGGATGAGTACTAGGCAACTTCGATCGTCCAGTAGAAACCAGGCCAGCAGCAACGACGAGATTCCAACAACCACTACGACAACCACGGTAACCAATCAAAACACAGCACCTATAGTTTCGACGAACGCGGTGACTCCATTACTGTCTATAAGATTCCCACCCGGATTTGGACCTCAAACCCATTCGTCGCCCGATAGTTTTAGTACTATACGTACACCGACCTACAGTAGTATTACTGCCAGGGAAATAAGCGGACAGACAGGTGACCAGGGTACTCGTGATTTAGATTTGAGGAACATGTATCGGAATAATTTACCCCCTGTTGGTGAGGAAGTTGACCCGGAAATAGTTATTACCGAGGAAGGATTGACGCTGAGGGACTATGTCAGTGCATCGGTGGGAGCTGCACAGGCGGCAATTATGAATGAAGTTCAAAACATGCAACTTATGCTACCTCAATTGATCCGGGAGTCTTTGCGTTCCGAACGTGGCATTTCTTCGGAGAACCAGACTTTCCGTAACAATGTACCCTATGACCAACAGCGTGCATATCAAACCCCTTTTAATAACAGTAATAGCAGACCACCGCCAGCCCAACATTTTGCACATAATGATCCTCAAATGTTCCGACAACAACGCCCGCGTCAGCCCAACCTAGCTCAACCGATATTCAATAATGCTCCACAAAATTTCGACGAACAATACCCAGGTTTTGGAAATTCACCTTCGTTCCATGGCTTTAAACCAATAACTCCTAACCAATTGGAAAAATGGGGGATAAGGTACGATGGTACAAATAAGTCATTAACGGTTGAGGATTTTGTATTTCGGGTGGAGGCATTGAAACACGATTACAACTGTTCATGGGAAGTTATAATGAAAGGTTTTCATCACTTAGTAACGGGGGAGGCAAGTAACTGGTTCTGGTCCTTTAGAATGAAGCATCCGATATGCGACTGGCAGACGTTTAAACATCATATGATAAAAAAATTTAGAAACTTCGAAAGTGACTTTGAGATTCAAAGGAGAATAATGGAGCGCAGGCAAGCGCCAAATGAATCGGCGGATATGTTTATAACCGAAATAGTCAAACTTAAAAATCAAATGAGGGTAAGCGTGCTAGAGAGCGAGTTGGTAAAAATTGTTAAAGACAACTTGAAAGACGGATTGGCTCAACTGGTTTTCCCCATTAGGATTGACAGTCTGGATCAGCTTCTGGAAGAGTGCAAAAGGGCAGAAAGAAATATTGCCAAGCGAACTTCGAACCGTACGCCTTTAGGTCATTCTCGACGTGTTTATGAAATGGACTTGTTCGACCAAGAGCAGATAGATGAGCAGGCACAGCAGGTTGAGGCACTCCAAAGAGACAATTTTCAAGCGAAAAACCTCACGTGTTGGAATTGTAAAGCCCCCGGACACTCGTTCATTGAATGTCCAGTCGTACAACGCAATGTCTTTTGCTACAAATGTGGGTTCGAGGACGTAACTAGCCCAAATTGCCCCAGATGTGCGGGAAACAGCAAATTGAGCATGCGGAAAACTGGGGCGGCGTGTTCAAACCTAACTCCCTCCCAGTAAAAGATAATTTTTTAAATTTTACGTTAACAGAACAAGACCAACCCCATGAAATGATCGACGCAAACCCAGACAAAGCCCAACTTCCAGATAAGGAAAATGCCAATACCAACGCCAAGGATGATGAAGGCCCAGAAACTGGATGTACAAAAGAATATTTGCAAACAAACAATAACTCAAGGCCACACGGTCTCAATCCAGGCCTATCGTATGAACAGCGCCTAGAAAACTACAACCAAATTCGTTCCGAAATTTTTACAGATTATGTACCCATAGTTAGCAATAAAATCCGAAAAACCAGAGAAAGATACGCCGCAAGAAAAGAAGAGAGGAAAGTAATAGCATCCACGGTGATAGGTAGCGAGGACGATATTAGGCCCTATATGACAGTCATAATTAATGATTATCAATATCAAGGACTGTTAGATAGTGGAGCCTCTGTAAGTTGCCTCGGGCGAAACTGTATAGAAAACGTTAAACAAATGAATGCAAAGGTACTTGATTTTAAATCTTCTGTGCGTACGGCGGATGGGAAACAACATTTAATAATTGGCAAAATTTTCATAAAAATTAAATATGGAAATAAATTTGTGGAAATGATGTTATATCTAGTACCGAACTTAAATCAAGAACTGATTTTAGGGTACGATTTTTGGAAAAAAGTAGGTCTAAAGGTTTCATTTGAAAATAGTATAGTCGATGAAGTTGCTCTC
The DNA here is from genome assembly GCA_943735925.1 of Pollenia amentaria. Taxonomy (NCBI): domain Eukaryota; kingdom Metazoa; phylum Arthropoda; class Insecta; order Diptera; family Polleniidae; genus Pollenia; species Pollenia amentaria. The sequence continues at coordinate 95,047,762 of OX031007.1, forward strand.
ACAGATTCGGAGGAGGCCAAGATACACCCGTTAACGTCACGTCAACGAAAAATTCTGGAAAATGTAAAACAATCGTTTCGGTGTTACACACAGTATGGCCTAGGAAGGACGGAGATCGAAAAACACACGATTGACACTGGAGATGCACCGGCCAAAAAGATGAGACACTACCCCGTGAGTCCAGCAGTGCAAAAACTGATATACGCTGAACTTGACAGGATGATCGAACTGGACGTAATCGAAGTCGCCACAGGAGCAGAGTGGAACAACCGTATGACCTTGGTCATTAAGCCCAACAAAAACAGGCTGTGCCTCGACGCCCGGGAGCTCAACAAGGTTACGAGGAAGGATGCGTACCCTCTGCCCAATATAGACGGTTTACTGGCGAGGTTAGGAGATACCCACTTTATCTCATCAATCGACCTCAAGGACGCCTTCTGGCAAATCCCTCTGGATGAGGCAAGCAGATCAAAGACAGCGTTCACAGTTCCTGGCAGGCCTCAGTATCAATTCAAAATGATGCCTTTTGGACTGTGCAACGCTGCCCAGAGGCTTTGTCGATTGATGGATAGAGTTGTGCCATCTGAGCTAAAGGATAGAGTCTTTATATACTTGGACGATTTACTGGTAGTGTCCTCAAACTTTGAAGATCATATGGACATGCTTCGGATAGTAGGGCAGAAATTAACGAACGCTGGGCTAACGATTAACATGCAGAAGTCAAAATTTTGTTACCGCGAGTTGAAATACTTGGGCTATATAGTTGGCGGGGGAAAACTAAAACCGGATGAAGAAAAAGTTAAGGCGATTTTGGATATTAATCCACCGAAAAACCAAAAGGACGTGCGAAGATTTTTAGGCACAGTAGGGTGGTATCGCCGCTTCATTAACGATTTTTCTACCCTTACGGCACCTCTAACGGATACCCTTAAAAAAACACCGATATTTACTTTTACCCCTGAAGCAACAAAATCTTTTGAAGAGCTCAAGCGTCGGCTAGTAACAAGCCCAATTTTGTCCAGTCCAGATTTCGAAAGGCCATTCTTTGTCCAATGTGACGCTTCTAACGTAGGAATAGGGGCGGTTCTATTTCAAAAGGACGATGATGAGGGCGAACATCCTATTGAATATTTTTCAAAGAAACTGAACCAGGCCCAGAAGAACTATTCTACAACGGAGAAAGAGTGTCTCGCAGTAGTTCTGGCCATAGAAAAATTTCGCCAATATATAGAGTTGATGGACTTTACGGTCATCACAGACCATTCTAGCCTGAAGTGGCTGATGCGTCAGCAGGATTTGAACGGGAGACTTGCTCGGTGGAGTTTAAAGCTTCAAGGCTTTAAATTCAATATCGAGCATAGAAAAGGAACAAAAAACGTTGTCCCCGATATGCTTTCGCGTCAAGACATGGAGGAATTGGTTTTGAACAGTGGCCCATTAATGGATTTTAACTCTGAAGCCTTCAAAAATAAAGACTATCTATCGTTAATAGACACTGTAGGGCAAAATAAGGACCGATTACCCGATTTAAAAGTTGAGGATGGTATTATATACAAAAGGGTAAAATTTAATAGAGATGGAATCGATGGGGAAGATGACTGTTGGAAGGTATGGGTGCCGTCCGAGTTGACGGAGAGTTTAATTCGAAGATCACATGTGGACAATACTTCACATGGAGGCGTAGCGAAAACGCTTTTTAACATCCGCGAATATTTTTATTGGCCTTCAATGACAGGTCAAATAAGAAACTTCGTTGGAAATTGTAATACCTGCAAGGAAGTTAAACACCCAAAACAAATCTTACGTCCCCCCATGGGAAGTGAAGTAAAGACCCAAAGACCATTCCAGAAAATCTATGTCGATTTCCTTGGGCCATATCCTAGGACTAAAACGGGCAACACTTTCATTTTTATAGTCTTGGACCACAAAACTAAATTTGTTCTGCTAAAAGCCTTATCTAAAGCAACCACCAAAGTAGTGATTAAATTCCTACGAGACGAAGTGTTCTACAAATTTGGAGTGCCGGAGGTATTACATTCCGATAACGGCAAACAATTCGTTTCCGAAGCCTTTGGGGAATTCTTGAAAATGTTTGGAGTCAGGCACATGCGCAGTCCTATTTATTCACCTCAGGCTAACGCAAGCGAGAGAGTGAATCAGACTATACTTAGTTCGATTAGAGGTTTCCTGGACAATGATCAGGCTAAATGGGACGAAAACTTGTCAAAAATTGAATGTTCACTTCGCGCATCTGTTCATTCGTCTACTGGTATTTCACCCTACTTCGCATTAACGGGATACAACATGATTACTCATGCTGATGCGTACGAAATATTGCGGAAATTAAAATCATCTGGAGAGGGGGATATGCTAATACTGCCTAAGTCCTCACAGATGCAACTAATTCACCAAAAAGTCAATGAGAAACTTCATGATGCTTACCTAAGAAACGTTAAGTCATATAACCTCAAGAGCAGAAGTATAAAATACACCCCTGGACAGGAGGTTTATAGGAGGAACTTTGTCCAAAGCAAATTCGCGAAGGGAATAAATGCTAAACTTTGTAGGCCCTGGCTGAGGTGTAGAATACGGAGGGCAATAGGTAACAGTCAGTACGAAGTCGAGAATCTCAAGGGACAGTTAATAGGCGTAATACACTCACAACATTTAAAACAATAGGATATTTGGAATTCACATGGTTAGACTGGTTATCGTAGGTCGAAACAAGATTGAACGAGTAGTGAAGGACGGGAGTTGCCAGATTGGCCGGTTTCCCAACTCTTTTCACTCCACAGGTGAGCGAAAAGAGCTGGCTTTGTGACGGACACTGCGTTTACATCGGCCAAAATATCTAAGAAAAAAAATCCCATCCCTGAGGGCCACCACTATTCAAGTGTAAAAAAAATACAACCCTACGGGGTACTAAAAGAGTACGACCCTACGGTCTTACATACTTGGCGTGGGTATACCGAATTTAAAAGAAAAATGATTCAACAAGTGTGCGTCAAGTGTGAAGAAGCTGTTCTTTCTGGCCAATCCGGGTAAATTTCTTTTGGGTACAGTTCCGGTGAAAAGAAAAAAAAATAATAAAAGTTCATACCACATAACACGTAATAAAACCTAAGTATTAGGGCACGGGAAAAACAGCTTGGAATCTGTTGTAGAGGTCCAACAAGGAACCCGCTGACGAGGCAGGAAAGTGAAAAAAATAAGTGACGGTGATATTGGCAAAGTTATAAGAGCACAGCAAGATCCCCGAACCCCGGCTCCTCTAATGCGCCCGGCAATGACAGTTACACGAATCGCCAAAGAATAGTGTTGCTTTAACGGAGGCCAGGAAACACACACGTCTCGAATTGTAAAGGGCCGGGAGATAACACGCCTTCGCTGAGGGTGGGATCGTTTTAAAGAAAAGAGGGACATTTTCAATGTACGTAAGGGGGCTTATTTGCCGGAAGACGCATCGTTTTTTTTTGCTAACAGCCAGACCTGGCCTGACTTGCTGCAGCCGTTGTCCTTACAACAAACTCCTTCAACACCAATAGATCGTCACTAAAACTACCTCCTGCCCTCCCTCAAAACAAAAAAAGGGAAAAGAAAAATCACCGTAGCCATATCCGTGTCCCCAGCCACACCATCTGGAAATTAAAAGGCCTTTTAACACATCATGCTTACTGGCCCCAACTTTTAACTTTATTAAAAATAGCTTTGCGGCATTTGGGTAAAACCCTGAAAAAAGACGAGAGCATCGAACATCCTTGGTGCCGAAGTTTTCAGCAGCGGTACAGTAACAAGTCACCACTAACCAACAAACACCACGTGTTGGTGGATCAACGTATGAAACTAACCAACAAACACCACGTGTTGGTGGATCAACGTATGAAACCAACCAACAATACACCACGTGTGGGAACCACCTGCTTACACAGCCCAGGGAAGACCTGCGTCCAATTTGAAGATTTAAGATAAGTAAATAATCGTTTTTTTTAAAGTTTAATTAAATTTCGCTGGTACAAACTGGACTTAATTTGGTTGACCACCCGAAATTTTAAATCTGTATTTACGAAAATAAATTTCAACACCATATATACCCACATTTAGAATTGATTTTATAAAACTAGATTCTGATTTGGTTGACCACCCGAAAGTTTAAATCTGTATTTACGAAAATAAATTTCAACCCCATATATACACACATTTAGAATTGATTTTATAAAACTGGATTTAATTTGGTGGTGCAAGACAGACTTTAAATTCAATTAAGAAACCAAATTTAAAAGTGGTTGTGCCCACCAGGATTTAAATTTGGCTAAACAAACTAATTTTAGGAAATTTTGCAAACTGGAATTAAATTTGCTTAGCCTAACTAGAATTTTTAAATTTAATAAAACGCACTAAATTAGTATCCGATGGCACAAACCAGGCATAAGTGTGCGTTACCAAACTAAATCCATGTTTAAGTAAACAAACTAAATTTCTGTTTGATTCCCCGAACGAAATTCAAATCTGATAACATAAGTTAAAATAAATTACAAAATTTAAATGTAATAAAACCAACTAAATTTGACCTTAATTCAGAATCTAATTTTCCAAGCTAGACTTAAGTCGGATTTTACAAGAATAAATTGGTGTATACAAACTGACCCTTAATGATAGAAACTAAATTAAAATGTATTGATACCAACTAAGTTTAAATTTAATTAAGCGAGCTAGATTTACATTTAATTATATAAATTCAATTTGATCCAATTATACCAGCTAGATTCTAAATTTGGTTGTGCAAACTGCACTTAAATTTGATTGAGCAAACGCATTCAGATCTTTATACGAATCTATAAAAAAAAAAAAAAAAAACTAATTTTTTTGAACACCCTTTAAAAACTAGCTAACTAACGTTAAAAGTAACGAAATTTATAATCATTGCTGACCAATAATTAGTTATCACTAACCAAATAATTAGTCATCACTAACCAAACAAATCGTTGTCGCTAACCGAATAAGTAGTTATGACTAGCCGAACAATAAGGTACAACTGACCGAATAGATGACTACGTCTGGCCGGATAGATAACCTGACATGACTTAAGAAGCAGATAGGTAAACCTACCGAATGAATAAGTGTAACTAATTAAAAGTCAGATGAATAAATGACCTTAGGAAGAATATGTAGTTCAGCAAGCTAAATTTAAATTTAATTACACCAACCAAATTTTAAATTAAATTAAACAAACCAAATTTTAATTTAAGTAAACAGATTAGATTTAAATGTAATTTTACAAACTGAATTTAAATCTAAGTCTACAAACTAAATTCAAAGTTAGAAACAAACTAAATTCGAATTTAACCAAACCGTGTCAATTTAAATTTGTTTAGACAATCTAAATTTAAACGTAATCCTACAAACTAAGTTTAATTAAACATATTAAATTTAAATTCAATTAAAGAAACCAAACTTAGGTATAGCTCGGCAAGTTAAATTTAAATTTGTTAAGCTGATTAAATTTAAATTCAAGTAAACAAATTGAATTTAAGGGTACCAACCAAATTTTAAATTTAATGAAACAAACGGAACTTGCATTTGATCATCTGGACTCAAATGTATTTAATCTAACAAATAATAATTGAATAAACAAAGAAGTTCATAAAGAATTTAATAGATAAATAAGCAAACAATTATTAGAATACCTAGCGACCTAACAAATTAAATATTTAATTAAATAGATACTGTAAAACTAGTTAAGTACTTGAGATATGAACTAAGTCTAGAATAAATACTTAAGAAGCTTAGATAAGAAACCGAATAAGTTACAACATAATTTTAAATAAATAACTAAGCAACACCAATAGAAATACTTAGAATAACCGTTAGTCTTCTAACGTAACCAAACAACTAGTTTTTTTTGCCCACGTAATTTTTGTAGCACGGTCAACCCTGTCACAAAAAGAAAAATAGAAAGCAATTAAAAAAACCTAAAACCATTATCTTTCTTTTGGGTAGAAACTTACCTGTTGTTATCCGAATCCGTTTACTAATATAGTTTTTTTCTAACCAACCCAATTAAGACCCAAAAGGGGTTGGAAGACTCCCAATACGGAATTTTAGGCCTTTGAGTAATTTTTGAAACAAAAAAGAAAAAAGAAAACTCTCCCAACAAAAGTAAACCAACGTAAACCACTGAGATTCTATTTTTGTTTTTTTGTGACAATAAATTGTAATAGGGTGACCCCTGTAAGCCCAATAGATAAATAAGAAAATAAAACGAAACAAAAAAAAAACAAAAAAAAGAAAAATCAGCCGTGTTGCCAGTTGGGTTTTTTTAAGCTCTCGGTATAAATAGTCGTTTTTATAACAGAGTTGCCATTACGTAGACAAAAAAAAAAGAGTTACGTAATAGTTATTTATCTAAGATTATCATTAACCGTTAGAAGAAAAAGAAAAACCGGACATCATCCATTTTATATAAGAAATTGTAACTCTAAATTTATTATTGTAATCACTAATACTAGTTGTCCTACCATAATTATTACCTTTAAGTAAAATAACTAAGACAAATAAAAAAAAAATTTATTGTATACTTGTTTTGGAATGAGAAGTAAAACTTAGAAATGTTTTGAATTAATTGCATTTGGTTGAAAAGGTAACAGACGTGCGGTGAAGTGGTAAGTAACGATTAGGGGCATTACTCCAAATTCATTTTTTTTTACAGGCAATGAGTAGTGCCACGGATGGCAGTAACATGTCATACGGGGTGGGCAGCCTGTCCAGGACAAAAACAACTGGTCCTGAAGACTCGAGGCAATCTTGTCGAAAACTGCGGTTAAGTTTTCACTAATGTCAATCAACAATCGGTCGTTGTTTAATGTTCTTTTTTTTTGTTTTCTATCGCTTCGGTATATTAACAGCTTTCGTTTTTTTTAGGCACGAATTAAATTGTGTATGTGTGAGTAGATGGACGCGAACCCCCCATTTCCGGCGAGCTTCAGCCCAAACACCAGCGTGCCATTGTCCATCGCGAAGCGAATTTGAGAGGTTTTGATTTGCGTCGAAACGTTTCTCAAAAAGGTAATATCACTCAAACTCCCACGCACATCACACGTTATTGCCAAATTGCTGAGATATTTACTTTTGGTGTAGACCCGGGGAAAAACACTTAATTTTTAGCAACGACAATTTAAATTTGCTAAAAGGTTTTGGAACTTCTGCTTTACTTTGCTTTTGTTAAATAGAAGCAAAGAAAAAGTGTTTTAAATTAATATCTCCAGGACATGGTGCGAAATTTGCCGCATTTTTTTTCAAGCCTTCCTCCAATTTCCACCATTTTTAAACGCTCCCCCTAAAGTGTTAAGTTTCTCTGCTAAGGTGTCCCAATGCTCAGCCATGCTTTTAGAGCCGGTGGAATTTACAAATCTTAAAAAGTTATTTTTTATATTTCACTTGACTTAAAGTTGAAGAAAATTTTTTACCTGTAACGGGCAAATTCTTTCTGCTCCTCTTAAAATAGAATGAGCATGTTTTTTTTTCTTTTGTCACCCTTTTGGTTATTTCTTCCATTATAATGTTAACATTAATTTTATTTAACAAGACACATTAAATTAAAAAACAATAGTATATAATTTCCCTTTTAGTACCAAACATTAAAATTTACTACAAGAAATAATCTAAATTTAGAACTATATATTTATTCCAATTTTTAGAAATACGAAAGGGCCACTATCACAACTTGCCGTTAGTTAAAAGTACGATTTTGTCGGACGTTTAACAAGTTATTTATTTTTTTAGCTTAACTTAAGCCAACCCGGTAGGATCAACTTGTCTTTAACTTATTGTTTTGCTCACTTAAATTTAAGCAAAATTAAAATAGTGAACAACTTTTTATATGTGGTACAAAATCCTACTTTTATCGGCAAGTTGTAATAATGACCGTAAAACTACATTTTGTACCATGCTGTGCTTTTATTCAAAAGATAATAAAAAGATTATTTTATTTATTTTTTATTTTATTTCTTATAATTTAAGAGAAGTTGAAATTTTGAAAATGTCATTCTTCAAACAGTTAAGAGCAAAACATTTTTTCAACTTGAAATTTTAGTTTTTATAACGTGTAAGTATGTATACTCAATTAATGTTTTTTTGATTATTATTTGTGTTTAATAAAATAATATAAAAAAAGATCTCAAGCTTGAAAAAATTAATATATATTTAAAAAATAAAGATCGAATAAGAAAATATTGAAATTAACAAAAATAATTTCTGCAAGATTCCGTCACTTTTTATACTACACCTTCTTCCTTGATATGTTTGAAAATTATGAGTTAACATATATACGTTTTCCCATGCCTTTAACATAAGCTGAGCAATAAGAAATATTCCTCTGTTACTCTGCCGACGTTATTGCCAAATTGCTGAGATATTTACTTTTGGTGTAGACCCGGGGCAAAAACACTTGATTTTTAGCAACGACAATTTAAATTTGCTAAAAGGTGTTGGAACTTCTGCTTTACTTTGCTTCTGTTAAATAGAAGCAAAGAAAAAGTGTTGTAACTTAATATCTCCAGGACATTGTGAGAAATTTGCCGCATTTTTTTTCAAGCCTTCCTCCAATTTCCACCATTTTCAAACGCTCCCCCTAAAGTGTTAAGTTTCTCTGCTAAGGTGTCCCAATGCTCAGCCATGCTTTTAGAGCCGGTGGAATTTACAAATCTTAAAAAGTTATTTTTTATATTTCACTTGACTTAAAGTTGAAGAAAATTTTTTACCTGTAACGGGCAAATTCTTTCTGCTCCTCTTAAAATAGAATGAGCATGTTTTTTGTTCTTTTGTCACCCTTTTGGTTATTTCTTCCATTATAATGTTAACATTAATTTTATTTAACAAGACACATTAAATTAAAAAACAATAGTATATAATTTCCCTTTTAGTACCAAACATTAAAATTTACTACAAGAAATAATCTAAATTTAGAACATTATATATTTATTCCAATTTTTAGAAACACGAAAGGGCCACTATCACAACTTGCCGTTAGTTAAAAGTACGATTTTGTCGGACGTTTAACAAGTTATTTATTTTTTTAGCTTAACTTAAGCCTACCCGGTAGGATCAACTTGTCTTTAACTTATTGTTTTGCTCACTTAAATTTAAGCAAAATTAAAATAGTGAAAAACTTTTTATATGTGGTACAAAATCCTACTTTTATCGGCAAGTTGTAATAATGACCGTAAAACTACATTTTGTACCATGCTGTGCTTTTATTCAAAAGATAATAAAAAGATTATTTTATTTATTTTTTATTTTATTTCTTATAATTTAAGAGAAGTTGAAATTTTGAAAATGTCATTCTTCAAACAGTTAAGAGCAAAACATTTTTTCAACTTGAAATTTTAATTCTTATAACTTGTAAGTATGTATACTCAATTAATGTTTTTTTTTTTTTTGATTATTATTTGTGTTTAATAAAATAATATAAAAAAAGATCTCAAGCTTGAAAAAATTAATATATATTTAAAAAATAAAGATCGAATAAGAAAATATTGAAATTAACAAAAATAATTTCTGCAAGATTCCGTCACTTTTTACACTACACCTTCTTCCTTGATATGTTTGAAAATTATAAGTTAACATATATACGTTTTCCCATGCCTTTAACATAAGCTGAGTAATAAGAAATATTCCTCTGTTACTCTGCCGACGTTATTGCCAAATTGCTGAGATATTTACTTTTGGTGTAGACCCGGGGAAAAACACTTAATTTTTAGCAACGACAATTTAAATTTGCTAAAAGGTTTTGGAACTTCTGCTTTACTTTGCTTTTGTTAAATAGAAGCAAAGAAAAAGTGTTTTAAATTAATATCTCCAGGACATGGTGCGAAATTTGCCGCATTTTTTTTCAAGCCTTCCTCCAATTTCCACCATTTTTAAACGCTCCCCCTAAAGTGTTAAGTTTCTCTGCTAAGGTGTCCCAATGCTCAGCCATGCTTTTAGCGCCGGTGGAATTTACAAATCTTAAAAAGTTATTTTTTATATTTCACTTGACTTAAAGTTGAAGAAAATTTTTTACCTGTAACGGGCAAATTCTTTCTGCTCCTCTTAAAATAGAATGAGCATGTTTTTTTTTCTTTTGTCACCCTTTTGGTTATTTCTTCCATTATAATGTTAACATTAATTTTATTTAACAAGACACATTAAATTAAAAAACAATAGTATATAATTTCCCTTTTAGTACCAAACATTAAAATTTACTACAAGAAATAATCTAAATTTAGAACTATATATTTATTCCAATTTTTAGAAACACGAAAGGGCCACTATCACAACTTGCCGTTAGTTAAAAGTACGATTTTGTCGGACGTTTAACAAGTTATTTATTTTTTTAGCTTAACTTAAGCCAACCCGGTAGGATCAACTTGTCTTTAACTTATTGTTTTGCTCACTTAAATTTAAGCAAAATTAAAATAGTGAACAACTTTTTATATGTGGTACAAAATCCTACTTTTATCGGCAAGTTGTAATAATGACCGTAAAACTACATTTTGTACCATGCCGTGCTTTTATTCAAAAGATAATAAAAAGATTATTTTATTTATTTTTTATTTTATTTCTTATAATTTAAGAGAAGTTGAAATTTTGAAAATGTCATTCTTCAAACAGTTAAGAGCAAAACATTTTTTCAACTTGAAATTTTAGTTTTTATAACGTGTAAGTATGTATACTCAATTAATGTTTTTTTGATTATTATTTGTGTTTAATAAAATAATATAAAAAAAGATCTCAAGCTTGAAAAAATTAATATATATTTAAAAAATAAAGATCGAATAAGAAAATATTGAAATTAACAAAAATAATTTCTGCAAGATTCCGTCACTTTTTATACTACACCTTCTTCCTTGATATGTTTGAAAATTATGAGTTAACATATATACGTTTTCCCATGCCTTTAACATAAGCTGAGCAATAAGAAATATTCCTCTGTTACTCTGCCGACGTTATTGCCAAATTGCTGAGATATTTACTTTTGGTGTAGACCCGGGGCAAAAACACTTGATTTTTAGCAACGACAATTTAAATTTGCTAAAAGGTGTTGGAACTTCTGCTTTACTTTGCTTCTGTTAAATAGAAGCAAAGAAAAAGTGTTGTAACTTAATATCTCCAGGACATTGTGAGAAATTTGCCGCATTTTTTTTCAAGCCTTCCTCCAATTTCCACCATTTTCAAACGCTCCCCCTAAAGCACAGATTACACACAGATATGTAAAAAGTGACGTGTGAAAAAGGGCCAAATCAGTTGCGAGGGCAGCTTTAGAAGAAAGAGACAAAAAGCGTTTTTTAGTAGTGAAGTGGCAATGTGTAACAATAGGCCGCTACAATCAACAAAAATTGCGTGATCAGAACAAAAACAACAAAACACAAACCGCGTTTAACAAAAGCATTAGTTCAAAAAACGTTTTATTTTGTGCAAAAAAATGTATTTAGTAATATTGTTTTGTTTTATAATATTATTTACTTACTTAAATATTATTTACTAAAACTTAAAAATTAATTTTTGCAAAAGTTTTGCAAATAAATCTTAACTAAATGAATTTGTGTTCATTGTATTGCGACATTAAAGATGATTCAAAGAGAAATGAAAAAGGGCAGCTTTCTAAGAAAGAGACAAAAAATCTACCGTCTCGTGACATATCTGTGTGTAATCTGTGCCCTAAAGTGTTAAGTTTCTCTGCTAAGGTGTCCCAATGCTCAGCCATGCTTTTAGCGCCGGTGGAATTTACAAATCTTAAAAAGTTATTTTTTATATTTCACTTGACTTAAAGTTGAAGAAATTTTTTTACCTGTAACGGACAAATTCTTTCTGCTCCTCTTAAAATAGAATGAGCATGTTTTTTGTTCTTTTGTCACCCTTTTGGTTATTTCTTCCATTATAATGTTAACATTAAATTAAAACACAATAGTATATAATTTCCCTTTTAGTACCAAACATTAAAATTTACTACAAGAAATAATCTAAATTTAGAACATTATATATTTATTCCAATTTTTAGAAACACGAAAGGGCCACTATCACAACTTGCCGTTAGTTAAAAGTACGATTTTGTCGGACGTTTAACAAGTTATTTATTTTTTTTAGCTTAACTTAAGCCTACCCGGTAGGATCAACTTGTCTTTAACTTATTGTTTTGCTCACTTAAGTTTAAGCAAAACTAAAATAGTGAAAAACTTTTTATATGTGGTACAAAATCCTACTTTTATCGGTAAGTTGTAATAATGACCGTAAAACTACATTTTATTATGCTTTTATTCAAAAGATAATAAAAAGATTATTTTATTTATTTTTTATTTTATTTCTTATAATTTAAGAGAAGTTGAAATTTTGAAAATGTCATTCTTCAAATAGTTAAGAGCAAAATATTTTTTCAACTTGAAATTTTAGTTCTTATAACTTGTAAGTATGTATACTCAATTAATGTTTTTTTGATTATTATTTGTGTTTAATAAAATAATATAAAAAAAGATCTCAAGCTTGAAAAAATTAATATATACTTAAATAATAAAGATCGAATAAGAAAATATTGAAATTAACAAAAATAATTTCTGCAAGATTCCGTCACTTTTTACACTACACCTTCTTCCTTGATATGTTTGAAAATTATAAGTTAACATATATACGTTTTCCCATGCCTTTAACATAAGCTGAGCAATAAGAAATATTCCTCTGTTACTCTGCCGACGTTATTGCCAAATTGCTGAGATATTTACTTTTGGTGTAGACCCGGGGCAAAAACACTTAATTTTTAGCAACGACAATTTAAATTTGCTAAAAGGTGTTGGAACTTCTGCTTAACTTTGCTTCTGTTAAATAGAAGCAAAGAAAAAGTGTTGTAATTTAATATCTCCAGGACATGGTGCGAAATTTGCCGTATTTTTTTTTCAAGCCTTCCTCCAATTTCCACCATTTTTAAACGCTCCCCCTAAAGTGTTAAGATTCTCTGCTAAGGTGTCCCAATGCTCAGCCATGCTTTTAGCGCCGGTGGAATTTACAAATCTTAAAAAGTTATTTTTTATATTTGACTTGACTTAAAGTTGAAGAAAATTTTTTACCTGTAACGGGCAAATTCTTTCTGCTCCTCTTAAAATAGAATGAGCATGTTTTTTGTTCTTTTGTCATCCTTTTGGTTATTTCTTCCATTATAAAGTTAACATTAATTTTATTTAACAAGACACATTAAATTAAAAAACAATAGTATATAATTTCCCTTTTAGTACCAAACATTAAAATTTACTACAAGAAATAAGCAAAATTAAAATAGTGAAAAACTTTTTATATGTGGTACAAAATCCTTCTTTTATCGGCAAGTTGTAATAATGACCGTAAAACTACATTTTGTACCATGCTGTGCTTTTATTCAAAAGATAATAAAAAGATTATTTTATTTATTTTTTATTTTATTTCTTATAATTTAAGAGAAGTTGAAATTTTGAAAATGTCATTCTTCAAACAGTTAAGAGCAAAACATTTTTTCAACTTGAAATTTTAGTTTTTATAACTTGTAAGTATGTATACTCAATTAATGTTTTTTTTTTTGATTATTATTTGTGTTTAATAAAATAATATAAAAAAAGATCTCAAGCTTGAAAAAATTAATATATATTTAAAAAATAAAGATCGAATAAGAAAATATTGAAATTAACAAAAATAATTTCTGCAAGATTCCGTCACTTTTTACACTACACCTTCTTCCTTGATATGTTTGAAAATTATAAGTTAACATATATACGTTTTCCCATGCCTTTAACATAAGCTGAGCAATAAGAAATATTCCTCTGTTACTCTGCCGACGTTATTGCCAAATTGCTGAGATATTTACTTTTGGTGTAGACCCGGGGCAAAAACTCTTAATTTTTAGCAACGACAATTTAAATTTGCTAAAAGGTGTTGAAACTTCTGCTTAACTTTGCTTCTGTTAAATAGAAGCAAAGAAAAAGTGTTGTAATTTAATATCTCCAGGACATGGTGCGAAATTTGCCGCATTTTTTTTTCAAGCCTTCCTCCAATTTCCACCATTTTTAAACGCTCCCCCTAAAGTGTTAAGTTTCTCTGCTAAGGTGTCCCAATGCTCAGCCATGCTTTTAGCGCCGGCGGAATTTACAAATCTTAAAAAGTTATTTTTTATATTTCACTTGACTTAAAGTTGAAGAAAATTTTTTACCTGTAACGGGCAAATTCTTTCTGCTCCTCTTAAAATAGAATGAACATGTTTTTTGTTCTTTTGTCATCCTTTTGGTTATTTCTTCCATTATAAAGTTAACATTAATTTTATTTAACAAGACACATTAAATTAAAAAACAATAGTATATAGTTTCCCTTTTAGTACCAAACATTAAAATTTACTACAAGAAATAAGCAAAATTAAAATAGTGAAAAACTTTTTATATGTGGTACAAAATCCTTCTTTTATCGGCAAGTTGTAATAATGACCGTAAAACTACATTTTGTACCATGATGTGCTTTTATTCAAAAGATAATAAAAAGATTATTTTATTTATTTTTTATTTTATTTCTTATAATTTAAGAGAAGTTGAAATTTTGAAAATGTCATTCTTCAAACAGTTAAGAGCAAAACATTTTTTCAACTTGAAATTTTAGTTTTTATAACTTGTAAGTATGTATACTCAATTAATGTTTTTTTTTTTGATTATTATTTGTGTTTAATAAAATAATATAAAAAAAGATCTCGAGCTTGAAAAAATTAATATATATTTAAAAAATAAAGATCGAATAAGAAAATATTGAAATTAACAAAAATAATTTCTGCAAGATTCCGTCACTTTATACACTACACCTTCTTCCTTGATATGTTTGAAAATTATGAGTTAACATATATACGTTTTCCCATGCCTCTAACATAAGCTGAGCAATAAGAAATATTCTTCTGTTACTCTGCCGACGTTATTGCCAAATTGCTGAGATATTTACTTTTGGTGTAGACCCGGGGAAAAACACTTAATTTTTAGCAACGACAATTTAAAGTTGCTAAAAGGTTTTGGAACTTCTGCTTTACTTTGCTTCTGTTAAATAGAAGCAAAGAAAAAGTGTTTTAAATTAATATCTCCAGGACATGGTGCGAAATTTGCCGCATTTTTTTTCAAGCCTTCCTCCAATTTCCACCATTTTTAAACGCTCCCCCTAAAGTGTTAAGTTTCTCTGCTAAGGTGTCCCAATGCTCAGCCATGCTTTTAGAGCCGGTGGAATTTACAAATCTTAAAAAGTTCTTTTTTATATTTCACTTGACTTAAAGTTGAAGAAAATTTTTTACCTGTAACGGGCAAATTCTTTCTGCTCCTCTTAAAATAGAATGAGCATGTTTTTTTTTCTTTTGTCACCCTTTTGGTTATTTCTTCCATTATAATGTTAACATTAATTTTATTTAACAAGACACATTAAATTAAAAAACAATAGTATATAATTTCCCTTTTAGTACCAAACATTAAAATTTACTACAAGAAATAATCTAAATTTAGAACTATATATTTATTCCAATTTTTAGAAACACGAAAGGGCCACTATCACAACTTGCCGTTAGTTAAAAGTACGATTTTGTCGGACGTTTAACAAGTTATTTATTTTTTTAGCTTAACTTAAGCCAACCCGGTAGGATCAACTTGTCTTTAACTTATTGTTTTGCTCACTTAAATTTAAGCAAAATTAAAATAGTGAAAAACTTTTTATATGTGGTACAAAATCCTACTTTTATCGGCAAGTTGTAATAATGACCGTAAAACTACATTTATTTATTTATTTATTTATTTATTTATTTATTTATTTATTTATTTATTTATTTATTTATTTATTTATTTATTTATTTATTTATTTATTTATTTATTATTTATTTATTTATTTATTTATTTATTTATTTATTTATTTATTTATTTATTTATTTATTTATTTATTTATTTATTTATTTATTTATTTATTTATTTATTTATTTATTTATTTATTTATTTATTTATTTATTTATTTATTTATTTATTTATTTATTTATTTATTTATTTATTTATTTATTTATTTATTTATTTATTTATTTATTTATTTATTTATTTATTTATTTATTTATTTATTTATTTATTTATTTATTTATTTATTTATTTATTTATTTATTT